>CM024637.1:34146695-34746695 GCA_014182715.1 Eucalyptus cloeziana
TATAGCTTGTAAGGATTTGTACCGAGTCTAATCCTTCTAGTCGTCCATGTACATTTGGAATAACACGCTTGCTTAATTAGCAAAAAATGGGCACAACGAGGAGCGAGCAATATCGTGATGTTGGCTCCGTGCCGTCACAACAGCAGACCTCGGCGAGCAGATCTGATCATTGTCACACTTGCACAAGCACACACACAGAGGTCGTTTTGTTGGTTAAGAGTTCCATATTCTGTGTGATAGAGACTAGAGAAGATGAACACATGACAGTATCGAGTGCATGGCATAGGTAATGAGAAGACATATCGTGGGAGATAATCTTTATGCCACATTTCCTTATATAGGAGAATAGTACAAACTTAGTAGAACTTAACTGCAAAAACTGTATTAAGTGTTGAAAATCGAATTTCATTGTTTAAACGAGGTTATGAAACAGATTCTAAGTTTTGCTTGTCGATTCACGCATCCCGTGAAGATATCAAGACCGGCAAACGTTAAAATGTGCATACCCTGCCCCGTTAAAGAACAAAATCATTTGCTTTAACAAATTCGTATTAAGCTTAGTGGAAGAAGCATTTCCTTTATAAAACCTTAGTATGCTAACTGTTGCGGACATTGGTCTCTCTCTCTCAAACAAAAAAAAATATTAAATGAGAAAGCAAAGTGATTTGGGTGTGGTCATGTCAAAATCCACGGTTGCTCCTTAAAAAAATGAAATGGGTATTTCAATGAATGGCTGTGAGAAAGCTCGTTCAAAATTGGAAATGTGTTAAGATTACTCTCCGTTGCCAAAACTAGAAATATTCCTATGCTTGATTCTCTCTCCTCCTCAAGAATTCATTAATACCTGACACAGACACAATGCAAACCCATCTTTTTTTAATATTTTTCCTTTTCTTCTTTTTAATGAACATGTTGAAAGACTTAACAGTGCCTCACGTGGGTCCGTGTCAAGATCATCATAAATAGAGCTCAATCTCTACCAAGCTCCAAACTGCAACCAGCATTTTAGGCATAGGTTGCAAATGAGTGAGGAAGATTGAAAAAAATTTAGTCTTTTTGATATTTTCGTCACTCTTCTTCTTCATTGTCTTCCCAAACTTCCATGGCACGCAGAACCTTCACAATAAAATCATGGTTTCTTCTTGTTCTCCTCCTTGTACACAAAAATCTTGACAAGACACAAGCATCAAGGCCTCTCGAAATATTTCATCCACCGGGAGTTATTCCTGGGAAGTCCGACTTGATGAAGCCTAGGCCGCCTTCCATTGGTAGGTACGTGATAAACCGTTACAAGAAGACGGAGACTGAGGCCTTTAGGCCAACAAGTCCCGGACACAGCCCTGGCGTTGGCCATGACGAGCCACCGGGTGCTACATGAAGAAGTTGGCCACCACAAGCCACCGGGTGCTCCATGAAGAAATTGGTCTCGACAAATCGGAGCATGATGCGGTGTGGCTCAAAGCCTACTGTTGTTCAATATAGCTATTGTGTATGTGATGGAGGAGAATAAGAGAAATTTTCCAAGAAAGGGATTATTTGTTATCTTCCTCTTTCTTTTGTTGCTTTCCCTGGGCCTTCTATATCGTTGAATGAGTTAGGGTTTTCAAGTAGCTCGCCTTCTTCCTATATCATATATGCATCGGGGAAGAATGGTGACGTGCATGGTGCATAGTTTGCTGTGTAAATTGAATTTTGTTCAGCGTTTGTTCCCGATTTGAATTGTTTTCCCTTATATTTGGTCTTTAATGTTTCTTTTCTCTATACATGACAAGATTTCTCCTACTTCTTTAGAATCTTGAACATGACATTGGACATCATTATATGTGAGAAATACGACAAGCCACAAAACTTGTATGGCTCTTTAGCTTCTAAATTTATTATATAACGTCAAGCAAAAATATCATATAAACTTAGAATGTTAAGCAGACAATCTCGTGGACAGAATCTATCAGATTGCACAAAGAGTATAATAACGTGTTTTCAGTGCGACCCATTGTGGTGGTCATAGATTCTAAAAAACATTCATTGATTAGGTTATTATTTTTTTTTGGTTAGAAGATTATATTTTATAAGCTTGTGGGCCAAAAGATTGACTTGGTATTGCTTTATTTATGCAATATTCGCTCCAAGAAATTAGCTTGTTGCAGGTTTTAGGGGTCATAATCAAATGGAAGAGTAGATCGTCCAAGTATATATTCCTCTTTTTTTAAAAGTTCTTGGCTTTGTACATATCTTATATTCAAGAAAATAACCATTGCGTTTAACTTCTCCTAGAGTGTGTCTACCTAAATCATGTAATTTTTATCCCTGATCAGTATATTTTCTTAACAGTAACATTGATTTCTAAATTGAGTTAATAAACTTCCTAATTTTTCTATTAACTTTCTTAATGTACTAGTGAATTGCGGGTGTGTAACATCATCCACATACCATATACATAGCTTATAAGTACCCCCAAAAAAAATAATAATAATAATAAATTTTGCATACCCTCGTTTTTTATTTGCACGACTAAGAGCATGCACACAACAAAACCCCCAAAAGAAATTATTTTTGTTTCCAGTTTTTGTATTGGTTAATGTTGCTCTTGTGCAACATGTCCTTTTCATTGACGTTAGGTTTTCCCGAAAACACTATCTCGTGGATAAGCTGCTTTGTCCAGAATCTGATCTTGATGATCAAAATCAAAATCTGGCTTGCAAAGTAATGGGAACTCTTAAGAAGTGTTATGGGTGTACCACGTTGTACCCCAATACCGATTGCATTACGGTCTGACACCAAGTCAAAATCTTAAGTGATGGTGTCGTGGCTGACTCGGTCTGCAATTATTAAAAGAAATCGATCGTAACCATTCTCGAAAAAAATACTGAAAGTATTATAACTCTTGTAAATTGCTCACTTTATTTTAGCGTCAAAATTTTTTATTGAATCATTTAAATATCAAATCAGGAAAAAAAAAAGATCAATTAAATACTCCAATGATAAATTCTGGCCAAAAATTTTACACAACTTTTCTTAATGAAATTTTAAATCTTCCGTGGCTTTCTTGAAAATAAATTAATGTTCAATGTGAGTTTCCATAAAACGATCAAGAGCCCCTTCCATAAAGAATGTCAGACAACCTCAATAATGCTTTCTCTCACACATGAAGTTTAGATTTGAGCCATTATGTTCTTAGGCTTCTCTCATCTCAAAAGTTAGTTAAGAAGATAAGACTTTTTGTCACACTTATAAACCAATCATCGATCTCTTCTATAATCGATGTAGGATAACTGTAATAATTTTCTCAAAATGAAGAATAAGCAAAAGCATGAAATTTGCGGATAATGATCTACAGTGAGAGCTCTTTTTGCTTTTGAGTTCTCCTCGTGGAAGCTTCGTCTGCAGTGCAAGCACGCGCACTCTTGGTGCTTGCGTGTGTGGAGAAAGGAACAAACGACCCGACTCTTTTTTTCTCTCCTCGATCCATTCAATTTACTCTTCATTTTTACTGGAGCTCCTACTGCTAGCAGTGGTCACACCACTATAGCCTTGAGAAGACGTCTTGCCCGCCACTGTGACTCGCATTGGCAGGCCCCGGTCACGCCGCCTTTGACCAACGGCAACCCTATGTTGCTGAACCAGCCATGATCTGCCAGGACTCCTCGTCTAGTGCGGTGGCCTCGGATCCCCAACTTCTCGCCCTCTCAATCATTAACTCCCACCTCCGTCGTATTCTCTCTCTTCTTCTTCAATAGCCCACATCGTCAAACTGAGACACTAAATGGGCATCTTCTTGCTTGCGGAAACAAAGGCTACCTTTTCTCTTGCTTGCACAAGCAGAGGCATCTTCATGGAGGCATCTTCATGAATCCCTCCAAGCCCCTTAACGAGAACCATTTGCTAGGGTGACGGTTTGAAGAACATATTTGATTTTGCCCCAATTCGTTAATCGGGGGCAAACATGTATTAAACGATATCGTTTTAGGTTAATTTAGGCCAACTCACTTTGCTGGCTAGTCATGTTGGACAGATAATCTCAAAAAATTGCCACATCAAGTTTTCTGGCCATACGAATAGGCAATGACACTTAAGTGATCTTTTTTGTTTTCTTAAAAGTGACATTCAAATAATTACTTGAAAGATTCCAGCATTAAAGTAAATGTTGTACAAAAGTTATGACACTTCTAGTGTCTTTTTCTTTAACATTCTTATATATAACTTTATTTTAGTCAAAAACTATTAAGTGCATGATCTTATTAAGGTATCGAAAGCATTGCATGTACAAGTGGAATAGTGAAATAGAACTGAAATGAAATGGATGAAACAATATGATTTTGTCGTATGACATTTCATTGGCATAATCACTTCATTGGCATAAACGCTTGTGAGTGATGGCATATCAAATTGCCTACGAATGAAAACATTGTATTTACCATTTGTTTGGGTGATGCCCCTCTTCGGGAAAAATATCTAGCGACAGAAAAGTCAATTGTTAGACTCTATTTGTGTATATTGGATGGGCCACTATGTTGTCCATGAATTGCATTCATATGATATAGGTTCCATGTTTTCGTTCGATTTTTCCATCATTGACATGAGGCTGTTCAATGTCTACATTAATCAATGATTTACAAGTTATTGTTATAATCGAATTGAAGCTAAGCAGAGCTATGCCTATTTAAGTGCCTGATTTATTTGAATGAATTTTTGTTTCTTTGATATAATAAGGTAAGAGAAGATTCTCCTATTCCAGATCTTGAGAATTTATTTAATAAGCTAGTGGCTGCTCACTTGTTCATAGAAAACTGCAATTTCAATCTTAAATCTATTGTACACGTTTGTATTTGACCATAAACATTTCAATTGATTCAATGTAGTCTTAAACCTTTAAGAAAACTGCAATCAAGTTTTTCAGACCAAATCTCGCTCAAAATTGTTGACGGTGTAGTCCATTCATCATCAACCATCATGCCGTGTCATCACAGATGACTTGACATGAGCAATTTTAGACAAAACGATGCAGTTTTATTTATATTTCTGATTTTTTTTCATTAATTTCATTTTTTTTCCTCTTCTTTCCTTTTTATTTTTCTTTCCTTCTGATTACTATTAGTCTTCAACCTTTGGTTACCGATATGGACAATTTTACTGTTCCCCGACCGTCCATGTTATAGTTAGTTTCAAGAATGGCCTTGAGAACCCATAAACTCTTGCCTTCTGGAACTCATCTACAACGCGCAGCGAGTGGGACAACATCCTTTGCAACGAGGCACATCTTGCTCTCGCTCTCGGCTCAAGAAAGCCAGACCTGGATGAGACGGCTCCGTAACCATCCATATCTAGGAGGCCCGACCTATGGACGTCGAGTTCGCCAAGATCTCGACAGCCACAAGCTCGATGGCCATAGGGAAGTTGTCAAGCTATCCGAGATCTAAAGGCTCGGTGTACGCCCTTCGAGCACGTGAGATCTTGATGGCAATAAGCTCGACGAGCATGGAGGAAGAGTGTTAAGCTCGCTGAGAGGGGTCCAACAGCGGCGACGTGCCAGTGGTGTGAGACTTAGGTTGTGACTAGGAGTGGGTTGTATTGAAGTAGCAAATCAGAAGGGAAAAAATCAAAATATTTGCAGTGCAGAATATTTTACAAAGAAGATTATAAATCAAATAAAATATCAACAAGTTGATCATTTTGAGATCTTTTGTGATTATTTTCCTTATAGATAAAATTGTTTTCTTTTAACTTTACTTTTCACCATAATTATAGGTGGTGATATTTCTATATATATTGTACAACATATCAATGAATATATACGCTTCATCGACTCAATTTTTAAGTTTTTTTAGGTTGGTCGTGCTCCACCATTTGTTTATGCTGCAACACAAAACAAGTTTGGTGGGAGGTGAAATGGGAAGAAGTTAAATAGGGAAAGAAAAGATTAAAAAAAGAAGGAAACAGAGTAATAAGGAAGAAGAGAGTAAAAAATTCAAAAAGTTAAGCAACACGGCGTTGTTTTGAGTAAAATATCCATGTCATATGGCTAGTATCGGTGAGCATGGTTCTAGGGAATCGGAGAACCAGTCCAATCCTAGGTTCTAGGGAGAGATGGTTCAATTCCAAGTTCCACTTTTATAGGAACCACCGTTCCCAATTAACCAGGATTAGGAATCGAGAATCAGAACCGGAATGAGAATGTAATGTAAAATCCCTCATTTTTCTCTCGAACCAAAACCTAAAGTGATGTTTATATTTTTATATATTGTAATTTATTTTATATATTTATGAGTGAATATTTTATTTAATCTCTTCTTTTTTAAGATATGGATTGTCTTAATGAAGAGATTATCATCAGTAAATAAAGTTTACTAGTTTAAGTGGAGTGAATATATTGATGAGGCTTTCTAATAATTATTTTAGTTTAGTTAATAGTAATGTGAAATTTGATACTATTATTAAGTGATTAACTACGATTGTTGTTTCTTTTTATTTCAAGTGGTTGGAATTTGGAATAATTTTTTATGATGATTGAGGACTAAAGTTTTGTAATTTAGGTTTTATGTTACGTGTTTTAAACATTTGATTATTTATTTTATTTTACATAATCATTTTTTATGGATTGTTCCTATTGACAAATGAGAAGCTTTTATTTTTGTTGTTGTGTTGACTTTTGTTTTGATTAAAAAAGAACATGTTATACCATGGAACTGATTCTAGAACTTGTGATAAGATAGATTCTAGGTCTGACAAATAAGTTCTAGATTCCAAAAAATGAGAAACCTATACTAACGAGTAGTTTTCAAGTTCCACATGAAACTTGTAAAAAATCTAGATCTACTCACCCATAATGGCTAGTTGTGACACATGGAATAATTGGCAACAATTAGATCCCGATGTCAACAATGTTAAGCAAGACATGGCTAAGAGCACTTGATTGCATATTCACTCAAAGATTTAGGAATACATTAAATCAATTATAAAGTTTAGAACTGAATTCAAATCTATACGATATATTTAGGTTTGAAATTGCAATTTTCCCCTCATTTCTTATTTTTTTAGGTTAGACGATTTCTAAAGTTGCGGCAATTGTATGGACAACAAATCTTAAAGTAGAGATTTGGAGAGCTTATTTTGGGAGTCGTGGATTCGCTTGTTCTTGTTGGAGAAAACTCTTTTAATGTTTTGAAGTTGACAAAACTTGTCCAAAGTCTATTCTGAAGAATTCTAGAATTTTGTGTCAAAGTCTGAAGATACCCAAACTCTGTGTCAAAGTCTGAAGACTCCCAGACTTTATGTCAAAGTCTGCCCACTCTGTCAAAATTCCAAACTGAACAAAGATGAAGGATGAAGACTTTTCCAAATAAGGGATTATCTTTCTTTTTTCAAGGATTCGGTTCATATGGATTATATATGGACTTCTGGTTGGAAATCACATTTACGAGATTGGACATCTTTATTAGAATCAATTTGGATTCATCAAATCTTTTGGAAGACAAGTAATTTTGGAAAGAATTTATTTATGAAAATCAAGATCCTGATTGTATGGGCGAACAGAATTAACGGGTTTTCATCACAATCTTCAAATGGTTCAAGATCTCCTTGATTGATTCTGTCCAACGGATTGATTGGAATAATTCCTTTGGAAAGTGCCAACGGTCGAGAAAGCATGAAGGAGTATTTAAAGAGGACTCTCTAGTTGTTCGATAGAGTGCGTGAAAGAGATTCCAAAATTTAAAGCTTCCCAAGTTCTTGTTATTTCATAAACTGAGCTCAAAATTGTATTCAAAAGAGAAAAACTTATTGTGTGACTTCGTGAGAGAGTAGTAGATACTCTTCACTGTGAAGTTGAGATCGCAAGACTGTAAATTCTCTTTTGATTTATAGTGGAATCCAACCAAAAGACTATCAGCATGGGAGATTAGACGTAGGCTTGATTTAAACCAAACCACTATAAATTTTGTGTTCATATTCTCTTCCCTAAACTTCTTTATTTTGCTCATAGCTCTATTTTACTACCATAGTTTGAACTAGCTCAAAGTCTGTTGCTCTTCAGACTCAATTTCTAAAATAAAATATTTTCACTGTTTTTGTGAAATTTTATTTTTACACCTATTGCCCCCCCACCTATTCACCCCCTCCAAGTGTTCATACTAGCACTAACAGTTCTTAGAGTAGGGAAAAAGCCACCAAAAAAAAAAAAATTCTAAACTTTGCCAGCTGTGACACATTTACCCCAAATTTTTTTGTGACGCCAAAAATTTCAAACTTTTACTCGTATGACACATTTATTCCAAACTTTTTTTGTGATACCAAAAACCCCAAACTTATCCTTGTGTGATACATATACCTCAAACTTTTTTTTTTTTTTTGTGACACCAAAAGCACTAAACTTTTTTTTTTTTTTTTTTTGTGACATCAAATTTTTAGGGTAAATGTGTCACGTAAATTCAAGTTTTGGATTTTTAGTATCACAAAAAAAAAAAATTGGCTAAATGTGTCACATAGGCACAAATTTGTGGTTTTTAGTGCTATAAAACAAAGTTTGGAGTAAATATGTCACAATTGGCAAAGTTTGAGAATTTTGGTGAATTTTACCCCATATAATATTATTATACCTTTTTTTGGCCTATTTTCCTAAAGTAAACCCTACTTTAAGTCCAATCCCAATTTTACCTCACATCCAAAAATCACAACTAATTTCTTCAAAATTATCAATTTTAAAACCAGTTAGAAATTCATTATCAAAACCCACATTTTCATCAATCCTCTCATTTTCGTATGGAACAACAACAACCTCATAATGTTGATAATATTGAAGAAATTGATAGGGATTTTTTTATGCGTGAACAAATTTGGGACTAGAGTGAAAATAAGGATTCTTTTAAGGTGAAAATAAGTTTCAGTTAGAATGAGGAGTGCCATAAATTGAGAAAATTGGAAAATATCTAAATATCCCTTTAGATTGGAGCCAATCAAAGTTTCAAGTGTTTGTCTAGATTCTAGCAAGGGTAAATATGAAGTTGGAGGATGGAAAGAAAAGTTGGTGTCGAGAGCAAGAAAAGAATTTCTAATTAAGATTGTGGTGTAGGCTCTTCCTCATTATGCAATGTCTATATTTAAGATCCTCATCTCAATCCGTTGGGCCATTGAGCAAAAAATGACATCCTTTTGGTGGAAACAAAAAGAATCTAGAATAAGGCATAAATTAGAAGAAATAGGAGGTACTTAAAACCAAGAAAGATAATGGTGGTCTAGACTCTTTTAAAAAGGGTATCTTAAGAGAGCAGGCATGGAGACAATGACAATCTCCATTAGCTCTATGGAGTCAATTGTTAAAAGAAATCTATTTTCCTATGTGGGATTTCTAGAATACTAGTAAGGGTTCCCATCCCTCTTGGGGTTGGTAAAGTATATTAACCGGTAGGGATAGCATCTCTAAAAAGTCAGATGGTTGGTGGGTGATGGCAATGAATAGCTTATGTATTGAAATATGATAATTTTTTCATGGAATAATAGAGTCAATTAATATGAGCAAATGACTTCTTGCCTTTTTGCTCTCCTTCATCAAATTTTCAGCTTCATATGTCATTCATATTCCCACGAGTTCATCTGAGGCATAATTCTCAGTTCTCTTTCAAATTGAAGTCTTCACGTAATTTCACATATTTGGTAATGCTTTTAGGATTTTGTTCACATTTTCCAAATTTGTGAATGCATTTCCTTGGTAGGCAAGACCATTTATTATCTCTATGTATAGAGTTACAGTTTCATCATACTTCATCTTGAATGTTTCATATTTCCCCAAGAATATGTTCATCTTGATCTCCTTAATTCTATCAGTTCCTATGTTCATCTTGATTTCCTCAACTCTATCAGTTCCTTAAAAAATGACCTATACCTTGTCCCAAATTTCTTTTAGCTAAAATACACAGAGAAATACGATGAAACTTATGTAGTAATAAGGCCTATTAAAGGGAATATAGAGCTTTCGCATCATGAGCTTCTTTTCTTGCTAATTGTTCAACAAATATAATTACTTGCACTACTCTTGCTTCACCTGTGTTTTCACCGGTGCCAAAGGATGCAGATGAGATTGTTATTGTGACTGTTGAAGTAGGACGGATACACCATTGTCAACAACTTCCCATATTGCCGGATCCATTGATTCGTTGCCTTCATCTTTCATTGCCAATAGCTATAATTTGTTTTATCACAAAATGGAGGTCTCGAGCTTATTTGACCCTCTCAAACTCCTACACCAATATGACCAGCCATAAAAGATTTTTGCGCTCTTGAAATGCATCACTTTAAAAATATGAGCAATCTACTTTGATACCAATTGATATAGTTGATGATCTAATTTAGAGGGGATGAATAGGTTGTATATTGAAACCTAACAAGTTTATCGCAGAAATAAATTGAGTCAGTTAATATAAGTAGCAATAGATTGACGTATGCAAGCATAAACTGCTTGTATTGAGTGAGATGCTTCTATTAAACAGTTAAAACAAGTAGAGAAATGGAGATAGAAATACATAAATTTATAGTGGTTCGATTTGGATTAAGTTTTCATCCACTCTCACAGATTAACAGTCACCAACAGGGCTAGATTTCATTAATAACTCGGAGTTATTACAATTGTAGCCGGCGCTACTTTTACTCAAAGCCGCTCGATTGAAGATCCAGTTCTCGCCCCAGAATATCGCCAAAATGGACAGGTGGGTCTTGCAAATGTTTTAAACAAAGACAGACTTACCGCTGAGGGCTAAGGTCGCTGTAGTGTTATTGCACTCGCAACACTTTCATCTTCCAACACCGACCACCAGATTCAACCTCAATCGTCACCATAGCACTTGTGACGCATACAAATTTGCTGAGATGGGAACCCAAAAGCATCAAGTAAAGTGAAAAAGAAATGCTGCCGACCTATAAAATGGTCCCCACTGGACAAGGAGGTCTGAAGTTTAACATCGATAGATCACTACTAATTGGAGCTTCCGGAGGCGCAATTGCGCGTGTATTGATTCCACTGAAAACCTAGTGAACGGGTTTTCAAAATTGGTCAAAGCCATCCCCTCTTGCGGTCGAAACCCTAGCTTTCGTGGAAGCTAATTTGCCCTTAGAACGAAAAAATTATCTGCGCGTGAGAGGCGATTTGATGGTGACTTTGGAAACTGACGACCAATAACTCCCTAGCCCCTAGTGGATATCTATGTTCTAAAGTTTAGTTTCTTGTTTCTAAACACTATGATTAATATTATGAAATGTTTTTATCGGCCAAAAAAAAAAAAAAATTGTGGGATTTTATCTTTTGCATACGATGGCAAAAACTCAATCAAACTAATGTTTGAATAATGATTGGCTATACTAAAAGTCACTTATAGCGATCAATCAAAATGCATCGATTTCAGTGGTGACATAAGCATTTTAATGAGTCAACATAGGAATAATTATGATAATTTGGAAACATGTAGGTAGAAGTCAAAGGAGCATGGCAACCTTTTTCCTACGGGCGGGGCTCACTAAAGTAACACAGGCAGCAGCCACACCACAACTAAGAGCAATGTCTAGCATAATTTATAAAATTCAATTTTAAAAGAGATAATGATATAAATGGTCCATGAATTTTCCTTCAATATTATAAAAATATGGCCAGTTAATTTTTCTTATTCAATCTAATCCTTGAACTTTCATATTTTCATTCCTGTACTATTTCCATCAAGTGCATCGCCACATGGACATTTTTTTTTTTTTTATGTTGACTGCCATGTCGGTATTTTTTGGACCAAAATATGATGTGGGCTATTACATTGATTTTCCAAGTCAGAAAATCCTTTTTTCTGTTCTATTTTTTACCTTTCTTTTGGGGACGTAACCACATGTAAGTTATGTGGATGTCAGCGTGGCAAACCAATGTCTAGTTGATAGAAAACGTTATCACGTTAGCTAACAATGAGAATATTTTACAGAAGGACTACATTAAGTGATTATTTGATAATTCAAAGAGTAAATTGAACGGACAAAAAGTCCAGACACCTCACTAAACGTTGAAGAAAAATTTAGAAATCACTCATGCCATCATCCATCTGATAATGATGACTAATGTACATACTACAGCCGAAAGCTACATAATCTTCAGGAAGCTGATGCGCAATTTTTCCAAAATGCGAACTAAATCTCCTTTCCCTTGGACATCATTTGGTGCAATATCTTATCTTTTAATAAACCCAAGAAGAATAAAAAAAAACAAAAAAAAACACCCTCAGGGCGGTGCTTTTGGGTTGAGCATATTGGGAGAAATGATTGAATTTGTAAGTTTTACAAGGCAATTGATTTCGGGCAATGATTTGGAAATTTTTCCTGGTGTTGTTATTGGCCAAATGAAGCATAATTTTTTTAATTTTATCTCTCTCTTAGTGTCCATTAATCTTGTGAAGTCTTAAGCGCATCATTTGTCTTTTGAAACTTCCTCTTGCACTTCCTCCCATCTCGTATGAGATAAGTGCACTAAGATCATGTTTGGTAATCATTTTATTCCTCTATTTTTATGTTCTTTGTTCTCTAGAATAGAAAAATAATAATAATTTAGTAACATCAACTAATTTGTCTATTACCCGGAATAGATCAATGGTCAGGGATAGATTTGGAATAGAAAAAAAAAAAGAAAAAAAAAACTATTTCTTTGTTCCTAAAAACAATTTTTGAATCAAGTTTATTTTTATTTTTTCTTTTTCCTTTCTTCTTCCTCCTTCTCTAGCCAATTGACAAGCCTTGGCAATTGCTAGCGACTGGCCAAAAGACAAGGACCAACAAGGCTTGACCTAACTAGACATTGCAAGGTAGAGCTTTGCTAGCTCTTGTCTCTAGCGGGTCGCTAGTCATTGCCAAGGCCTGACGACCAATTAGAGGAGGAAGAAGAAGGGAGGAAAAATTTTTAAAAAAAATTAAAAAATAATTTAAAAATTAAAAGAAATCCTACATCACAAAAAAATTTAGGTCGTACCAAATATATTCCTTTTTTTTTTTAATTCCAAGAATATAAATTTTTTGCAGTTACCAAATTTGTTCTTCTACTCAAAAACTCGTCCAGAGAATAGAAATTATTCCTGGGAACATAAATATTACAAAACATATCCTAAAAGTCTTAAAACTTATCTTGAAAGTATAGTTGAATTCTAAAATTTTCAAAAATACAATAAAGTCTTAAAATTTGTTACAAAAATGCAATTAAATCCTAAAATTTTCAAAAGTACAATTCAATGCTAAAATTTGTCAGGCTAGTACAATCAAGCCATTTCATTAATTCCATCCAACTTAACAAACAGAAATAAAAAAATTAACAAGTTTTAGGATTTCATTACATTAGTTTGACAAATTTTAAGACTTAATTGCACTTTTTGAAAGTTTTAGCATTCTATTGTATTTTCGTGACGAGTTTTAAGACCTCATTACATTTTTTAAAAGTTTTATAATTCAAGTTCACTTTCATGACAACTTTTAGGATTTTCAATTAATGAAAAGTATGGTCCGAGTGGGCGGTTCTTACCTTGAAATTGGGAACTGCCCACTAATCAGATTCAAAAATTTGGAATTGGAAACCACCCATTAGTTGCATAGACTAACTCGAGAACTAGACTGCCGGTCCAATCTAGTTCTCAGGTGGGTTATGGAACTGATCCCACCAAGCTTCACACCATCAGACCAAATTTGTATTATGAGAATTTCTCATTGGCAGATAAATTTAAGGCGCGTCTAACACCCATTGACCTTGTGGTCCAATAAACTGCGGTTTCATTCAACGTCAAGTGCATAACAAAAGTACAAAAGTCCAAGAACGAATATCATTCCTAACACGCACTCTCTGATATGGTTGGAACCAAAAACACAAACATATCTGATGATGTGATATCAAATGGGGTAATATCAAGTAGAGCTCGGATGACCACTAGAATCACTGGAAACCGCCCGGGACTGTTGCTGTGGTGTTAGAATGAGTTGGCAAAGCTGCTATCGCGGATGCAGGAGCTTGGGCACAGCATGAGAACAGCAAAACGCGTTGAGCGACACAAAAACATGTATTTCGATGAGTCGGCAAGGCTGCTGTCATGGATGCGAGCGAAGGGCTTTGTTCTGTTTGATAAACAGGGCGGGAGCTTCTCCAGTAGAGTGAAAGAAATTCAAAAATAAAAAATTACATATATACCGGTTCGGTTTAGATGAATGGTTGGACGGTTCCACACTTGAAGTCAAGAACCGGACCTATCCCCATTAGAACTGCTGGCTCTAGGCCAATTTGATCCGATTTCAGGCGGTTTGAATGGTTCCTAATTCTTTTGCATACCCTTACTTTTAATACCCTTACTTTTAATGTACTTATTTTTGCTCTTGGTAACACCTTTTTTTGCCTAAGCATCAGGGATCTCCCCTTTCCAAATTGCTAATCAAAACAACTGATGCTCAGCACTCTTCTTAGACCATAAAAGACTTTTTCTCTCTTTTATTTTTTTGTGTGTGTAACTGCGTGGAGGTTGCAAAACGAATCGAATTAACGAAGTGATTTGAAAACTCAAATATGGAAATGTCCAGAGCTTTCAAAGAAAACGACCCAGATTCAACATAATCAGACGATGGACCGCTCTTTGTGGTATCATGTTATACGTATTTGGACCTAAACTCCGGATGCTTCATCTCGGTTTCGCTTTGCATGTTAGCTCCGATAGCACCACTCTCTAGGAGGAATTGACACAAATTACAGCTCGAGAACAGCAACAACATGGCAAATAGCATTACATATCTGCGGAACGACACCCCTGAATAAACAGGTAGTATGATACAAGCATGTCCATCAAGTATCGTTCCCTATTCCACAATATTACATCATCTTTCTCACAAAAGTACTCTGCTAGCTAGCTGCTGCTGAACTATGCACAAGAACTCTCTCACTTAGAACCGTTGAGCATGGAAAGCAGATAGAGGCAGCCGGACGATAGGAGGACAGATGCAGAGAAACAAAGCAGATCGACCGGAGTATGTATAGCCGCCTTCTTGCTCTTGTCAAACAAGCCAATCAAAAGAAGCATCACTATGACATGGCCAAGCTTGGTTTTCAGCTCGTTGACAGATTTTATTTCTAACCATTTTGGTCGCTCCTGCAAAGTAAACGCTATTCAGACATGAACAAAGAATAGCTATGACCATATGTCTAAGGGGAAGGTAGCAACACATCACTTCCCTCTTTACTTCTAGTTCTTGATAACTGATAGGAGACAAGTAGCAATTTATAGCACAAATTCACTTTAGCCCTATAAAATTTAATTTTTTTCCCACAAACTGAGACAGTGTGAAAGGAACCTGGGTCATCAAACTGAAAAAGAAAATAACAATTCCAATATGTAAAACAATACTGACCTTTAAAGTGAATAAACCAAAAAGATTTGACGTCTGTTGGTTTCCTTCCCCTGACACTGACTTCGCAATGTCAAGATTGCTGACAAAGAGCTCATAGAGACCCATTCCAAACACAAGCATCACTGTTCCTAAAAGATATACATCTGACATTGCCAAAAAGAATTGCATGTCACATTACATGAAGTAGCCATAACAGCAACAGTAAACAAAAAGAAATCAAATTTGCATAAACCATGAAACTTGACCAGAGTAGATGGTCAGTTGGAAAATCTACTTTAGCCAACTATGCAGGTTTTATCACATTAGATGAAGTAACAATATCAACAAAATGGCATATGATATAGCCCTGAAATTGAATTTTACAGACGCAAATATTTTTGTTAACTAAATCATGTGCCTTCAACATGAATTACAAGAAAGTTGAAAGTTAAAGGCAATCAAGTAACAACCTTTAAACTGTAGTGGTAAATGCTACAGGATGGCAATCACAAGCTGTTTCATCCATCTTATTTGAATAATTCATGTCACGTTATTACACCATTGGCCAAACAACTCAAATTCTTATCCAAACGATAAAATCGAATTTTTTTATATCCAATTAAAATAAATTCTGTCTTAAATACTTGTTTTCTCGGACTTGTTCTTTTTTTGTTATTCCATGCTGGCTTGTTTTAACCATCATCTTCAAAAATGTTTACTCAACCGTATATTCATAGCATATTCCTAATATACTCACAGCATATTCCTAAAACGAAATCACTGTTTTCTTAACACTATGCAACACAAACACCAACATTAACTTTAAAATCACGGTCTCACAATCAGTTTCTTCACATGTACGTTGAATTGAGCAAGAGACATACAACGTTAGATAACTCAGGGATCATCATTAGCTAAAAGTGGTCAGACAAGGACTTCGATCCCAAAGAGTGTTGTCCAATGTCCACCTAAGTCTGGATTTTCATATAACAAACATGCAAACAGACAGGATTTTCTTTTTAGCTGTTATTTTTCTGTCACACTCAAGGCATTGCTATTATATAAAAGAGGGTTTTAAAAATGTGTGGTGTCAAATATTCTTGTTCTCTTTCCTTTGTTTTTTTCATTCCCTTTTCTTTCATTGACAAACATCTTTCTTCTCCAGATTGAATTATATTTTCCTGCCATAAATTGCTAGACAAGTTTCCACTATTTGAAGGAAATGACATGCTTTATTTGGACACTTTTCATATACAATGCATAATTTTAAGCATGAAGCCAACTATTTAGCTAAGTATATCGCTGTTATTCATCTCATCTCATTATTTGGTAATCCTTTGGGGAAGCTTCACAGGTTCATGATATTGGGGGCAAGAGATCAATCCTAGCAACTGAGAGCAGTAGGTACAATAAAGGGAAATAAACTTTCATAGTTCTTGATATAATCAGAAATAATTCACTTATGTGATTCAATATCATGATCTTTTATTGACACAATAACTATTGTAAACATCTACATATGACTAAAAATGTATGAATTAATGGGGTGAGGTGATCCTTACAACAAAATTTAGAGAATATCCGTAGAAACTTAAGGAAAAACGACACCTGCTACAAAGTCCAAGTTTTTCACTAGTCTATTTTTAGGAGAGGGGACAAAAATGAGGAAAAGAACACAGATTAAGAAAAAAGACAAAACTCCAACAAAACAAAATATGTTAAGAACATCTGCACCATTGAGAGTGCACCATAACAGCAACATAAAAATAGCGACAACTAGTATGTACAGATACTTTTGACTCACCAATAGCCTCAACAAGCAAGAAGATCACTTTGCTGCGATTCACAAAGTAATGCAAATAAGACTGGGTCACATAAGTACATCCCTGCACATGTCACTAATTTGTGTTAAAAAAGCCAGGCAGATGGGACATTCAAATAATGAATCATCAATAGCATGAAATTTGGGATTACTAAATTGCAGCCAATTGAAAGTAGCATGAATATTAGTTGGCCTTCCGCTAACTGATTTTCATTTTCTCCGATGCATGCTGCGTAATGGACGAAGATGTCTAAAATATAATCACTTTCACTGGAGTAAATACACTGACTGACCTGTCTAACCGCTCAAATTCTATTATCAAAGATGTTGCCAATAGATATATGCCAGTGCTCATCTCTGTAGACCACTTTAAGACTTTATTAACAAACACACAGCTTGTAAACATTATAATATATTTCAGCATCTGAGCTTCCCTGAAACCTATATATAAGCCATTTATGTTTCACATAAATGGAGTAGCTACTTCAAATTCCATAAAAAGAGAAAACTCTCAAGACTTAGTCAGCTGCAACTTGACAAAAAAGACCTATTATCCATGGCATTGAAAGCAAGATCCATCACACCATACACATATCTCTCAATTATTTGTAATGGTTCTATTTTTCCTCCTAGTCAAATAAAAAAGTAGTAAATCTTAGAATATTTAAATAAAAAATCACACCTTCATCTAACAGCATAAGCTTTTAAAACAGTTAGTAGTGGTCCTACAAAATCTCACATGAAATCAAAGCTGGAAATCCCGAATTCAAATTTTACCAAGCTCCATTGCCTCCCCGACTAGAGTAAATGTGAGGGAGAATATTAAAATATTTAAATAATAAATCACGCCTTCATCTAACAGCTTAACTTTTAGAACAGTTGGTAGTTGTACCATAAAATCTCACAATACAAAAGTCTCCTGCTTTCATTATGGACAAGCTAGTGCTACATTTCTTTTACCAAATATTTTAGAACTATCATGAAGAAAGAACCAGGTATGGATGGATACCGTTTAATCTGTCCTATTCGATCACCAATGCTTTAGTTAGAATCTAAACATATGTTTTTACCTTTTACAAGCAGAAGTTTAGAGCTAAAGGATACAAGGTATGACCAAGCCACAGGGTCTTACATATCTAAGATGGTGAAGGTGACATGAGATAAGATCAGATTAGTCCACAACACAGTTCAATCTTTACCCTGAACTGCTATGGTTGAAAGAATTCGAGAGAGCTTGTCAACAGTTGTGGTTAAACTGGTTGAACCTGGTCTGCCGGGTTATCCAGCTTTGAGATCATTGGCTATAATATCTGCATTTATCTAAAGACTTATGCTCTAGCCAACCCAAACGATGCAACATTTTCTTTCCTGTCCTCTGGCATACATAAAGAACTACGATTGGTATGCATGGGGAGGGTTATATATGAATGAAGATATATACTCCAAAACCTCTCGTAATTGTCCTCTTTCTTTCCCCCCAGAGGACACTAATTCTCAAAAGGCAATGAGAACAGCCAACAGTCAGAGAAAATGTCCGAAATTCCACATGTGAAAACAAAACTAGAGATGCGATTTTGTGGGGAATGTAAAATTGAAATCTCCTTGATTTGAGATTGCATACCTTGATAAAGCACAGAAATGATCCTACCAAAGAGCCTGAAACTCCGAGGAGCGTCATGAACCGGCATCCATATATCACCTACACATTCACGAGTGAAAAAACAAAATCCCATCAGGACAGTGCGAAATTCGTCACGCTCTAAATCGCGTCAAAAGTGTCGTAACCAATCTCAAACAAAATGTTTGAAATTCCGATTCCTAAATTGAGGACCAAGTTTTCATTTTTCTTCCTCACACAACAGCGCTCAATCTAATAAAGCAGTTTAAAGCCAATCGCGAGGCGCTCATCACTCTCAAGTGAAGTGCTGCAGCCTCCACACACACACACACACAGACGCACGAAATAAGCGAAAGACGGCAGCTCAATGAAATGATCACCCTCTCTATGTTCTCCTCCCACACTTCAGACTTGTCGGAGGAGCCGCGGAAGAATCTGGAGCCGGCGCCGACGTCGGGGGCGATCGCCGGCGTAGGCGACGACGACGGCCGCACCGCCGAGGCCGCCGGCCGCACCGCCGAGGCCGCCGACGACGGAGCGCAGCCGCCGCCACCGCCGCCGCCCCGCCGGGCCCTCGAGGCGGCGTCCCCCGCGGCGGGGAACCGAGCGCGGGAGGGCCGGGAGAGGGGCGCCGCCTCGCCGCGGGAGCCCGAGCCCGAGCCCGAGCTCGGGCGCCGGAGCGGCGAGGGAAGGGTCGAATGCGGGGCGATCCTCGACTGCCTCGGAAGCGAAGGCCGCAGCGGATTCATGGCCGGAGGGGAGGGAGGAGGATCGTGACGAGGGGGAGGATCAAACGTCCGGCATCAACGCTCGCGAAGAGGAGGAAGGATTGGCGGCGCGCCGACGGCGGTCGGTGCAGAGACGGCGAGCGACCGGCGCGGTGGAGGATGGTCGGCCTCGCTCGATCTCTGGAACGTTGCACGGGCCGGAAATGGAGTGCTCGGGAGGAGACCGCTCGCTTATCACTCTCCTTCTTCCCCACTTCTACTTTCGAAAGAACAGAAAAATAAAATATCTCGATTTTCAATATTTTCACGAAAACATAAATCTAGCAATTAAATAAGAGTCATCCTTCAAAATTATTCGAGGAAAATTAGCTTACAATTTTCCATTTTTCCGATGTCTGATAATAATATTCATGAAACATGATGGCTATGTTGTATGAATTGGAATGAGTAAATACACACGGACGACTTATTTAAATACCGATTTAAATCGATCGATGACAAGTGACGTATCATTAATTAGTTCACGTGATGATTATGGGGTTTCGAAATTTGTTGTGAAGGAGGAAGAGGAAAAATGGCACAAATTAGAAGAAAAGGAAAGTGATAAGCCCAAGGAACGCTGTCATTTCGATGGCCTCATGAGTTAGAATTATATGACTAAAATAGGAAAGACTTTCGCTGCGGAAATTCCACTTGGGTAATCTCTTGTGTTGGGGTTGCAGTTGCAGTTGCAGAGATATTTTCGTCCTCGTTTGGCAGTTTCTCAGGGGCACGTGACGAAAGGACCGGCCTCGGCGGAAGCGACGCGGCATCTGCATCGTCGGATCACCGTCTTCGGGTGACTATGGACGGACGCGGTCTCGCGCGACAGGAGGCGTCGTCCGTGGACGTCGGAGCCACCACTCCTTCCCTTCCGGGACGGGACACGGTACGCTTTCCACTTCGCCGCGGAGGTTCACGCACCAGTCAACGTCAGAGTTGGTGCATTGTAGGGGTACATTCCGAGTCGATTCCACTCGTAAGCCATGGTCCGAACGTGGCCCTGATGTCGGGCCGGATTGGGGCAGCTCGTCTCCCGAATCGTGCACCGACTTAGGCTTGAGAATGCTCTAATTGCATAGACTATAAGTCACGAGCGAAATGATTAGTACGTGCTGTAATTCTACTCAATTAGTTCTTGTGGATGCACATACACTATTCTATCAACATCTATAAGATTACGCTCCATATGTGAGGTGGTTAACGTGACTCTTAATATTACTTTGTTACTCGAAAGGACAACTTGAAATTTGAATGAGGATCTGCCTTCTTCATACTAAACTACTTAATTATTCAATCAATCCATTACAAATTTCTAATTGGAATATATATATCATATAGTGTTATTCTTATTTTTATTATGTTTTTAACACTCAAGTTAGAGGTGCAGCTAAAGTTCTACTCAAAGATGGGGTTTTTTTAGGTTGATTTGGTCTAGTCAAGTCAAGCTTCAAACACCTCTTCCAGCCAATTCGGAGATCGATGTATGAAGATTGGTTGATTATGTCGACTTGAATTAATTAGACCCTAATACTCCGTTCGTTTCACGGAAAATGGGTTATTTCCGGAAAATATTTTCTAGGAAAATGACAATATTTTCTAATGTTTAGTTACAACCTAAAAATATTTCGGAAAACATTTTTTGGTGTTCGGTAAGAAAAATATTTTATAAGACTTCACCACTTAGGCATGCATCACTGACCGACCTATAAATCCATCAAATATGAACTTGCCTTTAAATCCATGCAAACTTACTCCATATCTTTGTTCCATCATTGTTGCCAAATATTCATCTACTCTAAAAAATATTTGTATGGATTTTAAAAAGAAGCAAAGCATGTACAACTCTCATGAGAATCTTCCAATTAAGTGACCTGTTTTCCCCCTACATCTTTTGTGTTCTAATAAACGAAAGAAAAAAGAAGCAAAGCATGTAGAGCTCTTTGCTTGAACAATATACAACTGCAATGTAGAATAAATAAATAAAAATGATAACCAAGAATGCAGAGCGTGAGCTTGAGATTAACGAGCTCGATGTTCACCAAGCAACAGCCGAATACTAGCCAAGAAAGAAAAAGATGGGAAACAAAGAAAAGAAAAAGACAAAAAAAAAAAAAAAAAATTAAAAAATAATTCGAATTAAAAAAGAAAATTAAAAAAATAATTCGAACAAAAAAAGAAAAGAAGAAAAATAAATGGGAGGATGAAGTGAGGATTTGTAGAGGTGTGAGATAAGAGAAATCAAGTAAAGAAAATGTTTTCCACTTTTCAAAAGTGGAAAACATTTTCCATTAATTTAGAAGACTATTTTCCTTTCATGGAAAACATTTTCCCCATTTTCCCCAAGAAATTCATTTTCCGTTAAACGAACGCCGAAAAATCCGAAAAACATTTTCTCGGAAATTATTTTTTGCAAAATGAACGGAGCCCAACTTTCAAAAGATTTATCATTGACAAAATTAGGTTTATATAAGGCGGACAAATTTTTAGCAAAGTTTACTTGTATTCGAATAATAATCTATTTAAAAAATTATGGGATACTCTGAATCCCATATCAAATGAAAGAGAACTTAGTGTAAACTCTTATATTAATAGGATCTTTCAATCATGTACACATGAGATCAAATTGATAAACATGACAAACCCGAATTAAGGGAAGCCATTATTGATTCAATAAGAAAGAAGATGTTTAACTGTGGATATGAATCTTCACCATTCTCCTTCATATGATTGTGATGAGTGTGGTTTTTTTTTTCTCTCGATAATTTTACGGAAATAGTGGAAGCGCAATAATAGGATGTTAGCATTCTCAAACAAAGAGAGATCTTATATAGAGGGAGTGATATGACCAATTCTAGAATTGTCAAATCTCAACCTATTATCCAAGTTTAAGATATGGAGTTTATATGTCTAATTGGATATCACAAATACATTACTCATAATATACTTAATTAGATTGGCCCATATCAAATGTTAAATAAGGGGGTGCATGACAAAATTTTTGTTCCAAAAATAGTTTCTAGAACATAAATAGATTTCTCTATTTCATTTCTGAAGAGTTTAAGAAAAATAATCATTTGATAACGATACAAAATTTATTCCTTTCGGACGGCGGCGGTGACGGCGCGACCTTTATATAAAAAATAAAAATAATTTATTAACAAAAAAATAAATAAAATAAATAAAATAAAATAAAATAAATCATAAAAAATAAAATAAGAATATCATTTTATTTTAAAATAAAAATATCCTTAAAACTAAATTTATTTTATTTATTCTATTTTATTTTATTTTATTGTACAAATAAATTTATTTTAAAATGAATAAAAAATAAAAATAAAAATATATTTATTTGGCAAAATACTCAAGACAATAAAAATAATTTTATTAAATTTATTTTTAATAAAAATAATTTATTTTTATTTATCATAAATAATTTATTTTTAATAAAAATAATTTATTTTTATTTATCATAAATAATTTATTTTTAATAAATTTAATAAATTTATTTTTAATAAACTAAAAATAAAATGATAAATAAAAATAATTTATTTATTTTTAATAAATTTATTTTAAAATTATTTTAATATTTTTATTTTTATTTTTAAATGAATCAAAATGAATATATTTATTTTTAATTTTAATAAAATGATATTTAATTAAACTTATTTTTAATAAATAAATTTATTTCGATTAAATTTATTTAGTAAAAATAAAAATAATATTTATAATAAAAATTAAAAATTAAAAATGAATAAATTATTTTTATAATAATTTTTATTTTTAAAATGATATTTATTTATTTTTAAGGATTTTTTTAATTTATTCGTAAAATAAATATTTATTCGTAAAAATAAAAATAAATCATTTTATTTATTCGAATAAATTTCATTTTAAAATGATATTTATAAAAATAATTTATTTAGCGATTGGTGGCGGCGGTGGGGGGGCGGCGGGCGGTCAACGACCGACGGACGGTGGTCGATAGCAACGGATGAAGGACCGGTTGATGAAAGATGAGAAAATTTTTGATTTCTCATTTTTGTTCCAGAAATTAGAAGTATAAAATTTCAATTTCTGATTTCTATTCCAAATCTATTTCTGGAATATTTCGATTCCAGAAATAGAAAAACGGAATAAGTTTATCAAACGAATTTCTATTTCAAAAACAGTGTCGGAATAGAAAAATTGTTTCTGGAACAGAAATTATCAGTTATCATGCACCCCCTAAGATATTCCGTCTAACGCAAATCACCTCAAACTGGTCACCATCTTAAGTATATTCATTCTAGGGTAAGTTGAGCTCTAAATTCACGTCAGAATAAGTTGACGGCCCCATTTGGTTCGGTATTTAGAATGGGCTTTTGGGTTCTACAATTGTCTCGTCATGAATGGCCAAACCCTTGCTCGAAGAGGGTATTTTTGTCCTTTCAATCGACAAAGCTGTGCTAGCAGCCATCAGTACCATGTAACGAGCACTTGAAATGACTTTGTGCACTCTGCGATATTTCGATTTGTCGTCATAATTAAATACAAAAAAGTCATCTAATGTAGACCAAACTTAAACTACTGGGGTTTGCTCCAGTAGCCACCCTTCCACCTTAGAAGGGGGAAGGTGGGGGTTCGAATCCCACCTTCTCGAGGGGTTGGGGTAGGGACGTTGTAATTTCAGGGGTGGATTTCGACTCCCACGCCCTGTAAGGAGGCAGAGCAAAAGTCTGAGAGTGAGCATTAAAATAGAAATAGAATATGATCGACAAAAAAAAAAAAGGTAGACCAAACTTATGGCTTTACAATGAATTTTCGTAAACGGTTTTCCATAAAGTACCTTAGAAATTTTCCTGGGCGTGTAGACTCGCCCTTTTATAAAAAAAAAATTAAAGAACACTAATCGCGCGAGTTAGATGAAGCAAAATATAAAAAAGTGTAAGTTAATCCAAATGGATTGGATTATTAAATAATATAGAATTACGAATGTTAATGTGGACATAATAATTGGGAAAAAAAAAAAGAAGAAGAAAAGAAACATGAGGATAAATGCAGAAGAGAAAGGTTCATCCAAATTTCCTGCCTCCCCTTCTTTGACGTGGCGTTCATGCAGATGCTTTGTGTCGCCACGACCGCTGCCGCTGCTGCACTTTGCCCACTCCTCACCTCTCTCTCTCTCTCTCTCTCTCTCTCTCTCAGAGTCGATAACTTGGCTTTGCTGCTTTGCTTTTACCCTTGTGAGTGTTTCAACTTCCTTTCTGCACCCATCATCGGGTTGCTCGAATTCATTCTGTGCCTGTGCTTTTATGTTTCTTTCGCAATCCTCGTTTCTGGGTGCTTCTCTTCGGCTAATCTTAGATACTAATCTGTCTAGCTCTCCTGTGTGAAGAAACTATGGCGTGAAAGTGCGCACGCTCTGTTTTAATGCAGATTCTTTAGTGGGCCTCCTCTCTGGGAGTTTATCATGCATTTCACGTTGAACGTGTGGGGGCTCACATTCAATGTTACTGGGCTGATGCTGATCTCTATGTATAGTTATCCAGCCGATCAAGCTTTGAGTGTTTTAATTGGATAATGATTGGGGTCTTGCAACATGCTTGCTTGAGAAAGTTGTGATTAATCTGTTTGCTGGTCGAGTATAGAATTGTTGTTAGTTCTCACAAGCAAGAGACAGATGATTCGTCGGTTATGTTTGGTTCCAGAGTGTGGTAAGTACTTGTAAACTAACTAGTAAAGATAGAGCGTTGATAGCTTTTGTAACTACAAAAGCAAGTGCAAGGAAGAGAGTTCCCATTGTTTTCTAGCAATCCTCATACATGAAAGGTTTGTTATTCCACTAATTAGCATGGAAAATTGTGAACTAGAGCATGCAAATGTCCTCGCAGACATGAGTGCTCCACCATGGCTAGTCTAGGACGTCTACACCTGGTTAAATTTGCCGACTTTGTTTGCTGGGACAGATAATGTTTTCGTGTACACGGATGCTTCATCTCTCCTGCACAAACTCGAGAAAGGGTTAATGGACTAGACTGACTGGTGGAGGACTGATTGATGAGATACAATAAAACAAAGAGTGCTGCTGTTCCAATTAACATGTGGAGGTACTCAGTTAAGTGCTTATGTTTTAGCTTGTGGGAGAAGCTTTCTCCCATCATGGGGTTGGTGCTATTACCCTAGCATAAGTGGTCCAGCTTGAGGAAACAATCATTTGGACCTTAAATATTTTCGGAAAGTTTACATTTGGATCTGACGTTAGTAAGGTGCAAGTGGTGAATTTGTTGAGCAGTCTTTTCTCTTCACCTCTTTTTGGGTGTTGCGTATGGCATACTTGTTTAAAAACCCATGAAAATACGCACTCATAGTTTGCCACATAAGTTCGTAAACCATTCTTTTGTATCAGTCTTGGGATCCCTATATTACTCTTGGAAAATTCAAAAGGCCACTCAGGAACAGGGTGACGTTCTATTTGCAGGGGTGTTGAGAGTGGTGGTGAATAATATTTATAGTCCGATGGCATCAGCTTCCGAGCTAGTCAACACTACAATAATCTTGGTGACAAAGCCTTTCTCCCTACTCAAGCTAATTTGTGTGTTTGGGGTGAAGACTACCTTGATTATCCTTCAGACCTGGATGGAGCTAGCAATGGCTGCAATCTCGTTGCATGTGAACCTCTGTTGGAAAGTGATTCTATGGATGGTTGCTCTTATAACTCTTCCATTTCGGATTTTGACTGCCATTCAGAGGGAAAGGCAGGTATGTTTATTCAAGCATACCCTTGTTAAATTAGCTTCTTTATCATTGCGTGCACATACTAATTTCTTGCGTCTTGCATTTTCCATGAAACGCTGCCATGAATTCATGAAGTTCCAGCTGAGTGTAGAATGAAATTCAAAAAGGGAATAGGAAACCGGGTGCATTTAGTTGGACTGCTATGGGAATCATGCACTTAGTGCCACATTATGACCTGAAAATGTGGGTAAGCAGGAAAGAAGGATGAGAAAGAACAGGAACAGAGTATAAACTCCATTTATAAACACACACACACGAAAAGAAAAACAGAGAGAGGATAGGATTTCTTTAGCAGTTTCTCATTGTTGATATTAATTTTTTGGTAATGAAGAAGTGTGCCACTTTTTTGTTTGTCATATCATTCCTATTGTCAAAGTTTACTTGGACTTTGACTTCTCTTCTAATTGTTCACAATAATAGATCACTGATTATATAATCAAACTTAAACTTGGGCAGGTGCAATTATTATAGCCACCAACGGTCACGTTAATCGGTTGAATAAGATGCTTAGATTCAAAAATAGGTTGAAAGTAGGAGAATGACCTCCTATACAGTTACAGTCTCACTATGTCTGGACTCATTTTGAGTTAAATACACTCCTGGTTTAAAATAACATGATCAAAAAGTGTTATTTTTCCTCCTCTTTAGGATATTTTGAGTAATTTGGAGAGATCAAACATATTTATAATCATAATATTCCCTAACATATATGTGTTTGCGAGATGATCAGTTTCTCCCTATCCTTGTACCTTTATCTTCTCTATCTTGAACAAATATTGTTCAATTCCTTCTGTATGCTGTGTTAAAAGATTGCTTCTTCATCCTGTTCTTCATGTACATATCTATTTTCTTCTCCTTTCAAGATGATAGCTATTCCATTCTGCAGCTGGAAGTCAATTTACTAGCAATGCAGATGGAGTTGGAAAATCTTGTGTGGGAGAGAAAAGAACTTGAAGAGCGTTACCGTAAAGCTGTCAAAGAACGGAAAATGTTGGAATTCATTTTATCTGAACTTGAAGACGAGCATGAGAAGACCATGGCAAGACTTGAAGTGTTAGAGGACGAGGTTCGTTTCCTTTTAAATGTTGAAGCGATTGGCCTGATTGCTTTTCCATAATAAATCTTGTTATCTGGCTTTGACTTCTTTTGTAAGTTCTCAATCACTGGTTGTACCGTTAATGCATGAGCTATGGGAAGTGGCAGCATGCTGGTTGCACATGTACTTGCATGAATCTTCTACGCATGCCTAATCACTCAGGAGAAGAAGGGGAAGGAGGGCAGGCGGAGGGTGGGGGATGCATGTCTGACAGTTCATAGGGGACCGTAAGGGTACCGCTTCGAGGTTGTCTATCTAATAATCCTGGTAGAATCTGTCTCTTATGCAAGAGCCAAGAGCGGTTTCTCAGAATCTGTGAAATATAATGAGATTTGCTGTGTCCAAATGATAGGATGGTGCATGAGGATTGGGCGATTTGCATTGCATCTGAGAGGATTGGTCAAGCCTATTTATTTAAAATAAAGAAGTTGTTAGGTCTGAAATATTTTCTGGGACCATGGTTTTGTCCTAGCGTTTACCAGATTCTATGCTTTGTATAAGAATTTTGTTTCCGGAAGTGGTTGATTGGTTTTGTGTGAATTTTACCAGATTCTATGCAGTTGTGCAAGAATTTCGTTTTCGGAACTGGTTGAATGGTGCTAACAGATGGTTTTCTTCTTTCTTGGAAGATATATACTCTTCCTGTAAATCATTTCTATTTGTCCTCTTTACTACAACTCATATTTCAAGATATGCTTCTGGACAATTTTAATCAGGGTTTCTCTTCAACAGCTTCCGCGTCTGAAAACCGAAAATCTTAGGTTGAAGGAAATTCAGGGCAAGGAACTTTGGAACTTTAGAGCTCAGGCGGAATCTGGAAATGGCCTAAACAGCAGCAGAGGTGACAACTATGGTGTTCCTCACGGTAGCCTGCCATCAATATCCAGCTACAGTGGAAGCAGTGCATTCTTTCGGGAGCTTTTGATGCACCAAGATTCATGGGAAGGGGACAGGCGAAGCATAGACTCGCTGCTCAACGTACTAAGCAGTAAGAGTCCTGGCAGCTTTATTTCGCCCGATACAGAAATGAACAGGGCTCTTGCCCAGCAGAGGGAAGTTGCACTGAAGCGGAGTCTCTTCAGTTCGGTGTTATCTTTTATGGTCGGCATGACAATTTGGGAAGCTGAGGACCCATGCATGCCGCTGGTGATGGCGCTCTTCATTGTTGTCGGCATGTCACTGGTGAGTGTGGTTCAGTTTTTCTCCACCATAAAAAACAAGCCTGCTTCCGATGCTGTTGCTCTCTTGAGCTTGAACTGGTTCATCCTCGGCACGCTTTCTTATCCGACTCTTCCGAGGGTTGCTCGAATTTTAGTCCCCGCAATCGTGAGCATGTTGGACCGGACAATAAGGTGGGTCAGTGCTTCTTCCCAATAGCTAAAGTACGTGTTTTCGAGAGTATTTTGTGCAAGTTGTGGAAGCTTTACTTCTGCTCCAGTTTGCTTCCCTTGATAGGTTTTCAGCATTTTATGGGTACTTTAGTTATTTAGTATCTGTAAATGTGGTCAGTTGGTTATGTGAGAATATCAACATATCTCTTTTCGGCTCTACAAAATCAGTCCTTTATTCGTTATCGCCATTGTTCTCGATTCTGTATGAAGTTTCGGCTGTTTTGCAATTACATTCTCTTGTTCGTTGCATTCTTTTAGCCTTGATTGTTATGTTCATGATTGGAGATGACATGGACCTCGACTGGATTTGAAGGATGGCTGCAGAGAAAAACTCAAAACTCTGTCCGCACGTGGAGGCCATTCCAAGCAATGCATCTGAGCCAAACCCATCTGTATTTTTCTCTGACCTTGTTCAGAAACTTTCCCACGGATGACCTGCAATGTCTCGGTTGAGGGCCCTATATATTCTTCTGACTTTTGGCGAAATGCGGTGGTGGGCTTGGTGGCGAATCAAATCGCATGTGCATTTGGATTTCCATTCTGATGCGCAACGTCCGCACAGGTTCGATTCCACACGACCAAGTGCATTCCACACCACCAAACGTCTCTGAAAGGCTAAGATGATTTTCAATCATAACCCGGGTGAATAGAAATTCAGAAAATTAGCTTGGCCATCCCAAGAAATATTACAAGAACATGTTTTGTCACTGCCTTCTTTTACAAATTTTATGCTGTTTTTTTTTACTAATTCCGAAAGAAGAAACTCGTCGTGACGAGTCTCGTCATAGATTACGCAGCATGCACGTTGCTCTTGACTATCGACCCCGCTAAAATGTAGCCCGCTTCCGCAACATTCGCCGTCAATTCTGTCCTCATTTTTCCATATTTTGGTCGAAATGTCTTTGGAGTAGATCTAGTAAACGTGGCCCATGTGGCTACTTCTAGAATTTGCCAATTCGTCTCGAAGCTATACAAGTTCATTTAGAATTTTACCATTCATGTGTTGCACACTACACAACAAGTTATGCACCAGCTGCCTCCCAATGCAGCAGTCCTCGAGCAGCTAACATTGATTCCCAACGGACTAATGATCTTTTCACGTTTGTTCACTGTCTGACCCGATGCCAATTAGGTGAAAAAAAATATTGTATGAACTTTCCGTTCGTTTCACAGAAAACATGACTCGGGTGGCTGTTTTTTAAATTCGCAATCAATTCTGTCCTCATTATTCTTGATTTTGATCGAGATGTCTTTGAGTAGATCTAGTTAACGTTGCCCATGTGGCTATTTCTTAAATTCGCCAATTCAGCTCCAAACTACACGAGATCTGCTCAGTTCATTTAGAAGTTTACCATTCATGTGTTTCACACTCCACAAGTCATGCACCAGCTAGCTACCTCCTCATGGAGCAGTCCTCGAGCAGCTAACCTTGATTCCCAAGACACTACTGATCTTTCCACGTTTTCTCACTGTCTGACTCGTGACTTGATACCGATTAGGTGAAAAAATGATTGTTTAAACTTAAGCTCCGTTTGTTTCAAAAAAAAAAAAAGACTTTCAAAAATATATTTTGCAAAATTTTCGGTGTTCAGTTAATGGAAAATAAAATAGTCACAGAAACACTTTCCGCCAAAGCAAAAAAAAAAAACACTTCAAAATTGGGGAAATTATTTTTCGCTTTTTCTCGTCCTCTTTCTTTCGCCCGCGCTCGGGTTTCGCTAGATTTGGTGAACCACACAAGGCTCAGGCTCGCTTGTGGCTGGTCGTCAGCCGTCACTGTGGCCAACAATCTACCGAGGAAGAAGCAAAAAGAAAAAAGAAAGAAAAGAGAAGAAAAATAATTATATAAAATTTAAAATTTTTGGTCATTTCCCCTAGAAAACCAAATTAGATACCAAATGACGGAAAAAAATTTATAGTTCATTTTCAAGTTCTGGCCAAACACACGGAAAATATTATCATTATCCTGTAAAATAGCTTCCTGGAAAACATTTTCTAAAAATGTTACATTTTTTCACGAAACAAATAAAGCCTCACTCTGCATAAATAAACTTCATCACAATCGTTGATCATGTGGGCGGGACGGCCCGCATGACTACCGGTTATAATGATGTGGATCCATCTCTAAGTTAAGCTCATGTAGTAACTTCACGTGGCTGCTCCTACAACGGGAGCATCCCACAAGAATTTCCCAAGCCATAAAAAAGTCTCTACAGATAAGAGCCCACGTCGCGACTCGATCAGGGCGGCAGGTCCTCATCACCCAACAACGTCGGTGGCAGACGATGCTTTCGTTTTCTCTCGGCCCCAATCAATTCTGGCTCCTTTTCATTGCACCCTCTCGTATTTTCTTTCCGGGGTGGGGGGACCATCGGTGGGTGGTGCGTCGAAAGTATAGTCCATCCAAATTCTATCTTATTTAGATCGTCTTTCGCCTTTTGCTCCCGCCCTCTCTCTCTCTCTCTCTCTCTTTTCGTGCGTCTAAGAGGAGGTCACTCCACTTTGGCGCAGGTCCCTTTCAGGTGATGGGGAAGGGATCAGTGGTTTTGCTTCGATTCCTGCAAGACGGTGGTGGCCTTGCGAGTTGGATAAGGATGGGGATTTTTCTTTGGGAGGAAGAGGACGCGTTCCCGCTACTTCCCCCAATAAAGACGCTCGCTTTATTGCGTGCTTCCTGGTGAAGTAAATTGGAAGGGATCCGCACCTTTCCATGGAGGGTTTTTTATAATCGAAGGAGGGGGGAAAAAAGCAAAGGCTCGAGTTTCCAATGAGGAGGAGCTTTTGTGCGTTGGACCGGAATGTGTGTACTTTGCACTGGACATGAATTTCACGTCATGTGGAATTCGATTCGCGAACACGAAAGTGCTGCTATTGAGTTCGCTATGTGTTTTGTCGCTCTCGTGCCCCTGGCACATGCTTCTTCCTGTGCCAAAATTCTATGCTGTCCAGGCTAGTACGTTCGGCTAGTCCTTCTCACGTTGTGCTCGCAACATCGTCACGAGGCCATGATGGGCCGTGCCGGCGAGGACAAATATAGAGGAGATTTGGAGTTGGCCTGGCCACCAACTTTTTGAAATACGCTACTAACCTCATGGATCGGGATAAAATGCAAGTAGAAGTCATGATCGGCAGTCCACTAGTGAGGTTTGCTACGGAAAAAAACTGAATTATGTTATGGTTTACCTTCTCAAATAGGAGCTTCATCTCTTGTAAAATATCATCATGATAGAACTTTTTATTGGGCATTCCATTTACGTGCTACATGAATCAGGTGTGCGACCCTGCTCATGGAATTATCAATGGCTGCAATCGACTCGTTCCCTAGCGAATGAGTCAGGCGAGTAGTTGTCCACGTAATGCACTTCTTCTTGTCGGTCACATTTTACTGATCCTTCGGCATATGTCTCTCTTTCCCCCACTCAGTTTGACTAAGGCATTAATCATGCAAAAGCAAAGCCGGACCACATGCACCGGTGGCATGAGAACAATAAGGCTCGGAAAAGTCCATAATATGCCAAACTTAGCATTCATTGCCGATATCCACTTCCTCATGCACACATGTAACAACAGGACATCCAACGTTTGAAACTTTGGTCTCCTTTTGCCCCACTGCAAACGAGAATCTCTGCTCACAAATAATTCTATCTGCGAACTTGAATTCCTAAGAGGGGCCTCTCATCTGTACTCGATTTCAACATGAGAATTGCCCTTTGGCGATGTGGGTTACAAAATTCCTACTGTCGGCACCAAAAATTGGTCGGCGCGTCAATATATAAGCATGTGATTAGAGCATAAAGTGTTAAATACGTGACCCGTTATTGACGATCACGATAATTATTGTTGATATTAACGCACATCAACGATCACTGAAGAATAACTTTTGATAAAAGACATTTCGTCATGGAACAAATTCCGCTAAAACAGCATTCATCAAAAAGAACTCAATTGCTCGTGTTTGAAGATGAAACATAAGTTCCACATGGTTGAACGTTTAGGTCACATTATCGATTGAGTTAGCGACTACGGGATGTATACGTGATGAATGATGATCTAGCCAACTAGTCGTTGATTAAATTACAAGCTGTGATTGCATAGGATTTAACAACCACAACATTGTGAACGGATCCTAGTCGCACTTTCCACACTTTTTCTAAACAAATCCCGGCACTCTTAATTATTTCTATCTTTGCAAAATCTTTTATCAAGTCCCTCCAATGGCAAATTTGATCAAATTCTGTTGACACAGCCGTCGAACGCCGACAAAGTATGGTGCGGCTCAAATATGTTGGGACGCCCATGTGAACGTGTGTGGACAAATCCAGCCATCGTAGACGACATTAGAGTATGATGCGTTCAAGATTTAAATAAACAGGGCCAACTTCGATGTCAGAGGGACTCGATTGGAAAAATTTGTGAGAGAGGGGGGGATTTGATCAGCCAAATTGAAAGTACACGATCTTAATTAGACAAAGCGCGATGATGCATAATCAAAAGGGGGAACTTTTCTCAAATTATCGCCGGCTCGGACGCGACGGACTCGCGTACTCGAACACGCTCTCACGTGTGATTTCAGCACGAGGCACGACCTCGACTGGTCATTTTTGCCATAGCGTAAATAATTTGGTGTTCTATGCGATCCACGAGCTCTGACTGGGTATCAATCTATCCGGGGGATGGAATCTAGGATAATTCCTTGCCGGTCTTATTTAAAATGCAAGACGGAAGCGATGGGACGTGCACCAGGGCTTTAAAAAATAACAGAGAAGAGAAGAGAAGAGAAGAGAAGAATCTTTGCCGACGGTTAACTATAGGGCCGGCCCTTCCGACGACTGGCTGCACCGAAACATAGGCGCCGGTCAAAGAGAACGTGGCCCCTCATCATCATGGTCTATGACCAAAGTAGCGGTGAGTGCGTCGCCCGAGCCACGCGCGCTCGCGCAATCCGAGGACGTGATTTCAAGTACAGATTGGCACGAGAGAGAGAGAGAGAGACAGAGAGGAGAGAGAGCGGAGCAGGACCGTGATCTGCATGGCCATTTCTGTATTGGTTGCCGACCTGGAGGGAGGGTGCGTCGCATCTCCTGCATTTTGTATCTGCGAATGTCCACGCCAAAATGTCACTACGCAAGGCTGGAAAACGAGCGGTTCCTTCAAATGGAAAGTGTCCGTTCACGTGCTGACATATAGAGGAAAAAATATTCAAAAAGTCTTTGAACTTATCATACTATAGTCAATTTAATTGTAAACTTTTCAATTTAGTTAATTCAGTGTAAATCATTTAATATGATGACAATTTTGGGCCCAAAATCGGTGATGTGTTGGCGTTCACTAATTTAGGGAAAAAGTTGTCTAAAAGATTATAAACTTATTGTATGGCGGTAAATTCAGTCCTACACTTCAATTTAATGTAAATCTTTTGATATTTTGCTAATTTTGAATCGAAAATCGATGAGGTGGTCGTGGATATTTTTTTCCCAAATCCAAAAGTTTATGACTATAATGGTCGTTGAATAATAAACTTGGGATTTTTTGGATGATTATCTCATGGATATAGACGGTTTAGGCCCTTTTCTGGAATTTACCTCACTTGTAAAATAAAGTGAGGCTCCAGCTCCTCATATGTAGTAGTCAAGAATGGTCTATCATACCTTTTTTTCTTTTAATTTCCTTTACCAAAGCGATTGAAGATGAGACCTTAAGAAGTTGAGAGCAATGATACTTTAATCAATCCTGAAGTAACAATCATGCGTTGCAACTTATGCATCTGGCTACGTACGTTAGAAGGCCGCGACAACTTGAAGTTGGAGGCAACAGATTGCCCTAAAGGAGTTGCAACGTCCGATAACTAATGACTACATAGGGTTTGCCAAACACCCTGTAAAAAGTTGGTAAGCACTCCACTTTTTGGCGTCCATTCTTAGCCGCAGCGAAGTTGGGCGGGACACTATCTCGATTTCATTTCTAGGGTTAGATTAGAATATTGATGAATGAGGTTGGTTTTTGGCATAAAAGTAGGTACTTTATTTCGCCATTCATATTAAATAAATTTTTTATAGCACGAAATTCCCGCTATCGCTTTCCGACCTTAACTTTTTTTTTTTTGTTTTTTCCCTTAGCATCAGCAACCAAAAGAGGCAAACATTATTTGTAACGCTTGTTCACCATTATTAAAAATTTAAAACTCTCTACTTTTGTGAATGTTTCCTTTCTTGGTCCTTTACTAAAGTTGTCAAAAGAGGAAATAAAATATTTAGCGTGTCTCAAGGGTAGCGTGTCTCAAGCCACGCCTAACCTTCTATTTTATATTTTGGAGACCAAAAGTTTTATAGTTCGTAACGAAAATGTAATTGAACTCCTAAAATTTTTTAAAAGTGCAATTCAATCCTACAATTTATTTGAGAAGTGCAATCAATTTTTTTTTTTTTTTGTTAGCTTTGGACCAAACGGAAAAGTCTGTTGTGATTTTCCTTTAGGGATGGTGCACTGAAAGTGTTTATTCATATTGTGCAATCATGCTCTAAAACCTGTCAAGTCCATTTAATTTAGTTGAAGGAAAATGCTAACGTGATTGATTCTTTTTATATGTTATTTTCACTCTACCACGTTGTTGTTAATAACGTTTGGTAAATTCATTTAAGTGTGACCATTTTCTAATCCTTTAGTATTGGTGGACGACTAAGGGCTTGTTTGTTTGGGTTTTGTTTCTGTTCCTGAAACACAATTTTTGTTTTTTTGTTTCGGGGAACAAAATAATAACAGAAACGCGTTTGTTTACACTTTTGTTTCTGGAAACAAAAAATCTATTTTTTTTGTTCTTGGGAACAAATTTGGAACAGAAATAAGAAACAAAAAAAAACTTGTTTCTTGTTCCCAATAACACTTCCAAGAAACACTTCTTTTTTCATCTTTTTTCTTTGGCCGGTCGCCGGCCTCGGCCATGGCCGGCAACCAGCCGTCGAGGGCCGATGACCTCGTCGGAGCGTCACGACCCTCAAGCTCGCCCAACCAAGGCGAGGCTGTTGGCCCTCGTCGGCCGGTCGCCGGCCATGGCCAAGGCCAGTGATCGGCCAAAAGAAAGAAAGAAAAAAAAGGAAAAAAAAAATATTTAAAAATTAAAACAAAAAAACAAAAAAGTTATACAAGTTTACCAAACGTGTTTCTATTCTTTTTCTATTCCTAACAGAAATTATACAAGTTTACCAAACGCGTTCTTCTATTCAAAAATTATTCCCGAAGCGAAATAGTTTTTTTTTTTTCTATTTCTGTTTCCATAAACAATTTTTTAATAGAAATGTTACCAAACGCAGGCTAAGTGTTTGGATCTTTCACTTTAAGAAGCAAAGATCTGAAGTTTGAACCTTTTTGTCACTAATTGTTTTGGGGCGACTTCTAAGATTTACAAAGCCAAGTGACTATGTAATACCCTGATATGATTGGGAAGGTGAGATCGTACCTATAATCCTTTATTTTGCGGATTATAAATGATTTTGAAAATAATTTTCTAAAATAATTTGAAATAATTAGTCAATAAAAAATATTTTCATTGTTGAAAGCTATATATATTTAAATATTTTTGTGAATGATGAAAATATTTCTGTAAGTGATACGAGCGGTCATTTTTAGGAAAATATTTTTTAAATTATTTATTTTTCATAAAATAAATGGAACATTAATGTGGTTTCATCAATAGTGGATCGGAACCATCAAGTCGAAAGATGAACAAATTGACGCCTAGAAAGGCAGCATATGCGGAAAAAATAGCATCACGAATTTTCCAAAGGCATCTAGAAAGGCTTGTTATGTTGAAATGCTCTCTCCTCTCTCTCACACACACATCATTTGGGACGCTTTATTCCGAGTCAAAGGTGGTCTAGTTCCGTAATTGGGGCACAAGATACCCTACATTTATGGTGCAACTTTTTCACGAAAAATAAATCATCGATCGATTATTTCAAATAGTACAAATAATTATTTTAAAAAATATTTTTCGAATCATTCATTTTTCGTGAAATAAATGGAATCATAAACTCAATACATTTATTTATTTTTTTAAACATCAGGTGATTTCTTTCGCTTACATAATTTTAAATATATAATGAAAAACTTAGTCGATCAAACTAAGGGTCTGTTCGTTTCGTGGAAAATAGACCATTTCCGGAAAATATTTTCTTAGAAGTTATTTTCCAGAAAAATGACAATATTTTTCTGGTGTTCGACTAAAACTTGAAAATGTTTTGGAAAATATTTTCCCTAAAGGTGTTTGGTAGGAAAAAAAATTTCTGCTCACCAAATTGGCGAGCGCAAGTGTTAAGCTCAAAGCTCACCGGATCAATGAGCGCGAGGTTCACCAGTTCGACAACTAGCTAAAAAAAAAGATAAGAAACAAAGCAAAAAAAAAAAAAAAAAAAGGAAATTAAAAATAATTGGAATTAAAAAAGAAAAATAAATTTAAAAATAATTTGAATAAAAAAAAAAAGAAAAGAAGAAGAAGAAAGGGGAGAAGGAAGTAAAGATTTTATAGAGGTGTGAGATAAAAGAGATTAAGAGAGGAAAATGTTTTCTACTTCTCAAAAATGGAAATATTTTTCTCTACTTTAAAAGACTTTTTTCCTTTGATAAAAAACATTTTCCTCAGGAAATTCATTTTCCGTGAAATGAACGCTGAAAAATCCGAAAAAATTTCTCCGTAAATTATTTTTCACGAAACGAACGGAGTCTAAAACCCCTTTTTTCTTCAATTGGCCAAGCAATTTGGCTAACCTAACTAGAGACACCCTTTTGACCATGAGAAAAAGAATTTATCCGGATTTCAGTCAAAAAGGAGAAATCCAAAGATGCTCAAGCCACCATAGGACAAAAGTAGACTTAAAGAAGATTTAGCATTATGAAAGATTTGCCTTTTGCAGATCATAAAAAGTCATACTACGATTCGAAAATCACAATCATCAAGTCGTCTTTCCAATTAAAACAACATTCTATCGCATTGAAAACTCTTAATAAATTTTTTCCCACGAAAAGAATAGCCGAAAAAAAGTTAAATGGAGAAAGTTCAAATCTTGGCATATGCTTACGAAGATCTGAGGGGTTCCAAAAACTTCCCGGTTTATGGCTCTAATAAAGAGAGAAGAAAATCAGAATATGATGTCCTCTAAATTTCACGGCGGACATGACAGCGGGGCCTATTAATAAATAGGCTTATTGCAGGATAATTCGGAGGAGTGGGGGCGGGAAATAATTAAAATAAAGTTAAAAAAAAAATGTCGGACGAATCTAAAAATTATAAAATAAATTTCCAGCGGGTCCCCACTGTTGGAGCGAATCTGTACGGGCTGGCCAGTTCCCGTTTCGCGAGCACGTGCGCGCACTGTAGCTTCCACGCTGTCAAAAAACTTGGCTTCCCTCCCGCCCCCACCCCCCATAATGGCAGTCTCGTGAATTCCATCAAATCGAGGGGCCCTTCTACTCCGTCGCGCGAGCTGAGCGCGACAGCGGTCTTAGGAAATCTCTGCTTCTCGGAGCGTCGAAAACTTAGGAAACGGGACGTGGCCTGTCGCCTCTACTACTGATATTATCGGCACGACGGAGATGTAAATCATGAAAAATTTCAAATTACAAAAAATATTAAATTAACGAATTTAATAAACATTAATTTCTGTTAAATTAAATCAATATTATAAAGAATCACAACTGATGCGTGATGATCAAATTCTAAATTGATGCGTTTATCTACCGTTACATTTTACCTAAGTAAATATTTTCATAGTAAAATTTAATGAAAATTAATGGAAAATAAATTTGTTATGAATATATCTATTTAAGGTTAAAAAAATTAGTCATTGAAGTTGAGAGTAATTTTTTTCTAATTTGGGAATTCTCCTCTTCTACAGCCTACAGGTAATTTTCCGCGGCATCGAATGCCAAACTAATGAAAACCAACCACCGGTTGCGCCCACAGCCCTTTTATTAGCCTCTTTTTTGGTGACGGTTGCACCTGCTCATTTTTTCCCCCAATTCCCGAGAGTTCGGTCGGGGGCGGGGCCCCCTGGGTACGTGTCGCATTCCGATTGGTCTGTCGTGCCTATAAATAACCCGGGGGCCGCGCCTAACCCCCCCTCTCCATCTTCTACATAGGGTTTTAATGCTGTGTCTCTCTCTTCCTCCCTCTTCAGTTTCTCTCTCTAGCCGAGCCTGGCTAAGATTTTTCGAATCCAGGTTCGAGCCTGTGCATGCTCGACCGCACGGGCAGCTTCTTCTTCCGGTTGAAGAGGGAGGAAGATGAAGCAGGAGCTCGGAAGGCCTCGTCAATGGCCGCCTCCGCCCGTCCGTCATTTCTTTGGTGCTCACCGGCGGTCTCTAATTCGCTTGGTGCAGGTCGGGACCTGGTTCCGCCCGCCGTCGATGATTCCTCCCCCCCTTCTCGATCCATCCCCGATTCGAGGACCGCTTCGGGCCGCGGGGGAGCTTCCGACGGGGCTCAGGGGCCGAATTGGATCCCGCCTTGCATCAACTGAATCGGAGGCCGAGGTGAATGAAGGTCTCCTTCTTTCCCGCCGCTTCAGATCTCGAGCTCGGCGATCTCTCTCTATTCTTCTCTCTCTCTCTCTTTGGTAGTGCTTCTTTTTTGTTCGGTTCGGTGGAGGTTTCCGGCTTAACTTCGATCGGCGTTTAGCTCGAAGGGTTAGATTTCGCGTCGGAGTTCGGTGCCTGATCTAGTTTCGGTTCGGAACTAGATCTGTGCGGATCATCGTTTCGGCGGTTTTCTGTGGAAATCTCGGGTTTTGCGTATTTTGTTGAAGGAGATGAGAGATTGGATACGTGAATTTAATGTTTGAGCCGACGAATTAGCTGGATTGAGTTGGAGGTCGCAGGGCCTGGTCATTAAAGAAAGAGAAAGAGAAAGAAAGGGGGGTGGGGGGGAGCTGCTTGGTAGGTGTGTGTACGTGTGAAAGTTAGGAATAGAACGCTGATATTTTAACAGGCGCGGTTTCATTTTAATCTCTCATTTTCCTTGTTGAACTCGCTTCTTTTTCTTGCTTATTTTGATGTTTGGATGCGGTTTTTCTTTTCCTTTTTGTCTATGGGAAAGGAGTGCACTTTTTTTCTTTTTCTCTGCTGATGGTTGATGCTGGTGGTTCGGCTTACCAGAATAGTGCAGAGGAATATCCTCGCTTTTATCTCGGAATGGTTTTTCGGGTTATTCTGCATTTAGCTTCCTGTTATATGATCAATCGACTTGTTCTTTCATGCGCGTGGAGTTGCATTTGTGCTCGGATGGTATTTCCTGCATTGGCCATGTCCAATGCGAAAGTCTCTATAATCATCATCGGGTTTAGTTACGCACTTCATATCTATGGTCTAGGGATGATATGGAAATTCCTAAAGAGTGTTAAGGAGCAATCCCTCTCTAGAAGTTATTGCTAATTGATTAGGCAGAACACTGTCTGGAATTACATTCCAGATTGTCCTAAAAGACGGCAAAGTAATTGTAATTGTGAAACACATTTCTCATTTTGGAGAACGAACTGAACTGGTGCATTGAATGGAGCTGTATACGCAAAAAAATGGTCATTCTTTGTTGGTATTCCTCTTTTAGCTCCTTCATTTTGGTATGCATCTACACTTCTCTCAGCTTTTTTGCCTCTTGTGTATAATCTCCCGCGTGATTGGCGCCAACATTTATTAGTATCTGGCGTATGTGATAATTACCTTCGATTCATGACAGCAGCACATTTTCATTGAAAGAACTGAGAATGGGTTCAGTTGGAGAACCTCTATGGGAACAAATGTCTTAAGGTTTCGCAATATCAATAAATGCATATGAGTGTGTCTTGTCTCAGCATTTTCCATGTAAAAGATTATCTTGATTCTTTGAGTTTAAGAACAGCATTGACAAATAAGCACCTTACTCGGCACCATGCTATACCCTCCCCCATAGGGCCTTCCAGAGCACTAAACTTCTTATATTTTCTCTGTTATCTTCCATCTATACAAAGGTTGTCCAGAATATTTAAAGAAGTTAGGATATATGATTGATAGTAAGCTTGATTCCCAATTTGTAGAAGAGAAATGGCACTGGTTCTATTTTATGGCAACCGTATATTTGCCTTGTCCATATCTTCAGGCACTTCTTGTGTTCGGGGTAGAAGAGCTCTGCACAATTGTTCTAGCTAAGTGTAATCTTCTCCTCTTTTTTCTCTTGTTCTTTCTTGAACACATTTTTCTTCTCATGCTATTCCTGTTTCTGCTTTGGATTCTTATGCTACAGTTGCTCATTTGCAAATGGTTCTCTTCTAGTCCCCACATTTTCTTGTCAGGAGCACAATTTATTAAGTTTTCTGTTTCTGATTTTATGTTAATTGCATGGAGATTACCTATTGTCTTTTCTGCACCTATTGTCTTTTCTGCAAAATTCATGGGAATTACCTATTTGAGTTGTTTGCTGCTTAGAATGAATATACTTACCAAGCAGGGCGTTATGTACGTAATCTATGTCCTTTTTGTTCCCATTTCCTAATTGGAGTGGTATTTCTCTTAGTACTTCCCTTCTTGGCTTGATGTATTTTGAGTCTCTTGTAGTATTGTGTGCCGTGAGCTGATATGGTGCTCTTCTCATCCTTGTTCCTGCATCCTTGGCAGTTGCATCTATTGTCAGTACTCACCTCTTATCTTTTTGCTTTTCACGAAGGCCTAATTCTCACCTTGTTTGACACTCAGCTGCCAGTTGAAACAGAAACTGTTAAAAACTTGTCTCCTCTAGCTCATTTTCAAAAACTTAGGTTCTCCTCTCGCCTTTTGAGGCAAAGCAAGCCACTCGAAAGCAAATTCAGGTATGCTGTAGTAATTTTTTTTTCCTCCTCTGGTTCTTCTTTTATGAGTCCATAGAGCTTGGTCTAATCGCCATTCTCTTTTAGTGAGAAAGGTTAAGCTGGCTAATGGACTGCTGATACTGGGATTTTTCTTCTGAATGCACACTCCTAATACTAGCAAGGCTGCTTTTGTCCTTGCAAATCAGCATGTCATTATAACCAGGACCCTAAATAATACATTGAAAGCAATTGGTGCTGATTCCTTCCATTGTGGTGTCCACTTCTCGAGATTTGGAAGTGCATGGCTGCTTAGTCCTACGGTTTGACCATTACCCACATTCTGGCGTGGAAAGGTGTTCATGGGTTAATTCATGTCATCAAAGGCCCAATGTAGAAGTTTGTAGCTGGGATGATGCTATTGCCAAGTAGCAGGGACTCGCTGTCTCAACAGTCTGGTGGGCTACATTGCTCGTTCAAAAACAGTACCTGGTTTTATAAAATCTGACTGCTAGAGGACGTGGAAAAGATGAGATCAAGTAATTATTTTCCCTCAGTTCTTCTCTGTTTGTAAGGTTGGGATTTGAGAGAGGAGGAGCCAACAAGATCTGCTGTCCCATTAGTTTGCAAATGAAGAGATTGAGCTCTTTGGTATTTCGTGTATCTTTACTTTGTGATTCCATCTTATTTTTAATGTACCGAACTGATTGAAAAATAAATATTTTATTCAATTCAGTGATGAATATACTTCATTTAGAATGAGAATGTTAACATATTTGTATCTCTGAATAGTAAAGTTGGCGTTAATACTGACTGCGAGACAATGTCTGCACAGCCTCTTTAGAGGCATTTGTTTTCCATAGGCGGCCAAAAGTCTAGATGCTACGTTTTGCAGAAAGGGGAGGTAAGCAAAGACAGCACGGTCGAGAAAAGAAAGGCTCCATGTTCTCCAGGTGGTTGATGAAGCTCAAGCTCAAGCTCAAGCTCAAAGAAGAGAGCACGAGAAGCTCCGATACAAGCTCAAGAAATGTTGCCTAGAGAAAAAGATCCCCAGGGGCAAAAAAAAATGGAAGATTGTAGAGAAGAAGTTCCAAGAGAAGGAAAAAGAGACTGATACGCAAACTGAAATGGCATTGATGAAATCCGAGCTTCGCAAAGCTCAGTGGAAGTCACAGTTGCCGAGGCAACTAAAGGAGATGAATATCAAATGCCATAGGAGAAGAGTATTAGGTGTTGAGGGGGAGTGTTGGAGTCAACACCTAATATGAAAATAAGATAAGTTCTAGTTGAACTTTGCCTCTGATATGCCTACTTATTCCAGTGAGAATGCTGGATATTCAAAGGCGGTGAGTGAAACCAAAAGTGAAGAACTCTTGGTCAAAAAGCAGAGGAACCGCCTCTCTCTCTCTCTATCTCTCTGTCTAGATTTATCTCTTGTCCTCCAGAAGCCGCAAGTTGCTAGAGAAGAAAGTCAAAAGAAAAGCTGCAGCCCACAATTGTTGACTCCTTAGCCAAGAAGAAAATGAAAGTCCATTGACGTGAGGCGGTGAAGCTTGAGTCTATAAATAGGGCTTGGGAGTGCAAACGTAAGGCAGGCCACATGAATTGAGAGGAGATTAAGAGAGAGAGAGAGAGTTTCTTCAGAGAGAAACCAAGGTGTGAGCCTCAGACCAGAGAAGGCCTCAAGTAACCAGGTGCAAAGGTGAACTTCAAAGAGAGGCACTGCAGCCTCAGAGGGAGTTATCCCTCCGTGGGAAAATAGAATAACTGTGTATGTGCATGTATCAACTAGTTTGAGTGTGAGTATTTTGAGTACGTGGTGTGAGAGGAAGTTGTATTATAATAGTTGTATTCTGAATGTTATAATTGCATGTAGTTTAGCATAACCAGTGTCTTGAGTTATTTATTACATTACAATTTTCTCGTGTAACCACCACAGCGCTTCAGCATATTTTATAAGTTATGCACTCTGCAATTAATATCAGAGCAAAGGGTTGCATACCCTACAGATCTGAGGATGCTAGCCACTGCTTCGTTTCATATGGCGAGATTCTTTTCCTCTAGTCTTTTGCATGGTATGTAGAATTATCTTTAAAATATCGGGGAATCCTACAAACACATGACCCCAGAAGAAAGACGTGGCCGGTAGGCGGATGGTCTTTGAATTTAAGCATTAACTTTTGATTTAAAATGCATATCGTATGAGCAGATGCGATTGATGGATTCTTTATGGTTCCTTTCCAGACCGAAAGTTTTCTTTGCCAGTCTTCATCTGTTCATCTGTTCAAGTTATGATTTCCTAGACTGCGACCGCAATAAATATGTTAATCTTATTAGTATCACTCCGCGTACAAGTTCTACATGCCTTTTTATACCATCAACAATCGACAAAATCTTCCACCATCAAATGTGTTGACTCCTTGGGCGACCGCGCATGAGCATCTTTGGCGGGGGCATCTGTTCCCACTGACTCGTTTCTTTGCGCTTTCTTCTTGAGAAAATATTACATTGCTTTGTTAAATTTTTAAAAGGGCAAGTGTATCCAAAAGTATCTAAATTTGTTATAAAAGCGTAATTGAATTCTAATAAGCTTATCTAATTTTAGTCATCGAAAATGCTGACCCAGCAGGATTTTACTGTTTTAGAGCACGTGGCCAAAGTACCAAGATTAAGCGTTTTCCCAAATTTATCTCTGTGCCAAGTTAAATGAAGGAGTTCTTCCAAATTTATCTTACCCGAAGAGGATTAGCGCCCCTCAAAATCCTAGCAAGTTCCCTCTGTTTCGTACTTTCATTACGTTGCTTAAACAAAGAAAACATATCCTTCCAGCGTCTGTCCAAGCTCCCTCTTAAGGTGGAGATAAAACCTAGCTACGATCAAAGACGTAACTTGAGGGAAGCCGAAAAGGTCAGAAGACTGCTACTTCTGCTAATATTCTACTCTTGCTTCTCCCCCGATGGCTGGGCATTGGTCCCGACGGCTGGAGCCGATGTGGATATGAATCAAACTTCCAAAGAAATGGGGAAGAAGGTAGTGTGCCCTGTTCGATGCATTAACATGGTAATACATCTTTCTAAGGGGTATTTGCCTATTCGCGAGCATACAATGTGGCGTAGTCAATGCTTCAACATGGTAGTAGATCTTCCAGAATTCCTCCTGTGGATCAGAAAAGAAAGCATGTTACAAACGGACATTATCTTGAGGGACTCTATCCTCTTCTCGAACACGAGGAAAGCTTTCCTTAGATACTGAACTTGATATCATTCCAAGCATGGTTGCCAATTTCTTAATTGGCTATGTCCTATTTACTAACTCCCAAGTGACCCACTAACACCGATTCTCGGTCTCCAAAATTAAAAATGAAATGTTCATTGAATGACAAAAATAGAAAACTAATCCTCATTGCTCTGACTCAATATCCTTGGAGTGTACTTCTATTCATCTGAGAGCCGGGAAAAATTCCTTTCAAAATTCTTACCATGCATGCATTTGATGACAAAGTCCAGCTCTGAGAAACCCATTGTGCTTTGAACTAGAGAAGATGGCTGATGATACACGAAGAATGAGAAATGGTGGCGATCAGGATCATTTCTTGGCTTTGCCATTTCAACTATTCTTATGAACCCATCTCTATCATAACATGATGGTGCATTCTCGCCTGCTACTGCTAAACCTCGATCCCATGCAGAATTTAAAACCTGCATATGTAGAGGCAATCCATTAAGGCACTTCAAGAGAGTTAGAAAATAACTATACACACGTGGTAAGATAGCAATTTTTCAGGACAAAAAACAAATAAGATCAACACCTGCCAATTTAAACCTTCTGGATCTGCAGAACTTTCATCAATTTCCTGACAATGTAAACCCGAGCAAACAAACTTCAGTGTCACAGAATGTCTCTTAAGAACTTCAAAAACAGGAGAATAGCCATCCTGATTCGTAGGGTTATAGTATCCTGCTGTTAACTCTGCTGCATGACTAGCTGTCTTGTACCACCAATAAACTGCAGGAACCTGCAAATTGCATTGTTTTTCCACATTATAACTTGCTCAGAATTCATCTTTGCATTATACTTCTTGCACTTAATGCATAAAAAAACAGAACACAAAGAAAGAAATGAGATGCATCCACCCGTTTGAACTTCAAGTATAGGTTCAGATAGGCTCAGGGTTAAAAAAAACTATTTTGATGAGTATTGTGCAAATTCAGCAGAAAAGTTTATTGGAAGCCTAAAATCTTATTGTGCAATTGAATCCTAGGCATTTCGATTGATGCAATCAAGTTCAACATTCTTTTTGAAAATTACACTTTAGTTTTCAATCCTTTGTAAAAATGCAATCAAGACCTCACAAAAATTGCCTGTCTGCCAGGTGGAAATGGCTTACATGACAACTTCTGAGGCAGCCACAGATGGAAATCGAAAACATGATGGTCGAGACTTGACTGCAGTTTTCTGAAAAGGTTAGCACTTGATCACACCAATTGAAAGGCTAAACCACTGATGGCACAAGGTTCTCAACTTTTATTTTACTTTTTTACAAATTCGACTGATGACACCAGGGCGAGACAAACCAATATCCCTTATACCAGGACTTGGCAGCAAGAAACTTCCTGATAAAATAAAATATATAAGCAATTGTGATAAATTTGCTCATTTGTAATCTGAAAAGGAAGATTCATCAACTGCCTAGAACCTCTTAGAACCCATAGGGCATGCAAGACCCTAATAGGGACCATAATAGTACAAACTACAGGTAATGGAGAGCTTCATGTACATTGAAGGGTGAAATGAGCACAAGCCATTTTAGGCATAACTCGCAAAAACTGGCAGCTGTGAAGTAGTAGGTGGCTGCCAGGACTGCAAATCTGGAGGCTGGTCAAAATTTTTCTCAAAGAAATGAAAACTCCCATCAAACAAAACTGAAATTTTCTTTTTTCTCCTTTTAATTATCTCTGATGTGGAGGTTCTTGTTGAAGGGTTTCTAGAGTGGTTAAAGCAGGCGAGCCTGTGACACTTTGGTCTCAAAATATATTGTTCTAACCTTTAGCCATCCACTTTTATGAAATTCATCTATTTGTTGATCTGTTTAGCACCTTTCGCATGTTTAATGTTTCGTCATTGTTGTTCTTGTTCTAGAGGCCTACTTTTAATATTTTAAAATTGAATAATCCAAATTTCTAAAATTTGTGGTCAATGAAGTGAAAGAGAAATGACAATTCAGTTGGTTGATGTTTGGAACCAAACAAAAGTGCCAAATTGAATTCGGTTTCACTTCCTTATTCAGTTGAATTTGGTTTCCAAATTTCCCAAATCAAATCTCTTTAATAGGATTTGGAGCATCCAAGCTGAACTAAATTGAACCGTGCTCACCCTATGTGCAGCACTGAACAAAACTATGGGTTGCACTAGGATTCCATAATACGTAGGATACAAGTCTAGTTTATGATATCAGAAAGGTTAACAACAACACTGCTATAGAACCATAGATTTACCAATCAATGGGAATGTAGCTAAATATTTAAAGAAAAGAACATATTGAGTCTACCTTTACAATGATATTAGCCTCCTCAAATGCAAGATTAGCAAGAGACAGAACGCTATCAGCATGGTCCATCAGAGTCTGTGCATACCAGTGGAGGAAGAAACGCCCATGATAGCTATCATAATCCCCTCGTTCACAGAAAAACCCTGTCTCATGAGGCCTAGAATTTAATTGACCAGCATTGTCAGGCCCCCTAGCCCAAAAGGAATGCCCACGCATTTTAGCTGCTTTCCGCAAATTTTGCTGTAAATACTTATCATAACACTACATCACAGATTCACATTGAAGTTTATGTTAATAAAAATGAAGAGGATTAGTGCTAATAGGACTGAAAGAAATGAAGCCCAGCAGCTGCTCTAAGAAATAGATAAAGCAATTGCCCACAGGATAAGAAGCATTTTATGAAGAATTATCATGGCTTGCAAAAGGACTTTGAAGGTGGAGTTCAACTTAGATTTTATAGTTGCAAACCAAGTTTGTTACTGTTCCTGTGGCTTGTTTTTCTTATTTTCTCTATCAGGAATTTTGTTACCATGAGCAGCACAACGTGTGGTCACTTCGTGATGGTTATGAGTATGCCACAACAAATCTTTCACTTACATGAGTCACTGAAACAATATTGGTTAGAGACTATCACCTTGAACCACTCTCAAGGGTAGAGGCTTCGACTTTTAGGCCATCATTAATGTTTTACAGAAATTGAGTGAGCCGCTCTCCACAAAATGAAAGCGAACTTTGCCAGTAGCAATGACCTGGCTACACTTTCCACCGAGTAATAACTATTATATCCTCATCTCTTTTCGTTTTTTTCTCTCTCTTTTTTTTTAACTTAGAAGTGATTGTAATTAGTTATGGCACTAGGCTACAAATTTCAGGTCTATTCAAAAGATAATGCACAAAAGGATGAACTAATTCACTTCCTAATCCAAGTTTTGATCAGCTTAACTTTCATAGATACACTAGTTCATCTGGATTTTCCAATGTAAGGATTCAAAAGTGAAGGACTGCTGCAGAAATGCATGTTTTGCTTATATAGTAATGTTGAAGCCAGCTTATAACAAGCATCGAAATTTGACCTCAATAGTATGCCCTAGCTAAAAGCTCTCAATATTTGACAAAATCACAAAAGAGAAGGAAATGCAGAATGATTGTACCCATCATGACATCCGTGCAACATGCACTGTTCTACTAACCAATGTGAGAGCAGAAGGCAATTAAACAACACCAATCTGAGGATGTACGATAATAGAGATCCAGACTGATGGTCATTCAATCTATGGGGTATTAATTGTACTTAAAACTAAAACATGGAACGTTAGGAGATTCAACTATGACAATAGTCATTCATCCTAGATGTATTTCCCAGATACAGCCTAAGAGCTTCCAACAATACACCGATCGAAAAAGAAGGAAATGTACACTGTGCAACCAATACCTGAAATTCACCAACACCAGGGTACCTCCATCCCATCCTCTCTGGAAAAGAAGGATACTTAAGTTCTCCATTTGGTCCCAGTCCAATTTCAACCGCAGTAATGAGACCCTCACAGAACAAGTCATCAAACTCTGTTCGGAAGCTTCTCATTAAATCAAAATATACCTGCATGTATTACTCAATCCATAAAGAACTGTCAGGTATATTATCTGTACCTCCATAACTTATGCACAGCAGGTTTGCAACAGAAAAAACTCTTAGTTTACAAATAATTTTCTTGCAAAGAAATATCTATATGAATATAAATGAAAGATGAACAATTGGTAAGTATTGAGAGGAAATTGAAGTATCACATACCTCAATAGCAGTCCTTCCCTTAAGCACTCGTTCTTTGTCAATGCCCCAACTCAAGTATTCAGTGTTTCTCCTTCCTTCGCGGTCTGCAAAGAATATATCCTCGTTTTCCTTTCCAATCTCCAGAACCCACTGAGGGAGAGAGACTGAGAAATCACCTGAATCATTTCCTCCATACTCATGAAATGCCAACACAACCTCCAAGATTGGGAAAACATATCAAAATACATCCACTCCATCAGAGAAACATATTTTGACACATAAATGCAGATAAACAACTATATATTGGATCTGAAATACAAGGATACAAAGTATTAATCTCTGTAAATATATAAAAGTTGGCAAATCCTTTAAAGACCTGACATGGAGCCAAACCCAACTTGAGATACAAAACAGAAAAAAAAACATAATTCCTGCTCTTGCTCAAACAAAAACTTTTCTGGAGCAACATTCTCAAAAAACGGAAAGATAGAATTTTACCATCCAAAATAATAAAGACAATTATGAAATGGAACTTTAAACTGAAATCAACAAAAGACACATAAAATGAAAATTTATATGAACACAAAAGATCAAAATTATCATTTGATAGATAGAGGCTTACAACTTACCTGCAGTTTCAGCTTGAATTCCCTGATGATGTGGAATAATTCTCTATAACCAGACCAGACATATCTCTGAGGATTCCAGCCTTCAACAATACCCCACCAACAATCCACAACAACACCATCTGCATTTAATGACTTTATATGATTTAGCTCTTGTCTCACGACCTCCTGATCAACCAGCTGACAGTAATTGTTGATGGTACCGTCCTGTCACAGAAGCTCAAGTGTCTTGGTATGAATATATAGAGTAATCTCAGATTATAAATAAAAAGATATATCTTTGTGGAAGAGAAAAATATTAAAATAGCAAACAGACAGACAAAAAAAAAAAAAAAAAAAAAAATTTCTCTTGTGAATATCAATACATTACAGGCTGAAGTAGGAAATGTACTTACTAGTTTCACATAAACTGGAACAAACTCTGTGTCTGTAAACACATTTTGTTGGTCCACAGAACTGACATCATGAATTAGCTGCACATATTAAATACCCTCTTAGATATCTTATTTTCTTATTGGATCAAGAATGAAATCAACTGCTTACGGAAGAAAAAAAAATTATTTTCAATCTAGCAATTCGATAAAAAACTAATCATATTCAAGTTAGACAGCAACAACCCATTGTTGAGTTGTGGACCAGCTAACTCAACAACCAAAAAAAGCGCCCCTTTAGTAAAAAAACATTGGTTTGTGAGATTCTCTTCCAATTTGATATCAGCTGTTGTTCGCTTCACCAAACTGTTTCTATTCTTCAACAAATTATCATCAACGTGATGAAGGTTATGACCCCCATGATTGCAGTAAAAGGATGATACCTGCTCAGCATCCAAGCATTCGATGACCGAATTGATAGGACTAGCGTTGCCATATTTCACACTCTTCGGATCCTTCTCAGCAATCACAACGGAATCAAGAGAAGCCGGCGACAAGCTCTCGTCCATCCTCATAACAGCAGAAGGCTGGGAATCCAAAGTCGTCTTAACACCATAACTCTTCAAAGAAGCCGCAGACGCAGGGCTATCCATCGACCTAGCAGAGAATGTCGCCTGTGGTCACACAACCACCACCATCGCATCAGAAGCTAAAGCAATCTCTTTCGATCTCTCCACTTCCTCTCGTAATTCCACCTCAATTCCTGTCAAGACATTGCGCGGACGCGACGTATCGAGCAACGAAGATGGCAAAAATCGGTGAGGACCGTACCAGCTGAGAAGGCGGCGGGGACTGCCGGTACGTGGTGCCGTCGGCCTCGACCGTCCAGCCGGCCTCGCGGGCGAGGGCGGCGAGGACGTCGTTCATGTCCGCGCGCGCGGGGAGGGGGAAGTTGCCGTACTGGCGGAGCCCGGCGAGCATCCGGCTGGTGATGGCGCGGCGGTGGCGCTCCCGGAGCTTGGTGCGCTCCTTCTCCTTCTCCCTCTCCCTCTTGCCCTTTCCGGGGCCCGCCGTCGCGGCGGCCGCGGCGGTGGCGGCGAACCCGCGAGGGCGGCGCTGCTGGTGCTGGTGCTGGTGCTGCTGCTGCTGGGGAGGGGGAGGTTGGGGGAGGTGAGGGTGGGGGAGGAGGACATCGGGAGGGTGGTCGGTTTGGGGGTTGTTGATGAGGTCGTCGGAGAAGCTGCCGGCGTTCGAGTTCATCGTCTTTTCTCTCCTCGAACGGAAGCTCCGATCAGCTCTCTGCTCTCTTACCTTTTTCTCTGCAAATTTCTCGCTTCGATTGTTGCTGAGAAGAGGAGGTGTCTGTCGGGGATTCTCTGGTCTCTAAACCGGTTTAAATGTTTTTATTTTTTTTATTTTTTTTTGTATGTGAACCGGTTTAAATGGTTGAACCGTTTCGGTTTTGATTTTTATTTCAGGGCTATATTTGGAATAAATGGTTTTTTTTTTTTTTTTCGATTCGAAAGAGCAAATGATTTGGAACCCATTAAATTGTACTATCAACATGCTCAATGAGAAGGGTGTAACGACCTTCCCTGTAAAGGGCTAAAGAGGGTTGTTTAGAAAATAGAATTTAGTTGAATGTCGATTATGCTCGATTTAAATGTTTCAATCATATAATCATTCAAACATCTTATTTGATCTCCATTATCACCTCAAAAATGCTATTACAAAGTGAAAGATTCTTGAATGGATCGTATCCGTTGTGAAACGGATGAATTGCAACCATGGTAGTTTTCATTATTTTCAATAATAATTTCGTGAAGGCACTCTTGGTAAATTTTTATTTACATAACTTAATAACAGATATTGAGAATCAAAACACATAAAAATTACCACTAATGGTAGAGAGATGGCAAGTCCCTCATCCGATCCTACGAGCTTACGCCTTTAATTGGAAAACTCGAAAATTAGGAAGAAATTAACGGATCAAAAGAGAAAATACCGAAGAAATTAGTCATAAAGAAGAGGGGGTTGACATGTTTGATCCAGTAATGTCTCGTTCATTTCGTGAAACACTCCCCCAACAAGAAGGCATCAAGGGATCGCGCATGATACAGGGATAGCAAACACATTCGGCTTCAAGCGTCGAGTCGCTTGATGACCGCTAATATGCTGGAGCCGAAAGTGAATTGAAGCTGAATAAAAAGATCCATCTTGAGCACTGAACTTGCATATGAACACTATGCAAACATTGTGGATTCCCTATTTTAATCTCCGGTATCAATGTAAAAAGGGTAAAGAATTCTGTCGGTCCTTGATGATTAGAGGCCGGCAATTTCCCTGACAATCATGTCAACAACCCAAAAAGCCAGCATCTTCATTGAGGGAATGATGTAGCAGAAGAATATAAAAGAGGAAACCCTCTATCTCTCTCTCTCTCTCTCTCTCTCTCTCTCTCTCTCTCTCCACAAGGAGATCTGCAGATGGCAAGTAGTTCAGTCCATTCCTACCAGTGCTGGATTTCTCAATAAATCGAAAGCCAACTGCATACTGGTGGAAAAGGACTGAACTTAACAATGAGTCTCGCTTTACTGTCAATCCTCGGGAGTCTGCATAGCCTTTCACCGTCAAGCGCAGAAAAAGGCCATAATCTTTCATAATCAGATAGCTAACTGATTCGCTTCATCTTCAGCAGAAAATGAATCAGACCGGCATATATCTCCACGACAAAGTGGACATACCCTGTGGAACATGTACCCATCAATATTATTTAGCCAGCCATGGCAACTAATTAAAAAACTAATAAATGGGGTAGGCTGGAGAAGATAAATTCTGTCCCTCTTGGTAGCACACCGACTGCAGATGTGCTTAATTCGTACACAGTTACTACCATAGCCAGAAACGTACCTGTGAATCTCCTTAAGCCATTTGTCTACGCATGTCCTATGAAACTCATGATTGCATGGAAGTATTCGCATACTGTCACCATCTTCATACTCCACAAGGCATATGTAGCATCTGTCGCATTTTGCATGACACAGAAGGCATTATGAGGGCCAGACTCCAGAAACTTGAATACAAATCAGATGTAAGTGCCAGCAAAACATCATGGCATGTTTTAAACTTAAGAACTTCAAAAACACAAATTTATCAGGAAAACACTCAACTCAAAGAAAAGAGAAGACCCGCAAAATCAAGCAAATTCACCAGCAATACTTATTGATAGGAAGAAGTGCACAAAAGCATGTGCACGCACAGATGCAGGCAAGAGGCAGATGCGCAGATACATACATAGATACACGCATGACTACAAATGATGTCCATCCACCCAAACATATAGTCAAAACAGGTCATTCTCTAAAAACAATTATATGATTCAAAAGCAATATACCAAATTTAATTAGAAGCTAGGACTCTAGATTGCACTAAATACAAAATCATAATAAGATGGTAACACATTATTAGATATATTAATATCTAGGAGAATATGCTTTTGGAAGGGGAAACCATGACTTTACATACAGAATGGGCAAACTAATGGTTCATCCACAAAAGACTAGAAATGTAGGCTAAGGCTCATGAGTAGAATAAACAAGACATACTGTGCAGCCTCTTCATTCTGATTCTTTTGCAACTTTTTGTACAATCTGATTGGCAAAGAATCCACAACTTCATTTGGTGCAGGAACAGATCCAATTGAAGACACAGAAGGCCGGGAGGATAAAACAACGGATTGCTGGTGAATTTCATCCAGAACCTAAGTAAATTAAGTATGAAAATATTCAACTTAAACAGATAACAATAAATTCGTAAAAAGTACTATGAAATGGTAATCAAACCTAAGTACCTCAAATAAAGCTTCAGCCAGCATTATGATTCTTGATATGCTAGCCCTAGCATTGGCATCATCATTTGAAGTGGCATCACGAGTACTGCTACGACACGTGCAGCGACCTGTCCTATGCTGACCAGATAGAATGCAAGATCTCTCGTGGCCAGACAGGTTCTCAAAACGGCTTCCTAATCTCTGTAGAGCGCGAACCTACAATATTAAAGATGTCCCAGGGGATTTTAATCTAATTTCAGCTAGGTAAGAAGACAATGGAGAAGGATACCATGGCCTAAGATCAACAACTATCCAGCAAATTCAAAAAATAGCCTGACCACGTGATGGTGTTCAGGTAACATACAAGCTGATGCTATACACGGTTCCCCTAATTCAAGCATTGCATATCACCTAATTCTAACCAGTAGACTTTAACTTGTGCTTCCCTACATATATGACTGGAAAATTTCAGGACAAGGAAGATTTGCAGATCGATGGATAAGCATTTTAGAGGTAACTATGGACATGAAAGTGAAACTAGTCAATTGACCACACTTTATGTGGCTTCGTTCAACTCAACTAGAGTGACTAAGAGTGACAATGACAAACGAACTACAACGGAGAAATGAATGACGCACATAAGCACGAAATACCCATAATGCAAGATTTTGGATTAAAAGAATTTCACAATTCAATGCATATCCTACAAAGGCATTGAAAAAGTTATTTCTTGAAAAGTAAAAGTACTAAATATCTGTAATATTGCAAAAGGACTTTGATAATAGCAAACCTCGAAATACGAAAAGGTCATTTATTACTTTCATGCCTTATTTCATCCCCAAACCTTTCGTTACTCTTCCTTTCATAATGAGAATCAAGATGACATGAATGGACTTTGCAGTACCATATATAGATGATAAATGCTCCTCTGTCACTGTAAAAATTATGTACCTTGTTGAATAGTAAGAATACACAAACATCAAGAAAAGAAAGAAGAAATTTTACTCACCTGAGAACGTATTCGCCTCCGACGTTCGAGGAAATCTGTCCGATGTTCCAATAAATCACGGTACCTAGGCTCCCTTGATTGCGTTGCCTCTATGTCATGATCTTGGTTGTTAAATAAGGTGCGAGACAGGCCAGAAGGAGAGAATCCTGATGTCGATGCAGATGGTGCTGAAATATCAGCAGGGGCTGAATCTGTCGTCTCAACACTCAAGACCTGTCTTTCACTACCTTCAGTATCAGTTCTCACCTCTCCAAGCTGCACTGGGCCAAATGACAAATCAGATAATGATGATCGACGGAGAACTCTATCACGAAGCCTTCCCACACTGAGGGTTCTACTGAAACGGACATTCCTTTCGACAGGTTCGCGAGCTCCGGCTCGTCTTTCAGGAAGTCCACTTTCTACATTCCCTGGTTCAATAAATGTCGACGCAGAACATTGAGTTTGGTGGGTCAACCCCAATTTTGGCATTGCTAACATCACTAAATAAGTAATGTGTGCAAAAGATTGAAAATTTTGGCTAAGTAATCATTCGAACAATCGGATGACAGGATTCAACCTGTTAATCGGCAGTGTGTGCATTGCATTTTGTGTCACTTCTAGTCATAAAGAACATAGCACCAAAGTAACTACCTTGTTGAGATCCATTCAAATTCACCAACCCACTGGGAGGTGATCCATGCAAATGAAAGTCCTCTTCATCGTCCTCTACTGTAAGATTTGTTGGAGAGATATTATAATCCCTTGAAGATCGTAAGCTGGTTGCTCTGCTCAGTCTGAAGCTCACGTTGCCAGGAAAAAAACTAAAGCGAGAAAGGAAGCGATTGGTAGGATTCAAGGACTGAGATGAAGAAGCTCGGATAGAGCTGCTTCCAGCGCTAGCAACAGGATCGGCCCCACTAGGTTGGTTCCATTCTTGAAACTCATTATCAGAGGACACACAAGACATATCAGCTGAGGAATCAACTTCAGCTTTCCTGTGACATTCGACCTTAACCTCATCCCTCACTGTTCCATTCCGGTTTGTACAAGAACCGAAGTCATCATCTTTGTCATGATGTTCGAAAACCTGAAAGAGGACAAAAGATCACGCTCTCCCATAAGACTCTGCACTCCGGTCTCAAGAGAGCTAAAGATATCATGCTCCACAGGGCCAATATAGTCCACCTGCTTCTGATTAAATTGGCCCTCGAAATGCAAGAATCGAAACTGAAGCATAAAAACGATTAGAAACTAGCCCAATGAACCGCCTGTCCTAATCAAAATCACTGATTTTCCAGAAATGCAAGCAATGTGGCCAATAAAGATCCTTTGCCCAACAAAAACCACACGCAAAATCGAACCCGAAACTAAGCCGCGCATCGAAAACGCAAGCGACGCAACCCATAAAGATCGAAACGCCGGCTGGATTAGCTAAAGAAAGAAATGGGAACACCCACCTGATCGCCATCGTCATTGTCGTGAGATCCAGAGGGGGTCCCGAGGCAGGACGACTGGAAAACCCTACCTTTCCCTTTGGATCGATCCCTCCGAGGCCGGCTCGGGGACGCCTTGCTAGCGCCCGATCCCATCCGGCGAAATCCAAGCAATGCGATCACAAAAACGGCTCCAAGAAAAAGGCCAAAGAAAGAAAAGAAAAGAGACAGAGCAAATTCGCAACCCTACGTCCGCATTCTCGACGCCGAAACCTGTGCAGGATCAAGAATCAAGAATCAAGAAAACGAGAAAACCCGGGTCCATTTCGGTCGCAGATCTGGACGAGCGCACGCGACGGGAACAAAGCAAAAGCATTCATCGAATGATGCCCTTTTTAAGCGCGAGTTCAGGTCGGGGGGGTGTGGGAAAAAGCGCTGAAATTTACGGGGCGTGAAAAGAGAGGGAGAAAGGGAGAGAGGAGTCGAGATGGTGGTAATGCATAATGATGGTGGTGAGGGGTGGAATTAGATGAAGAATGAGACAAAGTAACTCGCAGAGAGAGAGGGAGGTGAAGAGTAGAGTGCACTCACTCTCGCTGGAGAACAGCGACTGCGGTGAGAGGGAAGGAGGAGAGAGAGAGGGAGAGAGAAATGGTTAAGTTTTTTTCTGGGGAGAAGAGAAGACAAGGGTGGTGGAGAACAAGACGGGGCGTTTTCTCGGCCTGTTTTTCAGGATTCAAATTTTTTCGTGTCTTGTTTTGTGGTGACTCGTGCGGGTCCGAGACCAAGCGGTGGATGACTGGTAAGAAAGACATGCGGCTTCTTTTTCTTTCTTTCTTTTTTTTTCTTTTCCCCCTTCAAGTGCATTTTACCGTACCTCCAAAACGGAACCATCGGCGCTTTTGCAAATCGCCTGGAATCCTTACCATAAGGCCTTGTTTTAGTAACCTTTTTCTTCCTCTATCTTTCTGTTCTTTTTTCTTGGAAATAAAAAAAAAGTAATCCATTTGACAACGTTAGTCAATTTTTTTACTCCCCAAAACAAATCAATGACTAAGGAATAAATTTGAAATAAGAGTAAGAAGTAAAAAAAAAAAAACTTACTTTTTAGTTCCCCGAAAACAAAAGGAGAAATAATGTCATTTAAAAAAACAAGCTCAACATAACAATGTTTGCCTTTGGACAAACAATACAAAGTCTGGTCGCCTAACCCAATCCAAGTCCCCAATTTTTGGAATAAAAAATTGGAAATTAGATTTTGAGCAATTCTACAAGATTTCAGGGCATGCATGATAAAATTTCTACTTTTCTATTTTTCTATTTCTCTGTTCCTCGAAACAGGTTTGGAACAGAAATCCGTTTAGTAACGCAATTTGATTTTTTCTATTTCTGGAACAAATTTTTATTCCATAAATATATTTGAAGAAGAAATCAGAAGCTAAAATTTTTAACTTCTCAATTTTTGAATTAGAAATTGAAAAATCAATTTCTAGCCAGAAATCAATTTCTGTTCCAGAAATTTTATCATGCGCACCCTTAGTATTATCTAGTTTAGATTTAGTCTAGAAATAAAGGAGATTTTGATAAAAATTGAATTCAAAATTGAATAAGCTTTTATAGGTTTAATATATGGATTTTTTTAATATTGTTTTCTTTTAGAGATAATATTAGGTTGCGAAAGCTTAGCAACTCCAAGGAGTGTTTACTCTTCTTCTTATAACTAAAAAAGCTCAAAAGGTCTCTGTACCTATTTATTATCATTGACCGAAGATTTACTATCAAACTTATCATATTGTGGGTTATAAACTAGTGTGACTCTTTGCTGCCATTTTCCAACTATGCATTTACTAACTATTATGTTGAATTTTCTTACGCTATTTTAAAATATCTTGATCAATCAAATCATTATAAAAGTCCAATTTTATGCGAACATGAAATTTTAAGTCTCCACTAACATTTTTATAATTAAATGAAAAATGTTAGGAATATAAATTTTTAGGGTCATACCAAATGCATTTATGTTCTTTTTCTATTTCGATAATAGATATTTTATGCAGTTACCAAATGCATTTTTCTACTCATAAACTCATCCAGAAAATAGAAATAGAGGAAATTATTTCTGAATAAAAATTGTTTTAGGAAATAGAAATGTTACCAAATCCACCCTAAGCAACCCATTGTGTAGATTGTAGAGACCTTAAATGCGATACTTGAGATTATCTTTTTGGCATTCTCTCATTTTGCAGAAAAGAAAAACAATAGGTAAATATTCATGAATTTGATTGGCGACGATGTAAGAGTCAAGTGACTCGAGTATGGGTTTGAAGAGCTTAGTCACATTAAGCAACTCATTCGAACTCTTTGATAGTCTACATTGTTTAAATGTGAGATTTATTTGCACTACTTATGCATATTCTATTTGCCTTACTTGTGAACTCTATTTTTATTTGTGCTCTAATGCAAGACCTATTTTTTTTTATTGGTATTCTCTTTTTTCTTTTTTTGGAGTTTGCATATATATGATAGTTGATAATTGTTCTCTCAATAGATGATCAAGCTTATTCATTACCTCTCTTACTCTAACTCTATATTTTGTTACTTTAACTAGTTATAAATAATTCTCTTGAAAAGGAATACCATGAAAAAGAGGAAGAAGATTCTTGGCAATTTGTTTTAGTTGCTCAAGTTATAGATGCTCAAGCATAATACATTCACCAAAAACCTTACATGCACATAATAGCATGGTTATGAGAATTGATGGATGAAGATGCTAATCAAATAACATATCATAAAACTAGGGGGTCGGTGCCATGATGCTTATTCTAACATGGCAAATTTATGTGATCAAATAGCCTTAAATTTAGAAAATATATAAGGATGCATCTAATTATTAGGTATGGTGTATTTTTTTCCTTGAGGCATTGTGGCCATGTTTGTTATAATGAAATTAGCCTTTTTTTTTTTTTTAAATTTGAGAAAGAGTCAACTTTGATGTGATTATTTTCCATTTGATTTTAGCCAAAAGAAACGTGACTTTTTTAATTTATAAATTTCCAATACATCTCTTTTACATTATACTCGACACAAATTAAATATAAAAGTTGCGGCAATTTTTTTTTTTTGCAAGTTTTAAACATATTAAAAATTATTAGTTGGTCACATTAAAGAACTTTTGAAGTATGTTTCCACTAAATGATTTTTCTCTCGAAGTTGCTTTTCAATTACAGTACCAACTAGTTTTTTTCTTTTCATGAAAACCCTTTTGCGCTAAAGTTTTTACATCTGCTTAATGGCCTTTTCTAAATACTGAACCACACATAGTCTAAGTAGGCTTACTAGTAAATTAGATGTTGAGTAGGTCGTCAACGCCGTTATTTTCCACAGATAAACACCTACATTTCGTCATTGCCAGTAAAAACCCCAAAATGTTGACCTAATCGGTAAATACAACAATGTGAACCTTGTAACCAAAAAATCATTTAATCGGAGCCTTTATTTCGATAAAATCTTAGTCCTCATGCACGGATTTGGCAAGGAGACAGATTTCCCCTTTCCATGGAACAAAAACCTTAAATAAATTCCATATAATATATAGAGAGCTCTGGGTTGTTATTTTGGAGAGACTTGAGAGATGTGTATAATTACGTCAAATTGTTTGCCTAGTGTTGTTCACATGTGTTACCACATCAAATTTTATGCGGCATATTATGAACAAAACCGTGACGAAATATATTTTTGAGTTACTGATAGAAGTTTGGTGCTATTGGTGAGGCAAAAAATATTTGGAGTATTAGTGTCCAATGGAAAAAATGATTGGGATACTTAGTAGGATTTTCCCTCATTTTTATGGTTGATTTTGACTATGAACTTTGCAAATGCTGGAAATGAAAATTTATGATGTATATCTTAAATAGTTCACTAGGCTATGTGAATCACTTGAAATAATTGATCACACTAGGTCTAACAGAAAATACAAGTGCCAGCACAATTCATGTGTTATAATTGACGTCATCTATCACGACATTCATAAATTTACTCTATCCAAAGTTTTTTTCCCCACAGCAATCCGCTTCCAAAAAAAAAGAAATTAAAGAAAGAGTGGACGTCGTATTGCAGATTGAACTGATTGGCAAAGGATTAGATGCACAAACATATATTTCACGGATAATATTATGTATACAAAAATCAGCTTGTAAAATTAGTTTATGAAGTCCGGTGACGTGTTTTTGTTGGGAACTAAATAAAGCCCATTTGTTGAGACACACGCGCACTTATATTTCTAATATTATTTAGTTCTAATTAATATCCTGTGCATTCCACGGGCTTGAAAATAATTTTATTATGGTTTCGAGTATAATTTTGTAAAACTATATAAATCTTTAAAAATTTTATCTTTTATGATTTCTAGTCTACACTAACAAAAAAAAATTATTTGTTAATTGAAATTTTAAATAACATATCTTTAAATAACTTTATATATTTCCTTCTACATGTTTTACAATTAGTGGTGTTTTTTCTTGTAAAATACGTAAATATAAGTATTGCAACATTGTGTTTGTTTTAACTTAACTTCATGGTATAACTGAGTGTTTGATATAAATAAGATTATGTATTTATTTTGATGTTCCCGTGAGAGTTTGATATTTACTTACTAATTAAATGAATGAGGAGCTTACGTCTGCAATCTTTCTTTTCTCAAGGGTAAATGGTACGTTGGATACAAGAAAATGTCGCATGATCTTTGATATTTTAGGATCTTTCGTTTCTCCATGGTTTATATACTTGATTATAAATATATTAGCCCATTTAATGTCGTGCGGATCAATCATTTTTCTGCACATAGGTGAATGAAAGAAATAAGTATTGTTTGCAAAAGAAAGAAAAAAGTGGACCTAGCATCAAAGGTTCATTTAGCAGAATGAGAATGTCTACATGCGGATTAGGTTTAAACTAATCAATAATACCAAAATCAAGGGGAGACCAGAAAGAAACAACATAACTTCGAAGTTCCATTCCATTACAGTATTGTCGACTTGACTGGCCGTCGTGTAGGGACGACTTTTTATTCAACCATGCAAAACATCATGAGAACATCTACCTACGGCTAAAAAGAATATCAAGGGCATTTTTCCCTCTCCTTATTATACTAAAAAAAAATTATCTGCCACACCATTCCGTTATGATTTTTATTGATATACACAGGAATAATAAAGAATAATGGAGTCTGATCCACTATTTTCCAACTTTGACTGGTATAGTTATTGTACTAGTTTGTTGCTTTTAGAACTTAGAAAGCTCCAGACATCAAGATCATGCAGCTGATGAAGCGGGAGGGTTCGCAAAGTGAGCACGTTCGTGAGGAGACTGAGCAAGGCGAAGCTTCTTCTCTTCGGAAAGTAGCTTGGCGAACCTTTTGAGAGCTTCTTCGTTAGTCTCTTGATTCAGCGGCTCCAAGGTTCCTGTGTCCAGATTAACCCTAGACACCGGCTTCTTCAGTAGTCTTTCCCCTACTTTGATCAGATCATTCATGTTCTTCTTTGTGGTTATATCCACCGAAGATACAAGTCCACTCAACCTATCATCCTACAAAAAAATTTTTAAATAGAAATCAACATCTTATATAGGCAAAAGAACAGTAAGGGGGTAAACATATGCACATGTACATGTTCCTACATATATATGCCCTATTTATACTAGTATTCATATACCTGGATGCGGAGATAGCTATTTCTGGAATGAAGAGCTTGGAAAACAACAGAAAGATGGAGATCAACCATATCTGCACTTGCTTGGGTGAAAACGTTAACCAGAGGCGTGGACCCTCCGCTCGTTAACCAACCAATGATTCCCCAGTTTGCTGCTTCATGTGCAGTGTGCCCCTCTTCAGATTTTGGCGAACCGGTTCCCAAAGATATCACCAGAAAACGCCCGTAGTCCATCGGCTTTATAGGAAAGAAGTCTGGGCTCCTCCTGCTTATGTCTTCCGTCACTTCACTTATTGCAACTAAAGTCTGCATATCATTCACAGCAATAACAGTAAGTTTTCCTAGTCATCACATATATTAACATTCAAGTTGCTGCCTGCACAATTTATTTATCGTCACATTGGAGTTACATTTTTTCTTTTTTGTACTCACCGGATTATTTGCAGCCACCCCACCATCTATAAGATTGAACTCTCTCACTGCTCCTGAGTGATCAATGGTTTTGAAATAATGGGGAGGGAGATAAGTTGGTGCAGCCGAAGTCGCGATGCATATATCAGAGAGCAAGGCATCTATGGAGGGTTTGTTCTTCACCTGTCCAAAACAATTGATACGAGAGCATCATTTGTCAGATGATGATAAAAAAAAGTCGAATATACATAAAAGGCGATTGAGTAAATATAATTGGTGAGGGTGTGCGCTATAACGTAGTGCCAGGATGCACACCTGGTAGGTAGAAAAGATAGTTGGCTGGAGACACTTAATGTCAAAACTTGGGATCACAACATGGGTTAATGTCTGGTGCAACCTTGTGTCCCCTAGTTTTTCCCTCACAAGGCTATGAAGGTATTTGCCATCATACCTTGGTCTTGTGAGCGTCTTCATCATCTTTGTGAAAGGAGCTAATGGACAACTGCAACACAGTCGATTAAGAATTGAAAGGAGAAGTTAGAATCTTGAGTCCCCCAAGAGGTATTAATCATATAGAGGAAGCTTATGACATGATGATGAGGACAAGAAGAGAAACTAAATTCAGACCTGTCCTGAGGGAAGATTTTAGGGCCATTTTCAAGGTAGAAGTCCTCGATGTCTTTGGCAGCGAACATGGGACGATTGTTTTCATTAGGGCTGGTCAGCATGGCAGTCAGAAGACCCCCTGTGCTTGTTCCTGCTATCACATCGAAATAATTCGCAAGTCTTGCATCTTTACCATCCAGCTTCTACAAAATGAATTCAGGCATATTGTTAAATTAGAATGACATGCAAAACAGATACCAACTATGCAGGCAGCATTAGCATTAGTTCAATACTTGAAGTTCAGACTCTAGGAAACTTAGAATAGTAGCGGGAACAATCCCTCTTATCCCTCCACCATCAATGCTGAGAATTGTAACTAGGTTTCCATAAGTGGGAGGTCGAAGGGGTATGCTCATTTCTTCCATTACACTAAGTGAGGCTGTCTAATCAAGAGAAGGGAAGAGTTGAGGAGCGAGAGAGAGACAAAATGCTTTTTAAGGATCAAGCTAATGATTTGAGGCTGAAGAGATCATGTAAAGTTCTAAAGTTACCGGTTGGGTTTTCTTGGATAAGGAATGGGTATTTATAGGTCCTCCATTCCTCATATTCAAACGTTTAAGCGTGTCAGTGCATATCAACCTAAAGTTATTGGCCCGACTGGTACTCTGGTGGACATTATTTTATTACTTTGTTGCACGTTCATAAACTCTATGGAGTAATGAATAAGTTCCCCTTGCAGGAAAAGGTCCTAGAACATACACTTACGAATTGTAGGTTGGACTTTCCATTTTGAAAATGGGTGCTGCAGATGGAAGAATTGTAGGTAAGTATTATTAGGTAAGAGCACTAAAGGCTAAGGCAAAATGTTCAGACTGCAAGATCGAGGGCTTGCATTTGTTTCAGATCAATCTAATCCCGATCAAGTGGCAGAGATCACCGATAGAACAATCTGAAATGCATCACACTGGTGCACAAGGAATGCTGCATATTTACCTGAGACAAGCTTTGATCAACTTAGTCTTGATTCGAGAAGGGCGGCGCCTCTTATCAGGACAAAAGCAATACGATGTAATCATGCAGTTGATTGACCTTCGAAATTTGATCGAAAGCACCAAGGCACCGATTCAAGGTATTATGGATTCTAATAGAGGAAAGTACTGTGAAAACTCGTGGCTCCAACTCCGCAGCACCCCTCATTTTGTTTTGGGGGGGTGTGGTTTGGGACAACAGCGCCCAAGGTGAATTTCTATAAATAGTTATAAATAAATAGATAGATAATTAATGTTTGCCGCAGCTTTGTATGTGCTAGACTCCTGTTATGTACATAGGCGATCTCTCTTGTATTTGTAACCTGATACTAATAGTGAAACGATTGTTTAGTGCGGCACCGTCGTTTTTTCACCATCTGATTTTGAAGAGGTTTTCCCGTAAAAATTTGTCAATCCTCTGACTTGACTTTTTCTCTTTCACGTTTCTGTTCCTAACACCAAATGCACCTTTTCTTTGCCCAGTAAAATATCGATGCACTTTTATTTACTGTCTCTACAGACAATTTCACATGGCTGTGTGCATAAATATGTTCTCCTTAATGTTGCTATGATCTAAAAGGTAACATAATCTCATGTCTGGCTTTTTTTTTCCCCTGTTGTGTTGTTGTTTATTATTAGTACTTATCCTTTCTTCAGCAGCTTATATGGTGAACAGTGAATGAAGACGTACATCAAATTCTGAGAAGGAAAATTAACATAGCCTATGGTGGAAGACTGACCCAATGCACAAAAATCATTTGCCAGGCAAAGAAACTTGAATGATGGGGCAGACTAGGATAAGGAGAAAAAACGTAGTCCGAGTCTCCTAGGAGTAGTCTAATCTGATATTGCTGAAATTTCCACGTCTCCTAGGAGTAGTCTACTCTGATATTGCTGCATTTTCCAAGTCTCCTAGGAGTAGTCTAATCTGATATTGCTGCAGTCAGCTTATAATTTAATTAAGTTGCAAATTTGATAATACGTAAAGAGAAATACTAATAAGACATCCCATTCCTGAAGACAAATGTTCCTTGCGTGGCAAGTATATCCATCAATAATATGATCCATAGTTTGGTTTACAGAAGGAAAACAACCAAAAAGTAAAACAGATGATGACAAGAAAGATAAACTCTGGGACAATATTATCGAGTATTGACTCGTTCTATGGAAGGTGACAGGTGCACCATTATATCCTTAATCAGCCCAAGTCCCTGTGCAATCTACAGCTGAAGAAAGTTCCTATCCTTCTTTATGAAGAAATCGGAGCAGCCTAATCGTTTATGACATTTTTTATGGTTCCATTCACTGCTGTCGAGAGAATTTTATGCTTACTGGGTATTGAATGAACTCCCTGAGGCGTCTCTTGTTAGGGGAATTACAAGATGAATGCGGCTGCCTGCACAGGAGCTAACTCGTGGTTAGTTTTCAGGTGCATCGCTACTGCTTGTTGTTACTTGTATATATGTTTACTAAGATGAACTTGAGATTCTAGACTGGACGAGATTGCTGCTTCAAATACTATGCAGACATTACATGATTGATGTCAAGAAAGTAAATCCATCCAAACGAAACAAGTAAAAAAGGAAATGACACAGGTGAAAATTTTACGACAGGAAGCAGGATGGGATCAACCCAAATGGAGGATAACTCTGCGTATCTGGGACTTGGGAGAGCATAGATAGGAGTGTAAGAGAGAAATTGGGGGAAAGAAAAATTCTCTAAATAGCAAACGTTGAATTATTTCCCAAATGTTCAATGTCAAAATTTTGGAGCTTTCAGAGTTGCATAAACAATCTCCGAATACTAACCAATGGCTCCTAGTACTTAGAGACCAGTTTCCGGTACTTACCAATGGATTGTCTATTAAGTATGATGTGCTTAGGCCGTGTATGCAGAGGAATATGCAAGGTCCTTGAGCATCTTGCGATAGGGGAACATACTACTTGAAATGGCATGAAACATTCAAGAGAGAAGTAAAAATAAAGAAGCCAGCAGTGGCATCAAGATTGGAAAACTGCCAAAATAACATGAAATGAGAAATCTGATGACTTTCTTCTTTTGAATGATTGCAAGATGTTACTTTACTCTAATGACTGCAAGGTGATATGGAATAAGAAATCTGCCAACAGAACACACTCATCACTTAAGGTTGTTCCCAGTTCCTTAATTCTAAAGATCGCAAGATGTTACTTTCCATCATAATCCTAATGTTGCTAGCACATAAGTTCCATAGGTTTGGGACTTGGCAAACCTTGGGCAGCAGTCTGGTACTTGTAAGTTGGTGTAAACATGTTTAGTTTTCTGGTTCTCTAGTGGTCAGGGTGTACCATATAGCACCGGTATCAGCTATGCCGCAGGGTGCACATGATAACACTACTGGAGAACAAGTAGTGGGGCTAAATGGTGGGAGGAGATCTCGCACCTTGTTCCAGGGTCACTCGGGTCCTATCCATTCTGCCACTTTTGGTTCTTTGGGAGATTTCATTCTCATTTCATCAGCTGACTCCACAAGCAGGCTCTCCTCATAAAGGGGTCCAGCATTATATTATTCAGCCTTATCCTACTTCATTATTCTTGATAACTTCTAATCATTGGATGCTAACCTTGTGTTTTACCGGGACCCCAGGTACCTTCCATGGTATGTTCAGGTTTTGATCACGGTATCTTGGTTCTACATATACCTTAAGCTAAGTGCTTGAAAATGTGTTCCATCTCGTGCTGATAGAGATTAATGCCACTGGGTATAGTTTGGGCTCGTTTGGTTTGGCTTTGGGGAAATGCCCTTAGGAGAATGCAAATACCTTTGAGGTAAAGGGATTTTCCGAAATGCTAGACTGTTTGGTAAACTATAACTGAAAAGTGCTTTAGGGAAATGCAAGACTGTTTAGTAAACATATATTTAAAAGCCATTTAGTGTAACCAAATTAAGTTTTTTAGTTTTAGTATTTTTAAAATTGCAAAAAAGAAACAATGACTATATAACCATTTACATTTTCATGTTGAGAGTAATGTAAAAAATATATATTAATAAATTTATTTAAAAATTATATTAAAAGAATTTGATTATATATTAAATGCAAAGCTCAACTTTTGGCCTAGAGTTCTTTTAGGTTTGTTTTCAACTTTAAATATTTTTTTTTTATTATTGTAGTATTAATCATCTTCGTTAATTAATGATCATTCTAGTGTATTGATAAAAAGTTGGGTTATTGATTGTCAAAAGATAAAAATGACAAAAAAAGAAAAAAAAAGAAAAAAAGGTGAACCCAACATTTGCAAATGGTTTTTATTATTTTTTAAAAAAATAAAAATAAAAATAAAATCCGATGAAACTCCGTCGCCGATCAACGACGGTTGTGGTGTGGGGAAGATGATCGGTTAAAAAAAAAAAGTTAATGGATGAATAGTAAAAGTGGACTTGTATTTAAAATCTTTGAAAGCCCAAAGTCAGCCTTACATTTTTTCCCAAAGATTTCAAAGCCCAAAGATTTGACCAATGACACCTTCAAATACTAATTCAAACACCTAAAATTTTTCTCAATGAATTTTTGGAGTTGAAAGTCCTTTGAAAATGCTGAACCGAACTGGGCTTTTATGCTCTTTCTCGTGTTAAAAGCAAAGTAGACTTGATTCTTCTGTCCTTTTCATCTGTTCAGTTTAGTCCAGAATGGCAGAATTTTGCCGGCGCTTCACGTGACGGAACAGTAAGGCCACAGTCTATGGACAGAATTCAGCCACTGAGGACAACGCAAGGACACTTGTCGGACGTTGATGTGAGTAGGCTTTTACGATTCGATATTTCACTTGTTTGCATGTAGTCAATGTGGTCATTCAATGCCTTTGGTACAACAGTTGCGTGACATCACATTTTGGGCAAATTTTTAGTTGCAAATGGAGCCTGTGCGCGGAAAGGTGCAATTCTGATACAAATTGTTGAGTGAGACGCAAGACTCACATTAAAAAAAAAAAAACGTTCTTATTATTAAATACACTTTCTTATAATATTAATTGAGAAAAATTCTTACACATACTTGGTGGATTAATACTCTTTCACCCACTTGGTTATGGTAGCCAAGAGCTCTCACACCGCACCTACTCTAATGGGAACATTGGCCTATTTATAGGCCTAGGAAAGTGGTTTGTTCTAGATAAATATCTTTCTAGAACATAGAGAAGTATCCTAGATATTTCTAACTAGAAGAATATCCCTAAAGATGTATCTCTAAATATTTCTATCTCTTTCTAGATCTTTCTAGAAAAATATATCCTCAAATATTTCTACACATTTCTTAAAAAATCTTTCAACAAAATATCTAAATATTTAGATAATCTGAAAATATTGAGAATTCTTAAGAGAAAAGAGGTGTAATTCTTCAATACTCCCCCTCATCAACTATTCTTCTCTCAATGTGGATGTAGCCATCATGTTACATTGTTTCTTTGAACTCTTTAGCTGTCTTATCAACTTCTTCCTTCAACCTTTGATACTCCTTAACTTCGGCTGCTTCTTGTGCTCATTGTAGATCTTTGAGATAAAGCCCTTATTTAACACCGTCTTCTCTAACTTCAATTGCCTTGGTTGCTGCGACTTTCAACTAGGCTTCATGAAGCTCGGACTTCAACAATGCTAGCTCGAACTGTGTTTTAGTCTCCTTTTTCTTTATCCAACTTAACTCGGTCTTCCTACTCTGCAATCTTTTTGTAAGAGTTTTAAGATCGCAGCTCATGTGTTCAAGCCTTTCATTTGCGGTTTTCATTTGTTGCTTCAATTGATTCACTTGCATCTGAAGCACTTTGATGTAGTCATCTTGTTCCCTTTTCTCATAGGTCTTCTTCTTTAGACTCTTCCACCGATTCTTGCAACACGGGATGTAAGGTGGAGATGGACACCTTTTTCTCAAGTCAATCTCTTTTTTGTTCTCTCCTTCTTTTCTTTCCTAGTTTGACCAATTGGGAATGTCACGGGGGACTTGAATTTCTTGAGCTTCCGTAACTTCTGGAGCTCACATTGAAGCTTCTCGTGCTCCCTTTCTTTAGCTTTGAGCTCCTCCTCCTTCAGCCACCATTTTGTGCTTTTCCTTCGACAACTCCTCCATCTTCGCCTTCATATTCTACATATTTTGCAGCTCTTTCTCAAGGCTACTTATTGGTGCCGCCACTATCTTCTTCGAGTTCGTCCTTGATTTGCTTTTCTCCAAGGACGAGACGAAGACTTTTCCCATCATCTGAATTGATGATGGAGGAGGCTACAAGCTCTTCTTGTTCCTATGTTGCAGTGACCACTTGGAAATCCCACTCCTCTATGCTATCATTTTCCTTCATGGTAAAAGTTACATATTTCCTTCTACTCGCCTAAACTGACAAACTCTAGGAAACTGTCCCAATTAACAGTAGATGTGGCACTGCCCGTTATGCCTTCTATTGCTTTTATTTTCACTGTCATCCTTGTCGCAATCTTGACATATGTATGGTAACATTACAATTTTCCTGTTCTTTTGTTCCTTGAAATAGAAAAAAACAAAAATTAATTTAGTAATGTTAGTTAAGTTTTCTATTCCCCAGAATAAAAAAGTTGCCAAGGTATAGATTTGGAATATAAACAAGAAATAGGAAAAAATAGCTTCTTGTTCCAATAACAATTTCTAGAAATGAGTCATTTTCTTTCTTTTTTATTTTTTATTTATCTTCTTCTTCCTCTTCTAATCAATTGCTGGAGACTCGCTTGAGTCACCACCATCGATTGATGCAGCCGTCGCTCCCTGCCAGTCGGTGGCTAGCGGCTCTTCTAATTAGTTGATGGAGACTCTCCTGAGTCGCCACCGTTAGTTGATGCCACCGCCGCTCCCTGCCGATCGCTGTCATCTGCCACTAGCCGTTGCCCAATGACTGGCTAGAGGAGAAAGAAGAAGAGAGGAAAAGAAAAAGAAAAATCTCAATAAAAAAATTAATAAAAAATTGAAAGAAATTCTATATCATAAAAAAAACTTGTGGGTCATACCAAACGCATGCCTATTCTTTTTTTATTCTGATAATAGAAATTTTGTTCAGTTACAAATATGTTGTTTTACTTAGAAACTATTCTAGTGAATAGAAATAAAAAAGAACAATTTTTGAAAAGAAATTATTCCTGATAACAAAAATGTTACCAAATGCAACTTAGTGAACTCCTTGTGGCTGAGCGCTCTTCCCTTATAGTAGTGAGATCACTTTAAATGTTTAAGATCTCCCCGTATTTGAGCAACTCAAGAATTCTCCCTCCATCACCCATCCTATTTTAAACGCCATTTTGTTTTCTAGCATACATATTAGCCAACCGTGCCTTGTAGGATGACCGACGCTAACTCAATATTCACATCAAACTTTCCCAAGCAAAAGTGGGCGGACGAACTTAATTGGCAAATGTACAGAAGATTTAAAACTAAATTGATATCCATACAATATGTTTATGGCTTTTTTAGTAATTTTTCCTACTGAAGCTTGGTGCAACATGTTAAAATAAGCATTTTACCTTATTATTATGAATGCGTTTCTAAGAAACCAAAAAGATTCTCCGAATGGATAACTTAGCATATAAGCAAATCCGTTAAGACATGTCTAAACAGTTAAGTGCCTCGTGTTCAGATGCAACATGTTCTTTACCCAAATTATAACTTCTATCACTAAAGTAATTATGAGATCCCATGGGCCACTTAGGGCATGAATAATAACCATTCAATTCTGGAAATTAATTTCAACTAGAAATAGATTTTTCTATTTCTATTTCTATTCCTCAAATGAGTTTTTGAGCAAAAATATGCATTTAATAAAGATACAAAATTTCTATTCTTAGTGTTGGGATATAATATGCGGAATTATCAGGATCTTACAATTTACGTCAACGCGAAATCACCCTAGAGAAATTAAACGAGAAAAATAAGAACACCAGAAATTTACGTGGTTCGGTCCGAGTATCGGTACCTACATCCACGGGGAGAGCTAGTAGCAAATAATCCACTAAAATCGGAGAATCAGAGTTTACAATTGCCCAATCGCTCAAGTGTTTCCCAAACCTAGATTTAACCCTAAACCCTAAGTGTTTATAAATAACAACTCAATAGGGTATAAACTCACAGTGCAAAATTACCGCGCGTTCAAACTCAAAAACACAACGCTTTTATATACACCAAAATCAGGACGTACGACTTCGCGTATCTCTTCAAAGCTTCTTGCGGCTTGTGGCTTCGTAGGGTTTTTATCTAAATTCTCTCGCGGCTGCCTTCTGCGATTTGTTTCTTCGTAAAGGGCTTCGGCAGCTTCCTTTTATATGTGGGCTACGTGTGCCCAGGTCAAACTTTGACTTGGGCCCACTTATTTCCCTTTTTTTTTTAATTCCTGTACGTGCAGGGGCTCCATCTTTCGGATTCCGCAGTTTCCTCTTCATCTTTTGGATTCCCTCCTTTGTAATCCTTCGCGAGTCCAGCGAATTTCTTCTACTTGGGAAATCTTTATCAACAAATTCGATTTATCTGAATTCAAACTCGAGACATAATTTAACAATTCTCCACCTTCGCTCGATGTTTGAAACCAAGTTATAGTGCTCAACATTCATGCTGCTCTCCCAACGCCCCGATGGGTGCTCACTCTCCACAGAAGCCAATAGGGCTCAAGCAAAGCTTGAGCTTCGCCAAAGGAATAGACTTAGTCATCATGTCTGCCGGGTTATCTGCTGTAGCAATCTTTTTAACAATAACAATACCCTTAGCTAAGACATCTTGGATGAAGTGGTACCTGATGTTGATATGCTTCGTTCGCTTGTGATAAACTGGATTATACGCTAAATATATCGCACCTTGGTTGTCACAGTGTATATCCACACTTTTCTGTTCTAACCCAAAGTCTGAGAGCAAACTTTGTAACCATATCGCCTCCTTCGCTACAAAAGTTAGTGCCATGTACTCTGCCTCAGTCAAAGACAAGGCAATGTGATCCTGTAAGGATGCTTTCCAACTAACTGCACCACCCGCTAGCGTAAACACGTACCCTGCTAAAGATCTGCAATCATCCAAGTCACCGATGTGATCCGAGTCCACAAAACCAGTGGTCTCACTGCCATTGTTGTTCTTTCAGTATATTATACCCACGTCTGTTGTCCCCTTCAAATATCTGAGAATCCACTTCACAACTTCCCAATGAGCTTTACCAGGATGCTTCATATAGCGACTAACCACGCTCATAGCTTGTGAAATATCAGGCCTAGTGCACACCATAGCATACATAATACTACCCACGACACTAGAATAAGGAACATGGGACATATGCTCCTCCTCCTCCTTAGTCTGCGGTGATAATTTATCTGAAAGTTTAAAGTGCTTCGCTAAAGGTGTACTTACAGATTTTGCTGACTGCATATTAAACCGTGCAACGATCTTCTCAATATATTTCTTTTGAGACAGACGTAAAACTCCTGCAGCCTTGTCACGCAAAATCTCCATATCCAAAATTTTCTTTGCAGCACCTAAATCTTTCATCTCAAATTTAGCATTTAACTGCCTCTTCAGCACATCAATATCAGACATATTCTTAGCTGCTATCAGCATATCATCAACATATAAGAGTAGATAAATCAAAGAACCATTCTCCAATCTCCTATAGTAAACACAACTATCCATCTGACTTTTTGAATAGTCTTGACTAGCCATGAAAGTATCAAAACGTTTATACCATTGCCTAGGAGATTGTTTCAACCCATACAAAGATTTCTTTAACAAGCAAACATGATCTTCCTTACCCGGAATAGCAAATCCCTCTGGTTGCCTCATGTAAATCTGCTCCTCCAATTCACCATGAAGAAATGCAGTTTTCACATCTAGCTGTTCTAACTCGAGATCCTGCGAAGCAACTAAGGCAAGTAAAACACGAATAGAAGTATGTCTTACCACAGGAGAGAACACCTCATTGTAGTCAATGCCCTCACGCTGTGTATACCCCTTCGCCACAAGTCTCGCCTTATACCGTGCTGCCTCGACATCGGAATGCCCTCTTTCCGTTTGAAGACCCATTTACTTCCGACAATCTTTTGGCTCTTGGGTACTTTGACCAGATCCCATGTCTGATTTCGATGGAGAGATTCCATCTTTTCACTCATAGCCCCTAGCCACTGCGATGACTCCGAACTAGCCATCACCTCAGAGTAAGACGAAGGCTCATCTGTCTCCACCTCATCACCTACAGTCAATGCATAAGCAATATCTGTATAACCATAACGTACCGGTGATTTAATTTTCCTTCTCTGTCTATATGCGGCTATAGTCTGCTGCGGCTTTGCTGGTTGTTCACTATCACCGACTTCAGGAACTGCGGCTTCATCTGCAGTCTCAACTTCTGTTACCTTCGAGGTCTCCGGAGTCTCCACCTAAAGCTCTACCTCATTACTAACACCATGATCTGTCTTCTCTACTGGTTGTGTCTCAGAACTCCTCCGTTGAAGCATTACAGTCTCGTCGAAAATCACATCTCTGCTGATTAGAAAATCGGGTGATCTGGGATCAGTGCACCACGGCCGGTAGCATTTCACCCCATGTGCATAACCCAGAAATATGCACTTCTTCACCCTCGGCTCAAGCTTACCATCACTTGCATGAGCATACGCAGGACATCCGAATATACGTAATCCGGAATAATCAACAGGTTTCCCCGACCATACTTCCTCAGGAGTCTTCCACTCGATAGCAGACGATGGAGATCGATTTACCAGGTAACATGACATGTTTACTGCTTCGGCCCAAAATTCCTTGTCAAGTCCTGCATGCGAAAGCATGCATCGAGCTCGCTCAAGCAAAGTTCTGTTCTTCCGTTCTGCAACGCCATTCTGCTGTGGTGTCCCAGGTACTGTGCGGTGTCTTACAATACCTTCTTTCTCACATAACGCGGTAAAATCTTTACCACAGAACTCCATGCCATTATCGGTTCTCAGGCACTTGATTTGTTTATCTGACTGCTTCTCAGTCAATGCCTTAAATTTCTTGAACCGATCAAACACATCATATTTGTGCTTCAGAAAGTAAACCCATACCTTCCTCGAATAATCGTTGATAAATGTCAGCATATATCGGGCACCTCCTTTCGAAGGAACCGAAGACGGGCCCCAGACGTCTGAGTGAATATATTCAACTAGTCGTTTGGTCGAATGAATAGCTGTAGTAAACTTAACACGATGTTGCTTCCCATAGATGCAGTACTCACATAAGTCCAGCTTTCCTGCCTTCTGACCCTTCAACAACCCATTTTCACTCAGCATCGTCATACCTACCTCACTCATGTGCCCCAAACGCATATGCCATAATTGAGTCAAGTCAGAATCTGACTCACCTGATGAAACTGCAGTGGTTCCAGTCACGGTCTCTCTCAGTAGATGATTTACTTTCTTCCCCTTCATCACTATCATGGCACCTCGAGAGATTTTTAGTACTCCACCTTCAGCGGTGTACCTACACCCGATGTCATCGAATGTCCCCAGAGAAATAAGGTTCTTCTTGAGCTCCGGTACATGCCTCACATCTGTCAATGTGCGAACCACCCCATCGTGCATCCGGATCCGAATTGTCCCTATTCCCACAGCCTTACAGACTGCATTATTCCCCAAAAGAACCCTACCACCATCTACAGCATGGTAAGTAGTAAACCAGTTCTTATGAGGAGTCATGTGATAAGAACACCCCGAATCTAGCACCCATTCGTCTCCTGACGAAGTAGCAGTCACACATAAGACAGCTTCTGCATCATTAGTGCTCTTTTCAGCAACGTTTGCCACATTGTTTGTGACATTCTGCCTATCAACTTTATTCCTCCTCTTTGGACAATCTCTCCTGATGTGCCCCTCCTCGTGACACTCAAAGCACTTCACGCGTCCCTTGGACTTTCTATGGCGTGATTTTGATCTGCTTTTACCTCTCGCTTGCTACTAGGCTCTCGATGTTGTTCTCTACCCCGAATCGTTAGTGCTTGCACCGCTCCTTTGGCCGACCGTCATCTCGCAACTTTCTCTCGCCACTCCTTAGAGAATAAGGCGGACTTTACCTCTTACGAGGTAATAGTAGTACGCCCGCAACAACGAATCGAAAAGTGCTCCCATGACTCTGGTAAAGAGGCTAACAACATCATACCATGTTCTTCATCATCAAGTATCTTATCGACGTTCTTCAGATCCAACATGAGTTTATTAAATTCATCTAGGTGGGTTCTGATAGACGTACCTTTAGTATATCTAAATTGAAACATCTTCTTCAGCATGTACAAGCGATTGTTCAAACCTTTCTTCACATAGAGTGCTTGAAGTTTTGCCCATAATGCTGCGGCATCCTTCTCCTCAGCAACCTCTATTAAGACCTCATCCGTCAAATTTAACAGGATTATGCTCTTTGCTTTTTCAATCAGCTCTACCCTCTCAGAGGTTTTCATTATAATTGGCAACTCATCTTCACCATCCAGTGCCTTGGCCAAACCTTGTGTTGTCAATAAAGCTCGCATCTTGATGCTCCATAACACAAAGTTGTTACTCCCATCAAACTTCTCAATCTCAGATTTCCTCTCAGACATAATTGCAATAACAGAATTTCCAGATAATAATCAGACAAGCAAAAGCCCCAATTCACAATCAAGAAATCTAACCCCAAGCTCTGATACCAATTGTTGGGATATAATACGCGGAATTATCAGGATCTTACAATTTACGTCAACGCGAAATCACCCAAAAGAAATTAAACGAGAAAAATAAGAACACCAGAAATTTACGTGGTTCGGTCCGAGTATCGGTACCTACGTCCACGGGGAGAGCCAGTAGCAAATAATCCATTAAAATCGGAGAATCAGAGTTTATAATCGCTCAATCGTTCAAGTGTTTCCCAAACCTAGATTTAACCCCAAACCCTAAGTGTTTATAATAACAACTCAATTGGGTATAAACTCACGGCGCAAAATTACCGCGCGTTCAAACTCAAAAACACAACGCTCTATGTACACCAAAATCAGGATGTACGACTTCGCGTATCTCTTCAAAGCTTCTTGCGACTTGTGGCTTCGTAGGGTTTTTATCTAAATTCTCTCGCGGCTGCCTTCTGCGATTTGTTTCTTCGTAAAGGGCTTCAATAGCTTCCTTTTATATGTGGGCTACGTGTGCCCAGGTCAAACTTTGACTTGGGCCCACTTATTTCCCTTTTTTTTTTTAATTCCTGTACGTGCAGGGGCTCCATCTTTCGGATTCCGCAGTTTCCTCTCCATCTTTCGGATTCCACAGATGAGGAAATTTTCCTCCTTTGTAATCCTTCGCGAGTCCAGCGAATTTCTTCTACTTGGGAAATCTTTATCAACAAATTCGATTTATCCGAATTCAAACTCGAGACATAATTTAATACTTAGGATAGAAATTCGTTTGATAATGGCACAAAATTTCTCCTCCCAAGGGGCAGCAAGAGGCAGCTAATGGGCAAGCTACTAGCAACTAGCAGGCGGCCAACGACGGTAGAAGGAAATGATCGATGGGCAGTCAGCTAATAGCAAGAGCAAGCAATGAGAAGAACTTTAATTTCTTGCTTTTGTTTCAAAAATAGAAAAGAAAAAAAATACTTATGAATTATTTTCCAAACATATTTATGGAGTAAAAATTTATTCCATAAATAGAAAAGATGAAATTGCTTGATCAGACAGATTTCTGTTTCAAATGTGTTCCCAAGAACAAAAAAATAGAAAAATAGAGAAATAGAATGGCCATCATATGCATCCTAAATGATTGGATCTTTACTTGATGTACATCTGAAGATGTAATAGATAAGGTGTAAAGTGAAAATACCATGTAAATCGTGCTAGTATCTCCTTTTTTTTCTAACAAAAAGAGAATATTAAAAGGTCTGAAAGAAGTAAGCATTTCTGGCAAAAAGAAAAGTAAATCTGGCATCAAAGGTTCATTAAGCCAAATGAGAATGTCTACATGCGAATTAGGTTATAACTATTCAATAATACCAAAATCAAGGGGAGACCAGAAAGAAACAACATAACTTCTAAGTCTTCGTTCCATTACAGTATTGTCGACTTGGCTGGCCATCATGCAGGGACGACATTTTATTCAACCATGCAAAACAACATCATGAAAATATCTATTTATGGCTAGAAAAGAATCTGAATGGCATTCATCCCCTCCTTATTATACTAAAAAAATTTATCCGCCACACCATCCCGTTGGGATTTCTATTGATATACATAAGGAGAATAAAGAATGATGGAGTCTGATCCATTATTTCCATTTTTGACTGGGATGAGTTGTAGTATTGCTTTGGTGCTATAAGAACCTAGAAAGCTAGATACTTCAAGATCATGCAACTAATGAAGTGGGAGGGTTCGCAAAGTGACCACGTCCGTGGTGAAACTGAGCAAGGCGAAGCCTCTTCTCTTCGAAAAGTAGCTTTGCGAACCTTTTGAGAGCATATTCATTGGTCTCTTGATTCAGCGGCTCAAAGATTTGGCAGAAGAACAGCCCAAGTGCCATAACTTGGCACGGGGGGACACTTAAGTGCCATAACTTCGAAAAGGTACACTTAAGTGCCAATTTCGAAGTTAAATGGAACACTTAGGTGCCACTCCGGCGAAAATCCGGCCAAATGAGTGACATGGCAATTTTCCGGCGACTTGGATACAAAATGACGTCGTTTTGTATGCTGACGTGGCGATAAAATGCAAAAACGACGTCGTTTTGTGTCTCGATGTGTAAATAATTAATATAAAAATTAATTAAATTAAATTAAAGATTAATTTTATTTAAAATATTAAAAAAATAAAAAACTTACAATTTAAAAAACTTAAAATTTAAAAAACTCAAAATTTAAAAACCTAAAATTAAAAAAACTTAAAATTTAAAAACTTAAAATTTAAAAAATTTAAAATTTAAAATTTAGAAAACTTGAAATTAAAAAACTTAAAATTAAAAAATTAAAAATTAAAAAACTTAAAATTAAAAAAAAATTAAAAATTAAAAATAAAATAAAATTAAAATAACTTAAAATTAAAATTAAATTAAATTAAAATTTAAAAACTTAAAATTTAAAAAAATTAATTTTTTTAAAAGGGGGCCGAAGGGGGCGGCTGAGGTGGCAATTTTAATTTTTTTTTAATTTTAAGGTTTTTTAAATTTTAAGTTTTTAAATTTTAATTTTAATTTTTTTAATTTTAAGTTTTTTAAATTTTAAGCTTTTTAATTTTAATTTTTAAAATTTTAATTTTTAAATTCTAAGTTTTTAAATTTTAAGTTTTTAAATTTTTAGAATATTTTAAATAAAATTAAGTTTTAATTTAATTTAATTAATTTTTATATTAATTATTTATACATAAGACACAAAACAATGTCGTTTTTGCATTTTCTCTCCATGTCGGCGTGCAAAACGACGTCGTTTTGTGTCCAACTCGCCGAAAAATTGCCACGTCACCCATTTGGCGGGATTTTGGCCGGAGTGGCACCTAAGTGTTCCATTTTACTCCGAAATTGGCATTTAAGTGTACATTTTCGAAGTTATAACACTCAAGTATCCTCCCATGCCAAGTTATGGCACTCCAGGTGTCCCAAACTCCAAAGATTCTGGTGTCCAGATTAACCCTAGACACCAGCTTCTTCAGTAGTCCTTCCCCTACTTTGATGAGATCATTCATGTTCTTCTTTGTGGCTATGTCCACTGAAGATGCTAGTCCACTCAGCCTATCATCCTACAAAAATGATATCAACATCATGTATAGGAAAAGAACAGTAAGCGATGCACATGGAGATGTTCCTGCATATTTATACTAGTATTCATATACCTGGATGCGGAGATAGCTATTTCCCGAATGAAGAGCTTGGAAAACAACAAAGAGATGGGGATGTGAAGATGTTAACTAGAGGAGTGGACCCTCCGCTCGTTAACCAACCAATGATTCCCCATCTTGCTACTTCATGTGCAGTGTACCTGTTGTACTTAATCAATACATCCATGATGGGGTGTGATGAGAACGCAACATTTCGTTTTGATACGCTACAATAGAAAGACACCCTTTGAAAGGACACGAGGGACTTATATAAAATTCTTCTGAAGATAACCGTTGACACAGTTGGCAGAACGTACGCTCAGAAATTCCTCTCCTTTTCTTGTCTCCTTTCCATCAAAAGAAAAAGAAGGTGTTCTTTTTCTCCTTTACAAGAACAATTGGCATTTATGCTGTGAAAATTGGATGTTTTCCTCGTGACTACATTCAGACCAATGTGAAGTAATATTGTTCGTCATTCATCCGCAATTCAACGATTGTTCTAGGGTAAATTGTTGACTATGCATTGGAAACAGGTAAGTCGTCTTCCGCTGACTTTCTTCCAACATTGGTATTAGAGCCCGGTTGTGATTTTTGCCTTGTTCTTCATCGAATTTTCTCGTTTACCATTTGACATCGAGATCAAGAGAATGAAATCTACACCATTTGGATGTTTATTGCTCGGAAATGCAATCTAAATCGTCGAAAACGAATTGAAGCGAAGAATGGGTTTAGGGCTGCGTATACCCGTATGTTTTTGGCCATTTTTCGAAATATTTTTTCGGCCAAAATAAATTTTTAAATATACAGAGTGAAAGTACTCGTCGAGACGAGTCCGACGATGGGTCGAGCGTTGCCGGAGGATGCTAGACACGCCCACACGCGCAGCCAGAAGCCTCTGTGCATGGGCGCCACGCGCCTGACGCACTAGGATCGCCCACTCGTGAGCGTCACGCACACGTCGGCGAACCGATGCTTGTTGACGTCACCGTGACTTCATCAGTGACGTCATCGAATGGTTGGTAACCACTGGATGATGTCACCGCCGACGGCAGTTGGCCGGCTGGCGACCCGACCCGAGGCTTGACTCGAGACCAACCCGGACCTAACCTGACCGTTGATCAGTCAATCGGTCCAGTGGTCAAATTGATTGGACCAGCTAGGATCCTTGCGTGCGCCACATGCGCGCACACTCAGGCGGTGCGTTTGGGCGCGTGGGAGCTCCGATTGGATCGTGGTCAGTGGCTTTTGGTTCATATGGATGTTCTCTATATTGTGGTATAGTTATTTTTTATTTTTGATTTTTTTAAAGGTATAAAAATGTGTAGGGAAACCTAAGTACGCATTTTTTTTGGGGTTTAATGCATTGTATATTTATTTTTAGCTTATATTTTCGTATGGTTTTGTAAAAACACAATAGCTAGCCTATATGAAAATGATATCATATATGCCGTGTAGAGCTTGGTTCAATGATAGCATGTATATAGTTGAATATACTTGCAACTTTCTAGTTCCAAGAAAATTTGAACAATGGTAGGAAATCCTTATTTTCCATTACATATTGAATTGCGGTTTTGATTGTAGTTGCTGCATGATTGTTTTTCTTATACGTTGGTTCGCATCATGCTATGCTTTTGTGTTAATAGAAAAATGTAGAAATTACATGAGGTCATGTCATTTTTTTTTTTTTAGTGGTAGGTTGGTAGAATTCGAAGGAGTTCTCACCTAGAACTTAAAAATTGTGCAAATTAAACTAATTAATGATAATAGAACAATCATCCATAAGAGCTGATTGGGAACATAGTGAACTTTCGTTTCTGTGTCTTTTGTTGAATTATCATTAATTTAGTTTGTCTTTGCCGCAAATTAAATATGTGTGTTACTTTGAAAAGTGTGCTAATATTGATTCTGCGTTTATTATGTCAATGTACTTTAGCAATTGATTATGGCTTTGGCATCTAGGACCATTGTGGCTGACCTCAATAAGGGTGAGAAGCTGAACGATAATAATTATGATATTTGGCACCGAAAGGTTCAATACATCCTTGAGGAGTAAGAGGTTTTGGAAACCCTCAACCACACCATAGATAAACCTGAGCATGGAACTTCAGCTCAACACAATAGAGATCTAGAAGTTTATCAAGCTTGGAAGAAGAAAAATAACATTGATCGCATCACATTGCTGAGCTGTATGCAAGATGATCTCATGCGTGAGTTTGAAAGTTATGATAAAGCTCAAGTTATGTAGGTTGCCTTGAAAAATAAGTTTGGGGGTACATCTGCCACTAAACTGAGGAGACTCACCATCAAGTTTGACACATACCAAAAGCGTCCAAATGTAACGATGATGCAGCATTTTCGGGAGATGTCAAATATGATTTGTGGGGTAAAGTTGGCAAGTCACTTCCTTACTGATGAACAACAAGTTCAAGCTGTTATAAGGTCTCTTCTTGACAATTTGGAGCATATGAAGATCAATATGACGTATAATGAGAATATTGTGACTTTTGATGATATAGTTCATCATTTAGCATTAGAGGATGAGCGTCTAGAGGTTGCGAGATCCTCTACCCATGCTTATGTTGCTGAATCGAGTTCGCGCAAAGCTTCGGGCTTCAAGCATAGAAGGAATCATCAATTCAACAACAAAGGAAGAAGACTGAGGCACCCAAAAGGTTTAAGACCTTCCGACGCAAGAAGTGTGGTGGGAAGAAGGACAGGGTCAAGATGAAGTGCTACAATTGTTGCAAGATGGGTCACTTTACTCGTGAATGCACTAAGCTGAAAGAGGCACCCTATTACTCCATTACTTTATGTAATGCTTTTGTTTCTAGCACTGTGATACTTGCTGAATCTTATCCAATGTGGACCGTAGACTTAGGAGTAACAGACCACATAGCTAGAGACTGAGAAGCATTTGTGGAGTATCATCGGATACATCTTGGAAGAAGATAGATATATGTTAGGAATAACTCAAGAATTGAAGTGAAGGGTATTGGCACATGTAAATTAATTTTACATGGTGGTCGAAGCTTATTCCTACATGATGTCCTCTATACTTCAAATATTCAATAAAACTCGGTCTCTGTAGTTGTTATTCTTAGCTTAGGTTATGTGTTGAATTTTCATGGTGCTTGTGTTAACATTTTATTTGGAACAATTTATTATAGTTCAGGTCATGTATTAAATAGTTTTATAGTGTTAGACATTCACTATGATCAGTACAATGTTAATGTCGATGGTTGTTTTTCTTTAATTACATCTTCTAGTAATGTTGAAATTGATGCAAGTACTTGGTATGCTAGATTAGGTCACATCAGGTTACAAAGAATGCAAAGATTAGCTAGAGAATGCTTTTTATGGTTACTCACTAATGTTAATCTACCCGTATATGAACATTGTTTAACAGAAAAAGTAACTAGAAAACCATTCGGTAAAGGGACTAGAGCTGAATTTCCATTGCAACTTATAATAATGTTAATCTACCCATATGTGAACATTGTTTAATAGAAAAAGCAACTAGAAAACCATTTGGTAAAGGGACTAGAGCTGAATTTCCATTGCAACTTATACATTCTGACATTTGTGGTCCTTTGAATTTGAGGGCAAGACATGGAGCCTCATATTTCATCACTTTCATAGATGACTTCACGCGTTTCGGTTATGTCTTTCTGATGTCCCATAAGTCAAAAGCATTAGACTGCTTTAGACGATATATAACGATGGTAGAGAATCAATTGAATAAAACAATAAAGGCATTGAGAACCGATCGTGGACGTGAGTATCTATCGGAGCAATTCAAGACTCTTTGTGATGAAAAGGGAATTGTACGATAATTGACTATTTCTGGTACTCCACAACAAAATGGGGTAGCTGAGAGAATGAATAGAATTCTATTGGAAATGGTTAGGTTTATGATGGTGTAAGCAAATTTACCTATCTCTTATTGGGGAGATGCGTTATTGACTACTGCCTATGTACTTAACCGAGTGCCCTCAAAATTAGTTACTTCCACCCCTTATGAATTATGAACAGGTAGGAAACCAAACTTAAGTATTCTACATCCATGGGGATGTACAGCTTATGTTCATGATTCTTCTCATAAATATGGTAAATTAGGACTTAGAGAGAAGAAATGTATCTTTATAAGATATTCAGAACACTCCAAAGAATACGTGTTCATAGGTGAACAAGTTAATGGAAGTATGATCGAAATGGAGTCATGAGATATCATGTTCTTGGAGAACGATTTTCCTAGTAGATGTGAGATTGATAAGGACTTCCAATTATATGAGATAGAAGATTCTAATAACACACCCACTAATGTTGTAGATGGAATTGAAGATTTACTTTAACGTGCAAGACCTAGTGAGAGTGTTGCATCGCCTAGCGAATTGAATTCAAGAGAAATTCAGTTGCGTAAAATAATCGTAAAAGTATTCCCTGTCGTTGTTTTTAGATTAAAGGGGAAGCACAATGCCGAGCCAAAGACTGTTCAATAAGCTCTCTCATCCTTTGATAAGGAATAATAGAGAAAAGTTTTGGAAGATGAAATTGAGTCAATGAGGGTAAATCATGTATGGGACTTGGTTGATCTACCACTCAATCGCAAAGCCATTGAAAACAAATGGGTCTTTAAGATTAAGCGAAGGGCGGATGGATCTATTGAAAAGTATAAGGTTCATCTTGTGGCGAAAGGTTATACTCAACAATAGGGTATAGACTATGAGAAAACTTTTTCACCAGTTATAAGGTTTGCCTCAATCGCCTTGTCCTAGCTATTGTTGCACATTTGAACCTTGAATTACATCAAATGGATGTAAAGACGGCATTTCTCAATGGAGAACTAGATGAGGAAATCTATATGAAGCAGCCAATAGGTTTCATAGTTAAATGTCAAGAGCATAAAGTTTGCAAGCTTCATCATTCAATATATGGCCTTAAGCAATTATCTAGACAGTGGTATCTTCGTTTTCATCGAACCATAACAACTTTTGGTTTCACGATGATCAAAGAAGATCACTATGTATATGTCAAGCGGTCCGAAGATAAATTTGTGATTTTATCATTTTATGTATACGATATTCTATTGACTAGAAATGACAAGATTTTGGTTATCACCATAAAAGAATTATTGTCCTCCAATTTTGAAATGAATGATATGGGAGAAGCTACTGATATATTAGGAGTTAAAATCGAAAGAGATCGATCGAGGAAACTCATTGTTTTATTACAGGAGTCTTATATAATTAAGATTCTTGAGCGTTTCAATATACAACACTGCAATCCCATTGATACCATTGTCATGTAAAGTGAAGGCCTAAGTACTAAAATGTGTCCTAAGACTCCAAAAGAAATTAAAGTAATGGAAACTATTCCTTATATTAGTGCGGTCAAAAGTTTGATGTATGCTATGATGTGTACTCGACCCGACATATGTTATGTAGTAAGATTGATGAACCAATATCAATCAAATCCCGGTCAAGCACATTGGAAAGCAGTGAAGAGGATCCCGAGATACTTAAAAGGCACCATGGACTATCAACTTTGTTACCGAGGGAATGATTTACGCCTATCAGGCTATTCAGATGATGATTGGGGTGGAGACCTCGATGAGCGTAAATTGACTTCTAGATATGCGTTCTTGCTTAATGGAGGTGCAATTGCTCAATGGAGATGCAATTTCTTGGAATAACAAGAAACGGACATACACGGCATCATCCACAATGAAGGCATAATTTATTGCATGTTCTACCACAATGCAAGAAGCAATATGGCTAAAACATTTCTTGGAAAATTTAGCCATTGTTACTAAGGTTTCAAGACCGGTGATAGTTTATTGCGATAATCAAGCAACCATTGCCTATGTGAAGGATCTAAAGTATCATGGAAGAACGAAGCATATTGACATAAAGAACAATCTCATTAGAGATATTATAGCGCAGAAAGAAGTGATCCTATAATATATTTCAACCAATAGAATGTTTGCTGATCCATTTATGAAGGCTGTTCCTAGAGACATATTCTTGACCCACAGTATGTCACTAGGATTACGTAGAATGTAATATGTGTTATTGTAGAGGATCATTGGTTTATGTATATGTGGACATATGTATTGTACTTGATTATTTATTAGTGACTTGATGTTTTATCAATAAGTACAAATCTATTATGAGACTAACACAAACACACATATATTATTGAAAAGTATATCAACAGATAATGATTGGCTCACTCACACGAACAATCACCTCAAGTGCTATAGTTAGCACATTGAGATGAGACATTATGTACAAATAAATGCTGAAGAGCAAGTTTAGTACATAAAATAATATGTCGCCTTGATTGGAGTCAGGATGAGGTCTATGATTTGTTTATAATAAGACCGAACATAATAATCTCACAATCATGTATGCCTAAAAGATGCCAAATGCGAGTACTTAATTGGGCACTATAGAAAGCGAGCTGATATAGCACTCGAGCTAAACATGAGTACGTGAGAAGCATGTGACTATGTTTAGGCTAAGATTCATATAGTGGATATATTTAATAAATGACATACGCTCTTATAGAAAAAGAAATTCACTATAGCATGTAATTCATATACATGTGCATTGTACGACCGACAAGGGAAGGTGAGTAAAATTATCCTTGTTTACTCATCGTATGAGCCATTGAGGTAATTTATAATTTATCTCATTTTGTTCCCTATGTTACTTTTGACTATGTTCTCGAAGTGAAAGATCAATGTTGCTACTTTAACATGTTACCGGCGATCATGAATAGATATGTCTTTATGGGATGTGTCTAGGAAAGCAGTTATTCTGAAATGGAGAGTGATATGACTGCGAAGGAAGACTATTGTTGTTTTACATCTATTATATGTATTTACTGGTCGACCAATTATATCGCCTTATGTGGTTGCAGATATAATTGTAAATACATTGTGTTTTTGAGAATAGTCAAGTATAACCTTTAAGGGATATGTATACTTGGATTGATGTAACAAAATATGTCTGGGGCACTGCGAGACATCAATTGTTTATTTCTTTTTAGGGTTGTAGCCATTATGTCATTCCTAACAGATGCATAATTTGAGCTCTCAAGTGTAGGTGTACTCACTAGTCGTATAGTTTATTTGCCAATATAAATTATTTTGTAAAGTTGATGAATGTTGAATGCCTTATATTCTTGATAGAGCGCTATCAAGCCTATCATGGTCCGAGTGGGAGATGTTGTACTTAATCAGTACGTCCATAATAGGGTGCGATGAGAACGCAACGTTTCTTCTTGATATGCTATGATTGAAAGACACAATTTGAAAGGGCATGAGGGACTTATATAAAATTCTTCTGAAGATAACCATTGACACAGTTGGCAGAACGTATGCTCAGTAATTCCTCTCTTTTTCTTGTCCCCTGTCCATCAAAAGAAAAAGAAGGCGTTCATTTTCTCCTTTACAAGAACAATTGGCATTTATGCTCTGAAAATCGGATGTTTTCCTTGTGACTACATTCACCAACGTGAAGTAATATTGTTCGTCATTCATCCGTAATTCAACGATCGTTCCGGGGTAAATTGTTGACTACGCATTGGAAACAGGTAAGTCGTCTTCCGCTGACTTTCTTCCTACAGTACCCCTCTTCAGATTTTGGCGAACCGATTCCCAAAGATATCACCAGAAAACGCTTGTAGTCCATCGGCTTTATAGGAAAGAAGTTTGGGCTCCTCCTCCTTATGTCTTTCGTCACTTCAATTATAGCAACTAAAGTCTGCATATCATTCACAGCAATAACAATAAGTTTTCCTTCTCGTCACATATATTAACATGCAAGCTGTTGCTTGCACAATTTATTTATCATCATAGTGGAGTTACATTTTCTCTTTTTTGTACTCATCGGATTATTCGTAACCACCCCGCCATCTACAAGATTGAACTCTCCCACTGCTCCCAAGTGATCGACGGTTTTGAAATCATGGGGAGGGAGATAAGTTGGTGCAGTCAAAGTCTCGATGCATATATCAGCGAGAAATGCGTGTATGGATGATTTGTTCTTCACCTGTCCAAAACAATTGATAGGAGAGCGTCATTTGTTAGATAATAACTAAAAAGTCAAATAAACAAAAAAGCAATCGAGTATACATAATTGGCGAGGTTGTGCATTACAATGTAGTGCCAAGATGCACACCTGGTAGGTAGAAAATATTGTTGGCTAAAGACGCTTGATGTCAAAATTTGGGATCACAACATCGGTTAATGTCTAGTGCAACCTTGTGTCCCCTAGATTTTCCCTTAATAGGCTATGAATGTATTTGCTATCATACTTTGGTCTTGTCAGAGTCTTCATCATCTTTAGGGGTGTGCAACTGGACCGAGTATATTCGGAAATCGGACCGGCCCACTCGAAAAACAAGGTCAAAAATCGGTTTCGAATGAAACTGATCTGGGAATCGATTATGAATGATTACCAACCCAGGAACCGGTTCCCGGACCGGTTTTGGAATCGGTTTTGGAACTAATTTTGTAAGTGGAGGTCTAAAACCTTATTTTTTCCCCCTGATTTCTATTCTTACTCCCGCAATCACACGGCATTTTTCCTCTTGGCTCTCTCAAACACATACGACACCGCTCCTTCATCGTTCCTCTTCCTCACTCGCTTCCCTCTCTCACCAGCTCCCTCTTGCACCGTCCAACGGACGGACAGCATTCGTCACCACCAAATTTTTGTGTACCATGTGGATTGGCTCGCTTAAGTTCTCTTTTGTAATAGGAGTTATGCTTACATAAATGAACAGCTTCATGTAGTAGTTGTGGAAATAAGACTAATATTAAACCCATGTTTGTTACTAATGTTTATGTAATGTTATGATTTTTACTTTGCCTTATGATTTTATTTATGATAATTAGCTCTGTGGATTCTTAATTTTTTTCATTTAGTCAAAAAGTTCATGTATTTATTTATTACAAGTGTTTAATGTTTTAATACAAATTATGAGGATTACATTATTTTCTCACGTATTAATGTAAAATTCAAAGTTGTATAGGATATTGGAAGATTGCAAAACAGGTTCCAGTGGAAACAGGGTTAACCTTGGAACCGAACCGAAAAACAGGGTGGGTCGGGTATAGGGTCCAATACAAACAGGATCGGGTATATGGTCCAAAAAAGGAGAACCGGTTATAATAAGGTCGAGTATAGGGTCCGGGTCTAGACCCTATCCACCCTGGACCCGATCACCCCTAATTTTTGTAAATGGAGCAAATGGACAACTGCACCGAGTTGATTGAGCATTGAAAGGACAAGTTAGAATCTTAAGTCCACCAAGAAATGTTGATCATATACAGGAAGCTTCTGACACGAAGATGAGGACAAGAAGAGAAACTGAATTCAGACCTGTCCTGAGGGAAGATATTAGGGCCATTTTCAAGGTAGAAGTCCTTGATATCTTTGGCAGCGAACATGGACGATTGTTTTCATTAGGGCTGGTCAAGATGGCAGTCAGAAGACCCCCTGTGCTTGTTCCCACTATCACATCGAAATAATCCGCAAGTCTTGCATCTTTACCATCCAGCTTCTACAAAATGGATTCAGGCATATCGTTAAATTAGAATTACATGCAAAACAGATACCAACCATGCACGCACCATTAGCATTAGTTCTATACTTGAAGTTCAGACTCTAGGAAACTTAGAATAGTAGCGGGAACAATCCCTCTTATCCCTCCACCATCAATGCTGAGAATTGTAATTAGGTTTCCATGAGTTGGAGTTAGAAGGGGTACGCTCATTTCTTCCATTACACTAAGTGAGGCTGTCTAATCAAGAGAAGGGAAGAGGCGAGGAGCGAGAGAGAGAGAGAGAGAGAGAGAGAGAGAGAGAGAGAGAGAATGCTCTTTAAGGATCAAGCTGATGGTTTGAGACCGAGAGATCATGTAAAGTTCTAAAGTTAACGGTTGGGGTTTCTTGGATAAGGAATGGGTATTTATAGGTCCTCCATTCCTCATATTCAAACGTTTAAGCGTGTAAGCGCATATCAACCTAAAGTTATTGGCTGGACTGGTACTCCGGTGGACTTTTTTTTATTACTTTGTGGCACGTTCATGCACTCTATGGAGTAATGAATAAGTTCCCGTTGCAGGTAAAGGTCCTAGAACATGCACGTACGAATTGTAGGTGGACTTTCCTTTTTGAAATTGGGGGCTGCACATGATAGAATTGTAGGTAAGTAATATTAGTCAAGAGCACGAAACGCCAAGGCAAAATGTTCAGTCTGCAAGACCGAGGGCTTGCATTTGTTTCAGATCAATCTGATCCCGATCAAGTGGCAGAGATCACCGATAGGCTGACCTGAAGTGCATCACACCGGTGCACAAGGAATGCTGCATATTACAGACTTACCTGATAGAAGCTTCGATAAACTTAGTCTTGATTCAAAAAAGGCAGCGCCTCTGATCATGATAAAGGCAATATCATGTAATCATGTAGTCGACGACCTTCGAAATTTAATCGAAAGCACCAGGGCACCAATTCATGGAGTTACGGAGTCTTCAAAGGAAAGAACTGTTATAGTTTTAAGCCAAAAACTCGCAGATCCAACCCACCCCAAAATTGTTTGGGGTTTACCACCCCCAAGGTGAATATTTATAATATATATATACATAATTAATTTTCACTGCAACTTTGTATACTCTAAATTTCTGTTATCTACTGAGGCAATCTCTCTTGTATTCATTTTATACAAATAGTGAAACGATTGATTAGTGCGGTACCGTGATTTTTTGCCCATCTGATTTTGAAGAGATTTTCTCTTAAAAATTTGTGTATCTTCTTATCTGACTTTTTCTCTTTTTAAGTTTCTGTCATAACACCAATAGCAGTTGGAGAATTCAAAGCAGATATCTCTCCATTCTAAACCTGCATGCTGTGATGAAATATCTGGGTGACCATGTAAAAAGGACATAGGAGGCAATAAATGAATTTAAAAGTTTTTGGCAAGTTAAATTGGTGAAGTTATTTTAAAGGTATTGGTGCAATTTTTCTTTGGCCAGTAAGATATCGACGCACTTTATTCACATGGCTGTATGCTTGTCGGGGCTTGAATTCAAGGAGCCAAAAGGGTTCATGGATTTGGGGTTCATCTTCTCGAAAGAAGACATAGTCGACTCGAGCTTGGTCTCCATCATTCCAGGGCTATAGAGACTGGGCAATAAAGGAGAATCCATTGATAAACTGGAAGGTTCCTGCTCTTGGGAACGACTGACATGAGAGAGAGAGAGGGCCTCAAATGGTGGGCTCACATTATCAATCAGATCTGGGCAAGGACAGCCTCACCATGGCCTCGTCGGCCGCAAGTGAAGGCGGCCTCACCCGCAACTGGTGAGGCCATGGCCACCTCACTTGTGGCCCCCAAGCCTTGCCTAATGGACTATGGGGAAAAAAGAAAAGAAGGAAGAAAAGGAAAAAGAAAAGTAAATTATTATTGAAAATTGTCCATATCAACGTTGATCAAAAAGCATTCACCTTAGCATCATCAAGCCAAAACTGACTGGTTCGATTGAATTGGCACAATCACAAAATATTTATAACTGAATTGGTAAAAATATAAAAATTAGGATTAAGTTGACACAATTGTAATAAGTTTAGGATTTCTTTGATATATCTCCCAATCATAATATTGCTGTGGTCAACTTATAATTCTATCAAGTGGCAAATTAGCTAACTCTTAAAGAGAAATACGAATAAGACATCACATTCCTGGGGAACGAATGTTTCTTATGTGGGAAGTATATCCGTCAATAATATGATGCAAAGTTAGGTTTGCAAAAGGAAAACCACCAAGAAGTAAAACAGATGATGACAAGAACGATAAACTCCGCGACAACATTATTGAGTATTGACTCGTTCTATGGAAGGAAATTTATCGGGTTAGTGTTGAAGCGGTCAAGACTAGGACTTTGGATCTTCTTTACAAGTGCTGTCGGTGAAGAATAAAATAGAAAAGGAAAGTCAACTCCTGGGTTTTTTTTGTTGGCCGAATCTATTATGATTCCGTATGAAGTTTCCATTTTCATGTTGACGTGGTCCAAGAAGGCCCACAATAATACATGTATGTGCTCGCGGATCAGGGGATGTTTTCAACGAAGAAATGTTGAAACGCCGTTTTCTTAGTGCTTGGCGGTTGGTTTTGTTCATGCAATTACACCGATAACTTTTAGTGTTGAAAATCGATTAAATCTTGTGGTCAATTTGTTAATTCATTCGTGAGATCGTGAGATTGAGAGATCATTTCATAAGATATTGTGGGGCTAAACATTGCTTGAGTTATTTGATGCAATTTGGAGCTAAGAAACACTTAGAGCGTTTGAGTGACTCGAGTGTGGTTGCGCTTCTTCGCCAATTTTGTTCCGGCAACGAAATATCTTTTATTGAATGATATTTTCGATTTTTAGTAGAGGAGACTCAAATTCCATGCTGATCCAGACAAAAGATATCAAAATGCAAATGTTATTTCTAATCTTCATATCATAACATTAATAGTTAATGACTTACTAAATTCCACCTCTTGTTCTAAACTATGTCAAAGTTTAATCAATGACACAGCTTTGGAATAGTTCAGTGCAAAGCTGGAATTTAATCAATAGCAATGCCCCTAAATAGGAATACAACATCGGAATTTAATCAATAATACTGAGCTCATAATACAACATCAGAATTTAATCGATGACACTACACCGAGATATAGATACTCGCTAGAATCTAATCAACGACGGGAATCTAGAAATTACTATGAAACTAAAGTACAATAAAGTAAAGTTAAAGTAAAGGCATTTGATATATTGTTTGGGGGCTCTTTGTTTGATGACTCATGGTATTTATAGAATAATTTGATAACCATCAAGCAATTACTCCTTCCTTGATAACCACCTTTGATTCTTTTGGACATTCCTCTATCTTCCTACTTTTCTCTTTAGCTGCTTCGATCGTGTCGTACTGCCCCTGATTTGTCGACGGCAATTGCATGACTTGGTCACTGAACAATAACCATTCCTTGACCCTACATGGTCTTTTGCACATTCAATTATTTCCACCCAAATTTTGTTATCAATACTGCTCGAATTTTGTATCTATGGCATTCTTCTAATATTTGGACATGTGGCAATTCCTTCCCTCACCATCGAACCCTATATTTCCATTCATAGGCTTATCGACGTTCGGTCAAACTTCCTTGTGCATCTTGACTTTTTCCTTGTCCTCCTGACCAACACGTGATTAGTTACTACCTTCTATCCTTGTGATCGGCACAGGATGATATGAGCAACTTTGGGTGTCAACAGGTTGTAACTTCCATTATGCTGCTCTCTCTATGGACATAAGTCACTACGATCGAACCATATAAATCTGGTGTCCGATTTATATACTTATTTTGTTTATTTTATTGTTCGATTGCTTGCTTCTGCAACAAGATTTCAGGTGCATTGCTATTGCTTGTTGTCACTTGTATATATGTTTACTAAGGTGAACTCGAGATTCAAGACTAGACGAAATCGTTGCTTTAGATAATATGTAAACATGGCATGATTGATCTCTGGAGAGTAAATCCATCCAAACAAGACAAGTAAAAAAGGAAATGGCACGGCTTACGACCGGAAGCAGGATAGAATCAACCCAAATGATGGAGTACTTTGCGCCTTTGGGACTTGGGAGAGCATGGATAAGAGTATAAGAGAAAAAATGGGGGGATGGAAAAATTCTCTAAATAGCAAACGTCGAATCGTTTCCCAAATGTTCAATGTCAAAATTTTGGAGCTTTCAGTGTTGCAAAACGATCTTGGAATACTAAGGGTGCATTTGGTAACATTTCTGTTTAAAAATTGTTCCAGGGAACAGAAATAGAAAAAAATGTTTCTGTTCCGGGGAACAATTTTTGAACAAAAAAACAGGTTTGGTAAACTTGTTCCGGGAATAAAAAATGAACAAAAACAAGTTTGGTAAATTTGTATTCTTTTTTATTTCTTTTAATTTTTTAATTTTTTAATTTTAATTTTTTTATTTTCTTTCTTTTTTCTTTTTTCTTCTTTTGGCCGGTCGCCGGCCTTGGCCATGGCCGGCGACCAGCTGACGAGGGCCAGCGGCCTCGCCTTGGCTGGGCGAGGCCAAGCCTCGCCAAGGGCCGGTGACGCTCCGGTGAGGTCGCCGGCCCTCGACGGCGTCGCCGACCCTTGACGGCCGGTCGCCGGCTATGGCCGAGGCAGACGACCGGCCAAAGAAAAAAAGAAAGAAAAAGAAGAAGAAAAAAGAAGAAAAAAGAGAGTGTTTCGAATTTTGATCCGAAAGAATAAACAATTTTTTTTTGTTTCTTGTTTCGTTCTAGATGTGTTTCGGGAACAAAAAAACAATTTTGGAACAAAAAGGCACCCAAACGCGTTTGTTCCTTTTTGTTCCCGGAACAAAAAAAAAAAAAAAAAGAAAAGTTGTTCAAAAACAGAAAAAAAAAAGAAAAAAGAATTAAAACAAACGCAGCCTAACTAGTGGCTCCTAGTAGGGGTGTCAATGGGTCGGGTCGGGTCGGGTCAGGTTTTTTTGTTACCCGACCCGACCCAAAACACAATGGTCACACACTATGACCCGACCCAAACCGACCCAAAACACATTAGACCATCTAATGTGTTTTGGGTCGAGTTGCTGGGTTTCCCACCTTTTTTTTTCTTCTCTCTCTCTCCTTTCTTTTCTCTAGGGTTCGAGTTGGGATGGTTTTGTCAGTAGGGTTAATACCATTAGGGTCCGTTACCATATTGGTCTTCAAAGTGACAGAAAGCTGAACCTCGTGAGGATTCCAGGTGGTCTAATCTGATGCAAATGACCACAAAGTGTTAACGCACGACTTGATTTGAACACCATCTGTTGTTTCGGAAGGGTCGATCCGAGTTACCTCGAGACCCCTTAAGGAGACGAAAACCTAACATGTAATGTCGATCTATCCTCAACTTCCTAAACCTTAAACCATGAAGTTCGGCTATGATAGTTTATCAGCGAAATATGTATCGAGTTAGATATAGACAGAGTGGCGAACGCGTATTGGTTTTGCGGTTCAGTAAACATTGATGAAGCTGTTTGGTATGCAGCACCCGACATATCCATGAAATCTCAAAACTACAGTCACCAGATCATTACTCTTAATTGGGATTTGGACGTGGAGGCCCATGAAGAAAGCTCCACGGGTTGTGCATCACATATGGATGAGTCCATGAATGAAACCAAGATTAGCAATGTCAGGGTGCATTTATTTTACCAAAAATGAATGATTTAGAAAATATTTTCGTAAAATAATCATTTATAGAAATGAAGGGAAGAAAAATATTCACCGTCTACAATTAGTGTCAATAATGAAAAAAATCATTGACTAACTATTGCAAATGATACAAGACATCATATCTAGAAAAATGTTATTCAAATCATTAATTTTACATGAAACAAACAGAGCCTTAGTTAATAACCCTTATTTCTATTCGACAAAATTTATCCAGGTAATTTCACAATATCAAGGAGTAAAAGAATTCGGTTTATCCTTTTACTGAAAAAAGAAGAAGAAGAAGTTGAGATGGAGAAAAAGAAAATGTTTTTCTATGACTATAAAGCAGTGTTTGGCAATCAGGATAAAATTAAGGATATGATAAAATTTATTTTATCCTACGTTTGAAGCTTGCTCGAGATAAGATAAAATCAAATATAAAGAAGATATAAACTGGAAAAAATTATTTCATAGGGGAGATCGGGCAAAGTCGATAGAATTTTTAATATCCATAATAATAAAGTTTTTTCTCAAATAATAAATTTCTTAAATTAAAAAATTAAAATTATATTTTAATATATAAATATATGAATTTAATATAAACAAATTCAATAACAAAAAATAAAAAATATATATTAATTTAATCTTATTTTTATTTATATTCAAATTTAATTTTATCTTATAATATAAATTCAATATATAAATATATATTTATTACATATTTCAGGTGTTTTTAGTATTTCGGGTATATTAGTACAATTTTTTTTTTTAATAAAATTTTATTAGAGAATGATGGAAGGGAAGGGGTTTTCGAAAACACGTTTATTTGTGTTTGTTAGCTTATTTGGAACAGATGTGTTAACGTGTCCCGGGTCGAACAATGTTCTAACACCGAACCCGACCCGAAACATGTATTCCGCTTTTTTTATATTTGTTATCTGAACAGTATCAAGACTCGAAACATGTACCAAACTTGTTTCGTGTTCCTGTCGTGTTCGGGTTAGGTCAGTTCAGGTTTTTTTGACACCCCTAGCTCCCGATACTTGAGAAACCGTTTCTTGTACTTGGTTATGGTTACAGTCCACTTTTTCATAATGTCGAGTTATCAACAACGAGATTGTCACATGATGGTTGAACTCCTGAAACGCATCCTCATTTGGTTACGTCGGCAACTTAGGACCTGTTTGGTAACCATCCCAACAGTGCTAGATTCTGATTTTTTGTTTCCAGAATCAGTTTGGGACGTGAATCGCGTTTGGTAAAATTTTTGTTCCCAGAATCAGTTTAAGACGAGAATCAAGAATAAAAAAAAAAGTTGATTATTGTTCCGGGAACAAAATTGAGAATTAAAACTCTTATTCTTCTCTTTTCTTCTTCTTCATTGACCGCCATCCCACGATCGTTGCCCGCCGCCACCCGCCGCCGCCGTCAGTCGCCATCGCTCGCCGCCGCCGCCGATCGCCAGCGACCGGTCCAACAAGCTCGCCGAAGGCTCGCCAGGCTAGGGCGAGGTCCGACGAGCTTGGCAGAGGCAAGCCTAGCCACCAGCGAGGCTTGCCCAGCCCCACCGGTGGCCAAGCGGGCCTTGCCCAGCTGCCAGCGAGGCTAGCCGACGAGGGCCAGTAACCGGCCTAAAGAAGAATTAGAATAGGAGAAAAAAGGAAAAATAAAAGAAAAAAATTATTTAAAAATTAAAATAAATTGATTTGGAACAGAATCAATGAACACAGTACCAAACGCAATTCTATTCTAGAATCAGAAATTTTGTACAGTTACCAAACACGTTCTTTTACTCAGAATCAGTTTCCGAGAACAGAATAAAAAATAATCATTTCTTATCAGAATTTGTTCACGGGAACAGAATCATTACCAAATGCGCCCTTAGTTCTTCGAGTTCGACTTTCTTCCTCGAATAAGGAATGACTTGTCTGCTTGTGTAGGACTGCAATCGAACGAAGAACTTTGTCTGTTTGTGTCACCTAGGCCTGTCTGATTTACACTTACAGTATCATCAATCTCCGATGACAACTCGAAGTGGCCACGGATTTTGTAAAGTGCAAACCAAATATGATGCAAAAGAAAGGCACAAACTGCTTACTAACAAATATAAGCACTTCTGAGTGGAAACATTATAATTGAAAATTGTCAAAAAATACATCATACGAAGTCTTAAACGAATTTACTTTCAGTAAGACTGCAGTAAATGTTTACATCTTTCTTGGCACATTTGTCAATGTAGATGGCATTTTGAGCAGTAATATGTCAACGACGAGTTGCAGAGGAGCAAAAATCCAAGATTACCAATGGATGGACTATTAAGTGTGATGTGCTGAGGCCGCGTATCAACTAAGCAGTCCAAGTCAGGAATAAGCAAGGTCCTTGAGCATCTTGCAATAGGAGAACATACTACTTGAGTCGGCATGAAATATTCAACAGAAAAGTAAAAACAAAGAAGCCAGCAGTGGAATCAAGATTGCGAAACTGCCAAAGTGACATGGAATGAGAAATCTGATGACTTTCTTCTTTTGAAAGATTGTAAGATGTTACTTCATTTTCATGACTGCAAGGTGATATTGAATAAGAAATCTGCCAACAGAACACACTCATCATACAAGGTTGTTCCCGATTCCTTAACTCTAAAGATTGCAAGATGTTACTTCTCATCCTAATGTTGCTAGCACATGATTTTGCTTCCATAGTTTTGGGACACGGCAGACCTCGGGCACCAGTCTTGTAGTCGTAAGTTGGGGTAAACATATTCATTTTTCTGGTTCTCTTGTGGTCAGGGTCACTCCTGCTACTTTAAAGTTCTTTGGGAGATTTCATTCACCTCATCAGCTGACTCCACTGTTATTCAGCCCTTTCCTTCTTCATTATTCTTAAGGGCTTCTAATTATCGAATGCCAATCTCATGTTTTACAAGGACCACGACTACCCTGTCTGGGATGTTCAGGTTTCGATCCCGGTATCTAGGTTCTACATATTCCTTTAAGCTAACCGCTTGAAATTGTGTTCCGTCTCTTCTCATGCTGATACAGATTATGCTACTGTGTGTAGTTCAAGCTCTTTCTCATGTTAAAAAGCAAAGTAGATTTGATTCTTTTTTCCCCTCCATCACTCACCCTATTATAAATGTTATTTTGTTTTCTGGCATCCGCAGTCACGTAATATAGCCTGCACTAACTAGATATCCACGTGAGACTTTTCTATGCAAAATTGCCTAGATAGACTCAATTGGCAAATATGTAAATAATTTATAATTGAATTGGCATATGTATAATAAGTTTATGAATCTTTTTTTGTGATTTTTCCTAACAAAGCCTTTGGTGCCACATGTTAAGTCAAGCGTTTTACATCTAGCTTATTATTATGAACAGACTTTTAAGAAAATAAAATATTCTGTAAATGGATAAATCAGCATATAAGCAAATCCGTCAAGACTTGTCTAAATAGTCATGGGCTTCGTTCAGATGTAACATGTCCTTTACTCAAATTATAACATCTATCACTAGAGTAACTTTGACATGCGCCGCCAAGTGATTGGATCTTTACTTGATGTACATCCGGAGACGTAATAAATAAGGTGTAAAATAATAATACCATGTGAAGAGCACCGGCAAAAATACCAAAAAAGTCCTAGATCTTGGTATTTATATCAATTCAGCCATAAATCTTTTAATTGAACCAATTTAATTCTAAACATATTCATATTTGTACTAATTTAGTCCTTCCGGTCAATTTTGACCGACCGGCACTGATATGAACGTTAGCCAGCCTACGAACGCTGACTTGGCAATTTTTAAATAATTTTTTTTCTAATTTTGTTATTAATTTCTTCCTTTTTCTTTTCCCATTTTCCTCTTCTTCCTCTTGGCTTCTTCTCTTGCAGTAGCCGATGAGCCTCTAGTAGCCCATTGACCTCTGGGAGAGGGCTTCGCGACCCTCACCCAAGGCCATGGGTGACTTTGTTGAGGTCAAGTGAGGCCACCTTCGCCCATGGCTAGGCCATGGCCAAGCTAGCCTCACCCAGATTTGCACGAAGCTTCCTTGCTCGCAACCCTAGGTGAGGTCGGGTGAGGGCTATGAAGGCCTCACCTAGTGGCCAGTGAGCCACCGAAGGCTCATCGGCCATCATAGGAGAAGAAGCTAAGAGGAAGAAGAGGAAAAGGGAAAAAAAATTAATAAAAAAATAAAAAAAAATTATGAGCATTCGCTGGTCGGCCAGCGTCCACATTAGTATTGATCGGTCAAAATTGACCGGAATGACTAAATTAGTACAAATATGAAAATATTTAAGATTAAATTGGTCAAATTGAAATATTTTAGGACTAAATTGATACAAATACCATAGGTTTATGATTTTTTTGGTACATTTCCCCAAGCGTGCTAGTATTTGCACTTGTTCTAACAAAAAGAGAATGTTAAAAGGTGCTAATTGTCAACATCCCACGTGTTTTTAAAAATATGCAAATGACAAATTCTCGATATTGACATCTAAATTTTGGTTAAATATTTAAGAGTAAATTGCATAGAAAATTAGAGATCAATTTGACCCTAACAAAAATAATTTTTGCATCACATAGGTATTAATGCTATTTGCATCAACTAAGATTTTATTTTTTATTTTATTTTGGATAAATAAAAAAGTTTAAAAAAATTAATTTCTTGTGGGGCTGGGCTTTCGCCCCAGCCCCCCTGGTTTCTTTCTTTTTCCCCATGCATGGGCCCAAACCCATTCCACCTATCCTCTCCCTTAACCCAGCCCCTCCCCCTTTCCTCCTCCTCCTCCTTCCTCCTTTCTTCCTGGCAGCACACGTGGGTGGCTCTCCCTTCTCTCCTTCCCATGCAACAAGGACAATGTGCTCTGGAAAAGGAGTAGAGCAGGCAGAAGTAATGACTGATGGGACACTGACTCGATCGTAGGAGGTCGGTCGATTCGTCGAGGGCGACCGGACCACCTCCATCGATCGTCCTCCTTAGCCTATAAATGGAGCATCGAGCGGAGGCCAAAACACACACGAAGAGACACAGAGAGGGAGGAGCAAGCTTGGAGGGCTTCTCTTGAGAGACATCTAGCAAGGCTTGAGAGTGAGCGAATCCAAGAGAGATACGAATTTGAGAGAGAGATTTAAGGCCAAGGAGAGAGGCAGATCTGGGCGTTCGTCGAGAGAGAGAGAGAGAGAGAGAGAGAGCTTGTGAGAGGGAGCTCGAGAGAGATCCACGAGGGGGTAGAACAGAGAATAACTTCGGTGACTGCTATGTTTAGGTTACCGCCATGCCAGGTCAGGGGGCACCACTAGCCACCTTTTCCTTTTTTCCCCTTCACGGCTTGCTCTGCCTTTTTTGATTCTTCGTTCTGGGTGTCTTTTAGGTGCGTTTGGTAACATTTTTGTTTAAAAATTGTTAGCGAAATAAAAAAAAAAACGTTTTCGTTACGAGAACAATTTTTAAACAAAAAAACGCGTTTAGTAAACTTATTCTAATAAAAAATGAACGAAACACGTTTGATAAATTTCTATTCTTTTTTTATTTCTTTTAATTTTTTAATAATTTTTTTTCTTTCTTTTTCTTTTTCTTCTTTCTTCTTTTTTGGCTGGTCGCTGGCCTCGCCCATGGCCAACGACCGGCCGACAAGGGCCGGCGACCGGCCGACGAGTGCCGGCGGCCTCAACCAACCACGGCGAGCCTCGCCGTGGTTGGGTGAGGCTCGGCCTCGCCGTGGCCGGGCGAGCTCGGCCTCGCCGGATCTCGAGCGAGCTTGAGCTCGCCCGGCCTTACCTCGAGCCGGGCGAGCTCGAGCTCGTCGAATCTGGGCGAGCCCGAGCTCGCCTAGCCAAGGCGAGGCCGAGCCTCGCCAGGGGTCGGTGACGCTTAGCCTCGCTTGGGGCCGGCGACGCTCCGGCGAGGTCGCCGGCCCTCTTTGGCCGATCGCCGGCCATGGCCGAGGCTGGTGACCGGCCAAAGAAAAAAAAAAGAGAAGAAAAAGAGAGGAGAGAGAAAATCTGTTTTTAATTTTTTTTCCAAAAGTGTTCCTGGGAACAAAAAAAATATATATTTGGAACAAAAACGCAAACAAACGCGTTTCTGTTCTTTTTTTGTTCCTTGGAACAAAAAAACAGAAAATTTGTTTAAAAAAAAAAAGTGTTAACAAACCACCCCCTTAGTTGCCGTTGTAACCTGTGCGATCAGGGACACTGGAGGCGAGAACGCCATCTAAGGAGTGACGGCCCAGCCAAGGATCAAGCCCACGGCTTGGGCAAAGCCAAGATGATGCTCAAATGGGCGGTAGCCCCGCCGAAGCAAGCAGTGCCGCCACCTCAGCCGTCCAAGTCATGGAAAATAGAGGGTAAAGACAGAGAAATCGAGGAGGCCAAGTTGCATCTTGACTAGCGACAGTGGCTAGCCGAGGTAGTGCCAAAGGAGTCACGTTGCTGGGCACGGACAGGCGATGACATTCGTCTCGTCCGTTGAACCGTGATGAGCAACGGATCGAGTTGGGTCAACGGCTGCAGAACCGAGTCGAACACAAGTCGCTAATCGGGATAAGGTTTTGTTGTAATGGGCCGGATTGGGTTTAGTTTAAATTGTGAGCTATTGGCTGGTTTTTTTTTTTAATTTCTCAGTTGGGCCTATTTTTTGGGGAAGGGAATACTAGACTAGGCCTGCACATCAAGCCTAGCCTAACTAAGGTTCCACTGACTCGGGTCATCTGACCCAAGCCGGTCCAAACCCGAACCCACCTTTTATAATATAATATTTATAAAAATATATCTTCATTAAAAAAATCGAAAAAATCAAAAATATTTTTATTCCAAAATATCAGAAAAAAGCAAAATATAGTCTTTGAGTGTTTTTCCTTAAAATGTGTGAAAATCCATAAAAGAAAATTAAAAAAATCATGTTTAAATTCTTGGAAGCATATATTAGCTTATTCCAATTATGCTCATAGAAATGCAAGGATTTCTTTTTAGGAATTTGAATCCTAACACTCGTAATTGGTATAAAATGTTACACAAATACTTTATTTGATGTTTAAACGAGATTAGGTACTAAAAGGGCATTAGTATTTAACTAGTATAATCAAGTCCCCGATCATAATTTATCTTGATTGCGCAGGAATAAAATATTTCTCTCTATATTTCACTTAGATGTCTAATCGACTCACTTCTAATCAATTAGGGGTAACTCCTAAATCATATTGACTTGCAAGTTAAATATTTGAATGATAAGTCGTGAAATAATGGGTTTGGGAGAACCCGGGCTAAGTCTAACACTTAGCGAGCCATGAGCCTCCACGTGCTACCGTACATAAGATGGTACCCGAAAGGGAGGTTGCGACACTCATGTATTAACATCAACTTTCCTACACCTTTTCATTTCGAATGCTTGAAAACATACACAATTTCATCTTTATGAATAATGCTAACGACTTCATTAAAAATTAATCTCTGTGCAAAAAGATCTCATTTATTCCGTACACTCTTCTCCATACATATATATTCACGGTAGACGTAAATGCAGAAACAAAAAATATAAGAATGTAACGTATGTTTATTCATCCTTTTCCAATTCATATTCAATATGGTCCGAGTACCTGTAGTTGCATGTCGAAACAATTGCTTACATAAAAATTAATAATTGGGAATCGGCCCAGCACCAATTTTGGGTGCCGTGGGCTACCCTTGTTATTTTATGACTTAACAGATTCTCCACACCCACCCTCATTAAAACTAATATCAATGACTATGAATCTTTAAAAGAATAACCGATGCGTGTTTAATTAGCTGATGAAACTATAGATTTGGGTGTTCTTGGGGATCAAAGACCCGGTTGTGGCAGGTGGGATTGCAAGGATATGCGCAATCTATCTTCTGGAAGGGTTTCCTGTCAAAAAACCAGTCTCCAACTGCCCTTGCTATGGACTGCACAAGACATAAAATGAACAATACATTATGCATACTGATGATTATCCTTATATATACAGATGCATAGTTAAATATACTGATCAAGCTAGAAAAATAGTTTCAAGCTTAGAGCTAGTTAAGAAGGATTATAAGGGAATGCCTTCTATTTGCGGAACTCGAGCTTTGCCCGCATTACAAATGTTCGGCACTTAAAAGACTTTTTCTATGGAACGATGGTGAACTGACGTGCACTGCTCATAGTCATATTATTATTTTTTTTATTTTTATTTTTTTGGCTAGTACTCATACTTAGATGATCCACAAGAAAAATATGAAGTACATGTCTCACGTCTTCGAAGGTACAAGAACAAGCATGCGGGATTGTCCTAAGGGCTCTGCTTTTTTTCAATTAGAGTGTTTCAGGGCTTTCGCCAGAACCTAGAAGTGTTCCCAGGCTAAAGTGGGCGCCCGGCAGGGTTTCTTACCGTCTTCGCCAGTACAGGAGAGTCGCCCCACAACCATGTCTCTTGCGTCTCGGATTGGCAGTGCGCATAACATGAGTCTATGAACAATCCTCTTGATGAGGAGCTACCCAGTCTGGCCAATGAATACATGAACTCCAACCTAAAATCTGGGAAAATGCGGCATCGACTTTGAGTTTGATGGAGAGCAGTTGTTAATGACAAGCTTACAAGTACTGTTGCAGGACTTTTGAGTCGATTAGAGAGAGCAGATCTCAAGTTACCTTGCATGACTTTGAGTTGATTAGGAGAGCAGTTGTTGATATCAAGCTCGCAGCCGTGCCAGGTCCCCTGTGGGTCAGCCACTCCGGGTGCCAAAATATTCTTAATCTGGATTAAGCCAATTATATATGCAATGAATTCCGGATGTCATAAAAAGCTAACACTTGAAATTCCTTATTTTTGTCTCTGGTGTTGAGCTCAGGATGATATCTGCATGGATCTATTCTCTGCACCAACTTGCCATTTCTTTATAATATAACACCATACTTCATTTGAAGTTGCGCAAAAATAATTTGAGGAAGAAGAAGAAAGCTTCACATGCAGATGTTTCTTGGTAACACCATAAATTTCCTTCAAAATCAGAACTTAACCGACCTGCCAAGAATCATAGGCTGCATTGAGAATGAATAGCGGTGTCCGCATCTGTCGAGCCATGTACTGAGGGAAAAAGCACTGCAATGTTTGGTCGGGAGTGTTAATTATTTTATGTCAGCATCGACGTCGTTTATTGAATTAAAAATTAGGTGAACTGATGCTTACCAATCCTGGGCTAAATATCGAAGTGCAGGATCGTGGCAAATGCCTGGCCGATCCCTGCTCAAACCCATTGTATGTGAGAAACCGAAGCGCTAACCAAGAAATTAACAAGAAAACGGGGTTATGGTGGAGAGAGTACATGTGTTGCAGCAACTTGATTGTAGTAGGATTCAATGTGAAGCGCCCCGGAAACATCCTTCCTGACAAAATTGAAGCCTCTTTTAGATTTCTTGCGACAGTAATAAACCACCCTGGAAAATCATCCAGTGATGGTAATAAACTGCCCCAAAAAATAATCTGGTTAGGCCCAGTCAATCGGACGCATATGCATGAACTTACGCGTTTATGAAAAAACCAGCATCTGAGAGGCACTTCACTTTAGCTCCCATCGGTAGGAGAGCTCGGAAGCCGTCACAGTGTATTATGGTAGTCAATCCACCAGCTGAACAGCCAGAAAGAATAGCCTGTCAAAGAGTTTCTGGTACCCTCACAATGATGATGATGAGAAAAGACAACAAAAATTATGAGTTGCAAGATCATTGCCGGCATACATTTTCCGCTTTTGCCATCCCTATAGATAGCAGATCCTCCATCACAGCTAGCCAAACCCTTGCTCCTCTGAAGTGCAGGTTTGTTGCCTAACCAAATGTGGGCACATATTGAGATCTCCCAAAGGAAAAGTTCTATCAAAGTTGAAGAACAAGAGATCTGAAAGTTTGGTTCTGCTTCCTATTTACTCGAAAAAGATGCATAAATATTGAAACTCACTGGGTTTACAGCTTCAATATCTCCGGTAAATGATGCCCCGTCACAGTATCGGACTTTGATTCTGTTCCAATTGTAAAAGTCTGGATCGGAACAGATTTCAGTTATTCTTGGAGGTAATGCATTTCATGCAGACTGCTTCAAGACTCAAACTTTCCAAGAGGAGCTACGATGGGGTACCGGGATTGTATCTTTGTTTGTTGCTGAGTATCCCAGAGAATGGTATTTCCTTGGCCATCTGCTTGGATGAACCTAGCCGGGTATTCTTGCGCGCGAGACAGGTCGTGACATTGTTACACCATCCACCACCCTTTAATGAACGGAAAAAAAGGGTAAGCAAAAGAAGACGGAATATCACGACGAAAGGAAGAGACCTAGTCACTAAGGCAAGAATTAAGTGAGTTCTGCTAGACATCAGGTTGCCCTGATCACTAAATTTTAACCTATTCGATTAAAAGGAAAGAGAGACTGGATCGCAATTTCTGATCTTAAAAAAACTCCGGTAGTTTCGTTTCCACATGCCCATTGAGGAAAACCAGACCTAGCGCGAACATGAAAAACAGGGGACGGGACAAACTTAAAACATCTTCATCATCACTTCATATCTATCGAGCATTTTCGATTTCAAGCACAATGGGTACAAACCTCGATGTGGACCAACCAATTGTTGATGCCGGTACCGAACCCCCTATCGAAATGATAAGCTGGCGGACTCCCGTCCAAACAAACTACATCGCAAGAATCCCGATACAAGCACATAAAAAGAAACGTGAAGACCTCGAATATGCAATGAGGCATTCATTTTTTGCCCCCAAACAATCAATCCCTTACCAGCTCCTCTGGCTACGGCGTTGTTTCGGACGTAAGTAATTCTTACAGGGACTCCTCGCGCTTGGAGCAATGCCACAAGAAATAGCAAAGAACACAGCCACAGCCTCGATCTCGCTGTGGCCATCCTGCACATCGTCGAGAAGAAGCGCACCAGGTGACCAAAAGTTAATCACATTGCGAGTACCACTGGTAGCATTACATCACTAGCCACTAAACCCTCATAAACCACACTCACCGAGATCTTCAAGAAACGCAACATTCCCCAATCAAACCGCAATGAACGAATCCCAAAACGTTACTAAAAAGACAGCTTTCTCGCTTCCTATGAAGCCCATCACCGCATATGAACCAAGAAAAGACGCAAGAAAAACCACAAACTCAGTCCCAATAAATGTTTCTGCAGAGAATTAACGACAGCGATCGGCTTGTCGGCGTCCCTCTGGCCCGCAGCGCACGGAATGCATTGGAGAAATCAAGACGAGCAACGGGACGTACCTCTTGAACCGGGACGAACTGTATGAAGTAATGTACCCAACAAAAGGACCGAGCTTGAGTATATCTGAACGGAAATGGCGAGTTCTGCGCTCGACCCAGTTCACCTAACCGCGCTCTGAGGACTAGGAGCACGTAAAGTTCGGACCTTTTATAACGGCGATTGGTGATCGGTGGGTGGGCGGTGGTGGGGACGGGGAGCCGTGCCGAAAAGGGAACGAAGTGGGAGCGAAAGAAAGATTCTCGAATTGGAGGGAGGCTGCGGGAAAAGCGCCTTTTTTCGTATGTGCCGCGAAAAACAAATGTTGTTTTCTTCATTTACCTCGCGATCTCACGTTTTTTTTTTCCTCTTTATTTCTGTTTCGGGATTTGGAACCGACACTTGCTTTTCGGTCCTTTTTCGGTTTTGGTGATTGATTCTATGCGGGTCGTGTCACGGGGGGATATCGGGTCGACCCGGCCCGTGTCTTGGGAAGGACGGGGATCTCGTCGGTTCACGCGCTGCTCTTGGCCCCCTGCTGGGCACGGAGTCTGAACGGAGATTCTGAACTTGCACACTGGGCCAATGATCGGACGTCGTCGTCATCATGACCGTCGAAACTTTTCTGGAATCTCGAAAATATTATGAGAAAAGAATGGGAAAGTAGCAGTATAGTCATAGTTGTGGACATGGAAAAGTCAAATTGCACTATGGTTTTCGACCAAACAAATCACCAAATCAAATTTAGCTAGGGACCCCCACCGGTACACTGCCTTCACCCAAGTGAGGTTAGCCCCTGCTGGCCATGACTTGCTGCTAGTGGCCAGTGACCAGCTACTAACAAAATGTTGATGTCGACGCAAGTTATGTCGCATAGGACAGTTGGCATCCATGTCCATAATTTTTTATCTAAATTGACCAAATGACCCTAATTGACAAAATATGAAAATGTTTAGAATTAAATTAACACAACTGAAAAATTTAAACTTGAATTAGCACAAATGTAATAGGTGTAGAAACTTTTTGGCATTTTTTTCCATTAGTTATGCTTTAGCTTCAATAGAGCATTTGATGTATTTTGAATAAATTAAAAGTTGAAATGGCCAAAAGTCGGGTTTCAAGAAGCAAGTAAAAGTTCGTTGGCATTTTCTTTTTTCACTAAATTCAAATTAGATTGAGATGGATCTTGCAAAATGCACTTTTCAAAAGATTTTTTATATGTTTTTTTAATAAGTGATATGTTGAAAACAAGTTCCGAAAATCAACGAGATAAGCTCATAAGTATAAGGAAAAAAAAAACTAATAAATCTTACTGTTAATGTTGCAATCGATAATTCTACTTTAACTCGAGTCAAGACTCATCATTGGAGGAATACGACTTGAGGCTTATCTCGAGTATCATCCGATATATAAAGCTTATCTAGTATGGCTTCTGAGCCACACTTTTGCATGGTCATCAGCTTGATCTTCAAAGGGGAAGGTGCCAAAAAAAGCCATCACCATGAGCCTGCTTTTAGCTCAAAATCTCAAAGCAGCTATTCACGACTCGGCATTGAAGGGATATGACATGAGGCTTATCTCGTTTTCTCACGTCGCTCTTGAGCCACATCATTTCATGATCATGCTTGGTCCTCAAAAAAGCAAAGGTTCCAAACAGAGAACAGGTTCTCGTGGATTGAATACATTCCTTACGTGGGAGTTGAATTGACAAAGTGACAATGATTCCGAAATGGTCCATTGAGTTTGGCCTATTAGTTCGAGAAATGGGAGGTTTTACAATACATTGGATGATTTGGAGTGTTGTTTTGGCACTTTAAAGGCAGAATTGATCATGAGTTCGATGGCCTAGAATGGTGGCTAGACTTGCCTGCCCCCACCAAGAAAGCATGGACATGGCATTTAGCTATAAGGCTCGATCTGCCTCAATTCAGATATATTGAGTCAAATCCAAAGTTATAGGCAACAAGTTAGGCTCGATTCCATAACCGATTACAGCCATTCGTTACACCACACATAAAAATGAAAATCATGGGACAAAAGACATATTGTTAAAGGACTCGGGAAATCTTCCAAGAAGATTATGTTCTCGGCATTCTCATGGCACTTAAAAATGGCCTTTGAATTTCAAGTTCTTCCCTCTCCAATTTGTACAGAAGTCCGATTCAGTTCCTCCCAACACATTTTTCAGCAGAGCAAAACTGCATTTTTACAGGAGAAAAACTTCCCTACTTGTGATGGTTAAAAGCGATCCATCTAGACCAATTATACCAAAAAAAAGTGCACATGACGGACCGTTAGTAAACCTCCACGGCGGTGGATTAGATGATGAACGCCCACCTCTTATCACAAGCATATATTCGGGGTAGTGATTTCAAAAATTGTTGGCCACACGCCGTATTCTACGATGATAAGAGTTGGGTGGAATCAAAGCGCCCACCAATTTAAATGCTCATAAATGAAAAGCGTGATCAAATTGAGACCACCGTCGATTAATTGGAATGCGATTGCGATGTGGATATAAGCAAAGGCATAATTGCATGAAGCTTGGGCGCACGTGAGTAGTGGGCTCGCCAAAAATGCTCATAAATGAAAAGCGTGATCGAATTGAGACCACCGTCGATTAATTGGAATGCGATTGCGATGTGGATATAAGCAAAGGCATAATTGCATGAAGCTTGGACGCACGTGAGTAGTGGACTCGCCAAAAATGCAGTCGATGGGATGTTGCCTTGGTGATGTAATTGATGAGTTAGATGAGTTTGAACGGTCTATTGAACTTATATTGAAGATAAGATGAATTTCTAAGTAATAATACATAAGATAAGGAACTCCGCGTATGAGAATCTCTTCCTAGATTGTGCCATTGGAGTACTGATCGATCATAGACAGACAAATAGTACATTATTTTAGATTTGAGGACGAGTTTTGTCTCGTTGCTGCTGACATGGTGAGCTCCAGAGGAGGGGCCTCCCCCAGATCTTGGCATTCACTGCCAAGATCCCGAGGGTAATCGCCAGATCTTAGTGGCGATGCGCAAATTTTGCCGACAGCGGTGAACATGGATAGGTACTACTAGCTCAGAGGGCAAGAAAAGGAAAATTTGCAATTCCAAACTCTAAGAGGGTAAAGCAAAGAGATTGCATATTAAGATTAATAGGATATGTCACACATTGTACGAAATTTTCAATGTTACCAAGCATTTAGGGATTAGAAGAATTGATGGGTCAATTCTCTTGTCATCTATCGTTGTTTCTAAGACTCTTGGGGCAATATGATGAAAAAACGAATAAGTTTTTAAAAAAGTAAAAGCGGCGCTGACCCGGAGGTGGCAACGGCAGCAATGGAGGCTATGACGATACGGTGAAGGCAGCCCTACGGGGGAGATGGAAGAATCTTGAGAGAGAGAGAGAGAGAGAGAGAGAGAGGTTAGGGTTATGTGGTGTGTGGATGATAATTGTTATTAATGTGTTATACGAACCACCAACCAGAGCTCGGCTACAGCATAAATGCGGGAGCCCAGACAATAATAATACCTAAACCTTGTCCAAATCCAAAAGCGCGTAGCAGTAGCATGGTATGGTCCAGCGGCATGAGCAATCCCTTTTCTTTTTCTTTCTCAAAAGCGTTAAGAACAGCTAAAAGTCATTATGATTTGGTAATGAGAGGAGACTTTTTTGGCTAACAAGAGCAGCCCCCACCTTACTTTTGTCATCATCATTCTGAGTTGAGTAATTTCTCATCACTGACCTGGCTGGTATGAAAGAGATGTTCGCACCCGAAAGCCTAATTCCCAAAATTCGAGACCCGCCTCACCATCTCCTAACCTAACGAACCGACAGCGATGGTGCTCCAACACAATGGCAGGTGATTAGAACTCTCGAATGTTTCCCTCTTGTAATTGCATCACATTTGCCCATGATTAATATAGGCCCATTTGGTTCAAATTTCCCAAGGAGCTTTGGGCCCCCGAAGCCCATCGGGGAAAATATTTAGTGTTTGACAACCATTTTCGAAAGCTCCTTGGCCAAATATCAGCATTCTCAATACTGAAAGCCCAATGCAGGTTCGGACTAGTTTTGAGCATTGGGCATTTTCGAAAATGCAAGTTCACTGTTCATCACTGTTACTGTTCATCTTCTTCCCCCTCCTTCCCCGTCCATCTTCGTCTTCCCCGCCGCTTGAGAGTTCGGCTTCTCTAGCAACCACCACCGCCACGTGGGGGTCGCGCGTCCCCGGTAACCACCGCCTGGGGTGGCGCGACCCACGACCCAGGCGGCATCGCCTGGCTCGCGCTCAACCGCCAGATCTGGTAGTCCGGCCTCCAGATCTATCCGTCCGGCAGTTGACCGGCGGTTAGCTAGCCGCCAGATTTTATTTTTAGACTTTAAAAAAAAAAAAAAGCTAAAGCCAATTACAAAGGTGAGTTTTGCCCAACGGTATTTATGCTAAATAACTTTCATTGCTGCAATTTACCAAACGGTATAACATTTCGGAAAACCCATTTACCTCAAAGGTATTTGCATTTTCCGAATGGCATTTCCCTAAAGCCGAACCAAACAGGCCCATAGTCAAGGGTGCGAAAGCAACGTATCACAACACTTTGCTCTTTTCAGTTTATATTATCCTCTGAAGGTTGAAGGTTGCTCCTTCCCTTTAGCAGCTAAAGAAGTTCGACGTTTCACAGAGTTTTAGGCCGTGGAAAACTTAGAAGCTCGATAAGCATATGAGAGTGTAGGCTATTTCAATTCGTATCAATGGTATCACGGTAGAAAGGAAAAATAAAGAAAATATTCCAAGCAACTTTTGTTACGAAAAATCACATGTGAGTTCATTAAATAATTTGCATGTAACTCTTGTGACACTGTTAGAAATGTCATGACCATATCCATGCCGAGGTTAGGTAGGGTTGAGCGTTGCTTTAAGCTGTAAAGTTCCAATGTACCACGACATGCTAAGATCATCAAAGATTATGCATATTAATTCCAAGTGGTAGAATCGCTTGGATCTTGTGTCCTTGTAATGCAAAAGCAATCTCTTTCAATGCACATTTGAGTGGAAAGTATAAGAGAAACACGAGAAATCGAAAGAAATTTGTGAGATCATTGTCGAATACTATTAAAATTTGAGATGATAGATTAAGGCGTGATTTAACAAATCCACTTCCACCAAGCCACTGCGATTACAGAATTGGATAATCTTTTGCAATCCCTCCAACCAGGATTTCCTCGGCTTGCTGACCATAGGAGAAACATAGCTTGGCTAAAGATACAATCAATAATAAGGCTATTTGTGTTTTAGGTACTTATTATCAATTCCGTGCCACTCACGAGACATTACCATAAAGCATGTCGATAGATACACGAAATTACCCTGCCCATGAATAAATCCCAATGTGCTCTTGGGGTCTACAGCCAATATACACACTATCGTAGGAGGAAGAACTTTCCAAAAACAAGGTCCAAAACATTTTCCACACCTTCTCGATTTCGAAGGGGGTCACCACAAGGCATGCTAAGTTCTATGATTGTCAATGAAGCTATGATAAGAAAAAGTCCCGCTTAAGAGAGGTATCCAGGAAAGTAGATTAGTCTCTTGATGGAATAGAGCCTCCTTAACATGGTTCTCTCCAAATAAATTTGGTTCCAGCTCTGTCATTCATAAATTTTGGTAATTGAAAACCAAGGAGAGTGTACAAAAGATAGTTCATTTCTTCATTTAAATTGTATTCGCCAACCTCTTGTTTATGCTTCTTTTCAATTACCTGGAACCAAAAGTTTCCCTCAACCGAGCATGGGTGATCCAAAAGGTTGATCAAAGCAATGCAAGCCAGATCAACAGACTTTGTCGCAAACAAGTTCAAATTCAGCACCAATTGGCAAATGATCACTCGGATGGTAGTAGTTTGGCAGCCCACCGACCACCTCCTCCGAGTCTGATCCAGGAAGCTCCAGGAAACTGACAGGCTTGATGTCTGAGGAAGGGCAAAAGAATATATAATCCAGGGTACCGGTGAAGTCGGGAGTGCAATTGGTGAATGATGGCTCTCCTCTAGTAGAAGCATAAACACTTCGCAGAGGAATAGTACGCTCCTCTGAACATTCTATTTCTGGTATTGTCGACAAAAGGTCACCTGACACAAGGCATTGATAAACCTGAAAGAACAAAGCACATCGAAAAAGTATTTTAAGTTAATCTCAATGCACACTGAATCAGAAAAAAGCAATGGTGAGCACACAAACTAGTAGACTAGTCTGAGTAGCTTGGCTTCTTGTACCAAGAATTGTAAGCCTAAAAAGGCTTATTGGAGCTGGAAGTAGTTAAAAATGAGTTTAGTAGAATTGTCAGAAACAGAAAAGTACTTTCCATCTAGAACGCTAGGGAAAAGAAAACGACGAATTTTAGCTTGGTTTGGTTAGGACTGTCGAATTAGTGGAAGCCACTAAAAATATTGGTAAGGACAGTAAATGCACTCAACCTTCGCAGGTTATTGACTTTAACTAGGGATATCCATCCACCAAATAAATAAACACAAGACATGCATCACAAAGAACATTTATCTCCAAAAGCCACAAGAGAAAGATAATGATACAATCAACCCAGAAAATAGAAATGAACCTTGTCTCCTGGAGTTGAATTGAAGTCACCAGCCACAATAACAGACGGAATGCAGTCAAACTTTTCTGAAACCAGATCCCTGAATTGGGCTAGCTGCGATAAAAGATGCTTGGCTTGAGCAAGCTTAACATCAGCCCATTCATGATCCCTGAACTCACAAATCTCAGTATTCTCTACAAATTGAATTAGTCATTAAAAGCGGATACCATAGATGATAGCAGAATAATAATTTACCAATAAATGTGGGTATTTGCCACAACAATAAAATGGCGAGACGGATCCTTGAGTCTAAATGCAGCTAAAATTCCAACACAATTACGTTTCAATCTTACACGAGGATCATTGGGATCTCCACGGTTCTCAGGAGCATTTGTGGAAGCTGAAATGAAAAAGCTTGACGTGAGTTTATAAATTGAAGATTCTTGTGAGAATTTCTTCTCAAAGCAGGCTACAAAGATTGCTCAGGTTATAGGAAATTGCTACGTAGACCAAAGAAATGGAAAACATCTACATAAAAAATGGCACGCATGCACCATTACCCCTGATCTTAGCTTGAAGAGACAAAACTATGATGAATATGGTAGTCCTAAGGCCATTGAATCAAAGGAAGTTCTGTACAAACAGCAACACCTTTTTCTGCCGATGGAATAAAATGTTAGATGCATCCAGAAAAAGCAAGTGGAACCGGTGAACTCTTATGCAAAGAAAAATTCTCAAAAACAGCAGCCCAATGTACCTAAAGATCACACCAAATGCCATTGCATAAGGATAAGTTATCCTTCTCCTCTTTCTTTAAAGGAAAATGTATTTCCTACTGCAGAAAAATGTTTAAAAATGGCTGCCCAAACCCCGATGAAATCCTAACTAATGGCTTTTAAATGAGTTTCTGATTTCTAGGGCCAAAGTGAAAATCAAGTCACCACCCTTTAGAAAATCATCACAAGAAAGTAATGTTATGTCCACCATAATGCTGCCACCTTAATTTATTGTCCATCATGTTATTTCATAATTTAATGACTGCTTTGCCTGTAAAGCAAAAGGACCAAAGCAGTCAAAATACATTCTCAGGCACTTTGTAAACTACTTGTAACCAGCTCTTCTGGTGTGTAAGGCCAACACAAAAATGAACCTCACATTTTTAAGAGGATAGGATTAAAGATTCCACACCATGTTTTACAGCCTTATATTAGTATTGAATACAAATTTATTCTTTATGGGTACAAATCGCAACTTTTCAATATAAAACAGGTCCCAATTAGGACTCAAAAAAGGCATACAAATTAAAAGAAATCAAAGCTGCTTTATAATCCATGAACGGCTGATCTACTCTTCTGGATTTTAACTCCTGTATATCCAAGCAATCATGTCTCAATCAGCTATCCCTAGTTGCATGCATCTGGCTTATTAGGCCATACATCAGAATCAGCATTGCACAATTGACTTCAAAAGTACCATAAGCCTTAAGCTCACTTTGATATGTTCTGTTAAGGAAAATATTAAAGCATACTGGGCAATGGTAAATAATGCTTCTTCTCATAACCCCAGCAACAGCTTGATTGTTCTAATATGTGTCCATTACCAACCAATGACTTGTGGAGTTAGCTACCAGAAAATTAGCCAATGATGAAAATGTAAGAAGATGAACAACCTAACGTAATAAAAGGGGCAAAATAGTTTACCAGGATTTGTATGAATATTTCCGTTTCCTTTAGATTGCTCAAAAGAATCCTTATAAGCACTTCCATCCTCATTATCTTGAATTGAGTTCACAAGATCATTGTAGTCTATCTTCTCCTCCAAAACTAACTCAGCCCTTCATGAAATAGCAACCAAGAGAAGTCAGATTCAGATCTAGACTAAAGGACAATTCACCATCATCACTCAACATTTGAGATAACCTCCCCATCCAATTAGTGAAAAGATGGCAATAAAAAAAAACATATTTGTGACGGCCTCCACAGGAAAGTTGCACAGAGTCATATCCTTTCATGATGCCTTTTTCTTTTTCCTTCTTTTTGTAAATAAACAATTTTATTAGTTCTTTATACCATAAAATTACGAAGTTAAGACGAGTTTGAGCAACAAAGAAGATGAGTGAAACAAAACCAAAAAACCTCAATGAATTATTCAAGAGATCGGGTCAACTCTTTAACATCTCATCAATTTCACAGTAATCATTTAACGGGAATATCACTTCAAGGACTTTCATTTTACAATTGAATAGGAAGAAAATCACTTCAATGTAAACTATGATACAGCCCCTAAACAATCAACTCCCAACACAGACAACATATATAGTCAAGAAGAAAATGAAGCATAAATAGGTTACAGGACTGAAGATTCAGATAAAGCAAGGTTTCTATAAATTTCAGTAAAATGCTGCCCTACTGTATAAGAAACCAGCTACATGTTATGCCAATGGATAATGTTATTAACGAATACATTCTCTTGCAAAAATAAATATTACAACAAAGATCCCTTTTCCATTCCCACCAGAACTTTTTAAAGGTGTGGTACCAGAAAAGAAACTTTGAGAGCAAAGACCAAGTCAAACAACATGAATGCACTTAGCCAAGCCATGCAAGTAACATCTGAGAATTTGATTGAGCATCATTTTAACATCCATTTAATTCAACAAAAACTCAGATTTTTCGACTAATCGTACTGTTAAAATATGCGATAAAAATTTGTCATGCATGCACCATTCTATGATCATATACTAGAACAAACAAATGAGAGCCAAACTACCTGTCTTGCTTATAAAAAATGCCGGAACCATCACGTTTCTGTCCACTTCTCTGAATATATAGACTGGAGTAACCAAGAATTTCCATATTGCCTTTGTAAAATCCATCGTATTCATCCACTTCCTGGTGAAGATTGGATTGTCAACTATGCCACAGAATATCAGGTAAGAATCACATAAGAGAGCACAACGAATGTAAAAAGACTAAATCAGCAGAACATGAAAATAGCATAACCAACTAGAAGGAAAACTAATTTCGAGACCTGTAGGCAAAGAAAGTCAGCGCCAAGGTTTTTAAGAACGGTTAAAATTGCCTTAGAACGAGCTTTCCACCTGCAAAGGCATTCAGCTGAACATGACTTGAGCTAATAATGTCTATATGCAACTAATAGACTTAGCTATATCCTTTTAACAAGTACTTCATGATCTCCTCCCTCATTTTAGGGTAGGCGGCAAGAATGGGAAGGGAGGAGATGACTGAAATTCACATGAAGAGACTTCAGGGAGACAGAAAACTACAGCAGCCTTTACAACACATTTAAACCAGGCAATGTGATCCAAAGTATCAAACTTTCCAATGTGTTTAACACAAAAGTTCAGAGTAAATGATGTGACTACTTCCAGATTGTGAATCGTACGAGGTGGAGTCATATTAGCGAAGAAAGAAACATTCTCAACACTTACAAGCTTCTGCATCACAGAGCGATAGTTTCATTAACTGCTGTAACCTAATGCTGATTGACAACAAATCTTCCAGGGGTAGAAAACCAGAACACTAATACCTAGCCATCCCTTCACAATGACTGAAAAACGACACTTCCACAAAGAGAGAATCGTGTTTAGAAAGATTACCTGAGACAAGGCGATGGAGAGTGTGGAAAATAGGAACTTTTCACATACACCTAAGGCCAAAAATTGAACCGCAAAGGTGGATTACAAGAAGAAATCAAATTGCTCCTACATTAAAGGACTAATAAAAGACAGTTTTCAGTGTAGTGATTAAACAAGGAATGCATCAAAATACTAAACCATGAGAATACATATTAAGAGCTTCCTCTATATGCAGCCCATTCTATAGAGTTGCCAAAATAACCCAAGTGAGAGTGAATGCAGCTATAACTTAAAGAAAAAATGGAAGATTAACTGAGACTACACATGGAGTCAGTTGTTACCATCATACATGGTAATAACGCTTAGCATACCTGAGCCAATACATTATACGATACAAGGCGGAACCTCGAACCTGAAAAAGGCAGAAACTGAGATGAGAGTAAATTTCCAACTTCCAATATTGATATGTTACAAACATAAGCATCCATCATTTTTCATCGTCAATTCCTTTCAAAAGTCAACAACTTTCAGCAAAAACTAAACCGCAAAAAGCTTTAAAAAAAAAATGCCGGTCGACGGAGTATAATAAGCAAGCACGCACGCCATCTTTCATGCTTTTACTCAAACTAGCTTCAAATTCCAGCTCAGAGCACAAAATCTCTCGCGAAACTTCAACTTAGAACACTCCTCACGGGGAAATCGCCAATTCATCATAATACTCAATCAGCCTCCAGCACAGCTCGAAACACGAATCGCAACAAGACGCCAATTACACGCTCCTCTCACACCAAAGAAGCAGCAAAATGGCGAAAAGTCACGAGCTACGCATACGCACCGTCAGGTTTGCTCCTGGAGTGAATATCGGCGCCATCGACCGGCACGAACTTGGGAGAGACCGGCGAAGGATTGGCGCTCATCTTGCGGGAGCGCATTCTGCTGGCGCGAACGCGAGACTCGTGACCGAATTCGTCTGAAAAACGAAGGTTGCTCGCGTGTCGGAAGATGATGATTTACCTGGCGAAGGCGGAGGGAAGAGAGAGACGCGGATTCACGGCGATGGCGATTCTCTGCATCGAGCGGATACTCGAAGGCCGCGGCGATGCCGGCGGAGGTTTTCCCGGATCGGAGAGTGGCGGCGACGAGACTGGGCTTGCGCGTCGCAGGCTGAGGCGTCGACAGCGGCTGACGCAACCTAACGACGGTTCAAAGCTCAAACCGCCGTAATAAATTGAACCGAACTGAACCGGTATTCTTTCTCCCGGTTCGGGTCACCTGACGAGGACTACCGACTTTCTTTCCAGACCGAGACAAGTACCTGTAATAAAATTATCCTAAATTAATTTTTGAATCACCAAAAACTCTCAAACTAATACGTCAAATTTACCAAAACTAATTTTGGATCATAAAAAAAAAAAAAAAAAAAAAACTCTAAACTGACACATTTACCTTTCATTAATTTTTATCGAATTTTATCGTGAAATTGCTGAACTAGAAGACACATTGACTTTACTTGGAAAGTCATAACCCTCTCTCTTTTTTTCTTCAATTAGCCCTAAAAACAAATAGGGATCATTCTCTCTCTCCCCCTCCTAGCACTCTAATCCGTCTTCATCTTTGTCTTCACTGCTCCTTCATCATTACCTTTGCCTTTGTGATTAGACATTGGAACAAATCCAAGCAATCTTTTATCTTTGATAATCTTCTCAATAGTCATGGATTACCATATGGAATTGCCATGTCAACAGGGCGTGTTTGTTTTGTGGAATACATTTTCGGGAAAACATTTTCCTCATTTTCCGGCGTTTGGTTCACTCAGGAAAATAATTCAACGAAAAACGTTTTCCTAATTAACAGAAAATGTTTTCCTAACAAAACTTAAATTCAGGAAAATGATTTTCCCTTTGAAAGGACTGGAAAACGTTTTCCGAATCTACCAAAACTTAGATTTGATACTTGGTTTACAAAGAATTATTCTTATAAAAATATATTTTTAAAAAATTGAATTTGAATTTTTATTTTAAAAAATTAAAATTTGGAAAACGTTTTAAAAATAAAAATAAAAATAAAAAATTCGAATTTGTTGTAAAATATTGCGTTGTGGTGAATATATAAGAGAGAAGAGATTGAGAATAAAAAGCAAGTGAACACCAGAAATAATAGAGAAAGCCAGAGAATTTCACTATATTGTGATTGTTGTTCTGATAGTTGTGATGTGTTGTTCTTATTTTGTACATTAAAACTAAACTCCTATTTATAGGAGAACAATAATGTACTTATCATTAATATCAATGTATCGAATGATACATGTACTGAATAAGGGAGATGAACGTTCATTATATAGGGAGACATACTTAGAATGTATGATACAAATGTACCATAATAAGTACATTAGATAAGATGAATATAATGAATATTCATTCATGTATTTCATAACACTCCCCCTTAAATATTCATTGTATTCATTATGAAAGTGCATCGAATGATACTGCCTCATTAAAAACCTTAAGCCAGAAAAACCCAGTGGAATAAAAACTGGACAAAAGGGAAAAAGAGTGCAGAGCACAAATGTTATGATCTCTCCCTTTTATGGATGCATTAATTGTCTCGTTAAAAACTTTAAGCCGGAAAAACCCTGTGGGAAAAAACCGGACAGAAAGAAAAAAGAGTGCAATGCATATATAGCCACTACAGGGGCTAATCAATCTCACATCTTGTGAACTCGCTGCATATTAATGCTGAGTGCAAAGTTCATAATATCTCCCCCTCAATTGAGCTATATAGCCACTTATGGGGCTAATCAATCAATCTTACATCTTGTGAACTCGCTGCATACAAATGCCATATACTAATTTCTCAAAACTTGATGTTGGCAATGATTTGGTAAAAAGATCTGCAAGATTATTTATGGATCGAATCTGTTTAACATCAATTTGTCGACTTTCTTGAAGTTCATGAGTATAGAAAAATTTCGGCGAGATATGCTTGGTCCTATCACCTTTGATATATCCTCCCCTGACTTGTGCAACACAAGCAACATTATTTTCATAAATTATAGTGGGAGAATTTGTAACCGGTATTAAGCAATAAGAATTATGAATATGTGTTATAATGGATCTTAACCAAACACACTCTCTTCCAGCTTCATATAAAGCAATAATCTCAGAGTGATTAGAAGATGTAGCTACTAGCGATTGCTTCGTAGAACGCCAAGAAATAGCGGTGTCATTATAACAAAATAAATACCTGGTTTGAGAACGAGCTTTCTGTGGATCGGATCTATATCCAGCATCAATATATCCAACTAAACCAGAGTTAGTGGAATCCTTGGAATAATATAATCTCAAATTTATGGTTCCTCGGAGATAACGAAAAATATGTTTAATTCCATTCCAGTGTCTCTGAGTTGGCTTAGAACTAAAATGTGCCAATAAATTTACCACAAAAGCGATATCTAGTCTCGTACATTATGCCAAGTACATTAAAGCCCCAATTGCATTAAGATATGGTACTTCAGGACTAAGTATCTCTTCATTTGATTCTTTAGGACAAAATAGGTCATTTTGGGGATCCAGAGACCTTATAACCATAGGGGTGCTTAATGGGTGAGCTTTGTCCATGTTGAAGCGTTTAAGCAATCTTTCAACATATGCTAATTGATGAACGATTATTCCATTTGCTTTATGCTCAAGCTCTAGACCAAGACAAAGTTTAGTTTTATCCAAATCTTTAACTTCAAACTCCATTTTCAAATATTCAGCAGTTTCAACTAACTCTTTTGGAGTTCCCATTAAATTTATATCGTCGACATAAACTGCTACAATAGCAAATCTGGTTTCTGATTTCTTAATAAACACGCATGAGCAGATAAGATCACTCTTGTACCTTTCCTTAATTAGGTACTCACTTAGGCGTTGATACCACATGCGACCAGATTGCTTTAACCCGTACAAGGATCTTTGCAATTTTATCGAGAATAAATTGCGGGGAGTGCATACTTCAGGCATTTTGAATCCCTCGGGAATTTTCATATAAATATCAGAGTCTAATGAGCCATATAAATATGCCGTCACAACGTCCATAAGACGTATTTCCAATCTTTCAAAGATTACTAGACTAATGAGAAAACGAAATGTAATCATATCCATCACAGATGAATTTGTCTCATTATAATCAATCCCAACTCTCTAGGAGAATTCTTGGGCAACGAGTCAAGCTTTATACCTGACAACCTCGTTTTTCTCATTTCGTTTTCGGATAAATACACATTTATATCCAATGAGCTTTACATTATCGGGGATACGAGTTACAAGTCTAAAAACCTCTCGTTTATTTAGGGAAGCTAATTCAGCTTTAATTGTTTCCTCCCACTTAGGCCAATCTTGCCTTTGACGACATTCAATAATAGATTGCGGCTCACAATCATCATCCATAATTGTATGAGCAACTGAGAATGCAAAAGCATCATCAATGATGATTTCATTTCGATCTAAAATTTCATTATAATATGTAATGGAATTCTCAGTATTCTCGGGATTAGTGTTCCTTTTATGGGTTTACGCCTCTTCAGGGGCAATAAGCTCTTCAGGAGCAAGCACAACGACAGGCTCTTCTGGAGCGGATTCCTGATTCTTTCCCATTCATTTTTGAGGAGCAGTATCTTTTGATCCTATCGGTCTATCACACTTCAAGTGCAGGGGATTTTGATTCATTTTAGCCTGTCCTTCAGGAACAGCTATCCTAGCTAGGAGCATTTGCAGCTAGAATATGATAATAGTACAAATAAACATGCAAATGTGTCATTGCGTGTAGATAATAGGCAAACGTGGGACCATTTACAGGATGCATCCACTAATACCATAAAATATCGAAATGGTCCACTTAGTGGTCGTTTTGGTCCACAAATATCATCCTAAATTATTTGTAAGAATAAAGGGGATTCAAAATTAACCTTTGTTATAGAAGATTTGATAATGAGCTTTCCTTGTGAGCAAGCATCACAATTATAATCCTTGTACAACAATACATTTATATCCTTTAAAGGGTGCCTTTTTGTATTTTGAATTATCCTACGCATCATTAAAACGCCAGGATGACCAAGGCGATCATACCACAGTCCAAACTGATCAAGACTTACCAATCTCGTAAGTTTCAATAGCCTTAATAATGACACAATAGAAACCCATGGAAGAAGCTTCTAGCTTTTCATGGATAGTCTTCAGGCCCATTTTATAAGAGGAAATGCCAATATATTCCTTATCTTGCTCATAAATAGTCTCAATATGGTACCCATTATAGCGTACATATTTGAAACCGAGCAGATTTCTTTTTTATCTAATGCTTAGAAACGCATTCTCAATATGTAGGACTGTGCCATTTGGCAAAACAATTGTGGCATTCCCACCATCAATAATCGGAACGGGATCTAATATTGTATGGATTTACCCCTTACGCAATGTCATACTCGAGAAAAAGTGTCTACTACAAAATATAGTATGTGTTGTTGCATTATCAAGCAAACAAACATCTCACTTTTTCTCGGTATTTTCCATTTGCATTTATATTGACAACTTCGGGTGTCAAGTATCATAAAATTTGCATATAATCCTTACAAAATCAAATCCTTAAATTAATTAAAAGAATTTTCAAATATCCACCGCCACTTTAGGAGCAGAATGATACTTTTAGATTTGCAATTTGGCCTCGGGCCAAGAAAAATAAAAATGAATAATTGATAGAAGAAGATAAAGTATAAATTGATTAATAAGAAGAATATCCACCTTGCAAAAATTACTTACTCAATTGGTAGATCTTTGTGCTTGCAAAAAAATACTTACTTAGTCGGTAGATTCTCGTGCGATAACGCGTTGTAAAATATTGCGTTGTGGTGAATATATAAGAGAAAAGAGATTGAGAAGAGAAAACAAATGAACACTAGAAATAGTAGAGAAAGCCAGAGAATTTTACTATATTGTGATTGTTGTTCTGATAGTTGTGATGTGTTGTTCTTCTTGTGTACATTTAAACTAAACTCCTATTTATAAGAGAACAAGAATATACTTATCATTAATATCAATGTATCGAATAATACATGTATTGGATAAGGGAGATGAACGTTCATTATATATGGAGACGTACTTAGAATGTATGATACAAATGTACCATAATAAGTACATTAGATAAGATGAATATAATGAATATTCATTCATGTATTTCATAACAGAATTTCTTTTTTTTTTCTTTTCTTCCTTTTTCTTTTTGTTTCTTCTCCACCCGTCACTAGGCCATAAGGATGGCCCGTGAGTTCTGGCCTCACCAAATCGGGCGATCTCATGGCCTTCGACAACAAAGCTTGAACTTACTCGAGGTTAATGAGCCTCAAGCCTCGCTAAATCAGGTGAGCTCATGGCCTCCATCCGATGAGGCTCAACTCTCGCCAGATTGGGCGAGCTTGTAGCCTTTAGTGGCCAAATGATGAGCTCGTCACCTCCGACGATAGCTAGAGCTCACCCTCTGTAAACCAACCAAGAATGAACTGCCAGATGAAGTAGAAGGGATGGTGTGAGGAAGCTAAGGAGTGAAGGACAAGAAGAAGGAAAAGAGAAAAAAGAAATAAAAATAAAGAAAATAAAAGAAAATAAAAGTAAAGAAAAAACAACAATATAAAAAATTCGATTCTTTTAATGGGATCCAAACAGCAGAAAACATTTTCAATTATACATCACCAAACAAAAGAAAACAAATCATATTCTTGGAAAATGCTTTCCTGAAAAGTATTTTCCTTTATCATTGAGTTTTTCATGAAACAAACGCACCCTAAGGGTAAATTTTATGTATTATCCAACTTAGCAATTTCATGATAAAATTTGACGAAAACTAATGAAAAGTAAATATGTCACACATGTATTAGTTTAAGGTTTTTTGTGATATTAATCCATCTTTATAATTACTCATTAGCCCTCACGCACGAGCAAGGTGTATGCAATTGCTTTTGCATCTTTTTTTTTCTCATCAATATGTATTATCTTTTGAATCTATAATGTCTCTGTCGTTACTTTACTATTATACCCTCGTAATAATCTAAAATTAATCCTAGCAAATTGAAGTAAATAAGAGATCATGCGAACTTTTGCATTTTACAGTTACTGTCCCACTATATTCAAGTAGCTGAAGTTAAGAAAATTTAGGAGATTGAGAAACCAGCCTTGCTTCATTAAAATCATGAAAATGTAAAATGCCTATACTCAACCGATTTTATACCGCCATATATAGTTCTATTTATTTATTTCAATTCATGTTCATCTCTCACTGAAACTTCTGCTCATGATTAGAGGTGCACGGTTCCAAGTTGCACCTTTGGATCAAGCTAAAGTCATAGCCTAGGCCCACCCATTAGAGATGCAAATGAAAAATTGAGAGCTCGAAACTTGGACCGGCCTAGCCTGAATAAGCCCGAAAATGTCCCGTTCCATCTATGGGCGGTTTTGTATGTCTGTGTTTTAGGCCGGGCTAGAATTTCGGGCTTCCAAACGGCCCAACCCAGTTCGAAATATTTGATAGTTCAGTTGCAATAAAATAAACATAAGAACGATTAATATCCTTTTATTTCGAGGTGAAAAAATAGTTAATTCTTCAATTGAATTTATTAGTTGATTAAAATATAAAAACGAGTGTGAATTTGAACCTGAAACACGTCGAAAAATAATTTCTAATGTGGAAAATGGCCTTTAGCATTCGTCTCGGTGGCGAAAGGCTCACAATGAGCTTTTCATATTTTGGTACTTCATGGACTCGTGACTACATTTAAATCAAAAGTTATGCTCCGTCAAATTTGGACTGTGGGGTTTTTTTTTTTTTTTTTTGAAATGAATCTGACAACTTTAAGGAAACTTATGTTGGTCATTTAATAGGTGTATATTAGCTTTAGCTAAAATCATAGCCTAGGCCCAGGGGCGAATAATGTTGGTTTAAGTCATTTTCTTGTTTCTGGCCAACCTAAAACTGTCTCGAGCTTTCTCTCTTGGTTGTATTTGTTATGGCTGGCCATTGTTGATTGAAATTTTCAGCACCAATCGCCCGTCTTCTCTCTCTCTCTCTCTCTCTCTCCGTAAACAAACGAATGATGTAATTTTCTTTTTGTCAAACCAACTTGGAAGTCCATCAATGGTGCTATGTGGATGCACAACCTTGCCTTCCGAAACTAGAATCTTTTCTTGGAACAATAATTTTTCCTTCCGTGATTTACTATTTTGTCTTGTTGCATTGCTCGTTCAATCATCAGTCACAAAAGTTCTAGTTCCTTCCTTCACAAAAGCTCTAGTTCCTTCCCAGAGTGTCTAGAACAGAGTATTGGTTAAACATGCCGATTTTAGACATTGTGCGAAGCACGTGTCTAATCAGCAAGAAGCAAGCTTCCGATAGGACCTTCTAATGGTAGTTCGGTAACCTAATGCTTAGCTTAGAACGTGCTAGAATGTGCCAAGGCCTGCACTTCCTATTTCCCAATTGAAGAGAAAGTTTTTCTTCTTTCGCCCTGGAAATACCTTTAAATTTTATGTCTCGAACAAAACAATTTTAAGTCATACTCAAGTCCAATCAACAATCACCAAAAGCTCTAGTTTCTCCCCAGCAATAATGCTATTCACAATGCATTGTGGGCTTGTCATGGTGGAAAAACTGAACCTCCTATTTTGTATTATGTATGGTGGAAGCTTACTCAGTACCAATCATGCACTTGTACGAGCGTCCTGGTGAAGTTGATCTGACGTTCCTGTGCATGTAACCGGGGACGAGAATGCTCCAGCTCAAGCGCAAGCTCTCATTTCATATGTCGAGTTACCGTCGCGACTTAACTGCTACAAGTATCGAGTAATTTTCAACTATTGTTTCATTATTATTCTACAGATCTTCGCATTGGGCAGAGGTTATGCTTTCTGTTACACAGACAACAGAAGCAAAAGCTATCGAAAATTTTATCTCCTTTGCTTGTAATAGCCAATACCTCAAAAGAAGTTCGAGTGATGCCAAGATCACTGGATATGATGGATTTGGATAGAAAGATATGTACCCTAAACTTAGATGAAGGAGATTACGGCGTGTGCATGTGAGATGCAGACTATAGCTTGCTCAACATCTTACACATCCCATGATCCATTCTAAGTACTTGTAGCCATGCCTAATCTTCATAACGCATGAAAATCGAAGTTTTTCACTCTTCATCAGCATCACTGTTTCAGATAAGATTTACTGTGCATATACATACGTGTCTTATTTAGCTACACGTGTTGTGTAGCTCTTTTTTAAACACAAAGTATTCTCCATTACTGTTGATACGGGCAGTCCTTTCAAAATCAACGGTAAAGATTACAATAATCTGTGTAGCAATAAAGGTGCCGTAGATATTCAGGGAGAGACACTTGGGGGAGGAGTCACTGGGATTGAGAAGTAAGGATCAACCAAAGACACAGCTCCATCATTCTTCACCACCAACGAGTCCTCAAAGGCATCACTGCAAAACTCGTTGTAGAAAGCCTTGGCCTTCATCAAGATGTATCTTATGGACGACCCCAAGTACCAAAACCCTAGTAGCCTGGGGAGCTCCCGAGCTCGACGGCGCCAGCTCTGACACTTCTTCTCCCCGAAAGCCGTGTCGCCATGCAACTCCGTGCATTCGACGCGGTAATGAGGATGACCCGCATCTTCCTCCGAGCAGTGGCGAACTTTACTTCTCTTGATGGGTTTGTTCTCGCCACATGATGAGAGTGATTTTGGTCCGTGGAGCTTGGCGAGAGTGGAAAGTTGAGTGGCCATGGAAGATGGAGAGTGAAGTGCTTTTATGCGATGTTATTAAAGTTTTATCGTTGCCGGAGGACTTTTGAAACCTGGAACTTTTTGGACCTTGTTCTAGCGTTTATATAGTGGGAGAGAGAATATTGAGATGATGTATTCGATTGAATTTTTTGTCATGCTACCTTTGCACGTGAAGTGTAGGGCCAGATCTTGATGGTGGATTTTGTATTGTCATTTTCCAATGATTTTATGTGACGCCTAGCTGAGGCCTAGTCCTTCTATTGGTGAAACTATTTTTGAGAATTTCTATATCATTAAATCGAGCGATAGGGTATTTCACGGCATAGTTACATTGTAAATATCTCGATCTTCGTCAAATCAACGGAAAAGATTGGGAAAAAAAATCTGGTCAATACATCAATTTTGGTACGATCACTATAATTAGAAAGACATTTATATTTCTAAGTAGTAAATTTCATCATGATAATATGAACTACGACCCCTGTTTACTTTTACTATTGTAAAATTCTGTGTAGTTGAGCAATTTTGGATATTTTGAATTTTGGTATAAACCACAAAATGATAGTGAAGGAACCCTAACATCTAAAATAGAAGATGTCAAGTGTCGGGGTACTATGAATTCTATTCTTACCGCGTGTATCTTTTGAAAGCCCTCAAAATGATCATCTTAACATACTAATTAGGTATCGAATTTTTTAATCTCTGCGTCATGTTGATTCTTTTTCAATTTGATGATCATCCCATCACATAAATAGATAGTATGGCTGTTTTCATACATAAAAGTTATGCTACCGAAAAATAGATAAAAGAGAGGAAAACAAAAGGCTAGGGCAGCACAAGTAAAGTACATTTATGTCGACCCAATTACTCCACTAGCATAAAAGGCGACGAAATTTTTTGTAATTGATATGGTAGATGATCGATGAAAAATAAGATACGCCCACTCATTGCACACATTAGGATGAGATTTATAGCAAGCGTATAATGTGGATTGATCAACTATAGTCTATCAATATTGTCATATGGTGTGCTCTTCATTGAAAATACTATCGCCCGTGAAAGACTGACTGCCTTTTAAATGTGATTTTAGCGTCTCATAATCAAAACCTAAAAGCTTATTGGTAGGTGTAGTGGCACCTGAATGCGCTTGACTAGAAATCTAACAAAACTACTAACAAATCAGGAAGATGCTACATATTGTAACATGATAACCAAACTTTTAGTTTTACCCAAAATTTGTCAAAATTATCCATTTGCTTTATTAAAAAAATTATATATTATCTTCTGGAAGTTGAAACCCACTTTTTTTTTGTTGTTGCTAGAATCTTGTGCATGTCAAGATTGGCCAAAAGAATCCTCCCGTCATAACCAAAAAGGTTTCCCTGTTACTGCCACAACAGTTACGGAAGTAATAACCAATAGGAAACCTAGCACTACTTCAACAATTTTGTGATAGATGTTCTTTGTAAACGTGTGAAATCTAGAATATTCATATACAGAAGGGGTAAAAGAAGACAGTCGTTTGCCTCTTGGCAATAAATGACCAATCATGTCAACTGCAATCTGACACCCCAGAATCGAGTCCCGCCCAAAAAAGGGATAGTAATTGTGTCTTCATGCAAATTTGCCCTTTTCCCATGGTCCGGTGGATGAAAAATTTGAGGTCCAAGAGAGACTGAGACAAATTTTCAATTGAAATATCACAAATTCAATTTCTTTATCCAAAAATACAAGAAATTTTGGGCCCGGTGTCACCACGCCTCTCCTTAAGTCGGCGACTGTCCTTTTCCACTTCCTCATGCAATGCTGCTACTATTACAATAATTTTTTAGGTCAGTAATGAGATCATCAAGATGATTCTAACTGATCTTATTTATCTTAGATATGCTCGGTATATTTTCTGCCTACTCTCACCCAACTGCACGACCGTTGCACGGAATGGAGTCCACATCACATGCGAGAAGATGGCAAATATAAATATATTCGCCAGCCGAATCTAATTACGTTCCTAATTATATATTCATGAATTCTGGTTTGGATGATCACCGATACGTATGGAACCAACTGTTTTCACTACTGCGAATCAATGTCATGAATTCATCGTGTGGTTAGTCCACGATACTTCTCGAAGGACACTATCATGTGGCATTCTTGGATTACATTGTTTCGTGCGTCTCTGTCACTTGTGGAGCTTCCCAAAAGCAAAGTTGAAAGCCGATGTAACGATCAAAACTGCAAGTCTTGGTGGGAGAGGCTAAGCCCAGAAATGGCAATAATGACAACATCATGAATGGCTCGAAGGGTTACCTGTACATGAAGTTAGGAGCAGTTGTACGCAGTTGGTTTCATTATGGTTTGCCCGATGGTGCTAGGGAATGGGTAAGTTTCTTTGCAATGTCGCGTCCGTATTGTGTCTCCACTTCGATTAGGTGTATTCTGAGAATGGATTCGAGGCTTAAAAAGGTTTACATCTTTATTCTTGAGAAGATTAATACCAAAGACAAGATGAAATAAATATATTAGAGCATTAATTTCATTATCGTTCTGTGATTCAGAAAAAACATTTCCTATTTGATCCCTTTGAAATCCATACTCGAAGTTGCGATCGGATCTATTCATTGAAAAGAATTGATTCCATGCATCTCCTATGTACCCATAGGTGCTATATTGGATTTCAATTAGATTTCGAATACATCTATATTGATTGATTGTCTCCGTTACGTTGTTGCTAATACCAAATGTCATTTTAAAGGGGCCGTTGGTTGATGGGCGACTTTTCACAAAAATGAATGACGTTTTGATAAAGCAAGGTCTTAATCAGGTTGAAGGGCCCTTGCATTGTATGAACCTGATGATATGGAGAGATGGGATGTCTCATTGACTTTTTTGTGATAGCACATGCCATGAGCTCAAGGAGGCTTGCCTCTAATTCCACTTGGCTATTTAGCATATTTGTTCTCACATTACCAAAATGGTGGTTAACTTAGGTAACAATCCAAACATTACCAAATTGGTGGTTAACTTAGGTAAAAATCGAATAGCTCATGCATCTCTATCTTCTCTAAAAAGGAATTCTCAAGTACACGAGTGCAATAAGCTCTAAAGGGTCGGTTGTGATTTAACTTTTTATTCGTTCTGACAGATCCTGTGTTCAAATCACAAAGACACTCACACAAATTGGCCTTGGAAGCCACGTCCGTTATCCTGTAGATAGAGTTTTATCCAATGCACTTGAACGAGGACACTTTTGCAGTGTATCCACGGGAATCAGGCGAATTGTAAGATTTGGAACCTTGTGTTATTTACAAGAACATGTGCACGGGAGCAACAACGGAGACATTGGACCGAAGGGAGAAGACAATTTTTTAATGCATTTAAGTAAGAGATATGACATGGAGATCTCATCATCGGTATTTTATGATGTTACAAAAGCATCATCTTTAACATAATTTTTCCATGTCTTTTTACAAAGAATCAGAGAACTATGCTCGGTAATATCACAAATTTTTCGTAACAATATTTCTGTGGTGAATACTCAGAGGACTGAAAATGTTAAATCATTTTTTTTTTCTAACTAGTGGACAGGCTTGGACCATGCTTCGTGAGGCATGGACCGACCGAATAAGGTCTTAGGAGTTTTCTTAAAGCCCAGCCTAAGTCTCAATTCTTGACCCAACCATTGCAAACTAGCCCACTTCGTGTTTTATCAACGAAAATAGTGGGGGAGGGGTACATATACATATGTATCTTCTAGCTACACGGATTGTGTACTTATTTTTTATTGTTTACACAAGTTACCTCCATTACCGTTGACAGAGCCGTCACAGTAATTAACTTTCTTTCCAAGAGTCAACGTTGCTAAACGTAACTTGTGTAATTAAAGGATTACACAGTCCGTGTAGCAAGCCAATGTCCCCTAAATATTAGGGACACATACATGGGGGAGGGGTCACTGGGATTGCGAAGTAAGGATCAACCAAAGACACAGCTCCGTCCTTCTTCACCACCAAGGAGTCCTCAAGGGCATCAGAGCAAAACCCATTGTAGAAAGCCTTGGTCTCCATCAAGATGTACCTTATGGACCTCCCCAAGTACTGAAACCCTAATACCCGAGGGAGCTCCCGAGCTCGACGGCCGCAACTCCGACACTTCTTCTGCCTGAATCCCGTGTTGCTGTGCAATCCCATGCATTCGGCGTGGTAGTAATGATGACCTGCATCTTTCTCCGAGCAATGGCGAACTTTACTTCTCTTGGTTGGTTTGTTCTCGCAAGATGATGAGGGCGATTTTGGTTCTTGGAGGTTGGCAAGAGTGGCAAGTTGAGTGGCCATGGAAGATGGGAGAGTGTGTTGTTATTAATGTTTTATTATCGCTAGAAAACTCTTGAAGGTTGGAATCCTTTGGACCTCGTTCGAGGGTTTATATAGGGGTAGAAGAGAATGGTGTTTGAGACGGTGGATTCAATGAACTTTGTCGGTCATGGTTTTTGAGATGGTGGATTCAGTGAACTTTTTCTGTCATTGGTACGTGAGCACGTCAAGTGCAGGGCGAGACTTGAATGGCGGACTTGTATTGTCATTTTCAAATTTACGTGCGATACCTCTCTAAGATGTTAGTTCTTCCCTTGGTGCAAAAGTTTTGGAGAATCTCTACCTTGTTAAACCGTATGGTCACATCACGAAATATCTCGACCTTTTCTTGGAACCAATGGAAAAGGTCGGACAAAATATCCACGGTCAATTTATTAACTTGGGTTTATAGTACGATCAACATAATTAGGAACGCATGCACATACATATTTCTGACGTAAGTGCGTTCGTCATGGAAAGTAAGCCGCTTGCATTAGGGTTCTAGCAATTTTGACTTTTCGGAATTTCGGTACAAACCGCACTCAAATAATAGTGAGGGCGGAACCTGATGTCCAATATAAAACATGTCAAGTAAGTGTCGAGGTACTGTGAAATCCTATTCTAGCCATGTCTATTCTTTGAAAGTCCATAAAATGATCATCCTTACATACTAAAATCAGGTATTGCATTTCTTAATTTATTGATTTTCTTTAATTCCTTAGTCATTCTTAATCTTTTCAATTTGATGATCATCCTACATGGATGTCAAATTAAGCTTTTGAAAATAGATAAAAGGGAAAAATACGGCTGAAGCGCCAATAAAGTATTTTTAAGTAAATCCAGTTAATCAACTAGTAACTAACCAATCAAAAGTGATATCCACGCGCACAGATGACGCCATGAGATTCATAATAGATGGACAATATTGATTGATTGGTTCCAGCGAGTCGGCAATAGTGATTTCTTTCTTCGTTTTCATCTAGAAAGTTGAAACCCTATATTTCAAGATTAACCAAAAGAATCCTCCCCTCATAACCAAGAATGCTTCCCTATTAATGCCACAACAATTATGGAAGTGACAACCTATAACCTATAAGAATTCGGAGGCTACCACTGTGTAATATTGTCCACTTTGGGCTTACGGCTTTCACGGCTTTAAAATGCCTTATCTAGGGTAGAGGCACAGCCACATTGCCACCCCTCATTCTAGCCTAATATTATTCTCTTTGGGCCTCCTGCACTAGTGCGGACACACCGCCATCCCAGATACAGGCTTCCCTCAAGGCTTTGTTTTCAACACAGCGGAAACTTGTGTGAAGTGAATTTTAAAGCCGTGAGAGCCAAAGGCCTAAAGCAGATGATATTATACAGTTATAGCCTCTAGATCTTTACATAGCCACCTAGTAAATCCCTAGTAAACCTAGCACTGCTTCGACAATTTAATAGAATATTCTTCTGGTAATCGGGTAAAATCTGGAATATTCATACACTAGTCGTTTTCCTTTTGGCGACAAAAGACCAAATCATGTCAATTGCAATCTGATGCCCCACGAACAGGTCCCACCCAGAAAAGGGAAAGTTCATGTCTCCATGCATCTTTACCCTTTCCGATGGTCTGGTGGCCAAGAATTTGAGGTTGGATGTAATTTTGCCTTTTCCAAAGGTCCAGCGGACCACGAATTCATTGGTCTGGTGGTCGTAGGATTGGATGTTCGAGAGGGACTGAGACAGATTTCAGAAATTTTTGGGGCAAAGTGGGGTGGCGGTACCGCCAATCCCCTCCATAGGTCCCGGCGACTGCCCTTTTCCACTCCTACATCGAATGTGGACGGTCTTGGACCAAACAAGGTCTGAGGAGTTTTCTTAAAGCCCCGCCTAGGTCTCGATTCTGACGCAAACATTGAGACTGTGCTTGTCCGAGTGTTATCAACAGAAGTCGTGGGGATGGAATCCTTATGATGATACCTCGACGAGTTTATTAGCACTGAACGCCTCTCTCCACCCTCTTTACTAATAATATATAATAATATGTAAGCCACGTCAACACATTTGGGTGAGATGAAAGTTTTGGAAGTTTCTTACGTAGAAAAAGTTAGAAATGTACGAGTCACAAAATTTAGAATAAATAAAAGATAAAACCCAATCATGACAAAAATCTAACGGGTTCTTCCGCATATAATTTGTTTATTTAGTATTTAGTTTTAACCGAATAGATTTATAAATGACACACGTGGTAAATCTTGCAGAGAAGTTTGAAATGTAAACACGGGCAAGTGGCAACTAGATTTATTAAGAGTTAGCAAAAACAAGTCATCATAATTTATGATGCATTATATAACAAGCGGGGTGATACGATGGAAATTAATTTTCAATCTCTAAAATATCATCGGCCATTCTGCACCTCACATTTTCAAGGTGTGACGTCTGCGTCTAATTCCTTCGCGGTGTCACATCCACGTTGATTAACGTCGAACAAAAAGTTCGGAAAAACATTATGTCCCTTTTCTTTTGAAAGTGATTTTTGTTAATATTATGTGATTCTTTTCTCTCCAAATTTTTAGTTCATTTATTCATTCATTCATTCATTTGAATTCTCTTGCATAGAATTATATAAAAGAAATAAAAGGGAACGCGGATTCTCCTCTCGGAAACGAACTTATGAATTAAGATACAAGAAAAAACGCATGGTTGTGAGAATTGATTGCTTTCCCTTGAACAAGGAGACTAGCAAAATCCAATAAATCCTCCCAAAGTGTATATGATGCTCTTGTTTGATTTTGGCGGATTTCTACGTTACTCGTTGTCCTATTCCTCCTTCGCCGTGATTCCAATATCCCTTATCGAAACAAAGAGTGATCGATCCTCGGTGCTCTAACTCTCACTTGGGGAAAGAGCACTAAATAAATAGTTTTTTTTTTTTTTTTTTTTTTTTGGTCGAGAAGGAAGATGATATATTCAACTAAGGCGGACGAAATGTACAACCCTTTACCAGGGCATCCATACAGATAATATCCAACATGATTTGAGGTGGAAAAGCGGCCCAATCAGAGGAGAGAAAGCCGCATTCATGGGCTTTGGCAGCCCAATCAGCCAAAGCGTTAGCCTCCCTTCAAACATGCCTTACGGAGAGATTGGGGAATCTGGAAATTAGGGTTTGACATTCAGCGATTAGGGCACGATTGTCGCGACCAATTTTTCGAGTGTGGACCACCTATGGTTTGGCTAATGGATTGTTAAGCCTAAACTTAACTCGGGCTCTTCCAAACCCATACCAATTCGCGACTTAGGTTTAAGTTCTTAACATGCAAATGATTTTCAATCAGGAGTCGCCACTAATCTATTTTTAGTGGGTCGATTAGAAACCCAAGTAAAGTAACGGAAGTTTTACTTTACTCCTACGAACTAGAGACTATAGGTACGGGGACTTGGTTACACTAGATTTCTCTAATGCCCTTTCGGTACCATTCTTTTATTTTCAAAAATGTTTTTTGCAGGCAGCTTAGATTGATTTTAAATCTATTTCCGTAACATGTGAGGTGATCATGCGATTGCGCAATCCACCAAGTTAACACCCAGATAAACAATAAATAAATTACAAAAAAAAAAAAAAAAAAACTTACCTCAAAGCAACGAAAGCATCTGCAATATTAAATTAGAATCCACATCAACAACCCTAGATACGGTTTCTAATTAACACGCAATTTTTGTTTTGTTTCACTTAATCAATGAAAATCATGCAATATGCGAATGCTACTAATCTAACATGGAATGATATGGCATGGCAATATGACCTAAACTATATGAATGAGTAAAATAATTTTTTTTTTTTTTTTTTTGATTTCTTAATGAACATGCAATAATTAAATATGCAATCTAAATTAACCAAAATGACCTAAACTTAATGATGGGCAATTTCTAATTAAATGAACCTAGCAACAATCACTAAATGATGTGCATTTTCATGAACCTAATTCTATATGACGTGCACATGATTTCTATTTTTCTTAATAAGCATGCAATCTATCTATGAGAAATTATCTAAATCTATAACTAATGAACATGCAATCCTAACATGAAATTACGTGCAATTCTATATGACATATGCATGATGATTTTTTTTTATATTAAAATTCGGAATTAAAGTTGACACATAATTAAATGTGCAATTTAAATTAAAGAAAACTAACATCCTAAATGAATGCATTTTTTTTTTATTTAAGGAATTCGAAATAAATAAATTTCCTATTCTAAACATGCAAAATAACCCTAAAACAAGTAATATTCTAACATGAACCTAATCTAACTCAAATATATATTTTTGGGTTTTTCTTTTACAAGAGCAATCAAATAAAGACATCAAGAACAACACGGCAACAAATCAGGCAATATATCATCCATGTCCATTTTGGAAATAAATTGACGAATCGTATCTCGCGCATGAGATCGGATTGGCCAATTTCAAATAAAATCGCGAATCGTATCTCGAGCGTGAGATCGGATTGGCGATTTTTCCGTGCGATTGTGAGTCGTATTTCGAGCGTGAAATCGGACTGTCAATCATACGCACGTTGCGAAATTAGGAAAATTTCATAATTCGTGAGGGATCAAGAGATCTTTTGGATATGGCAATATCGATCAAACATTCAAAGAAGATTGCGACATTACGAATTAGGCAGCGAGATATATGAAAATCAAATTGATCAAGAGTCTTACCCAATTCACGATGTCACGCGGGTGATGTCTCCAAATTCGGATGGATGATGGGTCACGGAAATCACGGTGAGGAAGGCCGACGATCAGTAGCATGCACGGTTGCTCGGTAATTGTCGGACATGTTCCACAAGACCAAGTACTTTGGAATTCTATCCGAGAACTTCAGCTTATCTATTGGCGATGGAATGTTCTTGGACTTCTTTATTTTAATCTTCAATCCACCACTTGACTTTTGTCTTTTCCTCTTCTTCCAACTCTCGACCATTTGATGGTGCCACTGTGTGGGATGGATGCTTTGATGTTCACCGAAAGACAAAGAGCTTGCTGGCCGTAAGAGAGATCTTCAACAAACCTGCAAAAACTAAATCAAATCCCAATGGGAAGCACTGAAAGGTGATCGTGGGATCGCTAGAAATTGAAGAATAGCACTCGGAAAGGTGTCGGCTTCTTGCTGGGATCGTCTAGAACAGACACGTTGGAGATGCAGGAGTGCGCCGAGACTCCTTTAAGGTTTGCTGGATTCGCTGGTCGTCTTGGCTGAGCAGCTCTTGGTGGTAGGTCCAACGGCAACTGGTCGTCACTGAAAGCTTGGCAACCGCACAAGAAGGTAGCAGCGAATCACCAAGGGCTTGCGGTGCAGCAGGGACGTTTCTTTTAATGTGTTCTCCCTAAAATTGCCGACGATGGTCGGGCATTGATAATTGCAAAAACAAACGTGGGGCACGGCAGCTCAGTGTTGCGAAGCAAAGGAACTCTCTCTTCCCCTCTCACGTGTGTCTCTCAATGCCTTCTCAATGTGGCTGTGTATTTTTTTTATATCAAGGAATTCAACCAACATTAGAATATTTCAAGGAATGGCAACAGAATATATGGGAACCAAATTAACCAAAATTCTTAGCTAGCTCTTGATGTCGCTCGGATGTGTTTCCAAATTTGGACTTGTCGGACGGCAGGAGTGGGGATGGTCACCGTGACTTGCAAATCACACTCGGGATCATCGAGAGCGGAGTCAATTCATGTGCGGTGGAATCCTTTCTTCAGACGTGTGGATGTGTTCTCTGCTTCTTTGATCAACACACATCTTTATAAATTTTTTAATGTACCCACCGCCACATGTTACTTGGATGAGCGTCAAGGTGGAGCAAATTGTAGGATTGAACTGCTGGGACTCGTGGCTCGCGGATGCTTCATCGAGGGGGATCACGACGCAGCTGAGGATGCTAGTGCAGCAGCTCGTCCCGGTGGTGGTCTCACAGTGTGTGGGGCAGCGTTGCGAGCATGAGAGCGTGGCGATGTGGCTGGCGGGACTCACATGGCATGGGAATCTCGACCAAGCTTGGTGGAGCACTCTATCTCTCTCTTATTCTCACGTGTTTTCTCTAGTGTGTTCTCTGCGATCCTCTACACTCATGACCAAAAGGATCCTCTTCTTTTATAGGGAACGACTAGGGCTGGTAAAAGGAAAGCCCAACATCCACTTTCCTTCTTCTGATCCTTGCATATCATGCATGCATAAGCCGATTCTTCTTTATTTCATGTTTCTTTTATTGACTGAATATTGCTCCAACTTCGAATCGTCAAGAATCAAGTTTCGTCTTTATTTTTTTTATGACGCGCACGCCTCCTGCTCTTTGCCAATCTACCCCTTTTATTTTGTTTCCTTGTGACTCACCAAATCAACAATACTTTACTAATTTCTTTCCCCACTTTGTTATTTCCTTATACTTTCCAGACGACCCACTTTCTCTAGCCGACCTTTTATTTCCCCTTTTTTTTTTTTTTTCATTCAACCACGTGAACACATACGAATTCTCAAGATCATCATAATATTGTTCCTCATATTTCCTAACTTGAAGTATCGCACGTGGAGAGCATACATAAATTTCAACCTCTTTAAAGGAATAATGGGCTTACATGAGCAACAAGTTCAACCAAATTTTCATCACCGTGAGCTTAGCTCAACTAGTTAAATTTAAGCTCAGAATCATCAAGTCGAACCCATCCGTTGCCGGTCCAATGCAAATAAAAAAAATGCTCCTAAAACTATATGCTATGCAATTAATAATTTTTTTTTTCAGGGATAAAATTAACCCTTAGTTTTTTAATGCAATAAATGACTAAATGGGTCACCAAAATTTAGGTGTCAACAACGATGCTCCCAAGGCGGCAGGCACTTGCGGTTGATGGCTTCGACCAAGATCAAGCTGTCGGATTCAAGCTGCAGGTAGGCATCCATGTTTCCCTTCTGAAGCAAGTCTTTCAGCGTGTGTAGTAGCGCTTAAATCTCCATCTCGAGTGCTGTGGAGGCTCGAACACTTCGTGTGAAGCCGTCAGTCATTTGTCCGGTATGGTCAAGTGTGATGCTTGCGATCGCCCCTGTCTGTATTGAACTGCGAAAAGCACCGTCCAAATTGATCTTTATAACTCCTTTCGCCGGTGGTTGCCAGAGATGATTGGGATTCTGTTGATCGAGCTCGGAGGAGGGTCACGGCTGGTGAGACTTGAGGTAGAGATGAGCGTGAGTCAGTGCGGAGGTGATGGTGATCTCCAGATAGGTTCGCTGATGGCGGAAGAGGAGATGATTTCTGGCCTTCCAGATGTGCCACATCAGTGCAACAACAATCTCCAAACCAGGTAAAGTCCTCGGCTGTTCCATGATATGTGTGAGCCATATGTCGATGCGGTGTGTTGGTTGAGCTGCAATGTTAAACTAAATGCTAGGGTGATTCCAAATAGGAAGTGTTGCGGGCGAATCTTCGTGTAGAAAAAGGTGTTTTGCTGTGGTTTTGTTGAGGATATTAGAATAGCGAGTTTGTCTTCGAAAGGATCCTAGGTTATCTTTCGTTTAAATAGGTTAGCCTTTGTAGGTAAAGCATTTTGGCATAAGGCCTAGATAAAAATCCAAATCTTCGGTCTTTGTCTTGATCTTCCGAGTTGTTTCCAAAGTGTTTTGGGGGGAGTATAGGACGATGAAGCCTGAAGTTGTAGTTTGCTGTGTACTGAATTGTTGAGACGATGGTATGCACTCTTTACAGTATATACGCCATCCTGTGTTGCTGTCCAGCATAGTTTGTCTTCAGTAGATGGTGTCCATAAGTTGATAGTTAACATTTCCTCTACAATCCGTGGGTCAAAGTTCTGAGTTAGAAGCTGAACATTCCATGCATGCTGGTTAGGTAAGATATAACTTTCAACCATCGTAGGTTCCTCTCTATTGATAGGGCCACCAAGAATACCAATGCTCAGCCATCTGTCCTCTCGTGCATTAATTGATTTCCCATTCCCAACAGACCACCTAAGTCCATCCAAGAGAGAATTTCTGCCTAGAATAAGACTTCGGCATCCCCAAGAAGGTCTACTGCCCTGTTCCGCTTGCCAGATCGTGGTAGATTGAAAGTATAAAGCTTTGAATACTCTGCTCCATAAGGACTCAGGATCGTTATGGAGTCGCCATACTTGTTTCCCCAATAAGGCCTTATTAAAAGAAAGTGAGTCTCTAAAGCCCATCCCTCCCTTCTCCTTGCTCAGTTTCAGAAAATCCCAACTTTTCAGTGAATTCCAGCGGTATTACTGTTAGTTTTCCACCAAAATCTAGCAATTTGCTGTTCCACAGCTTTACAGATAGAAATAGGAACTTTAAAGATCATCATAGCATGCTGAGGCAAAGCTTGAACAACTTATTTCAATAAAATTTCTTTCCCTCCCTTCGAAAGAAGGTTTTCTTTCCAGCCCTGTAGCTTAGCATGAACTCGGCTAAGAATCCATGAAAACATTTCTCGTTTATATGGTCCCCAATCAGAAGGCTGCCCTAAGTATTTGCCAGTTTTATCCATCAGAGGTACGCGAAGTGCACTAGCGAGATTACTCTTTAAGGTAGGATGACAGAATTTAGTGAGGAACAAACCAGATTTATTCCTGTTGATAGCTTGACCTGTGGCCATGCAATTCTTATTTAGTATACCGGCTAGATTTTGACACTCTCGAAGTGTTCCATCTATGAAAAAGATTGCGTCATCGGCAAAGAATAAGTGGGATAATGTGGGGCAGCAGCGATTTAGTTTAATCTCACGTAGGTTACCCATAGCCACATGTTGATGGATAAGATTGGATAAGAGATTAGCCAATAGGACGAACAAATAAGGAGAAAGGGGATCGCCTTGCCTGAGTCCTCTTGAGGGTTGAAAATAGGGTAGGAATTCGCCATTAAACTTAACACAGAGAGAGGTTATGGTGACGCATTGCATCAGCCAGTTTGTCCAGCGACTATGAAAGCCCATTTGATTAAGATAAGCTTCTAAAAAATCCCATTCCACCCTGTCATATGCTTTTTGCATATCCAATTTAAGAATCCCCTGATAATGTTTCCTTCTTTTGCGAACTTTTAACTGATGGAGGATCTCCTGTACAATGAGAACATTATCTTGTAGTTGACGGCCAGATACGAAGGCACTTTATTCTGTGTGAATTAAATCTGGCAGCCAAGGTTTTAATCGATTGGCCAAAACCTTTGAAATGATCTTGTAGAAAAAGTTACATAAGCTAATAGGGCGAAATTGGTCTAACCTTTCTGGGTTTGGGACTTTTGGGATAATTGAAAGGGCTGTTCTGTTGAGATCTGGAGGCATGATCCCTGTATGGAAGAAATCCTGGACTATATGAAACACATCATCCTGAATGAGATCTCAATATGTGTGGTAGAATAGACCACTTAAACCATCGGGTCCGGGGGCTTTAGAGGCACCCAATTGAAATGTTGCACGCTGAACTTCCTCCCTTGTTACATTCGCTATAATGTGCATATTCATCAAATTTGTCACCACCTGAGGGCATTGTAATAAAGTTGGTTCAAAGACTCTCGGCCCACAGGAAGTATAAAGCTGTGTGAAAAAGGAGAGCGTCATAGTCTTCAATTGAGCTGGTTCTCTAACCCATTCGTCATTCTCAGCTTTCAGCATGCAAATTCTATTACGTTTCCGTCGTTGTACTGTGGTTGCATGATAGAATTTAGTATTTTTGTCGCCCCATCTCATCCATTTAAGTCTGGAACGCATCCCCCAATATTGTTCCTCCTGTGACCAAAGCTGCTGAATTTGTTGTTTCAAATGACTGACCTGCTTCTCATCATAACTCTGTGCAGGTTGATTGGTGAGATATTGGAGGTCCTGTTGCAGAAGATGAAGTTGACGATGACCGCCTTTAAAAGTGGAATTACTCCAAGTAGTCAAAGCTGCTTTCGTTGCATAGATCTTGCGAGAAATGGAAGAGTGGTTTAGTGAGGCTGCAGACCAAGCTCTACCCACCACTTGACGACACTCCTCATGTTCAGTCCAGAAGGCTTCAAGGGTAAATTGTCTACTGCCTCGCCTTGAGTTGATGTATGTTGTTACTAGAATCGGACTCTGATCCGACACTATTGCTGGTAAAGCCACGACTTCCGCTTCTGGAAAGGCTAGACGCCATTCTATATTTGAAACTGCTCTGTCCAATCTCTCCCTGACTAATTCATGTCCTCTTCTATTGTTCGTCCAAGTGTAGGTACACCCCTTTGCTTCCAGATCCAGCAAGGCACAATCAGAGAGGAGATTGCAAAATGATCGCATACGGTAAGGTTCAGCAGGTTTCTTACTAAGTTTCTCCCAGCTATATAGAATTTCATTAAAGTCGCCTAGGCATACCCAAGGTTGATTGTTTAAGTAGCTAAGCTATCTCAGGTCTGTCCATAGGTCCTGCCTTTAATTAAAGGTCGCCGGAGCATGTAAAACAGTAAGAGACATGCAAGTAATACCACCATTTTCTGAGCAAATAGTGTCAATAAAGAAAGAAGTAAAAGGCATGACAGTATGGGAAATCTGATGAGTCCAAAAGAATACCATTCCACCAGCCAAACCCTGAGGGTTAACCACAAAACTATTGTCATAGTGTAATTGGCGTTGGATGTGCTTAATAACTGGTTGCTGATTTCCGGTTTCCATCAAAAATAGGACGTCGGGCTTATCCTGAGCCACTAAGGCCCTAAGAGCTCGAACTGTCATGGGATTGCCCAGTCCCTGACAGTTCCAGCTTAAAATCTTCATTTGGTGTGGGGTGGCTTATTTGGGCAAGCCACCATAGCCCCATCAAAGGCCTTATCAGCCTGTAAAACAGGGGTTTCCGACAACGTACTTTCATCTATAGAATGAGGCAGAAGAGAACGCTTCTTAGCTTTCTTCAAAGGAGCCATTTTTGGTTGTAATCATGGATGTTTGAGTTTTCTAGATGAAGATGCATCATTGTGATATGTAGTAACTTCGGAAAGCTTGACTGGTGCAGGGGAAGGAAGCACTTCCATAGGTCGAGGCAGAACTTCCTGGGAGGTGGCTGGTTCAGAATAAGTTGCCATTGCTTTGGCCTTCAAGTGATGTCGATGCTGGCCCATGGAAGTCTCCATAAGAGGTGGTTGGGCATGAAGTTCAGGTGGGGCAGCAGGTAATTGCAAGAGCGCGGTTTGAGGTGTTTCAGGTACACTTTCTACTGATCCACTAGGCTAATTATCAAAGTCATAAAATGCCTACCAAAAAGGACTATGTTCACATACCTCTGCCCGCAACCACTGCCCATAGTACATTTTCTCCCTTCCTTCAAACTTTGCGTCCTCATAAGGAATAGACTTGCAGTAGGATGCATAATGGCCCAATACACCACATGAATAACAATAATGGGGCAGACGTTCATAACGAAAATCGAGCCAAATATGTTTGCCTTCCATACGTATAAGTTTTCCTGGTTTTAAAGGCTCAGTGAGCTGTAGTTCTACCTGTACTCTAACAGCCTTGATAGGTGACCCCTCTCAAGTATCAATACTGACTTCCAAAGGCAAACCAACACCCCTAACTAGCTTCCTGATAAACTGTTCTGAGCAGCGTTCCAGAGGTAAGCCTAAAATTTGCATCCAAAACACATAGGTAGTAAAACTATAACAAAGGTGAGGTGTGTATTAGGGACCCAAGGTTGGAGCATAAGTAGGTTATTAGAAAAGGACCAGGGTCCATTCGCGAGAACTCGCTGCTTGGTCTCCTCCGTAGGAAATTTAAAAACATACATGCTTTCTTCTCTCTGAGAAATGTCCACATTGTCAAGGCGCCATGATTTTTTCATTGTTTGTTGAAATGCAGAGAAATTAACTGGTGTATTGGCAAGGAGTTTGCCAACAAGAATCAACTTACATTCTGCAATGTTTTCTTCAGGCGGTGCTTCATCCCATTCTTCGATTTGCTGGGGAGACCAAAGGCGGCCCATTCTACTGCAGAGGGCGGAGACACGAGCATCATCCACTGTATCCGCATGGTCCATCGGACACGGTCGTAGCAATATACCCAGTAGATGTAGAGAGCGAGGGTTGTTGCATGCAAAGCGAAACAAATTAGATCGGAGTCCGGTGGCTAAAACGTGCGAGAGGCGGCTTCGGCCCGGCGAAGGAGGGAATGAAAGAAACGGGACTAGAACTGGAGAATTGTAATAGCATAGAAGATAGTGTGAAACACCCATATGTAATAGCGAAAGAGAAATGAGGTGGAGAAAACTGCAATTGAGCGGATAAACCGAGGCTAAAGAGAGGGGGTTAGGGTTGCAGAGGGAAACAAAACTACTAGGATGGTAGAGAGAAAACTCTACATGGCGAGAGAGGATAGGTGTCAATGCACTAAATAAATAGCTGAATGAGACTTTTTGACAGCTGCTCTCTTCTTACGAGAACCTATGTGCAAGCATGACATGAAATATCGACGGAGCTTTTTGTTGTCATCGCCTAACCATATGTTCGAAGAGAAATGAAGTCGGTCCATTCAATGGTGTGTATAAAATTAGGTTATCGTTGAGGAAGATTTTTTGAAAATAGAAGATCGAAGATTGTAAATTTATTTATTTATATATCACCCTTTTTCAGAATTGTTAACCACATAATTCGTTATAAGATGGGAATGTCACTAACTCTCAATGATAATATTGGTTCATGAATACACATATGTCACGAGTGCCAAATACTCCAAGTGCCAAAACTTGGCACAAGTGAACATATAAGTACCAAAACTTCCAAAAAAATACACTTAAATGCCAAAATTGAGGAAAAAAAGAAACACTTAAGTGCCAATGTGGCTAGAGGTCCAAAATTTGATTTTTTTAATGTAAAATAATAATTAAAAAAAAAAAAGAAGAGTAGCAAATTGGTGAGGGTCGCCGCCACCACCCCACCATCACTGGAAAGGGCTGACAATGGTCGGTCAAGGGTCAACTGAGGTTGTCGAGCCCTAGCCAGTAACTAGCAAACCTAGTCAACCATAGGCAAGAGCCTAGGCCCTCGTCTAGATCTAGGGTGAGGGTCATCGGCCCTCGCCTAGATCAGGCATAGGGTTGCCGCTAGCGATGGTGTCCTAGCCAACTGTGGCTCTTGGCCCAATCTAGGCAAGGGCTTGTAGGCCCTTGCTTGTAGTCGACTAGGCCGGCCATTAGCTAAGGCTTGATGACTTCGACTGACCTTTGCCCCATCGTCGTTGGCCCTTTCCAACGGTGGTGGGACGGCAGCGATGAGGGCCATAGAGGCTCTTGCCGATTTGCTGCCCTTTTTTTTTTTTAAAGTTTAAATTTATTTTTTTATTTAATTTAATTAATATTTATATTAAAAATCAAAATTTAGGGGACTTCATTTTGGGACAAGCATTACTAAGTGAATACTTTGGCGAGCCACCTCGACCAGAATGCCATGTTGGATTTCTGGCCAATCTCGCTAGAGTTTGCACTTAAATATCAATTCAAAATAATAATAATAATAATAATAATAATAATAATAATAATAATAATAATAATAATAATAATAATAATAATAATAATAATAATAATACCTAAGTGTACCTTTTAGAAATTTTGACAATTATATATCCACTCATGTCAAGTTTTAGCACTCGGGATATACTTTTTTCCATATGCCATTAATTGTTTGTATAGGGAAAATTGTCCAAACCTTGTTGGGCCTTGCCCTCACCCAGGCAACGCCCGGCAAGGCCGCCGTGGCAAAAGCGAGGGTTAGCCTCGTTAGATCTAGCGAGGGGAGCCTCGTTGACACTCACCCCAGCCCAAGTGAGGCCAGCACGCTCAGCCTTGCTAGATTTAACATGGGCAAGGTCACCCTAGCTTGGAGCGAGACCCATCCACTCTCAGTCACAACCTCCACCAAACGATACCGCCATGTTGCCACCGTCGAAGCCCACTCTCATGATCTCAACCCTCCTCCTCCATGCTTGTTGACCTCATGGCAATTAATGTCTCAATGAGCTCAACGGCTATGGCCAAGCTTCTAGATCTCGACGAGCTTGGCAACTCTTCCTCCAATTAGTTTGCACAAGCAACTCATCGAGCCTTAAAAAAGCTAAGCCATGGTCAACCCTTGCGTAGGCGAGGACAGCCCGCCTGGCTTTTGCTTGTAACTCGGCCACTGACAAAAAAAATAAAGAAATAAATAATTGTTTAAAAAATTATGAAAACATTATTAAAAATTATTCATATTAGCGTTGGTTGTGCCACATAGAATGGTTGGCATCTACGTCAGCAATTTCCGGCTAAATTTGGCCAATTGAATATAATTGGCAAAATATGAAAATTTGCATGATTTAATTGACAAAATAAAAAGGTTTAGCATTGAAGTAACAAAAGTATAATAGGTTTAAGATTTTTTTACGATTTTCCAAATTTGTATGTGTGTAATGCACATGCATAAAGAGCGTAAGATAAGTGTATAATACTACGGGGATCTCAAAAATGGACATGCATTAAGGATGAGTATATCGTACTATGGCGATCTCGCTAGGAACGGCGGATCTTGGGATTTTGCTTTGATTACGTATTAAAAAACAGCTGATCCTTAATTAAAGAGGATTTTATTTATGTCTTTAATTAATTTAAGCCAAAAAAAAAAAAGAGGCGAAACAAAAAAAGCTTCACAACGAGGGCACTATGCTGATCGATGTACTCTCGCTGCAAACATTCACATGCTACCAATAAAATTATGAGTTAAAGCCGATAACCGAGGGAGAAAGGTTCGTGTTTTGTATTAGGAGATTTCGTACAAATAATTTTGAGATACAGACATGTATATAAACAAAAAACGGTTGTTAATTAGCATGAAAATGAGGACGTTTGTGTTGATCTGAAGTCTAATAATTGTGTAAACGAAAATCAAACTAGCTGCGTTAATTATTGGAATTCGTCTAAACGAGTGCTCGTAAACACACTTTGTCTACTGATTTAATGAAGAAGAAAATCTTCGATTTGAGAGCATGCTTCGCCAAAAATAGTATCCGACCAAATACCTTTCACTGAAGATTGGATCTTTGGCTTCTTTTTAATGTGTATTGGGTTCTGTGTCAGTTCGTAAAGGATGAAAAGACCCTCATGGCAGTAACCACGGGTAAAGGAGACAACAAATGCAAACGAACTTAAAAGACTGAACTAGTAAAGGGTAATTATAATGCGAACAAGGAAATAACTCGTGAGAACGAACATACGTTGTTTTCATTGATCTGTGCATCATTTTACAACAATGCGGCCGTTTATAGCCAAATTGAATAGATAACTATTGTAGTGGTTATTATTTCAAATTTAAACTACTCCTAGGACGTTCGGAATATTTCCTAATAACTGCACCACGTTATCTACAAGGCAGTTGAACCTGGGTAGGGTATCAAAGGGTGCCTTAATAACTCGTCTATCCCTTATCTTGCTGCTCCCCAAATTGTGGCTGATGCCGAACCGTCGGTAACCACAACCATTATTTGCGAATTCCCTTCAAATCCGTGGGCGGTCATCCAATGGAGCTTGGTGGACCTTACTGATTTGTTGCGGCCCACGAAGATCACTTTTTGGTGTCAACAAGTAATAACTTACTCGCCACATGTTTAATTAATCAAGGTTTCGAATTTTTAACAATTTCCATATCTCTAATATTTATTAACGAAACTCGTAGATTCGTATACATAAAGTTATTTTCCCCCACAAAAAGTATTAGTCGTCTAGCATCAGAAGTTTTGTGACTGCTATTAGGTAAGTTGGCATGGAACGGAACCTAGTATTCGTCAACATCTCTCGTGAGGACTAAAATAATAGGATCCTCTAGGAAAAAAAAAATCACGAAACATTAAATAAAAGAGGGTCCGCCGGTTTATACCAATCGCACCTACCCCAATTATCTCTCAATTATGTCCTATGATCTCAAGATAAATTCGAATCATTTTACTATTCACTAAAATATTTGCATATATACGGAGCACTGTATTATAATGGATAGCTTTCACATGTGATGGGCGTATAGACGGAGGCGCACTCGTACACACGATGGATTTCGGAACTTAGAAAAATTCTTTTTTGGAAATCATTTGACAGATCCAACGAAGGAGACCTCTAATGCACCGGAAGTCGTATAAATCTGTCAAAGAAACCTCCTGCAATCCGATCGATGCTGTCGCCCACGTCTTGGTCCGCAAAATTAAATGAGTGTTGCAAGAGACAGCATGTCGGTGATTGAGCTGAGTGCAGTGAAGGCACATGGTTTTGCCTTAGTTTCTCGTTGTTGCCAAGTATCAATCTTCCCATCAAACGCACAGGTAGAAAAATACATGGGATGACTCATGACACGAGTAGGCTGTTTGTACGAATCAAAGGGCCGCTTTCTTGTCCTGGCATGCGTCCCCCCCAAAAACCACATCCGGACCGATGCACTTTCGATGGTTGTGGAGTTCACATGGTTGCTGAACTTTCAGCACTCGGTAGTTTGTTCGGTTCATTCCTCTCTTTCCGACCCTGTTATCTGCAAAATACAATATGTACGTCGCCCTCGAAAAGAAAGGCGAATGTCAGTAGCGCCTTTTGATCTATTTTTGAGAAGAATGAACTTACAATAGATTGTCGTAACATGATGAGATGTGGAATTCAATCGGGTGAACTGCAAGGAACACAATGTCATGTGGACATGAATTGTTTTCTTGTTTCGTATTTGCTGCAGCGGTATTTGAGTTTGTTGCTAACGGGAGGTCTTGATGCGTTGACGGTTGGTTAGCTCAGAAGTTTTAGCGGATACGTACCTTTATTTTAATGTTGCGGGTGTAATCATAAATAAAATAAAATAAAATAAAAACAAAAATTCGATTGCCTTTTGCGAAAATGTACGTATGTATTCTCTGCCCGATGCGATTTGGGCCGACATATGTACTTTTTGTCTTGAGCCTTTTTTTTAATAGAAAGATCTGTCACAATCTAGATCACGAGTAGAACGAAATGTATTGTCAATAAGTTGTTGATTTAAATGGCAAAACAGTTTTTTTTTTAATTTTATTTTTTATTTTGGATTCAAATCTTCCTATTAGCTCTAGATGAGTTCAAATTCCGAATATACCCCCCTAAAGACCCTAGGGGATAGATTAGTCAAAATATGCGAAAACTAACATAAACATAACTCGATTGATAAAAAGAAAAAGAAAAAGAAAAGAAAATAGACTCTAGCATTTATAATCTAAGTATTGAAGGCAAATGGGCTAGATTCTTGTAGCACGACCCAACTCCACATGCTACTAGTTGTAGGGTTGAGCATCGATCCAAGGTCAACCCTAGACCAATCATGAATTGGCCCAACCCAATCGATACTATTCCGGTTCTCAAGGGGATTGGATCGGTCATTGGTCCCGGGACTTCTGAACCTTATATTATGCGAATTGGTCCTCAGTTCTGAGAGTTTAGAGTTGGTCTAGGTTGGACTAACCTTGTATATATTATATATTATATTATATACTATATGCTTTTGTCTACTCTAAAACCTAGCACTACCTTTGGTGTTCTCTTCATAATTTAGTTTTGATGGTTTTATAAGTGATGGGCTTAAGGCCCGTCCGCCCATGTTGGGCCTAAAGGCTCGGCCCACAGGAATAAGGCCCGTGGGTGGAGGAACATATAAAAGGGATGAGAGAGAGGGAGAACACACATTTTTCCCATTTTTCAACGTACGTTAATTCTCTCCCTCTCCTCCCAAAAGGAAGAAAAAAGGCAAAAGGCAACTTGATCTTCCCTTCACGGCAATTGTCGTCATCGGATCGAACAGGGCTGAATTCTCTTCCTCTTTTTGGCATCGGTGTCTAATCTGTGGCTAACAAGGTACGCTCAAATCCGTAGTGTGCTTTACGATCGGTGATACGTGATTTTTCCCGGGTTTATCTTCCGCATTAGTTTTAGGGGTTCGATTTAGTATCGAATCCGGTTTTGGGGGATGGTTATTTCCAACATTGGTATCAGAGCCTTAGTTCACGTTTTTCCCGACCTGTTTAATGTTTTTGATTGATTTTTGCAAAAGTGTTTCGGCCGTACGGATCGAGGCTAGAAATCCCAACACCCGAGCGCTCTTCGCCCTTTTTCCGATTTTTCGAAAGTCGAAGTCGAATTCTGATGGCATAGGGAGGAAGGGGACGTCGAGACGAGTCTGGCGACATGTCGCACGCCGCCGGGAGACGCTGCACGAGCCCACACGCGCTGCCAGAAGCTGCTGCGCGTGGGCGCTACGCGCCCAGACGCGCTAGTTCATCCAGCGCGCGCGGCACACACGCCGGTCGGCGAACCGACACGTGCGCGCCGCCGACTGGCGAACCGACGCGTGCTGACATCAGCATGACGTCACCCAACGGTCGGTAACTGCTGGGGTGACGTCATCGCTGACGTCAGCACCAACGTCGGTTGGCCGGGCGGTCACTGGCCGGCGACCCGACCCGATTCGACCCGCAGAGGCCATGGCATGCGCGCGGCACATGCCGGCTGACGTCTGCATGACGTCAGCCCGTGCACGCGTGCGGCACATGCGGTCGGTTCGTCCAACCGGCCCGACCGGTCCGACGACCTGACGGTTGACCAATGACCGTTGACTGCCGTTGACCGTTGACCGTTGACTGCCGTTGACCGTTGACAGTTGACCAAAAAAAAAAAAAAGGATTTGTTTCTTTTTTTAATTATGTCTATATGGGTTATATGTAATCCATTTTTTTTGTTCTGCATTTGTTGCAAGAACAATGCCTCCCCGAAAGCCACGCGCATCTATACGCACAATGTCAGATGAACAAAAGGAAAGGCTTTCAAGATTGATAGTCGATTTGAATGGTTATCGATGGGAGAGTGACGACATAATTGATCATGTCATAGAGGTCAATAATAAAATTCAAGTGGTCATTTGGAACGGTTGTCCCATGCCAGATACTCATATGGTGCGATTCTTTATGAACACTCTTCCATTAGAATGGCAAGGAGTGTTGAATCGCCTATGGGAGGTCAAAGGATTTACTAGTTATAAGGAGCTAGTAATGGAATTTGTAGATGAGTATCATCGGGTTGGAGCCACAAAGACTGCGACCTAGGGACTGACTTCGATTAAGCGAGGAATGAATGTGCGTAGGAGAAATCCTAAGGGATATCCGTCTGTTTTTTCCGTGGCTGTCAAGAATGCCCGAAAATTTTACAGAGGAAAAGAAAAAGAAATTGATCCAAGTAGAAACTTTTCCTATCCGTTGTATGATGCCTTTGTTTTAAATGTTATGGCTGATCTTTATTTAGTGTTCTTGGTGGACATCTTATGTAATGTTAACTACTTGATTGTTGTTGTTGTAGCAACCTATATGTTAGCCATATTATGTGAAAGCATTATTATTATATTGTATGTCAATTATCTGTTGCTTTCGTGATTCTTTGGTTCTTTGTGGGTAGTTAGTCTGTGTGTAGTTATAGAAGTTTTTGTAACTTCATAAAATTGTTTTTTGCATATGACAATCATATTAATGATAGTTTTTTAAGTTAGGATTTTTGGAGGATGATTGGAAACATAGAGACCTTTTGATTCTGAAACCTTACTTAAAATTATTAATTAATATGATGGGTTTGTGCAAAATAGATGCATAAGTAATAGGCATTAATATTTCGTGCATATATGTCTGATATGTTCAGATAAATGGATTCAGCAACTAAGAACATAATTGCTTATTTGAACAAAGAAGCACTAAAAGCTCTTGACCATGTTATGGAAGATCTTGAGAATGCTGTGCGCCACCTTGAGCTAGCAGATGATCGCCACAAGGCATTTGAGCGGGATACAAATATTTGCTATGTTGCTTTCAGCTCAGTAGGATTATCAAGCTCTAAGCGCAAGCACATTGATTCGTTCAATATGTGGGAAAGCAAGGGTTCAAGTCCTTATTGCAAGAAACCAAGAATTAACCAACAAAAGAGAGGAAAACGTCCTCGTGTGAAGAGAGGAAAACGTCCTCATGTGAAGAGAGGAAAACGTTCTCATGTGAAGAATATCTCAAGGGTGAAATGTTACAACTGTGACCAGAGGGGTCACTATGCCCGTAATTGTCGCGAGCCAAGGAAGGTACACACCCTTTGTACTATTAAGAACTTTGCATATGTGTCAAGTTCTGTATTCTTGACTGAGTCTAATCCTTTGTGGACTGTAGATTCAGAAGCGACAAACCATGTAGCGAAGGATAGAGGATCCTTCGTGGAATTCCGACGAATACCAATTGGAACTAAGTGGATCTATGTGGGAAACAACTCCAGAGCTGAAGTAAAAAGGAATTGGCACCTACCAACTAAACATGCGTGGTGGACGCACGTTATTCCTACATGATGTGTTGTATACTCCGGAGATTCGTCAAAATTTAGTGTCTGTTTTAATGTTAGTTAAATTAGATTTTAATGTGAACTTCCATAATAGAGGTGTAGATTTGTATTTAGATACAAACTACTATGGTCGTGGTTATTTTCTGGATGATTTCATTGTATTAGATATTGATTATGTTAATGCAAATGTTTATTATTCCCTTCTCACATCTCCTAATTCATACGATAATGATGTGAATGTATGGCATGCTAGACTTGGTCACATTGGCCAACAGCGTATGAATAGACTAGCCAAAGAGGACTTGTTGGGCAATATTGAAAAAGTCGATTTGCCCATATGTAAGCATTGCCTAGAAGGGAAAACGACAAGAAAACCATTTGGAAAAGGCAAAAGAGCTAAATTTCCTTTGCATTTAATCCATTCTGATGTCTGTGATCCAATGAATGTGAGAGGAAGGCATGGGGCTGTTTATTTCATCACTTTTATACATGATTATACTCAATTCGGATATGTCTATTTGATTTCTCACAAATCTGAAGCAATAAGTTGTTTCAAAAGGTTTATGAACCTGGTAGAGAATCAATTAGACAAGAAAATAAAAGCATTGAGATCCGATCGAGGTCGAGAATATTTATCGATGAATTCAGAAAATTATGTGATGAAAAAGGAATAGAAAGACAGTTGTCTATTCCATATACTCCTCAACAAAATGGTGTTGCGGAGAGAAGAAACAGAACCCTACTGGAAATGGTTAGGTCCATGATGGCGCATGCTAACTTACCTATCACCTTTTGGAGTGATGCGTTGTTAACTGCTGCCTATATACTTAACCAAGTGTCTTCCAAATCAGTTACTTCCACTCCATATGAGTTATGGACAGGTAGAAAACCGGATTTAAGTTTTCTTAAGCCATGGAGTTGTGCTGCCTATACACATGAGTCCTCTCACAAGTTTGGGAAATTGGGTCCCAGAGGAAATAAGAGTATTTTTATAAGATAATCGGAACACTCAAAAGGGTATGTGTTCATATGTGAGCAGGAAAGTGGGAGTATAACTGAATTTGAATCACGGGATGTCACATTCTTAGAGGATGAATTTCCTAAGAAGGGCGAAATAGGGAAAGACTATTCCCTATTTGAAACCTTGGATCAAGATAATGATCTTAGTGTAGTTCGTCCAAGTGGGAGTAATATGAGAAATGATGAATTGAATTCAACTCATTCTCAATTGCAACCACATAATGAGACGACATCATCATTATTTAATCCAAGTGGGAGCATAATGAGGAATGATGTGCAAAGTGTACAAACTCCCATACGGCGAACAAGTCGCCAAAGTATTCCTCGCCGACGTTTTGACATTGAAAGGGAAACTTTTATGATTGCTCCACAAGATGAGGATGAGCTAAGAAATATTAATGAGGCTCTGAATTGCCTTAGTGAGGAAGAATGGATTCATGCAATGGAAGAGGAAATGGAGTCAATGAAATCAAACCAAGTCTGGGAACTGGTTGATCTTCCAAAAGGACGCAGAGCTATTGGGAACAAGTGGGTTCTCAAAATAAAGCAAAAGGCTGATGGCTCGATAGAAAGGCATAAGGCTCGCCTTGTGACGAATGGGTATAATCAACATGAAGGAATTGATTATGAAGATACGTTTTCTTCTGTACTGAGATTTACCTCGATTCGCATTATTCTAGCAATAGTAGCTAGTATGGATCTTGAGTTACATCAGATGAATGTAAAGACTGCTTTCATCAATGGAGAGTTAGAGGAAGAAATATACATGGAACAACCTACTGGTTTCATAGTGAAAGGCCAAGAAGAAAAGGTATGTAGACTTTTGAGATTGATATACGGCCTTAAGCAGTCATCGAGACAATAGTATATACGTTTTCATAATGCCATAATGGCATATGATTTTACAATGATAGATGAGGATCATTGTGTATATATCAAAAGATCCTAAGATCAACTTGTGATCATATCATTATATGTTAATGATATACTAATTGCCGGAAGTAATATGGAGTTTGTTAATATTGTCAAGAGTTGGTTGTCTTCCAACTTTGAGATGAAGGATATGGGTGAGGCTGCATGCATTCTTGGAGTTAAGATTTCAAGAGATCGTTCGAAGAGATTGTTATCTCTTTTGCAAGAAACATATATAAAAAAGATTCTTAAACGATTTCGTATGTCAGATTGCAAACCCATAGATACTCCTATTGCAAAAGGTGAAGGATTGAGCCATAGACTGTATCCAAGGACTCCACAAGAAAAGGAACAAATGAAACATGTTCCTTATGCTAGTGCTGTTGGGAGCTTGATGTACGCTATGAGGTGTACAAGACCTGACATATGTTTTACAGTTGGAATGGTGAGTAGATACCAATCCAATCCAGGTCAAGCACATTGGAAAGCCATTAAGAGAATACTGAGGTATCTAAAAGGAACTGCTGATTATACACTGAGTTATCAAGAAAAGGATCTGTGACTCGAAAGCTATTCTGATACTGATTGGGGAGGAGATTTAGACGAAATGAAATCTACCTCTAGGTTTGTTTTCTTATTGAATAATGGCACCATATGTTGGAGCAGTAAAAAATAAACGTGAATAGCCTTGTCCACGATGGAAGCTGGGTTCGTGGCATTATCAGCAGTAATATAATAAGGAGTTTGGCTTAAGAGATTTTTTGGATCATTTAGGTGTTATTAAGAAAGTTGCAAATCCATTATTAGTTAATTGTGATAGCCAAGCAGCTATAGCGTACACCAAAGATCCAAAATATCATGGCAAGACCAAACATATAGATACCAAGTATAATTTTGTCAAAGATATGGCTGCACGAAAGAATGTGAACTTACAGTACATATCTACGCATAGAATGGTAGCAGATCCTATGATAAAGCCAATACCTAGATATGTGTTTTGTGGTCATGTAAAATCTCTAGAATTGTGTAGAGTCTGATGTACTGGATAGTAATTTCCCTGAGTTGTTCACATGTATGAACTAGTGTTGTTTCATTATTAATGCCTATGAATCTTTGTTTGATCTTTATGCATCTTAATGCTCAGTGCATTTTATTAAGTTAAGGAAGTATGTCGGACAGATAAAAGATTAGCCCACTCACACGGGTAATCGCCTCTATTTAATGTGTGATAAATAGAGATGAGACTGTTTTTAAGCTTATTATCTAGGTGATAATCGAGAGCTCAAGCTTAAAATACATATGTCGCCTTAACTGAGTGTTAAGATGAGGACATAGTACTTACGATATCCGAAAGTAAAATAACCCACATATTTTACTTTATCTATCTAAGATGCCAAACGTGAGTTCTGATGAATTTTGTGTATGAGTAAATACGTAAACTCAAGTTAGACATTGGGTATGTCTGAACTATCATTTGTACGGTATTGAAAAATGTAAACATACGCTCCATGGGAAAGGAGTTAATACCGTAATACGTATTTCATACTACGTATGCATGAGACGACCAATAAGAATGGCAAAAGTTTGATCTCAACTTTTATGACATGTGAGACTCTTGAGGAATAGAGTTCCTCAATTTTAGTGCCCTCATGACTCTTATTTATTCTCAAGATTTTTATTTAGTGTTTGCTATCTTAGAATGTTGACAATGGTCATGAGTTGGTTCGATCTAATGGGACATTTCTAGAAAAGCAAGTTGAACTGAAATTGAGAGTTTGAAGGAAAGAGGAAGATCGGATTTGGAGAATCACATTGTGGTTTTGTATTCACTAGTCGACCAATTATGACTATCTTTGGGATAATCATAATTGTGAATGCAATAAATATATCATTATTCAAAAGAGATCAAGAGAGATATAAATGTGATCGATCGATCTAGGATACTGCATACTAAATTTACTCAGAGTGTGACGCCCAATATGAGCCGCTATATATTCCTAACAGATGTATAGCAACGAGCTCTCAAAGTATGCTGGTCGCACGAATTATTCACCGGTATGAATGTTGAAGAAAGGTAAAGAGAATCATGTTCGGCCCACCATGTGCGAGTGGGAGATGATGGCTTTATAAGTGATGGGCTTAAGGCCCGTCCGCCCATGTTGGGCCTAAAGGCCCGGCCCACAGGAATAAGGCCCGTGGGTGGAGGAACATATAAAAGGGATAAGAGAGGGAGAACACACCTTTTCCCATTTTTCAACGTACGTTAATTCTCTCCCTCTCCTCCCAAAAGGAAGAAAAAAGGCAAAAGGCAACTTGATCTTCCCTTCACGGCGAATTGTCGTCATCGGATCGAACAGGGCTGAATTCTCTTCCTCTTTTTGGCGTCGGTGTCTAATCTGTGGCTAACAAGGTACGCTCGAATCCGTGGTGTGCTTTACGATCGGTGATACGTGATTTTTCCCGGGCTTATCTTCCGCATTAGTTTTAGGGGTTCGATTTAGTGTCAAATCCGGTTTTCGGGGATCCGGTTATTCCCAACAAGTTTGTTGTGAAAATTAGAAAGTAAAAAGAAACCAAACCCTAATTCAACCAAAATAAAAAATAAAAACCCTCTTCGCTCGCCTCGGCCTCACTTGCCCACTCGCCTTTGTTCACTTGCCTTTCCATTCGTCTCTATCCACTCATCTCACTTCACATGTTTGGTTTTTATGATTTGTTGCTTTTAATAAGTGTGAAATTTATTGTTACATTATCTTATATTTATGTTTGATATATAGTGGTGTTCATAATTTGGCTGGTTAATATCGCATTATTGATGGATATGTAATTTGCAATAGTACATCTATCCTTTTAAAAAGTACAAAAAAATGAAACAAAAAAATAATCTGTTGGTTCCAAGTTGACCTGGGAAGAACCAAACCCATAGGCTCATTCCTCTATTTCAAAAATTGGGAACCAACACTAAGCGAATTATTCCCTTAGTTAGGTGCTGGACCGGCCCAACTCAGACTATGCTCACCCCTAGCTATTTGTGCCTAGCACTATCATATGCTATAACAAGGGTCGCACCAAACATAGCCTCAATCGGACCTATGTACCTTGACCCTCGAGTTGAAATGACATAGCCTGCCCATGTATAGGGCCAGAGCCAACTAGTGAGCTTTAGGAAAATTGTTTAATAAGTTCTAAACCTATTATATGATGACTAATTCAATGTTAACCCTTTCAACAGTATCAATTTGATCATAAACTTATTATATGATAGCTAATTTAGTCATAAAATTTTAGTTATACTAGTTTAATTCTAAACATTTTGATAATTTACCAATTTAATTATGAACATTCGTTTGTGTCAATTTAATCTAAACATTTTGAAAATTTATCAATTTAGTCATAAACCATTTAACAACTTGTCAATTTACTCATTTCGATCAATTTTGGGTTGGAAATGGCTAACCTGGACGCCTGCCAATCGCGTTGACCATCCTACATGGACCAACGTTGGTATGGATAATTTTTGCATTTTTTTTAAAAAAAAATTCCTTTTTTTTCTCTCATTTCCTGTTTTTTTTTTCCCCATTTCTTTTCCTTTGGTCTATGTCTGATACTTAGTCATGGTCTACAATGGCAACCCTCACCTAATGCTAGTCACTAGCCATGGCCAAGTATCTGCCACAACCAAAAGGAAAGAAAATGAAAAAACAAAAAAAAAAGACAAAAATTATCTGCATTAACGTCAACCATGTTGCGTAGGATGCTTGATGTCTACATTAATGATTTCTGAACAAAATTAATCAGAATGATTAAATTGATAGATTATCAAAAGACTTATGATTAAATTGGTAAATCTTCAAAAAATTTAAAGATTTATAATTAAATTGATAAGTTATGAAGAGGTTTAAGATTAAAGTAGTACAATTAAACAGTCGAAGATTAAATTGACCGTTATACAGTAATTACTCACTTTTTGAATAATTTTCCCGACTTAGGGATCGTTTAATGCTTGATTTGATCTGATGTCTTTGATAGCATGTTCTTTCAAGGTCGGGATGCTTGGATTCGGCAAAATCCCCCGCGGAAGAAAATATGCATGGAGACAAAAATATTCACGGTTTTCAAACAACCCAATAAAAACTTACGGCCTAAGGAATGGACATGCACACCGCTCAAGTGGGTGTCCGTTTGTGCAAAATGATGTGCCATTTGATGTAACTGATGGTACTAACGTGTATCGAAAGGCTCTTGAACAAAACGACTTGTATGTTCTTCTAAATGAAAGACTATAGCTGGTTTTGGCAACAAAAAGGAATGGAAAAAAAAAATGAGAAGTCTCTATTAAAATATTTAAATAATAAACTATATTTTCATTCAAAAAATTAAATTTTTAGACTAATCAGTAATAATTCCTCAAAAATTTCAGTATCAAAATTGGAGGTACTGAATTCAAATCTTTATTTAAATAATAAATCATATCTTCATTTAATAGCTAAAATCTTTAGAAGGGCTAAATAGATCCCACAAAATCTCATCATGTTAAATTAAAGGTATTGAATAAACCTGATTTTAAAATTGCAAATGAAAATTCCTTTTTATGACCCAAGTTGACTCTAATATTTTTGTTCAAAAGAAAGCTGGCTAAATGCTCACGAACTTTCGTACTTCGGAAACATATGGAGCTTTTGCACCGACTCCTCGTTTAGGACCACCTACTCTTCTTATGTTCACAATGTAATATATTTTAGAAAACCTAGAGCATCGCCGTCATTATAATTTAATTCATTTAATTTGTTAGTGTCCAAGTCAAAATTTAGGGCATATCGACCAAAAAAGATTAGGGCAAATCCTCATCACGTGCAAACAAAAGCAGCTACCCCAGGTTGATCAGCTGGTTAAAGTAGGAACGAAATCAAATTTGAATTCAACCTTTTTTTCCAATTTCTCAATTTGGCGACTTTAATAAATTGAGGGTCATCACGGGTCCAATTCCATGTGCTGTTTACAAATCGCATCTTAACGTAATATATTTTAGAAAACCTAGAGCATCGCTGTCATTATAGTTTAATTCATCTAATTTTGAGTAGTTGTAGGTACATTTATAAGAGACCATTTAGATAGGTTTAATAAATTCACGACAGACTTGGAAAAGTCAATGAAGCTTTGTTTAAAGAGTGGCAAAAGAAGTTACAAGATGAGAAATAGGATATTCTTCTAAATGAAAAACGTCAATGAGTTCAAATCTTTGTTTAAATAATAAATCATACTTTAATCTAATAGTTTAAGATTTTAGAATAGTTGACAGATTGTCACAATGTCAAATTAAAGGTATTGGGTAAACTTAATTTTTATATTGCTAATTAAATTTCCTTTTAATGATCCGCAATTGACTTTATTATTTTTTCTTTTTTGTTGCTAAAGTGTCTAAAGTGAGGGGTTTTGGGCTAGCCTCCCCCGAGGTTTACGTCTAAATAGTAACTTACGGCGAGAACCAACGGTGCCACCGGGTACTGGAGGGTTGTGTGATCCCTGAAGGGTGATCTCCGGCGGTTCCTTAGTCAAAAAAAAAAAAATTCTTGAACTTTCGTACTTTGGAAATATATGGAGCTTTTGCACCAACTCCCTCTTTAGGACCACTTACTCTTCTATGTTCACAATGTCATGTGTTTTGGAAAGCCTGGAGCATCGCCGTCATCATAGTTTGATTCATTTAATTAGTTAGTGTCCAAGTCAAAATTTAGGGCATGTCAACCAAAAAAATTAGTTCAAATCCTCATCCCGTGCAAACAAAAGTAGCAATCAAATTTGAATTCAACCATTTTTTCAAATTGCTCGATTAGGCGACTTCAACAAATCCAGGGTCATTGCAGGTCCGTTTCCATGTGCTGTGTACAAATCGCATCTCGATTCATTTTGGTTTCATGCAATGTCTTCCCAGTTAATGTCCGACTACAGACAAGCACACCCACGTTCCCGTATTTGATTAGCCCTAATCTTCCGAGTCAATGATGCACGACAATCCTATTCCGTACACCCTTGCGCTAATTGTGCAAGAGATTTTTAAGTAGTGGTACTCACGTTTTTTTATCATAAGAGGAAATGATTTGATCGACTTAGGAAACTTGTTCAATCAAGAGCAATACATTGAGAAGGTCCAAGGCCCGTCATTTGACCCGGAAGTAATAACCATCTAGAAGATTGATCTCATCTCAACAACAATTCGTATAAAAAATTTAAGAGGGTCGAGTGAGTTTTTCAATATTTCCACAAATAGGGAAAGAAATGATCCCTTATTTCTTTTCGATTAAATTGATAATTGGACAAAACTTTAGATACTTTACCTGATTAAGGGTTTAAACACTCACTTCTATAAATGCTGAAAGCAATATTTCTATTCCAAGTAGTTGTAAGTGCATTTATCAAACAGCATTTAGATGAGTTTAATAAACTCGTGATACTTGAAAAACGTGAATAAGACTTTGTCTAATGATAAAAGTAAAGCCTACCTTGTTCTCAAAAGAGTGACAAATGAAGTTACAAGATGATAACTAGGTTATGGTGCAAGGTTTGATTATCTAGGATAAAAATAGCTACAGAGAGTTTGAAAATATCACGGACATTTATCTATATTATCTTATGCATCACATATTATGGTAACGTAATAGAATAAGCAAATTAAATTGTTTGTAAGAATAGCTATTGACAATGCCAAATATACAAAATATGATAGAAAATTTCGAAAAAGTATTTGCGTGACTTGAAAGTTAGAATCGAGTGAATTCTAAAATTATTTACGAACGGGACTCTGGAGATTATACATGCGACTAATTTGATCTTATTGAGAATGATAAATATCCAGAAAAAAGGAACAGAGAGAGATTTCGAAACAAACTCCTCCTGAAATCCAATGGGCCTAATCAAGATGATATTGTGCGCCTAATTAGTTGGTTTTATATAGCAAAACATGGCATAATCCATCCACGTCGGACTCTAACATTCTTGATAGACGTGCCCGCTCTATGCTGACTTGTAGTTGAATCCCCTCTCCTCACCATCCCACAAAATGCCGTCACGTGGAGGAAATTTTTTTTCCAAATCTCAGTCCTTTTTTCTTTTTTTTTACACTCTTGTACATTGATACTTAAATAACGAATTTGTCTCAAAATTTGAATTTATATATATATATATATAAAAAGAAAGAAAAAGAGAGAGAGAGAGAGAGATACTGGCCTAGACTTCCCATATGACCAGATCGTCTTCAGTTCTGCGCGCTCTCGCTTCCACATGGGTGCGCCACGTGAATAGCGTACGTAGGCATCTCTGTTCTTGGCGGATTCTTGTCACATCAATCTGTAACAATAAAAAAAATGATTTCCATTCACCTAGTAACAAAAAGAAGGGTTAATATCAAAGAAAAAATATAATAAATTTAAATTTTAGATCATCAAAAATTATAAATTAATACATTTATGAAAAATTTAGTTAAACTTATTATCTATTATATTTGTTATAAATTTATCTTAAATTAATATAAATTTCTATTTGAATTTACTATATGAATTGGTGAAAGTGAACGAATGATAAATATAATTAAAAAGTTAGTTTGGTGTAACTTTTTACAAATGTATTAATTTAAGATTTTTAATAATCTGGAATTTAATTCGAGGTAAATTTATCACATATCAATTTTGGATTTTTCGTCATATTGATTCTTAAAAAAAAAATCAATTTTTGTGAGTAATAATATCTAAATTTACTAGACCCGCATTCCGCGATAATGAAAAATGTCTATTAGATCACCACTTAAGGAAAATTTAGCTTCTCACAAACCCTAAAAGCACACAATGACAATCCTAAAATACCAAAAAAACACTCAGGCATATATAACACAATATTCATAAACAAAAAAGTGCGAAAGAAAAAGAAAAAGCAACTCAACGTATATTGATTGATGGCTCTTGCCCAAAAAAAAAAGGAATATTGATGACCGTTCCCATCTCCATAGCGAAAGGCAAACTCTCTCGTGACCGTATATATTTGTGAGAGGCCACGTAGAGAGCCCGATAGGCGCAGAGGCTCACCAACAAGGCCGAGCCCCACCGCCGCACTGCCGCTTCGCACGCCTACCGGAAACTCCTCCTCCGCCTCCCGGGAGGCCGTTCACGCTCGTCGCCGCCGTCTCCGCCGTCTCCGCCATGGCGGGGCAGTCGCGGAAGTGGATGATCCTGGTGGCGACGATCTGGATCCAGGCGTTCACGGGGACCAACTTCGATTTCTCGGCCTACTCGTCGAGCCTCAAGTCGGTGCTGGGGGTCTCGCAGGTGCAGCTCAACTACCTCGCCGTCGCCTCCGACCTCGGGAAGGTCTTCGGGTGGTCGTCGGGACTGGCCTTGATGTATCTGCCCCTGTGGGTGGTGCTCTTCATGTCGGCCTTCATGGGGTTCATTGGCTATGGCATCCAGTGGCTCGTCATCAGCGAAATCATAACCCTTCCTTATATCCTGGTATGTATCTCGATCTCTCTCTGTCTCCCTCTCGAAACAAAAGGGTAACAAATGATTTGGGCGATTGAAATCGTGGTGTGATCGCAAGAATCTGGGAGGATCTGAGTGTCTATCTTATTTCTTTTTGGGGGGTCTCGCTTTTTTGGATCTTCTCGTCCACTCAAGGGGAGTGATGAAGATTTGGTGCCCTTTTTCTCTTCTCTCTATGCCGATGCTGCTTTTCTTAATTGTCTTTTTGGTTAAAAACAATCATTGCTTTGACTCTAAGTTCGTCATAACCACAGTGGCACTGCGCCTTCGATCAGACAGCGGAAAATGAGATGGCACTATTCTCTCGTCATCACTTACCCTAATCATATGCACAAGAAAAACGTCGGTGATCGAAAATTTACTGATCAAGTCACGTTGCACGTTTCTCTTGCGTCCTTGTGCTCGGGCTCGTACGAAAATTTCAGCCGGCAATGTTCTTAATATCCTGCTCTTGATTAGGTTCTGTTGGGTTCCTGAAAAATAGAAATGTTTTGAGAGAGCTTCAGATTTGCCGTTCTAGACGTCCATATATAGATTCTGACCTCTTCCTTAGTTACAAATGATTGGTTCAGATTTCTTTCTTCTTCCCTCTCTGTTTTTCTCTTTCTTTTTCAATAAATCATAGCCACGTCTTTAAGATCTTCATCTTGCAATTTGAATGCATCTTAAGGGGTGAATTTTGCTTCCTTCGCTTGCATATATCCTCTGGCTGTCCAGGAATTGTTTTTCTATGGCTGCAAAAAAGCGGGCACTCCAAGGCTAATTTTTACAAGTCCAGCTGAAATTTGTAGGATATTAAATACGCAGTGTGACACGACAACATAGTAATAATCAATGTGGACTGCTCGATGAACGTGCGTCAAGTGGAAATCTTGTTTTTATTATTTTTTTGTAAATTGTCTTTGTAAATGTGTAATATAAAAAATTTATAAAAAAAAAAAAAAAAAACAGATTTCGTACCCCAATCTCTTTGCTTAAAACTGTCTTTTTCATTTTTTATTGGCCACGACACTTTTCGTTTCCAAATTTAGGAGCTCAGAGAAAATAACAAAATTAGGGTTTGGGCAAATAGTTTCGCCATCGCGAATCCATCTGCGGGCAATCGAAAGCTGGCACGTCATGCGTCAGAAAGTTCCCCAGCTATGCAATTTCATGGTATTTATTGCAGTTTTTGTCATTTTGATTGGCAGTTGGACCCCACGATGACAATAATTTATTGGACTTTTCGGGTTTCGATCCCTTCTTTTCTTTTCCTTTGCTTTTGTTTTCTCTTTGCAAAAACAGGGATTCGTGCTTCCCAATTTCTTTTCTCTTTTTTATTTGTGGTGGTACGATGAATGTCGTGGCCGCCAGAGATCCCATCAAAGTATTCAGATGCGATATAATTTTCTTTTTCACTTCTTCTTGTCTCTTTGCAGTGGAGTTGCTCTTTGCTTCCGAATTTTATCTTATCGATTTAAGGGAAACTAGTGTTGAGGTTATGGATAGAGAGAGAGAGAGAGATCCTTTTTTTTTTTTTTTAAGTTGGTTTATTATCTAACTAAATTAATGTAGTCCCTAGTTATTACATGTCTGTCAGCTGGGTGATTATCTGATGAAGAAGGAAGGAGTCATGACTTTATTTTGGGAAAACACAAAAATCATATTGATATTTTCTCTCTTTACCACTTACCCTCCTCTACTTTGAAAACCTCCGATTGGCACATATATTTTGCCATTAGAGACTCTACTTATGGCTCCACACAATTATCTTATTTACAAAAACGTCATTTTCTGTCCGAAATTCCGAGCACAAGTCCTAAATCTCCTACCGCACCGAACACCAAAACTAAACTCAAAAAGTAACTGCTGAACCCTAAACTTGATTGCGCCACCGGCCCGCCGCTGAAGCCTTCCGACGCTGTGCCCACCGTCACGATGGCGTTGGATAGTTATAGCCGATGCAAGAGGCGAGGGTTTGTGGATGATTGAGTTTAGGGTTTGTGGGTAACTTGGGGGACGGAAAATTCTATAAAGTAGAGGATTTTGTTAGAGGATCATAACTGATATTCTATAAAGTAGAGGGTTCAAAAGTGACTATCGGTACTCTTATGTATTCTGGTGTAAGGATAATAATGGAATACCCAAAGAAGTGAGACAGACATAAGTTATACAACCATCCCCTCAATAATGCAGATGTAGATGTGAGTATTTAATTTATGAAGTAGGTGCTTATGGATGGAAGAGTAATTTAACAGGAAATCTAAAAGTGACACAAAACGTTGTTTTGGCTAAAATATGTCTCAATAGAAAGAAACAAATATTATTGTTCAATTTTCACATGCACCATGTTTGATCCCGACGACATGCATCTATAATTTCTGGAGAAAAAAAAAGCAATGAGCTTCTCACTTGACATGGGTATTCCAATAAAATTCATACAAGCCATGTTTTCTTAGGTCAATTCAGAACCTAAATAAACTTAAAGAGATAATATGGAACGGGTTGTTCAAGAGATAATTTGAAGTTTCTACATAGTTAGATGAAACATATTGTTTAAGAGATAATATGTGATAAGCTAAATCCTACCAACCCTCAAATTTATTGTCGTCGTCGTCGTCCGGATGTTATGCTTGCAAAGAAGTCATGTTTCTATCTTTTAAGTGGTGATTAGTGTTTGCTTTAACAAATTAGAATGGGCATATTTTGTGAGCTTACTCGATATAGAGGCCAATTCAGTAAACGTGACTCTACCACCCGTGAGGTTGGTGGCACGATCGCACCTACCACATGGATTTTTTCGTCCCCTTCCAAAAGAATCTTTTACATCAATCCCTCCGCACCTCTCACGTACCAATCAAAGAATTACACGTGCAATTTCGGGGTGCTTATTTGACAGAAAAGCATACTATTAAATACGTAATAAGTATGTAGCACTATTATGTATTGAATTGTAAAGTTTTAATATAATTTATATGTTAAATTATACTACCTTAATGGTACATATCGGGGATTACACTCTATATAGCAATTAAAGCGTTAACTACTGCAGATGTATCTTTTATTTTAATACAACCACAGGCTGCACGCTTAACTTTTAATTATAAGCATACATAAATTATAATGGTGTAGATAAATGTTTGATATAATAAAATCATATATCTGACGAATTTATATTGGGCGATGAATTGAATTGATGAATTATTATTGACTATTCTTTTTTAATTCTAATATTAGGGCTGATGACCAATGTGAACTGGCAGGTCTTTCTTCTGTGCTTGTTGGCCGGTTGCAGCATCTGCTGGTTCAACACCGTCTGCTTCGTCCTGTGCATCCGCAACTTCCCGGCCAACCGGGCGCTCGCGCTGTCCCTCACGATCAGCTTCAACGGCGTGAGCGCCGCCCTGTACACACTGATCGCCGACGCAATCAACCCGTCCTCCAGTGCTCTCTACCTCCTCCTCAATGCCATCGTCCCCCTCATCACCTCCTTCATGTCCCTCGTCCCGATCCTTCGGCAGCCATCCCTCGACCCCCTCCCGCCCGATGCGGTCGGCCGCGACTCCCTTATCTTCCTCATCCTCAACGTCCTCGCCGTCATCACGGGCGTCTACCTCCTCCTCACAGGTTCATCCTCATCAGACGCCACCTCGGCCCGCTTCCTCCTCGGTGGAGCACTGTTTCTGCTGATCTTCCCGCTATTCATCCCTGGAATCGTGTACGCTCGGGGCTGGTTCCGCCAGGCGATCCACTCTAGCTTCCGCATTGAGGGCTCGTCGTTCATCCTGGTCGACGATGATGGCCTAGAGTTGCATAAAGAGCTGATAAACCGCGAGGCGAGCATTCACGAGAATGGGCTGACGCACCTGATCAGCGATAACGGGTCGTCGTGTGGGCTGACGAGGCACAAGGCCGAGGGGTGCTGCGAGAGCGTCGTGGGGAGTCATCAACTGGCAATGCTCGGTGAAGAACATCCTGCGAAGTTGCTTGTGAGGAGGTTGGATTTCTGGTTGTACTACATTGCGTACTTCTGCGGAGGGACCATTGGCCTAGTGTACAGCAACAACCTAGGCCAGATTGCTCAATCCCTAGGACAGAGTTCGAACACCACGGCGCTCGTCACGCTCTACTCATCCTTCTCCTTCTTCGGCCGCTTGCTCTCCGCCGCTCCCGACTACATTCGCACGTAAGTACGCTAAGGTCATTGCACTCAATTTCAAATCTGACGTTTCCAGTTACATGTAAAAAGAGTACTTATATTGTCTGTAATAGTGCTAACTCGCTAACCAATCTAATCAAGGGTTTGCCTCTAACCCGAATTTTGTCCCTTCACAGGAAATTCTACTTCGCAAGGACCGGGTGGTTGACGCTCGCTCTCTTGCCCACTCCGGTCGCTTTCTTCCTGCTAGCCGCGTCGAGCAGCAGTGCAGCATTGCACGTGAGCACCGCCTTGATTGGGCTTAGCTCGGGGTTCATCTTTGCAGTGGCAGTCTCGATCACGTCCGAACTGTTCGGCCCTAACAGCGTTGGGGTGAACCACAACATCCTCATCACCAACATACCCCTCGGGTCGCTGTTCTATGGACTCCTCGCGGCCATTGTCTACGATGCAAACACAGGATCTGGCTACGGCATAAGCATGGTCACCGACTCAATGGTGTGCCTAGGGAAGGACTGCTATTTCCTAACGTTTGTGTGGTGGGGATGCTTTTCGGTTGTGGGATTAGCCTGTAGTTTGCTATTGTTCTTGAGAACCCGACCCGCTTACGATCGGTTCGAACACAATCGGATCATCTCAAGTCAACTGGGTCTAGGGCAATAATGCAATTGAAATCGATAGGGAAAGTCGATTACAGTTTAATTTAGATTTCGAGTACGTGCTTACCCCAATCAGCATTTGACTTTATGAATATATCATTAAATTTTGGTTAGGAGTCCTGAGAGAGGTGAGATCGGACAAAATAGTTCTGAGTATAGTTGGCACTCAGCTGCTGTTAACAAAAGCAAGGATGCAGTCCATTCGGGTGTTTTTTATAACAAATTGAAATGTCCAATACTCTACTGATTTATCACGGTTCTCTATTTGGTGACTTACCAACTTTACTTCCGTTCAAATAATCCAATAATAAAAAATAGCGAAATTGAAAGCAACCATATAAACGTTGTTTACTAACTCAAATGAGAGTCGGCAGAAGTAATCAACTGCTTATTCTGAGAATGTTGAACTCTTGTTGTTCAGTGCTCCAGAGACAAGTGCATAATTTGAAAAAGAAAAATTGGAGGAACTGCTGAAGCAGTAGACATAATAGTAACACACAGATGAATAGAACAAAATAGTAACAAAAATGTTTCTACCTTAGTTATCACAAATATTCACAATGTGAAAACAAAGTGACTTCTTGATGATTGCTTATTCATTGTCTTGCCCACGGACCTAATAAAACAAAGAAATAAGTAGGCAGCATGAATGAGCTTTCAAGCTCGCTTTGTGCAGCCTGCTCCAAATGCAAGGTAATTTCTTTGATACTACATACATTAACTATGGTAAGGTCAGGTACAAAAGGCATTTCCAGGCACCACCAGTGCTAGAATGGAGCTCTTGAAGTCACTCCAGTGAAATCGATTGGCTCAAGATTGATCCAGCCTTGTTGTTTCTGATCTTAATACTGGCGGTCTTAGCATCGCTTTTGTTTGGTTCGGGAGTCCAAACCTTGCCGGATGGCCCGTCGCCAACCTGAAGTGGAGTCATGTTCACGAGGTTATTCCTTTGAAGCAAATATTTACTGCGCTTGAATGAAGGAGAAATGGTTTTGCCGTATGAATCATGACATTGCTCCTTTTACATTAGATCTGAACAAATTGAGAGACATTAGGCATGACTTAGAAGACTCTCGGCCGGTACTTTCCCCTTTGCACGGTACGCGCGGCTACGTTTGCGTGCGTCACCAATGTCACTACGAGGGACATCCTGCTTATTTCATCCAGAAACAGTTTGGCTGAGTTTGAATATCATCAAAAGAGGGATGCTCTTGGCTCCGTACTCGCAGCCCCAAAGCCCCATTTCACACTGATACTTGGCTTGACAATGCGCCGAAATTCATCACTGAATCAGACAATCACATTGTTAAATGTTTCGACGCCTTTAATCTGACGGAACAGCGAATATCTCTTCATTCCACCAATCGATGTGGAATCTATTGGTATATGGAGAGGTTAGGGGCTAGAAGATCTTACCTGGCGTTTACTGAATGATCTCCTCCTGCCAATAGCTACTTAAATCAAGGTGTTACAAAGCAGGAGGTGGAGAAGAAGAACCAAACGATCAAGTTACCACATTAATGTCACCGGATCTCTTGGAATTGCCCTAAATGAGAGTGAAGCATAAGTTCACTAAGAAAGCTTCCAAAACTAGCTCGCTTGACAGAAAAACGCAGATATAGGTGCTTGTTCTATCATGTCCAAATCCTCGTGCACTTGACAATTGTTATTAAATCACGAATTCTTCACGCGGTGCGACAGATATAACATCTACTACAAATTGATCGGTGCTTCATACCGGCCATTAAGACTTGGCACAAAATCAACAAGTTGGAGACAAAAGCTAGCAGGCTCAAGGAATTTTCCGGTGTGCCAGCCACGGCACCAGAATAGTTTGGCTCGAGAGTTCTCTTATTCGGTGACAGCACAGAAAATCCCTGATTTGATGCTTATCGCATTCCTGTTTCTCTATCAAAAAGTGAGATAAAGAACAAAATTCGTCATTGGAAAGGATAAATAATAATAAGCAATTGCAGAAAAAGAGATGCTGTCGACGCATATCCAACAAATCGACTACTGTAGTTAATCATAATATATTTTACAAAAATGGCATGAAGAACAAGATTCCTTCTCGCAGGTACACAAATTTAACTTTTACAATGTCATATACATTTTAATTTGACAAAATAAATGCCCAAGGGAATCACAAAAAAGAAAAAAAAATAATAATGAAAAAGAAAACAGGGGGTTGAATATATGACTTGCCACAAGTGGAAGTTTTGTTGCCGTGGAGAAACAAATTTCGGACCGCATCTGTGCAAAATAATGACGCCGCAAGTCTTGCTGATGCTCGACCTAATGCTCAGAAGTCGAGGGAGCTCAGTGGCAGCGTGTTTCTGATTGCCCACATATCCATTTTAAAGAATGAAGCCAATTTGGAGAAGAGAACCGCTTGGATGCCTGAGTTCCCTCTGAATGTGAATCTCCATTTGTTCACCAACTTTACATTTATGGATGTGAATCTCAACATATCCGTCTTCTCATCAGAAAATTCAATCGGAGTTGGAATCATATAAATCACTTGGGCAAGGGGTCATGACCTCAGACTCAAGTAACTGGAGCACCCTGTGCATGGTTGGCCTATCCTCTGGGCTAGAGGAGACGCACTGAATTGCGATACTAAGCAGAGCATCAAGACTTTCTGTCTGCACACCCTCACACTGTGGATCGATAATTTCTCGTTGCCTATTTACTGTGAGGAGGAAGTTTAACTGCCAAGGAAAATGGATGAGTACTACGCCTATACTCAATCACAATCACACACGCACATGCATGCATGTAGAACACAAGCACATGCATAGGCATTACTCTGGGTGGTTTCCGGAAGCAGTGGAATTAATTACACAGAAAGACCTGAGGACTTTAGATTTCAGACAAGAAGTACACTCCAATGAGATATTATAAGAAAAGGGCATCCAGCTTTCACTTATTTAACACTTGGTACTAGAGGATCCTGAAAGTTTTGAGGAGGAAAGAAGAAAGCTAGACATCTAGATAAAGTTGATTCTTCTCTGCAGAATAGACAGCAATTCAGGTCTTAATGAGAAATTAGATCAGGCAACAAATTCTAATAGTACCAATAAGCTACAAAATTCCAGTAAAGCTACCATAGCAGGCAAAAGGTTCTTTGCAGCATTCCTCTGCATTTACAGTTTCCACATTCAAAATCTTGTTATTCTCAGGAGAAGCGAAGCAAACATTTTATACAATCAGCAGAGAAAGCATCAAATGCACTTGAACATATGGCCCCGTTTGGTTCGGCTTTTGGAATGGGCTTTGGGACTCTAAAGTCCCTTGGCCAAATGCAAACACATTTGGTTCAATTTTTTGGACGACTTTGGCAAAATGCAATCGCATCTCCAAATGGCTTTAAAGGCCTTTAGCCCAAAGTAGCTCCGGAGGTACTTTGGGAAGTTGCATCTTCGGAATGCAAGTCCATAGTACTGTTCATCTTCTCCAAAACCACCGCACGGAAAAGCCGATCGGAGGCCGATGACCACTGGCCAAGAGGTCGTGCAAGATGGCGACTGCCGCCTAAGGGTTGCCCGACCCCGACAACCGTCGCTGGACCTCAGGTGACACTTGGTCCTGCAACCCAAGCGATAGCCGAACCGCCCAAGCATCGCCCGCCTAGGTTCGGCCATCGCTTGGGGTCGCCCGACCTAGGCGAGCGGTCACCCGACCTAGGCAAGCGGTCACCCGAGGTCACACGACGGTTGCCTGGGCCGGGCGACCTCAGGTGACCACCACCTAAGGTTGCGTGACCCCAAGCGGTCGCGCAAACCTAGGCGGCTGACGCTTGGGGTCACGTGACCTCAGGCGACGGCATCTGGGGGACAGATCCAGCAGTCCGGCTGCCAAATTTGATGGTCCGGTGGCCAGACTTCAAAAAAAAAAAAATACAAATGTTTTTTTGTTTTTTTAATTTAATAAAAGTCCTTTACAAATACAAATTTTACCCAACAGTATTTTCATCAAAGTTGTTTCTCAATACACTTTAGAATTACAATCCACCAAACGCTATTTACATTTCGGAAAACCCCATTCATCCAAAGGTTTGCAAAAAATGCAAATACATTCCCCAAAAGCCGAACCAAACCGGGCCTAAGTAAAAGAATCATGGTTTTCCATGGTTCATGGACCATGGTTGATTTAATGCGTGTGACAAACAAGAAGCTCTTTGCTAAGCCTTAAAAGTTTTATACACCCAAAAAGCACACTCAGAACATTCTTGCATAATTCTTAGAAAGAACAAGAGATCAACAGGGAGTTAACTTCCTGTGATCAGTAACATATCCTTCAACTAATTTTTAGAAAAATTTCAGTAACTCATTTCAATTTAATTGCCGCGTCTCAACTAGAATCCTATGCAATTCCAATAATTCAAGATAATAAGAGCCAGCAGAATGACCATCAGTTTATACGTACCCAGCCAACAATGTTAAGGCCTTTCTCTATTAGTGTAGCATCAGTCGGTCGCTTTCCACTCAGTACTTCGAGCACCAGGACTCCAAAACTGTAAACATCACTCTTTTCAGTTGCTCTACCACTTTGCATGTATTCTGCATATATAGTAGTCAAGGAATTCAGGAAATGTCAAAGTTAATAACCTTAGTAAAAGAAATAAGCCAGACCAGAAAGATTCCCTCAAGAGAGTTAACCTACAGACTACAACTAAACCAAAATTAACAACACATGGTCCATAACTTACTGGATGTTATCATGAGAAGTACAACAAAATATAAAACTGCCAGTAAAGAAATCTCTGGTCCATCTACTCTGGTGCTGGTTCCTTTTTGATCCTTGCAGTTTCGTCACTTGACATATAGTTAAACTTTCACAAAGTTGGAGACCATCAGTGGTCCAATCACACTCAAAAAGTATGACAGGATGAAAATGGAGACAACAGGAATGTGGACTAACCTAGCAAGGCATGCACCTCAAGGACTAATTGGGAATATTATTCCTACTGAATGATATTGCAACTATATCCATTGTCTTACAGCTGGTTGAATCATTCCCTTGCAATTCATTATGTTACAGGTTGCACTCTCACTGCCTCATTGAAAGGATTTCATGTACTTATCGGAAAGGACTTATAAAGGCCAAAAAACCAACAGCATAGGGGTGAAATATCACAATGTCAGACGAAACTAATTAACATACCATTTTGCTGAAACGTTAAATTAACTTCTGAAGCCATAAAGCCTTGTCCGATTACAATGCTTTCCAGTGAGAGCTACCATCAAGGTCCATTTAGTCAATCTCCTAATGTTAACTACTTCTATTCACTTAGTCAATTTGGTTTCATGCCAAAAATCCAAGAGAACTTAATAATTAAAAAAATGCTGATGCCCTGAATGCTTTCTTGATGGACTATTTTGGTTGTCTAAAAAATTGTTTAGATATAGGTCAATTCCCTCATTTTAAGGCAACTGCATGATCACTGTCCAAGAATGACATGCTTTGAGCAGCAAAGACAGGATTTTGCTTAAAGTAATAGCACCAAATGAAAGGACCGTGTCCTTCAAAAAGCAAAGTCAAGGTATCTTACAGCTAAACAATTTAAGACTATGGCAAGCAGAACGTCCTTTAATACAGCTATTCATGGTTAGATGTTACATTCTTACCTGGTGCTAGGTAACCAAATGTTCCAGCAACAATGGTTGTAATGTGAGACTCCTCATCCTCCAATAATTTAGCAAGCCCAAAGTCAGATACTCGAGCCTCCAAATTACCATCAAGCAAAATATTGCTCGACTTTATGTCACGGTGAATGATTCTTGGGGAGCAATCATGGTGCAGATAAGCAAGTCCTTTAGCAGCTCCTACAACAATATTACAACGTGTCTCCCAGTCTAATTGCTCGGATCTTTCTGCATGAGCAAGCACATGGAGTTATTTCTTTTTCTTTTTTTGGTGGGAAGAGGGGGGGCATAAGCACATCAAGTTATTGAACAGTCCAATTTACCCAATTAATGAGCAGTGCTACAAGATGCTTATATTAAACTAAACTATAGTTTACTAGACAATAATGAGGCTAATGTTGTCCATTTAACAGAAGGTATTACAACAGCTCCTTCTATTGCCATAGAAAAATAAGAATGACACAACAAACAGTCTGATGGGTCATATCACCACACAAGGGTAGCACCTCTCCCAAATTGAAATGATGTTCAATTGATGTAGTCATGACTATCCTTCAATCAACAGAGGTATAAAAGACAACTTCTGCAAGGTATTTAAATAATTCATGGACCACAAAGTTAATTTCCACAGGCTTGTTCCATTCCATTACCAAAAAAATCTTTATTTGTGCCACTAGTCTTCACCAATCAGGATCTGGTGGATTATTCCTCCCTGTATCTACATCAAATGGACCTATTTAGCAGTCATGGAACAATGTTAGACCTAGAGTATGCCAACACACCGATAACCGAGATACCATCGCTGGCCTAAAATAATCCCCCTCACTCACCCTGTCCTTCCCATCTCTTCCTATACTACAACCAATAAAAAGCAGAGGTGCTACTGATCAGCTTCCTGCCTTGTTTAGAAGGTAACACCATATTCAGCACGTAAGGCACATCATGTCATCAATAAGCATTTCCTGCCTATCAGACTAATATAAATGGCAAAACAAATAGTGTAGTTTATGTCAGAAACAACAATATCATGCACAGAAATTGGGTGCTGCTATACACAAACGGCAGAAGTAAATTTGTGAATGTGCTGCACTGCAGCTTTCTGTAAAGAGAATGTACAGAGATAAACACTCACCATGCAGTGCTTCATCAAGGCTACCACCAGATAAGAAGTCATAAATCAGTAATTTTGCCGTAGGAGAATTACAATATCCCCTCAAATTCACCAAATGCCGATGTTTTATGCTTCCAAGAATCTCAAGCTCCCTTTCGAAGAAGCGGTCAAATCCTTCATTGATTTTGACAATTCTTTTCAATGCAAACACATTACCATCATCCATTGCAAGCCTGTACACAGTTCCAAAACCCCCACAACCTATTATGTGTTCCTCGTTCAGTGTCTCCAATTTTCTTATAATGTCTTTCGATGAATAAGGCAAGTCTCCGTGAAACATGACAACTGATGCACCTGAAGCAGCAGGATTATGTTTGAGATTACAAAAGTCAACAAACTTACGTGATAGGAATAGCAATATAAAAGATGCTCAACAAATATCTTGAATTTTTTGCAACAGCACACACCGCCATTGATATTTATAGCAAAACCCTTGGCGTCATTTTTGCCAAATTTCTTGTACAGAAAACAACCCCAGAAACACATCAGGGCCACCAAAAGCAATGCACCCACAGTGGCAGATGCACTTATAAGCAGTCGGCCAGAGTTCTTCTTTACACCTTGACCTTGGGCTGAAAGACATAATAACATCATGAGGTAAGAAGTAGAACACATTCAACTTTCAGAAGTTCCAATCAGCACATCCAGCAATACCTGATGTAGGAGACTGGGGATTCGTAGAAGGTCCTCCGTTACATGCCGCATTGATCTGTTTTCCACACAGACCCTTGTTACCTATAAAGCTGCAAAAAATATTCTCGTCAACCAGTAAAATGAAGCAGAATGCTGTAGATTATAATGCATTAAAAGAAATAGGAACAAATAAGAAAGATCATTTAACTGCAGAGGTAGGTACTTACGAGCTTTCTGGAAAGTTGCTGAGTACACCATCAGATGGAATTGCTCCAACAAGAAAATTAGCAGACACGTTGCTTCACACACAATCAAATCATAATGAGAACGTTAAGAGTGACAGTTTCCAATAAATTATAATCAAACTTCTATTGTCTAACGTCAACAACAAACTCACAAGGTAACAAGTTTATTCAACTTTCCAAGAGAAGGAGGGATAAAGCCACTTAGGGAGTTGCCTGAGATATCCCTGAAAAGTCAAAGACAAAAGTAAATAATTCAAGAGAAAAGAACTATTGGCCCTTTTAGATGACTCACGCACTCTCTCCCTGTCTATGGGGGTGAGTACAAGGACAGTTGCCCAGAGCTGAGGCCCATTGCTAGTAGAATTCACCTACAAGATCCTAAATAAGGAGACCAAATAACTCACAGATTTCTTAGATTGGAAAGATTTCCGAGCTCACTGGGTATTAGACCACTTAAGTAGTTACCCTGCAAATAACTGCCAAGAAAACAAGCTTGCTTGAACATCAACTAGAAATAAACAGGACGGTACTCGAATAAAATTTCCAAAACGGTAACCTAACCCCCCCCTCTTCCCATATGCGTGATGACTAATAATTTCATTTAATACAATTCTGCAATGTGCCAACAGCAGCTTGAAAAGAAGTCCCATCTCTGTATAAGAATCAAAATAAAAAAGAAAAAGAATATCCAGATTCTACAAAGGCAAACAGGAACAACAATCACAGCCATCCTGCAAATGAAGAGCTATTTCAATCAATAGAGAATCCAAGTAAGAACTTACATTCCCAGCAGCTCTGTGCAGTTCCCCAACTCAGAAGGAATTGCCCCATAAAAGTTGTTGTCATGAAGAGATCTTTAGCAAAACATACATATAAAGGATTAGACATAGAGGGAAGAAGAAGAGAGGAAACAGCAGAAAGAAATTGACGATACATACAGAATTCTCAAGTGCTCAAGCTTCCCAAGATCCGGTGAGATGGATCCACTCAATTTGAGATAAGAAAGACTCCTGGATTCAACATAGAGGAAGTTTTTAGTTCAAATCAATATAAGGGAATTTACTTTTGCGTGTTTCAATCTTTTTGAAGCAAACATATTAAAAATTTTAATGTATCAAAGAAAGGAGGGAGAGAAGAATAGGACCATTTATTATACCATTGACACACTAATGAATCTTAAGGACTAGTCTAGGGGAATCCAATAGAAAAATGAGGCAGGTTTCATATCTTTGGGATGGCATTCATGGGAGATCAAACCATGTGACTGAATGCATACCCAGAATCCCGTCATCTACGCAAGATATGCATGCAGAAAACATCATGTTTAACTTAACGATTGCTGGCAAATTTAGTTAAACAAAGCTCAGCCTGAATCGTAAACCTTTTTCTGGTTATGGCAGCGCCCTAAAAGCAAAACTGTTCAAACCACCATAAACCTTCTTATTAGTGAAAAGAACCTCAAAATGATCACCCGCAAGCTGTGCATCCCATTACCAAGCAATATTCCATAAACACGAAAGACTACAACTGCCAAGCGCTACACCGATTGGCATCAGGAACATAGATCCTCTTTCTATTTCACTCGTCTTTAATGAGATCCAGACAGTGAAAATGTTTTCTCATAATCTCCTTAAACGCCCAATTAAGGTCTCAAATAGCCCTGCATATATAAGATATAAAAAACGTTTTTGGGTTATGACATGGTTGCAAGGCTAGTAGAGACACTAACACTTGTCTACCATTTTCAGGCTAGATCAACGATCAGTTTCAAGTCCTTTTCTCTTTACTCTTGCACTAAACAAGCTCCTAAAAACTATTCAGGATAACATTGTCCAGTGTATGCTTTTGAGGTTAATTCACTTTATCTGCATTGCATGAATAAAAAATCTCCATTTTGTTGTTCTGCTGGACACATAGGAGTGCACCAGGCTATCAAGGATTATAAGAAGATATATTGGGGGTTTTCACCCAAACTATAGCATGCCAACTGCTAAACTCACAGCATATTTTAACAATATACAGAGTGGTAGGTAATCCTCCATCATTTCTGAGCAGTGTGTATAGGCGGTGGAATCTTGTAGTTGCTTCTTCGATTGAAATTTGAGTTAGCTAAGTACATTATAAAAAACTCCAAGTTAGGATGTTCTTTTCATTTTGGAAAGCTCAAAGTTCTTCAAAGAAAACCCGCAATCTTGCATTAGATTTTAAAATCTCTTGCTAGTATTTCCCGATGGCCTCACTATCCTCCCAAGCACTCATCTTACCCATGGAAAAATCGAAGGGTAAGAGACACTATAGGAGCATAAGATTTTCTTAAGGCAACATAGCTAAGCACTGATGATAACAACTTTGACAAAGTTCCCTAAATTTCACACACAAGATCTTCAACACACAAGTATGTCAATTGAGGTTTGAGCTCACAGTACTAACATAGTATCTGCCTGACACAACCTTTTCAACCAGAGAGAAAGTGAATCAGTCAGAAGTTTTATGAACCAAACTAAACTTGACACATAATAGTCAGGTCACATGTCTAGAAGAGCTTGTAGTCTGCTCTATTCCCAAAAGAATAATTACAGAAATAATAGGGAAGCCATGTGCAAGAGGATCAATGAGAAGTTCTCCAGATAGGTTTAGAGCTTACAAATATATTACACTCTTCGATACAGCATCACAAGTCACTCCTTTCCATCCACAAGGATCAGGATCCTCCGGTCTCCAGTGAGAAAGGATGTTATCTGAACCAACAACTGCAGATCTAAAGTTCAAGAGCGCCTCACCTATGAATGTATGAGTAAGATGTCTTAGTAAAAATGCTCATGTAGATCCAAGATGGTGTCTATTAAATATTCCCACTCTCAAGAAACATGAGCACATTAATCCTAAAAGACACTTTTCTATTTGCATTTTTATTCATGTAGCCTAAATGGCAAAGAATGAAAATTAGCCCAAATGCCAAAGAATAGTAGTTCAACTATAACATAATTGAATGATACTATATCTGATGAAAACAATATTCTAATGGGTACAAGTTACAAGCATAGGGCAAAAACAATGATACTTTAATGACAACACTTTGAGTAGAGATTTTACATTAGTATTCAAAATTTTGATAAGTGAAGATCAAACCAAAAAAGGTCACCGTACCATCAGGGCTGAGAGCTGTACTTTTGTCGATTGAACCATAGAGCTGTAAAAGGCAAAGCAACCATACTCCTAGGAGATTCATTTGACAAGTGCCCATCACGGCACTGGTCAAGCATAATAAAGCTACTCCAAATCATCTGATGTGCCAAGCTCTAGAATAATTGAATTGCACATATAGCTACAACTGCAAAGATGCCATCCTGAAGGAAAGAAATACGATAAAATCCTGAACGACAGAAAAAAGAAGGAATTAATGAAAGGCATTTAGAAACTTCATTAGTCATTGAGTTTAATAAGTTTATACTAAACCGATGTGCAAATCACTCATAGCAGAAAACATCGACTGTCCTAAACAAATAAAGCAGTTACATTGCTACAAAATAAACGACAGACAACCAATAAACCCTTCAATCATTTAAGTGGACTATAATGTAGCAAAAAGCAAGGGGAACAATGTAAATTCCTATTGAGTAATCCCATCATGATATGAGTGCCTGGATAACAACACTAATTCCTTCCTTCAGATCCACGCTGAAGAAGAAAATACAAAATTGCTTTGACATTTCCAAAATGCCCACAAAAAATATCAGTGACTAAAATAGTAAGTACCTAGCACTAAAAATTGGAATTGAGATTGACAATTCAAAATGCACGAGTACATTGAAATGCTTTTGATGCTCTCAGGACATGGCAGAACCAGGAAAAATCAAGCCATGAAGATGGAGTTTCATAGCTTTCTTCTCGTTTCCAGAAGTTGCCAACCTTAGCGATATTCACTAAACAGAATTATACTGCAAAGACACGCCTAGGGGACCAAGTTCATGAAATGCACAGTATCTAATCAATTCCCAAGAGTAGAAGAGCTTCAGACAAATCACGACCGAAGCGACTACAGGATCAGCCATAACACGAGAATCCCAACAATAGCATCATGATCACAGCACCTACATTTCCCCCGATTCAGCACCAAGAACTTCGAAACGAGCAACCGGCACTAAGAACCGCCATCATCAACCCAACCCAGCTGATTCCTACTCAAAATGTTCCCCGAGCACTAGCTAGCTTCCAGACGCATGCCGCTCGACCGCGCAATCGAAGCGGAGAAAAAGACTAGAACCGACTAATCGAGCCGAAAACCAAAGGAAAAAAAAACCGAACGGCCACCGACGCCCGACCCGAAATTGAGCTCGGCTCTCGGACAATCGCGACGGGAAATCGAGCGGCGGGGTAGGAATCAGAGAACGCCGGAGCGCACCTCGGGCCCGATCCGGGCGACGCCGGAGGAAACGCGCCGGAAATGCGGGGCGGCGGCGGCGACGGGCGGCGGAGAAATCGTCGGCCTCCGCTGAGATTCGGTCCGATTGCGAGGCGAGGGAGAGTGTGGAGAGAGAGAGAGAGAGAGTAGAGAGAGAGTGTGAGGGTGTGTGGATGATGTGTTCGGGGGTGTGGGGGAAGGGAATAGATGCTTTGGAATTTCAAAGTGGACGTCGGAGCAGCCAATGGGAGCCGAGTGGCGTCGCACGTGGGACGGAGACCTCTGGTACGTGCAACCGACGCTCTTATTGATATTCCCCAAATTCATTTTTTATTTTCATTTTTTCCCCGTCTCCTTTCGCTGGAAATTCATTTTATTATAAAATTGATTTTTCTTATAAAATTGACTAATGTGTTTTATCCGTTGTTCCGGAGCCGAGGCGGCCCACCCCACCCCACCCCACCCCACCCCCCACTTCACATCGACAGCCTGTCATGTTACGTTTACAACGACCAAGCGCCCCCACCGTGACCAGGTGCAGTGAAAATCCTAAGATGCACTAACGTTAAACCACTACTGCCGATCTAGATGAACTCCACGAACGATCCGGCATTAGTCGAGACGGAGATCGTGGCGACGCAGCCCACCCCGGAGGAACGTAAGCTGCGGTGCTAGTGATTGTGCATCGCTCGCCGTGGTGGAGGGCCCGGTGGTCGGTTTTCGTTGCATTATAGAGATGCATCCCGGGACTGCATGAATCTCACCAGTTTGAAGTAGATATCAATCGTCTTATTCATCTGACAAATGGAGGAACGGAAACGCGATCGCCAAAACTCGTTCCTGTCGTCGTGCCATTCCATTACAATTAGCCGATAGAGAGAACCGGGCGAATTCGAGAGGCATTTCCATGTCACCGACTACAAAACCCTACGGAGGAAAAGGATGGACGACGAGATAAAAAAGGAGTATGCCGTTGCTCTTCCCAAGCTGTACGACTGACAAATTGGCCTACGCCGGAGAAGCTCGAAACGTTTCCCCCCATCAGTTCATTCAGATGGCAATGGAAATGGACTCGGTATTAAAACCTGCCAACGAGCCGAAGCGGTGCTTCCAATTCGTTGGTTGATGGCGATGGCTGCCGTGACTAATTCGACCATTCCGTGCTATGGTCGAGCCCACTATGGTGTCTGGAGAGCGATTCTTTTAGGGATGCGAATGGTTCTGTATCAACGACAAAACCACGCCATGTTGCTCACACATGCTTTCCCACAACATTCTGATTCATCATCATCATCATCTCCTGAAACTTCTCTCGTTTAGCAGCCCTGATGTCGAGTATGCTAGGTGGCATTGGTTTGAGCGAGCCATGCAGCTCGACTAGTTGGAAAAACTCTTGTTTTGTTAAGCTTTTCTTCCGAACCAGTTCGTCAACCACAGCATCCATAAGCTTCCGATTCAGCTGAAGGATCTGATCACGCAGAGAAATTGTTAACAGGATATAAGGACAGAGCAAAGTGGGGAACAGAACATTTCATCAAGACAGTATATTACCTCCTTTGCACGATTGTAACATTCATTCACAATCCGTAGAGCCTCCAGATCAATTTCCTGAAATTTCATAATTTGCTTATTATATGCACATCGATGGGCAAACAGCAAGAATTGTAACATGGACTAGATGACTTATCTGACTTAATCTACTTGGACCAGTAGTTATGACAGTTTTGAGTCGCTCTCGGAAGTCATATTTGAGTCGCTCTCGGAAGTCATATTATAGAAACAGGTAGCACACAAAGGGAACAGGCTGAGGGATGTTTCAAAAGGAAGAGTTCCACTAAAATGTAGTCTTCGGCTATATTTAAGATGTAACTCCATAATTCAAAGCACAAAAAGTTGAATCTCTCTAACAGGAGTTTTCAAACCACGCACCGGATTTCAAACATTATGTAGCAAACTCCCATAAGTTAAATGAAAAAAAAAAAAATTGGCTACACGAGCTACATGATTTTGCCTGGTGTATCTATACTCTATAAGGTTGTGTAATGTCCAATATGATACTCATTGCATGCACTCATACAGTCTGCAGCCCAAAAATCGTGATACCCAAATTATCAACTAAACTGTAAAGAATAAAATAGCTGTGCTTACGTTAATATGATCTGCAACCCACAAATTGGAGACTCCATAATGTTTCTCAGAGAGACCACCAAGCACATAAGTCCTTGCTGCTGACCTAGCATTATCCGCGGTTTCTGCCCATATGGTGCTCAACTGGACAATTTAATCGAGAAGCTTATCAATTAATCGGCTGAGATAGCTCAATGGAGATAAAGGCTACAATACAGATAAATATGACTCACAAAGAATTAGCGCAACAGCACCATACATGCAGCAAATGTCAACTGATTTTATACATGCAGCAAACGTCAACAAATGACTAGCCCATTTATATTTTCAGAGCCAATTCAAGGTGCAGAGCAATTATGGTCGTAACTTTCTAGCTTTTGATGTGCTGCACTCTATTTGCAACTTCCATTGCATTTTTCAGTTATTTTCAATTGCTTAGGTTATTTCTTTTTCTGACAAAACAACAAAATTCTCAAAATTCAAACAAAAATATATTTCAAATGATTTATACAAGGAGATCATAGAAGTTTCTATCGTCACTTCCACTTACTGCAAGCAAAACAATGAACCCCACAGATAACATACTTTATCATGGAAAGCGGATGCGCTTCCCAGCTTTAAAATAGTAGTTGATTATTAGATGAAAAAAAAAATTTGCACAGATGGAGATGGTTTTAGCGTGATACATTATTAAACTATAAGTCATATAGCACAGAAGCTTTTCTAACCTGACCCTCGCCATACCAAAGTTCATCGGCAGCACGTGGAGCTAGTTGAACAGTGATATGATCTAGAAGTGACTGCCGACTGCATGATAATTGGAACAGAATTGGATTAAAAAAGTGCACATACTCCACAGTTAACAGTTTGAATCACAATGACTTCTAAGCTAGATAAGCTTTAATGCTGTTATAACAATTCATAAAAGCAGCAAGTCAGAACTTGGAACTAAAAGAATTCATACCTCAGCATTCCTTCTTTAAACTTCATATGATCCATTTTCATCCTCACATAACCCAACTCCCTACCAGCTCTAGGAGCGATAGTGACCTGCTCAGAACGATAAAGTGTTATATAACCTTTCCCAATTTCACAATAGATATATGGCCAAGCAGTGAATGAACAGACGAGAAGCTCCACAGAAATCATATCCAACTCAATTTTGAAGAAAAAACGAAGGTAGCACGGCTAAAAACATAAAATCAGTTCAATATGTACAGCAACATACAGATAACAGGAGGATAATCAGCTAGAAACCACTTTTTAATAAGACACTATAACTTAGTGTAAATCCCAATGTCCAGACCCATTTAGTACTCCACATACCTTAGGCACACAAATACACTTCTCCTATTAGCTTGGGAGTCTGGGACTCTTGTTCAAATAAGTTTTCTGAAGTCCCATGCAGTGACTCAAGCACAATACAGCAGTGTCCAGTATCGCATTGCATATGACTACATAATTTGAAAGGAAGGTCAAGATAATTCTTAACAAAGGGCAGCGAAATTCCAAATTTCAACCAGCTTTCTATTTGGCCCGCAAGGAGAAAATTGTGTTTCAAAAGGCCATTTTCTGTTCTGTTGCCATTGTCACATGCAGTGGACATGACACCAAGAAAAAGCTCTGGTTATAAAGTTGGAATTGGGATATTAAACACACAAGGGAGGCAGGAAAAAAATAATAGAACACCAGTGACAAGGGAAATAAAGACAGGACAAGTTTAAATTGCTCAGGGATCTGCACAGATATTAATGGAGAAGAAAGGTGCTCAAGAACCATACAAACTCGATGTTTCTTAGATCAGGGAAGTTGACTGCCACGACAGCCATAGCCGCTTCATTAATAGCCACTTGCGTCCATGTCTCAGGGCTCCTCTCTTTCCTGTCTAACATCCCTCTTTCTTCAATTTGTGCAGCTTGTAGCAAGTCATCAGTAGTGATCTGCTTGAAAGCAAAAATAATCCCATAAGACATATCAATGAAAGAATCCAGAAAACTAGCACAGAAGCAGCAATTTCTAGCATCAGGGCAGAAAGTACCATCTAGCATTAATAACAAGAGAAACTATATGCCCACTCACATGTCGAACTTGGAAAAGAAAATGTTACACAACTTCATCTAAGATAGTTTGCAGAGTGAGCAATCTTAATTTCCTCAGTGATCAAGACTAAAGTGCCAATATGGAGTTCTATTAGAAATTATCAGGAAACCAATATCAGAAGAGTTCTTTGACCAAAAATTGACAAGATGCACATTCAACAATTCTAGATTTTTCCCCAGAGAAGGCACAAGGAAGTTATGGGTAGGCCAAGGAAAACATAGGCATGGACGGTGACTAAGAGATTAGCAACTTCTGTCTTTTGGATACAATAAGAGATTCTGAAAGAACGTGAACTCTTGCTAGTACCAATGAAGGAAGTTATTTCTGTATCCATGTCAATGTTCCAGTAAGCTAAGCTAAGTATTATCTCTTAAGTACTAAGTGACAATTTGTATCCTTCATCCAAGAATAACAAGCAGAATAACTTCAAGCTGTTTTAATAATTATCAATCAGATGCAGAACCTTTTTGGGCTTAGATGACGACTTCATCTCTCACTAGAAAAGCACTATCATCATAGGACTGTCTCATTTTTTAGCCTCAAATGAACTCAACTACTCAACAATTTCAATGGGTTCGATAATTTTGCCCAAAAGAAATTCCCCCTAAGCACTCTCCACTGATTAACTGCTTCTGGAACTTGTTGAATACCTAAATGGAGTTTGCATTCCGATCTTGGATGCTGTCTCAACATCCATTCCTCTTGCTCAAAAAGGTGATTCATCAGATAGTTTTTATTTGTAATAATTTTTATTCGTAATAATTGTCACTATTCATTCCACGAGGGAGCTAAGACCACAATCAAGACAATATAAGAAAAGTTTCACTCCAATTGAAGCATTACCTCAGTTCTTCCATCACGCATCATATTAATAGCAGCAACCTCCACAATGTTAGCTAGCTCTGCACCAACCATTCCATCAGTCATGCTAGCAACAGCAAGATAGTCCACATCCTCAGCCATCGGCTTTTTCCGAGCATGGACCTACATTGAGACCATTCAATGGTCCAAAAATTAGTATCAGCCGATGAGATAAAGAGTCGAAAAGAAAAGGACTTCAGATGACACAAAAGTTAATAATAACTCATCTTCATTCAACAAAGTTGCCAGGTGTAAATAATCACCTTAAGAATTTCCACACGACCTATCAAGCCAGGTTTTGGGATATAGATCTTCCGATCGAACCTTCCAGGTCTCACTAGTGCAGGATCAAGTATGTCAGGCCTATTTGTAGAGGCAATTGTAATAACTTCCCCTCTTCCTTCAAACCCATCTAAGCATACAAGGAGCTGAAGCACGTACATGGTAAACAGCAACAAGCATTAATTCTCAGATAGGACTTGTTATATCTAGAGAGTCATGGATGTTTTGCAACAGTGGCGTAACTCAATATCACAACTGACCTGATTTAGAGTAGCATCACGTTCTTGTCCGCCAGATCCCTTGATCAATCCACGTTCCCTTCCGACAGCATCCAGCTCATCAATGAAGACAACAGATGGAGCCTACAAAGATCGACGTTTTAAACTACTCTGCCTAATCAGCAACAAAACTAACAGCTCACATAAGAAACTGAACCAAATATCAAGATATGAAGATCACAGTATCCTGAAATGAAGTATAATCATACTCTGCTTTAAAGAAGTAAAGATCAGCCAAAACACAAATGAGTTACGATGATAAAATGAAACAAGCAACAAATGGGCGGATAAGATGAGTATTAACAGAAAAGCACCATGGACAAAAAGTGTAGCGGAACAGCTATAGATGAAAGTTACATTTTCTCTTGCTTCCTGGTAAAGGGCACGGACACGAGAAGCACCGACGCCAACATATATTTCCACAAATTGAGAAGCGGAAATGGAGAAGAAGTTTACGCCAGCCTCACCAGCCACAGCTTTGGCTAGCAAAGTCTTCCCAACACCAGGGGAACCACAAAGAAGTATACCACCTAGTTATTAAAAGAAGACAATGATTGAGAAGAACAAATTAACTGAGTGGAAAAAAAGGGAAAAGTCGTGAGAGACAAACCGGGAGAATGAAAGGGTAGAAATGATAATGCCATTAGTAAGCCAACAGGCCCAACACAACCAATGTAGCGAAAAAAAATTTTATGATGCATATCACATTAACATGACTAGAGCAAAAAGTTTGCAAGTAGTAAGACATCGATACACCTGCCCCTACTAGTTACTAACAATGCTGTGTCATTGGAGATCTTTGAGAAACAAACCTGGTATTTTCACTCCTCTTCTCCGATACATCTCACCATGTGTGAAAAACTTAACAATCTCCTCAAGCTCAAGCCTTATCTTCCCAAGACCTGCAACATCAGTAAACTTTACATCCACGCCTCTCTCGAGATACTGGGGGAGTCTTTTATTACGTGCCCTCCTAACTCTGGCACCTGACTTCATGAACTGCTTTGCCATCTTCATATAAGGATTCTGTTCTCCTCCTGCTCCTCCCTCAATCTCCTCATCACCATCCTCTATTCCTTCCAATTCTCTCTCCAACTCCCTCATTTTCTTCCTCTCCTCTGCCTCCGCCTTCTCAATCTTCAATCTGTCCTCATAATCCTTCTTTTGCCTCCTATAGTTTAACACCACGGTTCGATAGAAGATCACGAAAAACACCAGACCGAGTGCGGTTGCTACATTTGAGTCGTGTGCCAAATTCGCCCACACAATTGCCATGTGCTGATAACTCTTCCTAGCTTCACGCAAAGACTCCTCATACTTTTTCTTCCTAATCTCATTCTTTCTTCGCCTCTCCTCCTCTTTCTTCTGCTTTTTCATTGCCTTCTCGATCATCTCTCTCTCCTCCCTCATCCGAGCCAACTCCTCCTTCTTCTGCCTCTTGAATTCCTCCCTCATCTGCCTCAACTCCATCGCCCGCTTCGACTCCTTCTTGGGTATCATCAGCTTCAACATAAATCTCGGCACACTCCACATGAACCCCAAATATGGTGCAGGCACATCCGGCTTCTTAACCGGAGGTGTGTACGCATTAACACATGCAGAATCAATACTCAACTGATCCCACATATCCCAAAATTTACTATTCCCATCTATAGAAGGCAACACAGTCCTCAACACTCTAGAATCCTCCAAAACTACCAGAACAGGCTCTACCCTTTGCCTTAAACTAATCCCGGGTGGCTTTATGACATGCTTAAGCTTGCCCTGTTTCTTTAGTTCTACAATGTCAGTATAGGGAATTCTATCAGTAACTAAAGGAAGCCCTTTGGACCAAGATTTCAGCTGCTCCGGGGTCAATGCTTCGGGGGCTTTCTTGGCTGACCTCTTCTTCTCCGAAACCTTGGTAGCTGCCGCGGCGGGCTGAGGGAGGGAGGCGTAGATGATGGTCAGAGTTGCAGGGATTGAGAGGAAATTGAACTGGGGTCTCTTCGTTTCGTCCTCAGGATCGTACCCCTCGTTCCCATTTTCCGGGGCACGAATCCGGCAACGAATTGGAGGGCGAGTGGGGATTAAAGACGAGTTCTTGGGTTTATTCAAATTGGGTTTGCGAAATGCGCGAAAGGGGAGGGTCGAAGAACCAAGATCGCAATGGAAGGCCATGAATTGATTAGCTTTTATGAGCAGCGTGCAAGCGCTACATCGTCAAGAAAAGTACGTCGATATATAGATTCTGGGCTGAAGAAACGTACATCGGACAACCTGCGCGAAGCGAAACGAGAACCGCTTCCTTCAACCCTTCAGGGCGATTCCGCAATGTACTGGGCCGAGCAGCAGAGCAGCTTGCGCGCTCGTTGTGGGAAGCGCTCGCCGAGTAGAAGAAGATGAACAGACGTCGGAGTTCTTGGAGATAGGGAAGAGGACCGGGGCGGGCAAGAAGTTTTCTTCCCTGATCACTTTGTTTAGCCCCGATGTTCTCATTTTAATATTAAACGATCGACAAAATCAAAAAACAAGAGCAGTCACTAGCACACTGCACTCATGGAAAATTCCAAATAAAAGCTCACAATACCCTCTTTTTCTCACGTGAGAATTTAATGTAAACATTATTTCAAATAAAGGTCAAAAGTGTTCATATCAATGTTAAAAATTGACTCAAAGTGATTATGATAATTTTCAAATAACGACTTAATATCACCGACCGATAAAAACTTCCAGCCGATCATAAGTATTTTCGTCCATATACAATTTAAATTAAATTAAATTAGATTATAAATTGAAAAATAAATAATAAAAAAAAAAACACAAGTAAGGTGTTAAGTAAGGGCCACCGGCCTACACAACGATCGGCGACCTTCACTCGATTTGGGCGAAGGCGGCAACCCTTACCTAGATTTGGGAGAGGGTTGCTGCCCTCTCTTGCCTCTAGTAAGGGCCTAATCCTCGCCTTTAGTTTGTTAGGGTCGTCGACCCTTTCCTAAGTATCGACGACCTCGCTGGCCTTCACCATCGGCCATCGGCGTTGGGTAAATTTTTTGAAAAGAAAATATAGGAACTAGGAAAGAAAAATTTTAAAAGCTAAAAAATACAAAATGGCTCTTCACATTTGATGAGTTCAGGCTTTTATTTGAAATAAAGTTTATTTTAGGGTCTCATTTAAGAAAACAAGAGCACTTTGAGCTTTTATTTAAAACAATGTCAATTTTAAATCTTTATTTGAGAAAATAAAGACGCTTCATATCATTATTTGGAATTTTGCTTGTACTCATCCTTAACTAGGACTAGTGCAATTATTATAATAGTGAATACACACATCACAAAAAATGTAATGCATTAAAAACCATCAATTTTTGTAAGTATTTGATTAGCAAATGCCCATGAATCAATCTGTTAATAAAATCTTATGAGGAATATCCATTAATATCATCTTGATTAGATTGAATTAATAATTTATAGCGACACTTATGCTTCCTTTTTGCTTTTTGCAAAACTTGCGTAATAAGATATTTTGCGTACCAACAAAAAGAAGAAGAAGATATTTTGGGTAGCCATAATTAAATTAATCACAGTCAAACTCTATTCTAACGATTATCCTGTTGTTTAGTGTTTTAGTAAATAACAAAATGCAAAAAGTGTGCATAATATGCTGCTTTATTTTATAACTATTTAGCATGAGAATCTAGTAAGAACCGGCTGTGGCTTTAAGGAAATTTTTGAGTTTGAATTGTTCCCCTTTTTTCGCTAAACCAAAGAAATATATTATCAAAGACAATGAAAGGTAAAGTTTTTCTAGTTACATTTCCAGTTGAAAAAGAAGAGTGATCACTTTTTAGCCATGCCCGTAAAAAAAAAAAAGATGTCTAACACCAATAAGTGCAGTTGGTATCGAATAAAAAAGCATATCCTAAGTCTTCGCTACATTAGCTCCCCTAAAGATGTTTATAATGGACTATATGTGAAATCTACTGCAATTGTTAAAAACGTGAACAATGAATACATTCATATTTTTTTGAAAAATGATCGTGTATATTGTTCATAAAAATATTTAACATGAATCGTTATTGATAATGACGATATTATTTAGAATAATATAAACAAATTATCTCAAGGAAAAGCGTTTTTCGAAATTAATGATTTCGTGCAAAACAAACTAAGCATTTAAACTGTTTTTTTCAGTTTAGTTCATTAGATATTTTCTATTTAAAAAAGATAAGTGGAGAGGAAAAATAAAAGCGTTTGTTAACCGACAGGAAATTTCGTCTCCTTTTTGCGTCCCTTTTTTTTTTTTTATTTTTTATTTCCTGGCCCGAGGCATCCCCGCCGCGTGAACACACGGGAATCTCTCTCTCTCTCTCTCTCTCTGTCGCGGGGGCGAAATCGAGTCCGTCGTCTAGGGTTTGGTCTGGCCACGGCAGCAGCGCCGGCGACATCTCCCTCCGCCGCCGCCGTCGTCTTCTTCTTCTCCGATCGCGTCCTCCCCGATTAACCTCCCAATCGCACCAGGCTTCGTTCCTGTTGCTCGTTCGACACTGATCTCTCTTCCTCCTCGAATCAAGCACCTAGGGTTCCGGCGGTCTCTGCATCGAATGATGTACATATCACCGCCCTCCCGTCGCGTCCTCTCCATCGCGATCTATGTGAGCCTCCGCGTGTTCGGCCCCGGCTTGAATCCGTTCGCCCCCTACTGCCTCGCCCATCACTCCCTCTCCCGCTAAATTCGCTCGCTCGCCGCCTCCCTCCTCCTTTCTCTTTGTTTTTTTGAAGCGTCTTGCTTTCTGCCGCCGGGAGCTTTTCCGGTATCTGCTCGCGCTTGGCGGAGCAAGATTGAGTCTTTTGCTCTGGGGTTCCGTGGTGATTGATAATACCGGTGCTTGGTAACCTGTTTCGGCGGTTAAGTGTCTGGAGGATCATGCCTCAAGGGGAGGTGGTTTCGATTCGGAGGAACCCGTCGCTGACGAGGAGGCGCTCGTTCAGGAGCAGGGTCGATGGGGATGACAGGGGGTGGACTCTGCTCCACATCGGTGCTCGGAAAGGCGACCTCAGGCAGGTCGGTGACCTGATAACCTTTTTAATGCCGTTCCTGTTGTCTTGGGTGTTTATACTGATCGTGTTTGGTTATTTCTTTCTTTGTTCACGATAGAAGATCATGCTACATTATAACGTAAGATGAAAGGATATCGGATTGTAGTGTCGGGAGTCTAGCGTGAGCGTTTTCTTCATGAAAACATGCTTCTTGCTTGCCTCTTTGTTTGTATTATGCTTGTAAGGGAAAAGAGGAAAACGTCATGTTGGGAGATGCTTTTATCTATAAATGGTCTTAGTTGAGCTGTTTTTCGTCTATGACTTAAGTTTTTCTACTCTCTTGGGGAAGCAATTAGCTAAAGGAAAGAATAAAACTTTGGTTATTAAAGAGTTTTGCTGATGTCTATGCAACACAACTTGAAGAATATTGGGAATTTATTGCCCTCGTCCTGGTAGCTTAAAAATATGATTATAATGAATGCAACTTTTGACAAGGTTTTCACAGAACATAGATCAAGTTAGCTATACCCCATATCCAGAGTTGAACTCGGTGAGGTACAGCTGGGGTATCTGAAAGTTCAGGGATGATTGGTTCCTGCTGAATCTACCCAAAGACTTTTGTTCTGCCTGCCTATTTCTTATGTAAACAATGAAGATTCTGAGACCTTGACTAGCGATTTTCAATGAGGGTTTTGCTGTGGATGACCCCTACCGCTGAAATGTTGCAAATGTCCCCTGGCTTGTCTTACACTGTCTGAATATTGGTTAGTGAGCTTAGTCCCTTCTGGACATGTTTGATTAGCGGGCTTATTCCCCTTTCTTTCTGGCGATGTTCATAATTTTGATTAGTGATGCTTCATACAAGTAAAGTGGACAAAAAAGAAGATGATCGAATGTCTGCTTATGTAAGGCTGTGGGGATTACCAAGGTTGGTGCAGTTAGTTTGAGCAATTAGAGAGCTAATCTGATTTTTCTTAATTCCTTTCTGCATGGTCCTGGAGAATCTGGTCGTAAGATATTCAATATCAACTTAGAACAAACTGTTTTCTTCACAAGTATAGAGCTGTCCCTTGAAGATGAGTAGCATTGCAACAATATGCAGTATAATACATGGCTATTACAAATAAGCAGATTGAACTTAGTAGTAATTAATTTTAAAGACTATGATGCTCGATTCACAGATGCAGGGAGGTTGTACTTATTGTGTTGTTTTCAATTAGAGCAACTTGTTGACAACAATTTATGTAATGCTGGAACTGCTTGTCTTTTGCAGTGCATGATTTCATTTTTCACATATATCATATATTTTATTTCCATACTTGTCCTTTGATTTTCACTTAATCCCCGTTTTCGAGAAATTTGTCAATAAAATTGAATTGTGTTTTGTTTGTCTTTTCCTAATGCAATGTCCTGTCTGACAGTTTTGGGGGTATTTTTCTTATCTAATTGAGTTCTTTTTTTCATGAAAGAAGTTTGATTAAGCTTTTTCTTTTGGGAACAGGTAAGGCGCCTTCTTGATGAAGGAATGGATGTGAATGTGGCTGCTTGGGGCCCCAAATCAAAAGGGGTAACGCCACTCCACCTTGCTGCTGAGGGTGGCCACGTGGAAGTCATGGATGAACTGCTCGAGCGAGGTGCAAATATTGAAGCTAGAACAAAAGGAGCCTGTGGCTGTGAGTGCCTTCTCCTATGTTCCCACGCTTACCCTGAACCTACTTAATTTCTGATCTTCTTAACAGAAGGCAGAATAAATCTTAATGTACCTTGTTAATGTTTGTTCTTTTGGCAAAAGAATTTGGTTACTGAGTGTATTCTTGATGCACTTTCTTTCTTGCTTGAACATAGGGAACTTTTGAAAGTAATCAAACAAGGGAAGATTGCAACTTTCTAGTTTATGACTTTCTTCTGATGTGTATAATTAGTGCTTTGGAAATTGAAACCCTCTCTGTCAAGTATGCTTATCTAGTTTTATAAGGCGCTTGTTAACATAACTCTCAACAAAATATCTCTTCATAATGACAACAAAAGCCTTCCTCACTCATGGGTTTTGGTTAAAATCCTTCTCTTTATTGAAATAAATACTCCTTGGGAAACTGAGGGATTCATAACTTTGCATTTAATTGCTCTTGTATCCTACGTGGTTCACTGATATTTGATTCAATGTTTGACCCAGGGACACCTCTCCATAGTGCGGCCAAAGAAAGAAAACGGGAAGCAGTCAAATACTTGATAGAGAATGGAGCCTTCTTGCCTGATGACATAAATGATTGCAGATTCAATCCACCGCTGCATTACTGCCCTGGCCTTGAATGGGCTTACGAGGAGATGAAGCGTCTTCAGCAGGAGGGCTCATCTGCTGGTGAGGGCTCCTCCTATAGCTCGGGAAGCTTATGATGAGTCTTCCTACACACTCGGGACTCAGAAGCCTCTCTTATGAGCTGACATGGTCACCATAGAATGAGGACTGCATTGCTAGTGAAACATGCCATCATCCCACTCTCTCTATCTCACAGTTGTGTCTTCATCTTGTAGTCTTTGTTCTGATGTTTGAAGTTAAACACAGTACTCTGGTGTATTTGAAGTCGATGACTTTCTTATGTACTTGAGAACCATTGTAAGGATGATATCTTGTAATAAAGCGTCAACTTTGTTTTCATTTCATCAGGAGTTGGGACCGGGAACTGAGATAGCTTTAATTTCCTTGTTATGTTTGGTGTGGACTACGAATGAGTAATTTACCTGCCTTGTCTATTCCTCCAATAGAAGAAAATATCAAGTCGGAAGTATTCGGGATGCTGAACAAATTGTCAAAATTTCAATAGGAGGAGTTGGTTACGTGAGGACGGTCGAGTTGATTTATGTAGTCTTTGGTTCATTTGGCCTCAGAGACGGAAATAGATTTATTACGGCAGCATGCAAATACTCGAAAAGGGGAATGGTTTCTTTTTTTTTTTTTGCGTAAATAGGTTCGTTTAATCAAAAACCGAGTTTAAAAAATGTTGGAAATCACGGGGATCGCATGAAAATATACAGCCGTATTCACATTAAATTTATTAAGCTAGGACAAAAGGACTACCTTCTTATTTTCCAACGCATTCTAAGTCTCGAAAATCGTGCTCGACACTTACGGAAATGGGTGTATGAAACATATGAAACATATAAAACGCCTTGGTTTATTGTTTACTCAATGTGTTTCGATCTGTCCATTTTCCTTTGGCTGTTCTATTTTTTTCCCCATTAAGGTAAATCACAATCAAAGCCTACTGCCTTACTGTGAGCACTAGCTTTGGGAAGACAAATTTCTCTGGAAAATTTTGCCCTAGTTGATGGGATACGGACCACGACAAAAGCTGGTAATGCCGTTCAATTGATGAAGAAGCTCTGTTTTTCCCATGTTATCAAAAGGACAAGTGAGGAGAGCCATACATAGGACAAGTGAGGAGAGCCATACATGATTAGCCCAAACGGCAGCTTTTACAAGCGAAAAATTGCATCAAAGATTTGAAGAACGCAAATGACAATTGTACTGCCGACAGTCTAATGCATCACGATTAGAAGATTACCATGATTGGCCTGTTGGACATAAGGGTCCACTAGTATAAACAACAAAAATTTCCCAAAGACTAAAGGACGACCTTCAACCTTCAGAAATAAAATTATGGAAGTGGGTAAAGCTCTCAGAGACCATTGACGTGATTCCCTCCTTCGGCAAACGCTAGTATGCAAATACTGAGAGAATGCACACGAGAAACTCAAAATATCAGAATAACTGCAATTATTTGCATTTGTTTTGGGAATTCAAAATGGATTTCTTGCTTCTGCCTCTGGCGCAGCATTAATATCGCATATTGCCAGTCAAATTCATTGCCTACAAAATTGAAATTCGACGAGCTATACAGGACCTTCAGCATGATGCCCAGTTAGCATCATACTAAAGATGAAAAGCAGACATGATAGCAGGGTTAAAATGCCGCATCCCGCCTAAGTACATTTTTGTAAAAGTTTTCTGCCTCTAAAAAGTCATTTCCATCTGCAGAAGTTTGCCTTGATGCAGCAGTGGAGCCCAAGGGACGCACCAGTCTATCAAAATTGATTGTTCAATAAAGCCCGATCATCTTGGGTATGCAATGACTGAGTTGCACCCCAAATCCACCTTTTGCATGTGCTTTGTAGTTTCATATGCCATGTCAAATCAGGAGGTTGTTTGGAGACATTTGCAATATCGCTTCTTTTGGTTCGGACAAGCCCTTTATCTTCTTGCAGTCGTATTAGCAGCAGTCTTTTCTTTCATAGCTTCTTTCTCTTGTTTCTTTTTCTCCGCATCAGCCTGCCTTTCATTTTCCTCGCGTGATTTATTGAACATCTTCACAAAGACGGCCAAGATTTGAGTCACTGCAAACACAAGCAGAGAAAAAACTCACTAATTCCATACACAGAATGGAGGAAAGAGTCAGTCGGCATGGAACACCCCAGATAGGGAACACTAGTTAATTGACCAACAGACAATTTAACTTCTTGCAAATGGAATTTGATGAATGATGGATCTTCAAGTGACGGTGCTAATATGACTACAAAGAAATATATTTACACCAACATGATTGATGAAAAACGAAATTACTCATAGCAAGTGATACATAGTAAAGATATCGGGTGATGTATACAAGCAAGTAAATGGTCAAAGAAGTAATTTGACCAGGCCATGATGAATTGAATATGTCGACAAGTACATTGTAAAGATAAATTGTACCTTGTTCAAAGGGACAGCGAGCTGGATCCTCTCCAAAATATTGACACAGAGAATCAGCATTGCGGCCCTGCAAGATAGTGGATTCATGTAAAAACAGAGATATCATACGTTGAAGTTCAGTCGAACCCCCAAGGCAAACTCACCACTTCAGAGTACAAAGAAATGAGTGACCTCACTTCAGCTTCAGCAGTGTCAAGAAAACTCTTCAACACCTGAAACAAAAAACATCCCATGGGTTTGTAAAAAGGAAAAAAAAGGCCAAGGATCCATTCATTCTGTCTGACTCGTACATACAATGCTAATAATTAAAAGGTGATTACAGGAACTAAACCAGTGGAGCTATTTAAGATTGGCATACAAACAGCCAGAGACCAAATCACAGAACAAAAGAGGACCTCATGAAATTCCAGAACTTGAGCAAAAGAGGCTTGAAGAAAAACAAACTCATTGGCGACAGTATTACCATCCTTCCTTGTAATAATTGAACCAAAAAATTTGATCTCACTGAAGCTAAGAATTGGAGAAATGCCAATACAGCCTGCAATAATTCTGTCAAGACCAGCATGAGCCCAACAGTGATGTCAGTCACTGTACTTGGTCAACCAAAGTAGACATTCCCCATTTATTCAGAAAACTACATCATCAATTAGCAGCTCTACATAATTCATCTTTTTCATCACTATTTTTCCAGTGCTCGTTTCTGTTGGAAGGGCACAGCAGAACCCCAATAGCTTCACTCAAGGAGATCACCAAGGAGCCTTAGTCCAAGCCCATTAACATACCCAGGTTGGACCCACCTCACTCAAAAGCTTAAGCCAATGAGTAAGGGGCCAACTTGGATATATTGACTATTCCACACCACACCAATTCTCCGATGTGGGACTTGTTTAACATAACTCACACAAGTATCTCAACAGTTTCTTTGAATACTTACACAGTAGTGTTAAAAGTAGGACATGGACAAAAATCTCATGATGAGGAAAAAAAAAAGGAAGAGGTTAAAAGGCAAATAACAATATATATTTTTCTTTTGGTGAGAAAGCAAATAACAATATGAGATAGTCCAATCATCTGCAAAGGGAAAAGGAGGTATTGGAGTGAAGCCATTTACGAGTTAAAAGGTTACAAAGCAGTACTCACTCTCTGGAAGCCAGAAGAGATGCCACCATCATTTTCAGAAGCAGCAAGTTCTTGCTCGACCTTTTCAAGACCTTTGCTCACAGCTTGCATTTCTTCCGCCAAAGATTTCAATTGGATCTGGCCATACGGTCAAGAAGTAGATTGAAAAGGCAACAATGTGAGTACGTGAGGTAAAGTAGGGTTAGTAACAAGGGATAATAGGCAGGAGCAAATCCAAAGTAGTATCTTTATACCTTAGAAGCAGCTTCTAGATGAACAAGATCCTTGCCAAAATCCAGCAATTCCGGCAATTTTTCAGCAAGAAGCTGGAGAAGAAAAGAGGAAGTTCATGGAATTTACATTATCAGACTGCCATATGAATACATGCTCAAGAAACGAACCAACTGAAGGATAAGTAAAGAGCTGGAAAATCAAAATTAACCAATGACAGAGCTGGAAACTTTCAAGGATAATTTATTGATTCTTAAAACTATAAGAATAGTTCCATCAATGATTATACTCCTAACCAAAAAAACTTTGATTCAATAGCATTGCCAAATCTTTCATATTGAAGACAAAGAAGTTCAGAAGATTGGTGATGTAAGCAATAAACAAGTAGTGACATAAAGACTGTATACAAAATGTGTCATAAAAAATAAATATGTAAACTGCGGTTAAATTAAATAAAAAATAGTAACCAACCATTTCATTCGGAGCTCTTGTTAAGATATAATAAACAAAGATCATCCAGTTGCACAATATAACATTGGAAAATAGGCTAATTGGAAAATGGAAGTATCCATAACAATTTGTTCGCTCGGGCCTCTACTCATGTGCATAGGACGCCAATAATGATTTCAATTGGCATCCAATCTTCAATAAGATTAAGACAAACTTATCTCTTGCAGGTGAGATCAAGAAAGAAATTTCTCCAGTTTCACATCTCGTAAAACTCACGTTCATATTTCTTTATCAATGACGGCCCATTCCTTATAGCAGATGGCTTGTCAATGGAAATCCCCCCACAACTACTATTTACTAACTGAATCTAAAGTATTTGGATGACAGTTTGCAATTCAAGCCATTGCAAGAAGAAATAATTATGACATTCATTGCAATGTGCTATGAGGTCTGATAAGTTTGCATATTTGAATGCAAACATCATATAATACATTAGCAAATCAATCTCCATACTTATTGTACCATGTAATGATTGACCAATAAGCAGAGAGAGAGAGCAGAGATTTATTTTCTGATCGAATTATTTTTTTATCAGGAGATTACAAAGATTTACTTTGATGTAATTTTCTTTTTGTCTCAATACTGATGTAATTTTCTTTTTGTCCCAATACTGTTTTAAGCGGCAGTCATTTACTTCTTGCTTTGCACATTTCTTTCCTCACTCATGAAGCTTTGCATGTACACAATAGCAAAAGGGACTCATCAACGCTCCTACAACACTAGAAACTGACGTACAAAAGGTACCTACTTTCATATCAGTCATAATCATGTCCAATTTCTCTCCTCCCAGTGGTTAGAATGTGTAACAGCCTCCTAGTCTGTTAATATCTTGAAATCTTGGCAAAAGTTCGCAATATTTTACCTTGCATAGGTAATGCATCAAAGTCATCTTGTTGTTTCTCGCACGAGTATCAGACAATTTAAGGAGGCTGTCCAATTTGAAGCCAATAGCAGAACCTGTGGTATGAGAACCAATATAAGTCAACTACGACATGCAGTAATTAAATATGTCAAAAAGTAAGGAATGTCACCTCGTGCAGTTCCTTGGTTCAATGCATTGCCCAGAGTGAGAATGGTCTGCATTATCTGACGTAGTTTGACTGACTCTTTCACCTATGTTGACATATAAGAGTGGATGCTAAGCGTATTCAGTTTTTCATTGCAATAAATAATGCTTGATATAGATGGTACCTCTTGAGCTGCATCATTAATAGTACTGAGGTTAGCCCTTAGGTCATTCACCTAGAAGCAGAAAAAGCATGTGAACACAGATATCTTTTGGAATAATAGGAGAGGGAACAAGAAATTAACATGAACAGCTAAAGCATGGGACACACACCTGACTTGAAAAGGTAATTCTGAAAGCAAACACTCGTAACTTGGATTCTATGCGGGGAACCTTCATCAGTTCCAAGAAAAACTGAAACATCAACAGCCAATTTCATCAATCAAAAATGAACTACTGAAGAGAATATTGCTTTTCGACATGTGGTTCGAAAGAAACCTGTTCACACCTCCCTAGCGATCCCTTGTCACCAGCATAATTCTGGAAAAGGAGGAGCAATGCAGAGTGCTTTAGTAAAAGAAAGGCATAACAGCCAACTAGAAAATACAATTTCAACAATTATAAACTTTTAACAGGAAATAGAAGTTTACTACCAAACAAACAATAAGATATATTGGCGTGATCAAAAAGGACAACACCGAGCTATTGTACATTGCACTGAATGCATCAAGGATCTTGTACAGATGCCATAGCACTGAGTAGGAACATCACTTTATCACTTCAACCCAAGAAACATCTCAATTCTTTCCTTCTCTAGAAGAGTCATTATTTCAAATCTAATCAGCAGAAGACAGTACCTTAGGTAGATGATTTCAAAGGAAAGCTCCGAAAATAATCGTGTGTGATCAGTCCAAGGATAATTGGCAAAGGACACTCAGAAGATGCAAGATGCCTTTATATCAATGGCGCTAATTTTTTTTTTATTTTTAACTACAAATAAAATTCAACTAAGAAGGTTCCAAGAAGGTACTGCCCCTATACAGCCTCAGATGTAAGCTACCCATTTATACGATTATGCACAAAGGACTATTATTTCTAGCATTTCCAACAAACAAAATGTATCAGATTGAACTCTCCTGCTATACCAAAAGTGAAGACTGTAAAACCAACTATCCCTAAAAGAATCCCCAGAGGATCCAACTCCTTGAAATGCCCTCTTGTTCCTCTCTCCCCAAATGGGCCAAAAAACAAGGAGAGGAATCATCATAGTAATTTGTTTCCTTCCAACACACGAGCAGATAATCCCTCCCCAAGCCCAAATTTCGTGTTGCACCATGCCTGAAGTCACCCAATTTACTCCTAAAATTGCAAAAACTGTAGTCCAAATCTTTCTATTCCAGCATAAACGTAGGTGATTCACATACTCCTCTTCAATCTTGCACAAAAAGATCTATTGGTTAACCAGTATTTTTCCTCTGTTTTAAAGATAATCCAGAGCAATAATACGTTCCCAAGCTCCTTCCAAAACGAAAAAAAAAAAAAAAACTTCAAGGAACCTTGACTTTCTAGATAGATTTCCAAAGAAAGAGAGTGCACTGTTGTAATAGCATCTGAGGATAGATGAAATCAGAATAATAGGATTCGGCAGGTACAGTAGCCTACTGTCCCCTCTGATATCTAACATAGCCAAAAAAATTTCTGTTCCATTTCTAAAGAAACCTTTCATATGACTGTCATTCAGATAAAATTTGCACTTGCAGGCATCAGCACATAATACACAACTCTTACCTGTTGATGACACCACTCTTGTGCACAAGCTAAAAGAATTTACCTATAGATGCTTTTCACTTTACTAGTCCAAAGAAACAAAAAAAGGAACATTTTACTGTATCAATGTTCTCAAGAAAAGCTTCCAGGCTATTGATCCAGGGACCTATTACATCTTGTTATTGAAGAATCATTATCAACAGAAGAAAAAACATAGAAGAAAATATGTACTGCCGGCAAGGAACAATGAGTAAAAATTCAGACAATTCCTTATACTATCAATGACATTCAAGCAGGGAAGCACTCTTCACAAGAAAGGAGATATACGGAAAGAGCATGCCAAGCAAGGAGATAGCATGAGCACAACTCGATTTGTGATTGCTACACACAGGCACATATGTGAATGCATGTGTGTGCATATGTGTGTGAGAGAGAAGAAGATAGAGAGAGAAAGTACATGCCTTCAAAGTCTCCATTTCTTCCTTGGTGGGACAGAATTTGATGAGATTTTCAATCTGATCAATGTCCAAAGCTGAAGAATCCAAAGCCAGAACTGCATTCTGGGAAAAAAAGGTACTGATTACTGGGACCAACACATACGAGTCAACTTTTCAAGACAATCGCCTTTGAAATAGATGAAGGTAGATAATAGGACAATACGAATCATGAGCCATAAAAACAGTGGAAATGATACCGGCTCTTGCTGTCTGCACGTTTTTTTTTTTTCTTTTATAGGACAGTGTGTGATGCAGAAGGGTAAACATGCTTGTTTGCATCTCCATGCAGGCTTAAAAATAATCATGAATGGATGTTACATGATTAACAGAAATTTCCCTTCTTCTCTATATTATACTGTATAAAAGTGATTATTTATCACACTTAATCTATCAAAAGCTTAGCTAAATATAATTCAACCAACAAATTGAATCTAGTAGGATTACGTTAACAAACCCCTAAAATTTTAAACTGCGGGAACTGCTTTAATCAACCAACACAATTGTCCTACCATCCTAAAGAAGAAAAGGCAAGAAAGCAGATGATATGTTTCAGTCCACCATCAGTAAAGTCACTTTTTTCGCCAGTTTCGGTGCAAATAAATAGATATACATTATCCTCAACAATGTAATAAAAAGTCCGAGATCAATGCACGTATCAGCAAGAAATTGTTGCGGTCTCTGGGGAAAACACATTTTTTTCCCACAAACTCTTCAAATAGCCTCATGGGAAAGTTAGTACTATGCATAGCACTGGACAAAGAGAGCTCACGGCCATGATACAATACCTATACCCATCCAGTTAACTAATGCTATATATTAGCAGATCAATTTCCTAATAGCTCAATTTCTCAGTAGAGATGGTCATGCACCAACTAGTAACCATAAATCACATCAATTCTTGGGAATCAAAATATGTAGATATCAGTGAATATTCAGTCGTGTCAAACTAAGGGTGGAAAAAACCTAACATGTTTCTTGAACTTCATAATGATAACAAATTAAACTGTAAATAAAGAAGATGATATAATCAAATAGTATAGAGCAAAGGAGTTTAGTTCAGAAACAACATGCAGTAATTGAAGCATCCAGAAGATAGGAAATTAGTAAATTGCTCTCGAAACCTTCTTATCTCACTTTCTCATGAAAAGAGGTATATTTTTCAAAGATTGCCCATGCTTTGGCAAAACTGCAAAAGACAACAAGATCCCAACTCCCTGGCCTAGAACCTATTTGATCTATGTAGCTAATATAGTACAAAAAGGTGGCATTAATGTGCATTATCTTAGTTAAGTAGACCCTTAAACTAACTTGAAAGCATAGTTACTTTCATTGCAATTGTCTGATAACGTGGATTCATGCCCAGTGATTTCCGTAGTCTACTTGAATTCAACAATCCAAAACAAAGCCACATCCTCATCACAGTGCGGTTAGGGGGAAATTTACTGTACCCCATCCTCTTTAAATTTGAACAAAGGCCACGGAATTGAACCGCATGACAAAAGGAGAGCAAAAAGAAAAAAGTACAAAAGAAGCATTAAAGTTCGGTGGCTGCAGAAAGTCAAACCCAATGGGACATCCAGATTCTTCTTAGTATTTGAGAAGCAATAACAACTTGTTTGCAGAACAAATTAAAACAGGAAAAATTTAATAGATATGCAACTGGAATAAAGACAACTTACCATCATATCCGGCAGAGGAATTTTTATCTTTGAAAGCATTATTTCACAATTATATGCTCTACGCAAGTCAACCTGCATTTGGAAGTAAAACAAATTATTCTTGACACAAAAAATTTGAAAAACAGAAAAGCATTGCCATCTGATCCTTGATAAATATATTACCACCGATAATATATGGAAGGCACCAATGATTTCCTTACCATATAAGAAAAAAAATTAAAAAATACATAACAATAAGTGGCTTTCTTTTAGTCTGATGAGAAAGGTAATCCAGAAGACAATTTCTCCAGGCTATTTCAAATGAAACGGTTTTACTGCTTCTTGAGGTTCTTCAAAATTCACTTATTTGGTTAAGGATACCTCATCTGACTCCCAAACTAATACTTTACCCAGATAACATGCTTGTAGCATTATTAATATCCTACCAGCTACTGCTACCATCACAAATCACTTACAGCTTCTGTTCCAAGGACTATGGCTAAGAAAAGTAAAACACAAGTAGGAAAGAAAGTGTATATCTCACCAATTGCACTTTCTCAGGTTTATTGATGTTAGAACGCCGGGCACCAGCTCTGTTCCCACTTCCATCTGAAGTAGCTGCTGAGAAGAGACTCTCAAGTTCTGATATGTCTATTTCAGGGGCCCTGTCAAGTATTAATTGTGACAGGAAGCCTATTATTAATAAACTTTACTACTTCTCAAATAACATGAAGTGCACAAAGTAGTGGCAACATCTAAAAGAAGCTTAGATGGTGACAATATAGTGATATCTCCGATATGGAGTATCAACAAACCTCGATTGATCTTCCTGCTTCGGAGAATCAGCCCATAAACTTCCTTGCATTGCACGTGTTACTTTTACCCAATGCAGAGGTTTTAGAGAGGATTTTTTAGGTGGGATAGAAGTCCCACCAGCAGATCGACCCCTCCCTTGATTAATTGACCCTAGAGTTCTTCCCCTTCCACTAGAAGGCAGAGGTGGTGGTGCTACATTTGTCCCCTTAGCTCCTGGAAATGGAGGTGGACCAGGAGGCTTTGGAGCTGGCGGTGGAGGTGGTGCACCGGGAGGCTTAGGAGCTGGCGGTGGAGGTGGTGCAGAGGAGGATTTCGCACTGGTGGTGATGGGGACAGACCTGGCCGTCCAGGACCTGAAGGAGGTGGTGGTGGCGGTGGAGGAGGTGCACCAGGAGGCTTTGGAGCTGCTGGTGATGGGGATAAACCTGGCCGTCCAAGGCCTGAAGGAGGTGGTGGTGGCGGTGGAGGAGGTGCACCAGGAGGCTTTGGAGCTGCTGGTGATGGGGATAAACCTGGCCATCCAAGGCCTGAAGGAGGTGGCGGCGGCGGTGGAGGAGGTGCACCAGGAGGCTTTGGAGCTGCTGGTGATGGGGATAAACTTGGCCGTCCAAGGCCTGAAGGAGGTGGCGGCGGCGGTGGAGGTGGCTTGGGAAGGTTTACCGTGGGACTAATATTTGCTACGGAAGTTGAAGGGGATTCTCCGGGAACAGCACCTCTTGTGGCAGACTTTAAATTTGATAATGCTGGAGGAGGTGGAGGAGGTGGTGGTGGCAGTGGTCTCTGCAACTTAAAAGTTCCAGAGTCTGGAAATGAAGGTGACAGCCCTAAATATGTTTGGCTATGTGCAGAGGACTGCGAGGAAGTTGGTGAAGTGAGAGGAGGACCTTTAGAACTAAAGGTTGGAGGTGGAGGAGGCGGCGGTGGCAAAGGTGGTGATTGCATTGGATTAGGCAGGGATGATTGACTTGGGAATGATGTGAAGGAGGGAGGCAGAGGAGGAGGAGGAGGTGGTGGAGAAGGAGGAAGGGGAGATCCTTTAGATGAAACAGATTGGAATGGTGGAGGTGGCAGCGGCGGAGGTGGAGGCGGCGCCATCACAGATAATTGACTTGATCTTGATGCAAATGGTGGAGGTGGTGGGGGAGGTGGAGGACCTGGTGAAGGGAGTTTAGATGTTGGAGCTGGGGGAGGTGGGGGTGGTGGTGGATGAAAAGTTGGCAAAAGAGGTGGAGGAGGTGGCGGCGGTGGAGGTGGAACCTTAGAGGCATTGCCAGAGGGAAGCGAAGGGGGAGCTGGAGGTTGATGGGAAGATCGTACAAGAGGAGGTGGCGGCGGCGGCGGCGGCGGCGGCGGTTTTGCTAGTGATACTGGTGGTTGGGGTAGATAATCAGAGACAGAAGGTGGCATAGACGACGTTAATTCCAGCGAGTGAGTTTGAGCTGTTCTCTCTGCGAGGCATGATTGCTGATCAATAGGTGGATGGTCCAGGTCCCCTGTATCTGGTTCTTGATCCATGGGTTCTGAAGTAAATTTGGCATCAAGCACATTATTGTTATCAAAATTTGTTTCCATCCCAGAATGTCTTGAATCTGTTGACTGCTTTGGGAAAAATTCAAATGCTTCATCCGAACTATCTGCTGCACTGGAAGTATTATTTTCATCCTCAGAATCAGCGGGTGAAGCGTACAAATTTGCTTTGTTTTGTAACCTAGACAATTCTTTCACATCAGTCAAGACTGAAAGTTGTTTAAACAACCAAAGTGCAGCATCATCACTGTTGTCGACCCATTCAACACCACTGAAAAGTTCCTGAACCCTGGAGAAAGCTTCTAAAGGCAATCCGCCTTTTTCCTCTCCATTCAAAACAGTGATCGGAGCTCTCGGTGGAGAGACACTCTCAACATCCCCAAACAATACCTGATGTGAAAAGTCAATTCAAAGGTTGGAGTAGGCACAATACTATAACAAATCAATCTACTAAAGGGAAATCAGCAATTTGTCTGGTCATAGAAAATCTTATTCTTTAGCCTCCTCTAACACTACACTTTACTTTTACCATTCTAGCAAGGGGTTGCTCATAGAAATACTCACCTCTGCACGAAATCCTTTTGGATACCGCTCCTTTGAATCCCAAAGAATGTCCAAGTTCTCAGAGTTCAGCATCAGTATGTTTGATCTGATGAATGCAGTATTGAACATTATCCGGAACATCATAACTTCCCTTTCTGAGTCCAAGTCCAAGTGAACGCACTCCAAAACAACATCTCCTTGAACCAGACATTGAATGTCGATTTTAATGACATCACAGTCCCGCTGCAATAGGTCATCTATTAGCACCTTGTCAAAAACCTCTTGCAGACACTCTAAGGACATTTTTCCTCATTTAAAGACATGGGTAGGAAAGATAAAAGGGGACTTAGCTCGCTAAACTAGCTATTCTTCAGATAAATCTTCTATATCTGTCTTTAAAAACAAGCCGATTATGGACAACATATATGTTAAGATATTTCCCTGTTTAATTTCAGAAAACACATGCAGTGAAAATTTCCATAGGATGTAATCATATGGGTTGGTACACAAGAAAATGATTAATGGAAAGTGTTTTACTTCCAAGACAATTGAATGGGGAATTGAAAAATGAAGACAGAAGAAATCTTGCCTGCCGATAATGTCGAAGAGCCTTTTTTGTCTTGGACATGGAAAAAAGCATCTGTGTCGAAAGGCCCCCTCTACTAAGGAGATTCCTGCCGAATATACGGATAAGTGGCCTGCAACCATTCTGCGAATCAAAGCTAGGAATGGCTCTCAAGATTATACAATCCATAGAAAGTGCTCGCTCTGGAGGAGGCCACTCAGGAGACATATTCCTCCTTGCAATATACTGAAGGTACCGAAGCTGAGATGGCAATGGATTCAATGGCGAGAGGAGCTGCAAAAATCCTTTAGGAGCCTCTCGGTGAACAATGTCAAGTGTCTTCCGTTCTCCGCTGTACAATTTTCTGAAAATCAAGAAAGCTGCCAATAGGAATGCCAAGAGTGGCCAGCCTCCTCTCTCGCAGTGCAGCAGAACAATGTTCTGCTGATTCCCGACCAAAAGCCAGCTCTCGCAGACGCGAAGAAAATGTTGAACCAATGACAAAGGTAAGAGGGGACAACCCTCATACTGGCGCGGATAATCCATGACGGTGATGTCACAGTCGCACAGGGTTTCGGAAAATTGGCTGCGTTTCTCGCCTTCGCGGAAATTGAACGCGAGAAATGCCGAGTCCGGGAACTCTTCATGTAACTCACCCAAGATCTCATGCAGGTAGACTTGGTACATTTCCTCCGGCAATACCTCCGTCAAAAAGCAGGAATCGAAAACTGCACAAAAATTTAGTAATTCAAATAGCCTCGCGCATTGAGAACTAAAGTTAGGCAACGAGAGATGTTACCATAAACCCGGTCGACAAATTCGAGCAACCCATCCGGGGGCCTTTTGTAGAAGAATCTACTGAGGAGGGACATTTCCGTCGACCAATTCAATCACATTCAGAAACCCACCTGCCATTTCACACGCAACGCAAGAGAAGAACTTCTTTAATGGACACGAAGAAAATCAACAACGATCGAAATTCATTCGCCGCCGCGGCCGACAAACACCGGCAGTCAAGGGAAAAAAAAAGAAGCAAAGCGCGAGCTCAGAATTCCAAGCTCCCAACCTAGGCAAGCCCTAAAGCGACGCCGAACGGTCACCCAGCACGACGACGACGCGCATTGCCGGAAACGCTCGAACAAGAAAAGCGCCAAACGAACCCAAGTTGCGATTTTGACGATAACCCGGAAATTCTGGCTTCGGACGAACCTGAAGTGAGAGGAAGCTCCTAATTCGGGGACGACGAGGGAGTGAAGACAAGAGAGCCGCAGCGACTGGGAGGCTTCTGAACTTACTGCTCTGACATTTTGAAACTTTGAATTTGGGGAAGAAGGAAGAAGTAAGAAGAAGAAGAAGAAGAAGAAGAAGCAGCAGCAGCACCTGAATTATTTTATGGGCGAGATTGGCGGATCCTTTTTATCGGGCGGGCCCAGGAGAGAAAAACGCCGTGAAAGCCACACACACGCTTTTCACGGTTTGGAACGATCTTTGCCGCCCGTTGGAGTGGGCCTGTGCATGGCCATCTTGGGCCCCCACTTGACCCAATTCGAGGCCTCTTGGCCCAAGCCCGGCCCGTCCCCGTGGAATGGCCGACGATTTTGGCCTGAACACGAGGCAAGGCGAGACACGAGATGTAAAGAGGAGAGCGAGATAGTGGCTTATGCTCGACTCGTGCGTCGCGAGCAAGTGTCTTGATCGTTGATGAAAAGTCATGCCATTTTGAACGGCGACATGGGTTGATGCAAAAGTAAGAACGTGATGACGATATGCCGATGCAAATCGTGCTCCCACAGTTACTAAAACACCCGATGGTCTCGCTATAGCTTTGTTAAAGTTTATAAGGTGTCTCACCAATTGATCTCGATAACATTCGGAGGATATTGTAATCCCGTCATACAAGATCGGTTGGGTTCGGTATAAGTCGGGTCAAATATGATCTGACCCGAATAGGCCCACTTCTCGTGAATCACGGGGAGCCTTAATTGCAAATTTGTTTCTTCTATCCGATATTTTCTTCACTGAACTACTACTTCATAATGCTGACAGAAGAAAGAAAAGAGGGACTACAATGCACGAAGGGGGTCCAAAGAAGGACATCTCTGGCTGGCGTCCTTGTTTCTTTGACATATTGGCAATGGGAAAGGTTCAAATAATCAAGGCATAATTAAAAAACCACGTCACAATATTGGAAAAGAAAGACAGTCCAATCCATCATATTTTTTATGGTGTGGATGGTCTATGGCAATTTTTTTTTCTTCATCACGGTACCAACCTTTCCTTCCAATAATACAAATTTTTAACGAAGGTCCGAGACTTCACCATGTTATGTAATATGTTTATAGGTTATGTAGCGTGTATTCGCTATAGAGTGCGCTGAAAAGTCAAGAAGGACGGCGACCGTCGTCAGCCTCCTCGATCCGTCATCACTTGCTATCAAACAACAAAGGCAAAAGGGGCAACGAGTAGGGACCTACTCCTGCCCATGTTCCCCTCCCGTGATTAGCAAAAACAAGTAGGCAGACTCAAAAGCCCGAGCCAGACTACCAATGAATTCTCATCGAGCTTGATGCTCAAATAATGTATTACCATTGTAATTTCGAAAGCCTAGCTTGTCATCAACACCATCCCTTGGAGAAATTCTTGCATTGGATTCGATGAATTCTCGGCGACTTCTCTCCAAAAAAATATATATATACCCTTATCTAGAGTCGGATTCATAAATCGAGTGCAATCACAACGTGAAACCAACGAAACTAGATGGCGGATATTCGTGATTGAACTGGCCCATCATGAAGTGGCTCGAGACAGGTCTTTGGCCCTCATTCTCTCGTAGCCTGCCGTGGTGGCAAGTGCAGTCTACTCTTGTGTATCGACCCACGGTGGTCCTTACAAAATCATGTGAAGATGAGATAGACCGCTGCCTATTTCAAGCTCTCGTTGGGATTTGAGATGGTCCTCGCGCTCTTCCCCAGCCTGTTTCTACACATGGCGGTATCCGTGCTGTTCTCGAATTGTTCCTTTTCCTTCTCTTTTTCGTGCCATGATTTTTCTTTTTTTTTTTTGTGTTTACCTTTCCTCTGTCATTATCTGAGCCAAAAAGGCTCGGCCTTTCGAGATTTTCACCATGGCCTGAAAAGGGAAAAAAGTTTCCGGGCAAGGAGTTGCCAGAAAGAAGCCAAGTTTAAAAAGAGGCGTTGCAATGATTTCGGTCTAAAATGTTCGCAGAAATGCCGTCTCCTTTCCATGGTTTTAGTCATTCTGGGACTACTGCTGCTAAGTGAGCGACTGTCACTGTGTCAGTTTCTTTCTTTCTCTCTTTCTTTTCTTTAGTGTATTTGATGAGAGCAGAACATAGGGACGCAGAAATTGTCTTAACTGGCTTTCCATCTGAAAAAGCCTAGGACCTGCAAAACCCACGAGGTTTTTTTTTTTTTTTTAAAGAGCGGTGGTTCTACAGTGATCTGGAAATGGATTCAATTTGTGGCCAAAACTAGGGGCTATATAAATTAAAAAGTTTATTTAATATTTTCTGGTCCACCGAACTTTCTTTGGGTCGGTGCATGCAATGACTAGTATCGGCACATCCTCAACCCCAAATAATTTCATATTAATTCAATTTCACAGTCTCTACTAAACGTTGGAATCACATTATTGTTTTCTAGACAAGCACCGAAATTGTGTTCACTTCCTAGCCCCAAGCACTTAAAAATATGCTTCCAAATAGGACCCTGTGGTTTAAAGGTTTGGACATTTTGGCTATGGACAAAATACTAAAAGATGCTATTCTTGTTGTAGGGACCAAACGCAAAGTAATTATTTTCATGAGTTTGAAAGATTGTGTTAAATTTTTCATCCTAGTAAAATTTTGTGCATTTCCTGATACGTTTGAAAGATCATGTCAAATGTGCGTTGAAAGATGCAAAGATCGTGCATTTTGTCTTGGTATTTACCCCAAAAAATTGAGATGCAAAATCCGGATTGATTCCCTAGTATGAAAAGAAAAGGATCCTTGCGTCATTGTCTGGACCTAAAATCACACCAGAGCGGCGCTCGCGAGAAGAAATTTGCAAGCGCAAGATGATAATAATGAAGTCAACGGGCCGACAGAAATAATGAAAATCCTGAAATTTACGAGCCAAAAAAATACAGTTATTACTTGTTTTTAAGATCTTCACCGGCTCGCTGTCCGGATCCATAATGTCTGAAAAGGACCGTTGTTGCTGCGTTCCGCCATTCGTGTCCAAGTAAATCCACAATGCACGAGACCCAATCTTTTGTGAAAAATATATATATTATTTTTTCGACAAATCTCCAAAAAAGAATAAAGAAATAAAAAAGCTTTGCTTCTGCAACATTATTGATACATCGAAACAAGGTAGCTCTTCAGAAGAGAAGTCCCCAACAAAAGAACCAGCATCGCTCGCTCTTTCCAAAACTCAAAGCGCCCACATTACTCCCAGACCCACACTCATTCCCAGTTTCATGTCCCAGTAATGGCAACACGCGAACAGGAACAAGAGGAAGAGGACCAAGAACACCCGCCAGAGGAAGGACCAGACGACAGGGACGAGAACGGGAGCCTGTCTTTGTCCACCTACTTGGGCCTCGGCTTCTCCTTGTTCTTGGCGCATTTGCCCAAGAACTCGCTGACCCTTTTGCCTGGCCTCCGGACCCAGGTCAAAGACCTCTCCTTTAGGCTCCTGCAGGCCGAGGAGCAGCTGAGGCAGATGAGATCGAGGAGGAAGGAGGACGCCAAGGCCAACGCCAGGGTGGTGGAGATCTTCGCCAGCCACCGGAACGCGTGGCAGCAGGACGAGAGGAGGCTGCTGCAGCAGCTGGACGAGGCCAACGAGGAGATGGCCCACTTGAGGGTGAGAGTGGAGGAGAGCGAGCGAGTCGAGGCGGAGTACAAGGCTAGGGTTGAGGACCTGGAGAGGGAGGTTGGGGAGAGGGATGACATGATTGGGTTCATGTCGAGGAGGGGTGAGTTTGGAGAAGAGAGTGACAGGAACGGTGGTCATGGTGATGTGGAGGAAACGAGTGAGTATGATTATGGTCAGCAACAACATCATCACCGTCATCAGTATCAGTACTTGAATCGGCAGCAAGAGGAGCAGACTGGGAATGGGTTTGGTTCTGAGTATTTGGGGTCTGCTTCCAAGTTCTGGGCTGAGAAAGCCAGTGTTTGGCAGGTATGGTTTTTTTCTTTTTTTCCTTCTGCCTTTTTTTTTTTTTTTTTTTGGGGTTTGTTTTTGCAATGTTGTTTCACTAATGCCCACAAATTTTATGCACATTCTTATACTGAGAACACGTGTGCTGATTTCGATTTTTAGAATGAAAAGATTGTGGTTTTTCATGGGTTTTGGGTAATTATGATAACGGGGAAAGTTCGGGGGAAGTTGCGGTTTCTGGGCTTTGTTTCTCATCATAACTTTTATTGACATTTCTTCGTTTTGCCTTTTTTTCCATGATTAATATTTTCTTGAGTTTCAAGAAGAAAGTGAACCACTTTCTGATGGCTATTGTTCGAGTGGCGTTCACTTCTCTCTCTCACTTTTGCTCCGGGATCTCTGTGTATTGTACTGGAGTCTTCGTCTTTTTTCCTGAAAAAACAATGTCAAGTCTCTGTGTGTTGCAAGCATCTCTGCATTGTGTACGGATTAACACTGTTCAGCCAAATTTCTGTACCTTTATCTAGAAATCTTCATAATTAATGCAAACAGGGAAAAGTTAATAATTGGGTTCCCCAGATTCTTCTGGTTTCATGTCTATACCTATTACACAATGCTTTTATTCTGCAGTACTAGTGAAAAGTTTGAGTAGCACGAGTTCGAGTGCTAAAATCAAATGACGCAGTTCTCATTAAGTTTGGTGGATGAATATCTTTGTCGTGGAGTTTATCCACCTTTTCTGGCTTGTTAAATTCTTTTTCCTTTCACCCTCCGCCATTTTGTTTTATTCATCCAAAAAGATATTATTATATTCTGGGTTAGTTTGTCTAATTAATTTCCCTGGGTAGTTTGGCCCATTTCCTTGTTCTCCATTCCCAGTGGCATTTTCTTTATTTGGCCAGGGACCATCCTTACCACATAGATAAGGATGTATGAGAAGATCATCTATCTACATCCACAGGATGTATGAAGTGGTCAAGCCAAACATGTATTCCAAAGGAACGTGAGCTCCCTTAGCAATTAGTGTTCGCTGATATCAGCTTAGAGCCATAAAGCCAATGATTGAAAGGAAAAGGTCGGAAGGATGTAATTGTGTGAAGAGATGCCCATATGTGGTGTCCCTGGTGTGGGCAACCAATTTGCTGTGAAAGCAGAGCAAACATATCGATTCTTCCAGCCGCTTGTGTAAAATAAAATCTACAGGGACAACTTTTGATGGTTCATCAGATCTTGAAAGTTAGATATTGTAATATTGGTTGTTTGTATTGATACTTGATTTGAGTGGTTGGATAGCTAACCCATGTCTGAAATAGGATCAAACTTGATGTAATCTATAGCTCTAATAATGTGCTTCCTGAGCTTATTAAACTTCTGGTAAACTTGAAGCTTATTATACTTCTACTGTGGAATGAAGCTTCTGAGATAACTGTAGGGTGGGAGATTACTTATTTACATGTCGGAAATGGGGTGATCTGGTATTGCTGGTGAAAACTTTCTTCTCCAAAGATATGAGAAAGTGAGATTAGAAAACTTATATTTAACAATCTCACTTATTGACTCTAATTTCCATTCAAAAATTCTTTTTTTGTTGAAATTTGAAACTTGAAACTTGATGGAGTATGCAATTGCTAAATACTGGCATATAGCTTGGAATTCATGGTCCAGTGGACTATAGCTGTCATTTTGATGGTCTCTTAAACAAACCCAACTCTGAGGTTCATTTAGCTTTGCTCAGATTATGAGTTTGCACAGAAGATCGAAATGTTCGTTAGGTGCACTAACAGCAGATAAATGATTCTTTTACAGGGGGAAGAAGACTGAAAACATGTAGTGATTAGATTGAAACGATATCTTAGTGTTATATGAATGTTTCATCAACGAATTTGTTGTTCTTGTTTCTCAGATGGCGTTATAAACACCGGAATTCTTAATGTGACGATTTTATTTCCTTACCTGTCTTATTTATAAGCAGGATGTACAGTATGAATCCCTCGAGTCATTACATCATTCAAAGCATTATGTGACAAGGTATGTGCAGATGCTTTATATGCTTCCTTTGACCCTTTTCATAATGCTATTTTCCTTCAATTGATTGGAGGCAATTTGTTTCCTGCTCAGAAGGGAGTCTCCTTGGAAACTGAATGGTGAAGGGGTTGGTGTCTCTTCTAAGTTGAAGTTACTTGAACAAGAATTGTTGAATTTGGAAAAAGTTGGGGATGGTGATCCATCGAAGGTTCCTTCACTAATGAGGAAGCAGGCTAAAAGATATCAAGCTCTAGCAGGAAAGATTGACGATCTGTGCAGAAAGATGGTATTGGCAATTTAAGTTAATTTTGTTGCTTACAAGTCTTTTTGAGCTGCTTGCTATTTAGAGATGCATAATATATTCTAGTTTTGTTGCGCATGAGGCACCGATAAGCTGATTAGAGTTTCTTGTCAGCATAACTGAAGCAACAGCTCATGTACAGTGATGACTTATATATGGAGAAATAAGAATGAACCTAATACACAGATATTAATAAAATGCTTGGTCTAGATTGTGCTTAATTCAAGACTTTATGTTGGATCTTATTCCACTAGGGTGGTCTATAAAACCTACTCGAGCTGATGTTGGGTGCCTTGTTAGATTGAATCTGATATACTTACCTTCCCTGTCATGCTCATAAATGCTGACATAGTAGCTCTAGTAGACATAGCGAAAGGTCATCTTAAGCATTTCAAGTCTATTTTATAATCGTAGTCCAACATTCCTCTGCTAGTTGTTAGGTTGATCGCATGACAACCATCTGAGTCTGATATACTTACCTTCCCTGTCATGCTCATAAATGCTGGCATAGTAGCTCTAGTAGACATAGCGAAAGGTCATCTTAAGCATTTCAAGTCTATTTTATAATCGTAGTCCAACATTCCTCTGCTAGTTGTTAGGTTGATCGCATGACAACCATCTGAGTCTGATTATTCCTAGGAGGCCTGAGTATTTTCAAAATCTACATTTAGGCCCCTAAAAACGAACAGTTTCACGAACCCTAACCTGATTTGTTTGTGACACCAAACCTAACTTTTGATAGTGAGTTACTGACTTCAATAGAATGTATCATTTACCATGACTAATGGTCACTGCAGTTAAATAGCTATTTTCCCCGTTCTCTTAATTAAAAAAAAAAACACTGTACAATGTGGAAGTAGTTTACTGAAGTAGATACCCTTTTGTTCATATGCCCCAGCAAGCTAGCGATCCTTGTGAACTGACATTGAGCTCGGAGTTTAGGACTCAAAGGCAGACCGAGTTCTTGCTAGAAGCGTTCCGGCTCCAACAGCGTGCATCCGAGACAGGACAAAAACTGACGGCACTGCATGGTGAAGTAGGGAAAGGCTTTTACGAAGAGGAGCTTGGGGGCCATGCCAGGGTGACCACAAGACGGTCCATTGACTCAATAAGGAACAACTTCAAGGAACTCCAAAGAAACCTGGAGATATGGTTGGCTCGAATAATCGGGGACTTGAAGGGGATTCTTGCCAGAGACGGGGCATCTCGCGTGAGAGAATATTATGCTGCTAGATATCCTTTTGTGCAGTAGAATCTCTAATGCCGTACGAAGCTCTAATCCTGGGAAACGGTTGTGAATTTTTGGTAATCTGATCCAAAACTATGAAGTGGCGATCCTAGGCTGCAAGGCGCTGAACTGGAAGCTGTACATGATTTTTTTTGGTACCATCAGAATTAACTGACTTGTGTAATTAAAACCGTAGTTACCAAAAGGATTGGATAGTGAAAACAGAGTTTTAACTCTAAGTCTCGGCTCTGTCGAATGCAAGCCGACGAGCATGAAATGTTGTGATGAAGATCCATTGGAGAGCCCAGAGATCGAATTGTCTTCAACAGAGAGTGAAGGCTGTGAAATATCCCCAGCATTGAGCATTTATCAGTCAATTCAGCTCCTGGTCAGTATAAAAGATTAGAGCATTTCGTATGTGTTTTCTATCTTCTTCTTTTTGGTTCCTTGTCAGCGTCTTTAATCGTTCCTTTTGCTCAATATCAAGCTCGATGTCTGTCTTTTTTTATTGTATTGCATCGACCGCAATAGAACCTGGAGCGACATCTCTTGTGAATTTAACCTTCGGCTTAGCGTGGGTTTCGTGCAGATTTTTCTTTCATTCTCGATTCAAAATCCGTCCTCTCTAATTCCTCGGGAGCTAGCTTCAAGAGTTTACCCGATCGACCATACTCATCCATTGCTGTTCTTGTAAGATTGAAGAGCAACGGCAAAACTAGAATACACAGGGAGTGACATGGTTTGTCTGTGTGACCTACGGCCAAGCCTTCGACACGTCGAGATTTTACCAAGTCGAATCACAAGATTTACGACCCCTTGAATTCGAAAAATGGGCTATATACTGAGACAAACAAGTAACCAAAGCTTCTAGCTTTCTCATCAATTCTAATTCAATCCATAACGCCCCTGATAAATACCACATTACGTTGTTCTTTCCATGCATACCGAACCAAACGAAATCTTGGGTTTAGTGTTCAATTCAGGTGTGCTGGGAAATGACTGTCGGCGCAACTTGGTCACCGCAACTTTTAGGTGCTCGAGCATGGACAAGTGGCTCCTGTTGAGGGCTTGGCACGGCGCATACTCTTAGCAGAGTAATTCATGCGTTCGAACCTATTTATCCAATATGTGTTTTTTGAGGTAGCGAACGATCATAAAGGCCATCGTCCCGGCAGGTGCTGGTGATTGTATAATCACATATTAGAGAGATGTTACAAGAAAGGCCGAAAAGGCAATAGAAGTCGGGAAGAGAATAATTTTTATTACCGCAAATTATGAATATCTAACTATTAAACAACGTTTAAATTTTTAAAATTATTCACTGGTTATGGTAAAACCCAAAAGCACCTTGACTAAGTAGTTCCAAAAATGACATCGTGGGTATGAAAGAATATATAATTATTACTTACCGAAATGCAAATTAATTACTAACTTTATTTGCAAACCAGAAACGGAAAACAGATGGATTTGTTTTGACAAGTCAAGAGATTAAGGGTGCGTTTGGTAACATTTCTGTTTAAAAATTGTTCCAGAATGAAAATAGAAAAAAAGTGTTTTACATTAAACAATTTTTGAACAAAAAAAAAAAGGGATTTGGTAAACTTGTTAGGAATAAAAAATTAACGAAACAAGTTTGGTAAATTTATATATTTTTTTTATTTCTTTTAATTTTTTAATATTTTAATTTTTATTTTCTTTATTTTTCTTTTTCTTTTTTCTTCTTTTGGCCGGTCGCCGGCCTCGCCATGGCCGGCGACCGCCGATGAGGGTGGCGGCCTCGCCCGGCCACGGCGAGGCTCGCCGCCCCGGCGAGGCCAAGCCTCACCGTGGTTGGGCAAGGCTCGGCCTCGCCGGTGGTGGGCGAGCTCGAGCTCGCCGGATCTAGGCGAGCTCGAGCTCGCCCGCCAAGGCGAGGCCGAGCCTCGCCGAGGGCGGCGACGCTCCGGCGAGGTCGCCGGCCCTCAACGGCCGGTCATGCCATGGCCATGGCCTGGGCGACCGGCCAAAGAAAAAAAAAAAAAAAAAGAAGAAAAGAGTAGAAAAAAAAGAGAAGTGTTTCGATTTTTGTTAAACGAAAACAATTTTTTTTTTTTTTCGTTTTGCATTTCGGATGTGTTTAACAAAAAAACAATTTTAACAAAAACGCATCCAAACGTGTTTATGTTCTTTTTGCTTCTGAACAAAAAAAAAAGTTGTTTAAATACAAAAAAAAAGAAACGAAAACAAACGGGCCCTAACTCGCTATAGAGCTTAGTTTTGCTCAACATCTGAATTCAAACATTCTTTTAAAGTCACTGGCAAGAGTGCAGACCTATATGTCTCCAATAATTATGAAGATTGTTTGGAGGGAGAGACTACCACGCTTTACAAAGATAAGTTGGGGTCTCGTGAATTATGGATACTTTATCGGTACAAAAAAGGAGAACAATGAGGATAAAGGAGTTTTAAATTTCTTTTGACACGAGCGATGACTCGACAGACAGTGGGACGACAATCGTACGCAACAAGAGAGGAACTCGCCAAAGAACGGGCCCAGCATTTTAAAGGTTGGTGGAGAAAGCCAAATGATACAAACAGCAAATTGCCCTAATGGAAAGTTCAGAAAATCCAAAATAAGTTCCCAACTTGCGATTGACCCACCATTTGTTAACAAGTTGGCCTGGCAGGACAAGTGACCAATACAAAAGCGCATCCATCCTTCCACATTTTGTCGCATCTAACTTCAAGCTCTTTTGCTGTCATGGCTTTTAGGCATAACAATCTCTCCCATCCACTTCGCTCTCCCCTCCCTTTCACGGCTTTCGATTCATTCAATTGTGACCACGACGACGACGGCCACGGCGACCACAAAGCCCGGATGTCAGAGCCGATGCGGAAACCTAACTGTTCCGTACCCTTTTGGCATATTGGAACGGGTCGCTCGTTAGGCTCTTATCACGATATTAGCCGCACCGCGTTATATGACCCTCCAAAGGCATTCGTAAGCACGAGTAATTTGGAGGTGGTCGACATATTTGATACCCAGGTGCGTATTAAGAACTTCATCGCATTTAACTGTTATTCTAATTCAGGTTCCCTCGTCGCTAGAAACCGACGTGGTATCAATTAGCCGATTCTCCTTACACATTCTTCAACGTCGCCAATAAGTTCACCGTCATCGGATGCGACGACTTCGCCTTAATTCTAGGCTCCGATGCCCTTAATTTCACTAGTGGATGTACGGCTCTATGTTCGAGAAAGGAGAATGTGACGAGCGGCGATTGTTCAGGAATCGGTTGTTGTCAAACCTCCATTCCTAAAGGTCTAAAGTACTTCCACGCAAGCCTTTCAAGCCTCAACAATCACACGAATGTCTGGTCCTTCAATCCATGTAACTATGCCTTCTTGGACGAACACGAGCAATTTCATTTTCGCGGGACATCCGATTTCTTGGACCCGACATTCATCAATCGGACCACCTATTCCGTGCCTGTTGTGCTCGATTGGTTCATCGGAAATCAGACTCACGTCGAGGCTCGAAAAGATTTGAGTACATGTGCATGTAAGGCGAACAATAATTGTAACGATTCAGACAACAGCTCTGGATACAGATACCAGTGCAATCAAGTTTTAAGGTTTTAAGAGAAATCTCTACCTCAGTCGCGGCTGCCAAGGTCTGTTTTCGAACATTCAAAAGCATATACCCATGTTTGTACGTTTTTTTTATGTATGTATGAATGAATGCATGCCGGCCTGTGTGTGTGGGTGTTATAAGTCAGTGAGTAATTCAAATGTGGTGCTCGAGTAGTCATGCCTTACGCTCAAATTAGTCCTAGGGACCGCACTCGCCGTCATACATAAGAGTGGAGTTTTATATAATGCGCATATTGACCGAGTAAGAACTTTCAAATTTTCTTATTATTAAAAGGAAAGATAAGAGAATTTAGGTTTTGGGACCTTGCTTATGTGGGATATTGATATGCAAAGCAGGTTTAACTCTTATGAAGTTTGTGTTTCAGATGCCGACGAATGCGCAGACCCCCACAACAATCCTTGCGAGGGGGTATGCACAAACACAACTGGAAATTGTAATTGCTCGTGCCTTGAAGGATTTTTTGGCGATGGAAGGAAAGATGGGCGTGGATGCATTGCTAGAACTTCTGAATTTCCTGTTATCAAAGTCGCTCTTGGTGAGCAAACTTTTCTTAATGCGAAAACGACGCCCATATATATATGAAACTAGTTTGGACCGGTCCTCAAAATGCCACATCTAAACTCTAGAAGGTAAAATACAGGGTATTCCCCTTGGGAGTAAGAGGAAAAAAATAATTCTCCTCAATTGAGGGGTTGGCGGGTACCAACATGTTAAAATAAAAATATTAGCTCGGGAGAGTTATCCCGTAGGCAAGGTAGCCCCCACTGGAGCTCTAGGGCTCTTGCATCATGATGAGGTACAACCTTAACCACCCCCAGGGATCCACAATGTTAATTGTTCTCATCAAGGCTAGCAAACATACTAGAGAGCATGGAGAAAATTATTAAAATTCTTAATATTATTGCCAATTTATAATAATTTTTTTAATTGTATTAATTGAGTCATAAACCTTTTTGTGTTTTACCGAGTCCATTTGGTCAATTTTGGCCAGAAATTGCTAACGTAATCGTTAGCCGTTTTATTTGACATAACTAGTGCCGATATTGATAATTTTAGATGATATTTTAATATTTTTTGAATTTATTTTATTTTATTTTATTTTTTCTTTCTTTCTTAAAAGGAAAAAAGAAAAGAAAACTTAAAAAGAAAAGAAAAGAAGGAAAAGACGAGAAAACGAAAAATAAAAAATTAATAAAAATAGAAAAACATTAAAATAATTTTTATTCCCTATTTTATTGTTCATCTTCCTCTGCCGATCCTTGGGCTCGGCTATGGCTAGTGGAAGGAAGAAGATGAACAGTAGATAGGTAAAAATAAAGAAAGCAAATAAAGAAAAAGAAAAGGAAAAATAAAAATAAAAATCAGAAATTCAAAAGTTTGCAAAAATCTTTCATGTCAACATTACTTATGCCACGTGGGTTTGTAAGTATCCACATCATTAATTTAAGCCTAAACTAGTCGAATGGAAAATATTAAAAAATAATCAAAATATTTAGAACTAAATTAGTTAAATTAAAAAGTTTAGAATTAGCCTACAATACATTTTGGATTTTAAGGATAGTTTTTCTAGCATTGGATTCTCTCATTAACTCAACTCTCTCTCTCTCTCTCTCTACTCATGGTACATCACCACCTAAATTGAGTCTATTTATTCTTTTCAAAATTAAAAATGAGATTAGCCGGGTGCTTTTTCCTTCCTCTGGGAAATAAAATTTACTTTCAAATTTTCAGCGACGGGCTTTGGCTTCTCGTGTTTGATAATCGGTACAGCATGGCTGTATCTTTGCATGAAGATGAGGAACATCCTCAAAATGAGTGAAAGATACTTCCAACAAAATGGAGGAATGCTGCACCAAGGGTGATGTGGATTCAACCAGAGTTTTCTCAGCTGAAGAGCTCATATCCGCGACCAACAACTACGACGAAGAGAGGATTCTCGGCCAAGGCGGTTTCGGTACGGTGTATAAAGGAATCTTACCCGGCGATCGTGTCGTCGCCATCAAGAAATCCAAAACGGCCGGTGTCGATAGGTCGAACATAGAGCAGTTCATCAACGAAGGGGTCATGCTCACACGGATCCGGAGTACTTTGAGAGCGGTCACCTCACGGGAGAAGAGCGATATCTACAGCCTCGGGGTGGTCCTTGCAGAGCTCTTGACGAGCAAGAAGGTCGTGGATCTGCAGAGACCACAGGAAGCAAGGAAGTTGGGCACGTACTTCGTTCTCAACATGGAGGAAGACCGGCTGAGCGATGTCCTCGACCCTCAATTGGTAGAGTCGACTTCGGATCAGATAAAGGGGGTTTGCCGAGATAATAAAGAAGTGCGTCAGCTCGAGAGGTGAGGAGAGGCCGACGATGAAGGAAGCCGCGACTGAATTGGAGGGTTTGAGGAAGCTTTCGATGCATCCATGGCCGCACGAAGATGTCAAAAGCAAGGATAGTCGCGAATGCTTGCTTGAAGGAACATCCTCGGACCTCTACCCTCCGCCACCAGGCCAGTAAGTTGATGGTTGGGATTAAGGATGATGAGCGAAAGAGTATGGAGGGAGCTATGATCACGTCGAAGGACTCCCACCTACGTTGAGTTCGCAGATTACCTGCACGAATGCATTTAAGCGCAAGAGCTTCGCCATCTCCGCTTTCTTATGTTTCCGGTCTTTTGCTTGAAATCAAGAACATCTTCTTCATTGTCTTCGATATGTCTTCGTAAGAGTCGTAAGAGTGCCAAGTGAACTGAAGCAAGTATGCGTATAAAGGCCGATCCAGGCTAAGTTTTACAGAACATAGAGGCCGATCCTGGCTAAGTTTTACAAAACACACTTCATGACATTAAAATCACATTACGGTTTGCATCAGGTCAATCTGCCGCATTAAAGCCTGAAGTTCATAAACTTTGAACAGGTACTGATCTCTGAGGAAAACAGTTCCCCTAGAATAAATCTTCCCTACTCCCATGAGATCCAGTTACCATGAATTGTCCATAATTGCAAGGGCGGTTCTAACAGCTATAGCAGACCATAGCATCTCTCTGAATACTATTTTCATCCAGCAGCACTAGAGACCCCACAAAAATTACATGAAGTTTGGCAACTGAAAGAGCTAGGCCATAGCCAAAGTGTTGAAAAAGGGATGCATGTATTGAAATCGTAAGTCACCAGTTAGGTTTGAGCAATTAAAAAATGAAAGTGTAGGCATATGCATCATTCCATTCAAGAGTCTAAAATAGATACGCTCAAAATTCCAGATTCAATCAGGTCTTTCCAATGAAACGAAACAAAAGACATCTCAGAAAACGACAGCAAAATACAAATTCTTCAAAGTAGGATATCCTAAGCACCTTTCTATCAGCGAGCTGGTATACTGACAAAACGCTTTACTTCTTATCTTCCTTCTCAGCTTCGGCCGCCTTCTTCATCCTCGCACCGACATGGCGTGTGTTCATCCGCTCCACACGGAGCTTGGCATAAGCATTGAAGGATTTCATCTCCTCAGTGACCTTCACAAGCTCAACTGCTGGCTTCTCCCTCACAATCGGCATGTAGCTACCTTGGACTTGAGTCGCAGATGCCAACTCTTCTGCAGTGGAGTCACCAGCCTGTAGAAATAAATGGCAAATTAGTATTCGGCAACCATAGAGGTTGGACTCGACAAAGTACTATAATGATTTGATGAAAGTAATTGGTAGACCAGGTTTACCTTGAATTTGCGAGCTCTTCTTGGGAAGACAACCAACTTAGCCTTGTAGGTCTTCAGCCTCTGCACATTAGCTTGAAGGCCTTCTAGGGATCGGTTCTTCCTTCGGTGATCCACAGCAATTCCAATGGTTGGAGCCAATTTCTTGGGGATACCTGCCCCCTGAAATACCAAAGAAGTTCCTGTGTAAGTAAAAGCAAAAAGTATTCGGAATTCTTCCACAAACGCACATAAATAGATAGAGTCTCGGCTAAACCAGCTCAAATATTTAAAGTAATAAGCATTCAATCACCCAAAAAAGGCACATGCAGAACCCCAAGACTGACAAAGATCAGTCAAGAAAACAAATCAACAAGATGTTTGCTTCGCTTTGACATGCCCGACTTTTCCAGGTGGTCGCGACTCAACAATATTCCATCAACATGGATCATAAAATCAAAATACGAGATTGCTCCTTCTCTGACTTTCACCACAAAAATAATTAACTTTCAATTGCATCCCTATGTAACTACCAACTTTGCAGCGTAAAATGAGTAGTAGAAAAGAAAAGCTTCCTCCACAACAAATTAGCACAGGTTAAAGGATAAACATATAAAAACTCAACAAACAAATGGAATCCATGACAAGACAATAAACTCGACCTTCAGTTCTTCCAAAGAGAACCCTTTTCCAGCCCTAACTTTCATGTTGTACTTCAGAGTTTGACCATGAACAACAGGTCTAAGAGGTCCAGCTGTAGGCCTTGGGAAAATCTTCACGGCCTTCTGTTGCCTCGCTGGAGATAATAACAGACTATGTAAATTATAAAGGCAAAAAAAGATCCACCAGAGAATTTAAATGCTAAGAACTAAAGCCAGGTTTCCAATCAACATCTCAGCAACTAATTTACCTTGGCGTCTCCTCGATTTCCTTGCAGGCTGGTTGAACCAGGTCTTGACATAGTTCTGCCAGTGCTTCCTGAAGTGCCCACTTGGCACAACGTTGTTATGCTTCATGATGGCTTACCTGCAAAACAAAAAATCACACGAAAATGGTATTCAGCAAGAAAAATAAAAAGGGTAAAAGATGCCTAAATATCTTTGGGTAATATGTAACTCTTAAGAGGATTGAGTATTTCACAGGGGATCAATAGTAGGGGGCTCAAACGTCCACACAACACTTTCTCCAGAGAAAAATAAAACATCGGTGCAAACCCAGATCGAGTCAGACATGCCTCTTGATGAACAAAAGAAAAACTTCAGAAACCACACCGAGCCTATGAACAGCTCGCACCTCAAGCAAGGTGACCCAATGAGAATGACAGAACACACCTCTCGTACCCAAAAGATCGAACCGTTTACATATTAAGTAGATGAGACTAAGACACATTAACAGGCCACACCCATCACACCATTTCTCGGTCAGTCACCAAAACCCAAGCAGCATCAACACGTCACCGTCCAGCGCTCGCCATGCGAATAACAGCCCGAGTCGAACGGATTTTCCCATAACTTACAAAGTTTCAAATCGCCAGATTCAACACCCACGACTCGGAAAAGAAAACAAAGCGAGCCACCGTAATTCCAAGAACAGATGTACAAACCCACGAGCTTAATCTATACCCACAACAAACCATGCGCATTCACCCATGATCCGATAACGCGCGTCGAAACGCCCCCCCAAAAAAACACGAGAGCATACTGGGCATGGTTAAGCATTCGAAGACGACGACGAACGACTAAACGGAGGAACGCAAGAACAGGAATCTGGCTGCAGCGTAGCCGCCCGGAAAGCTCACCTGAGAGGAGACGGAGGCGAAGGTCGAAAGGAAGAGCTGGCTCTATGTCTGGACTCGGCCGCCTCCCCGCAGGAGCACTCCATTATGTACCGAAACCCTAGTCCTCGAGAGTGTGCCGAATTACCGAAATGTCCCCGCTTTGTAATATGGGCCGGGCCTGGTCGCTCTCTCGAGTTGGGCATCCAATGTGCCCCACCAATTTGGGTTGGCCCGGATCTTTCAGTAGCCCGTTTTGTCGGTTTTCTTTTCGGAGTCGGACTTCACCGACTGGTAAGTTTTAACAATCATCGCTTCGGCTTCCCTCATCTAAATCTTGGGTTTGAAAAATATAACTTTAGGCAATGCTCTGTTTAATTTTGTATTCCATCGATGTGCATGATATATTAATGCCGTGTGACTGTATAGTGATGATTGTAATAAGGAAAATATATCTTTAAGAGCGTGACGTATACATCATGTGACAGTGACACGTGATATAATCGATCAATCAAAGATGAAATGCGCATACACATGACGCCAATTAAGATAATATTCATTGGCTATAGGTTGGTTTATACCACATTATGACTGTCATATGATGTACCCATTAAATAAGAACTTTCTAAGTTTTTTAATGTTTTTCTTTGTTTTTCTTACAACCTTGTTGGTGGACCATTGCTAGGCAACGCCCTCACCTATGGCCAATAAGGACATCATGGCTCTCACCCAAACCAAGCGAGGGCGTCACCACCCTCGCCATTGTTGGCCAATGAGGGTCTATGGTCAGTGACCTCACTAGTCCACACTTCAAGTGAAAAAAGGGAAGGGAAAGGAAAGTAAAGAAAAAAGCGAAAATGTAAAGAAAATTAAATTTATTTACATTGGCACCGATTATACCATGTAAAACACCCGGCATTAATGTTAATGATTTTCGATCAAAATTGTTCAGATGAATGAACTATATCGGCGAATCATCAAAAAATTTATGACTAAATTAATCAAATTAAAAATATATAAAACTAAATTAACACAATATAGCAGGTTTATGACTTTTGTTGGTACTTTCCCCATGAACTTGTATCCTATTTCATGTTTTCAACTAACGTGGTAAGAAAAGCACTCTCGGCCATGAATGCTTCAAAACTTTACGTAATGAATTCAGTGGAAAAGAGGAGGTCAATCCAAAGCGAGAAGAATGCTTGTTATTAAATATAGAGTCTAAGTAATCTATTAAGTTGGTGCTGAAATTATGCAGCTCATTTTAGACTCGAGAAAAATCCCAGAGAGGAAAACACAGGTTAGAAGGACCAAAGGGAAAGATAAGACAAGCTCCACATGTTAATCAACATCATCAATAGTGTATTTTGATTCAGCGACTGTTGCGTTTTTTTATTTATTTATCACTTATAATGAAAAAGTAAGATTGTCTCTTTTTTATAATTTTTCGAATTACTAACAGGAGGTGTTCGGCCCGAAGATTTCACAGGTAGATATTGATCAGTGAGGACTGGTGGGTATGTAGTGGGCTTCATGTCAACCCAAATTTTGTAACATGCGAGCACTTAGTGTTGGGTGTCGGCCCATTGACCCTAAGACGTGGTACGATATGGGTTCATTGACCTTAGGAAACTTGGACCGTCGGATCGAAAATAGGATATAGTTACAAAACCAACCATCATTATGAGTGTCCCCTAATTTATTCACACGAGGCAGCAGACTTTATATCATTTGGACGAGGATCCTCTCTATCTTTTGACATGTTCATTTCCTCCATCAATTCACATTTCACCTAGCAGTCAAGCTGCTCAGGAAGAATGTACCAAAAGAGTTATAAAGTTATTGCGACTGTCTTAATCAAGTCATAAATTTTTCAATTATGTTAGTTTGGTTCTAAATCTATTCACATTTTGCTAATTGGTCCATCTGGTGAAGACTACAACCCTCACTAGCCAAAATGAAAGGAACATAATAAAGAATTGTAAAAATTGCTCATGTCAACCAAACCAAGTAATGAGCACTTGACCAATGTAGATTAGTTTGGTAGTTGTGCCACATAGGGTGGCTGATATTCATATCCGCGATTTCCAATTAAGGTTGATTAGAATGACTCAATTGACAAATTATGAAAATATTTATAACTAAATTGGCACAATAAAAAGTTAGGTTAGAATTGGCATACGAGCAGTAGGTACTTATCTCAATTGCTAGGTATCGAGGGCTCTCCTCTCCACTTCATTTCACCTAGTCTTTCTTAGCTAAGTGAAAGTTCAGCTCTCCTTGAGTACGAAATCTGCCAAAACGGGATCGGCTTCTTTCCGGTTAATTTTCTTAAAAAAGGTTGAAAATACTAAATAGTAGAAGACAGAAGCAGCAGTGTTTAAGGATTGCATGCTCGTGGCGATTCTTGGACTCGACGTGCACAATGTTCAAGGCGAGAGAGCAATGACAAGAGGATGATGGAAGGGTAGCAGCTAAAGGCGCTACCGAGCAATGGCGAAGATTAATGAATGAAGGAAGACGTGGTACGATAGGTGAGGAAGGCACTAGTGAATATCGTTTATCTTATTGATGTGTCACCTAATTGAAGCTAGAAGAGCAATAAGTGTTCTCAAAAGCGTTGAATAGAAGAGAGAAATTATTTAAAGAAACTGTTGGAAACAGTATCGAAGATATCAAAGATTCCGAGATCCAGATCTGGTGGCAATCCTAATCAAAGGATTGATTGAATTGGAGAAAGAGTAATTTGTGGAATCTATTTAGCAAATAGGAAATTCATTATTCTTTGTATATTATTTCCTTCTTCCCTTTCGTTCCTTCTTACATTATAAATGTATACAATGTAACTGTAAAGAATTCAATTAATACATAACAAAACCTTTTCTCCATCTCTCAGTCAAATTCTGTCATGGTATCAGAGCTTTCGCTCCTGGCCTAGCTTCCGCACATTTGGAATTGCCATCGAATCCTTTCGAGCTATTGTCGCATGTATTTCACTGCGAAACAGATCGTGCATTGTTAGGAACTCCACACGCATTTTTTATCATGACCAAGAACAATGAGAGCTCCTCAACAGAGGAGACACGACATCGATCCGGTCGTTCCTTCAGCGGAGAACGAACCCCTGTTCGGATCCGAAAAATATTCAATCTACAAGACCATTTCCTACCTTGGATCGATCGCCGCTCAAATCCAAAGGGGCCTTTGAATTTTGCTAATTGGCATCAAATGTGGAACCAATACCCGTCTGGCTTTGGGTCATCTGCAGCGGGTTCAACTGAAGCATCGGGGCAATCGAATCCAGGCCAAGAATCCAGATCTGTGCCGGGTCAAGGGACGAATCCCTACCCGGCATTTCCTCCCGGATACATGCCTTTTGTTTTCCCGGTCGGTGGCGGTTGGCTTGAGCCCGGTGATCCCTTATACACATCATAGGCGGACGGACCGGAATTGCGTCTCATCAGCATCCAGCTTACCGGACCGGAGGTTTATTCTTCGTGGGCTCGAAATCTCCGGCGAGCTCTCGTGACGAAAGACAAGGACGGCTTCCTTGATGGAGCCGTCCCCTTCCCGACCGATGAACGTCTCCGGCGCCTCGGTGGAAGTGCAACCAGTGGTTCGCACTTGGATCGGGAACACACTCGCCCCGAAGTCGGCTGGCTGGATTGCCGCCTGCGAAGACTCCAAACGAGATGCCGGGACAACATCGAGAGAGATGTATGGCCGGCTCGGCCCGAGCGCGGCTCTTCAACATAACCCAAAATCTAACGAGTTGAAGCAAGGGAACCTCTCGGTTACCTCTTGCTTCAACCGTCTCTCATCCCTGTGGAATGAACTCGAATCAGCAGAAGAGAGGTTAGAGGGACCCGAAAATACCCTAAGACAGTATAAAGAAATCAGAGAAAGAGAGAAAGCTACAAGATTTCTACTCATCCTCAACGAATCTTACTCGACATTTCGGTCTCAAATTCTTGCCATGGAACCTCCACCGTCTCTCGGTCGAATGTATCAGTTAGCCGTCCAAGAAGAAAATCAGCGACTTGGCTCCGCCGGACATGCTCGAACAGAGAAAGTCCGAGTCTCGCTTGCCTTTCCGTTGATGGCGGCTCCGGAAGATTGTGGTCGGCGCGATGGAGCCACGATCGGAAGGGGTGGAACCCTCGAAGCTTCGCTCGTGTTGCTTTTGCGGCAAGAAAGAAGGAAGGGAATTCAGGGAACCCTAGCTACTTTGGCATGGATGGACAGGATCATCGCACGAGATCCGACAGCTGGAATTTGCTCGAAAAATCGAGCGGCTGGGATCTTCGCGGTGGATCGGACAGCTCTCGCATGCCCATCATCTCCGCTGGATCGGATGGTCCTTATCAAGCCACGACAGCTCCGGTTTATCGAGGATCCAATGGTCCACGAGGCGCCACGTCATCAGGAAGGGGCAATGGGCAAAATGGTAAATTTAAGAATAAATACTGCGATTTTTACAAACGCCCACATCATACTGTTGATACTTGCTAGAAATTGCATGGAAGACCCACTGACAAAATTAAAAGAGAAAAAGAATCATTAGCTTATCAGGTATCCGCACAAAGGATCGACGGAGCACAACAGGGAATTACTCGGGATCGGTACAAGAATATTGTGAAAATTCGAATCAACGAAAATTGAAGACAAAAGTGCGGGATTTCCGGGTACTTTTCTTCACAAAGAGAATAATTTTCCGGTAAATACATGGATAATCGACTCGGGGGCTAGTGATCATATAATATGCAATGAGCATTTATTTTCTCATATCGACAAAGGATCACAATCTCCCTTATCGGTGCGACTTCCAAATGGAAATGTCACCCATGTTACAAAGATTGAACCTGTGCATCTTAGCCCAAATTTTGTTCTCTCGAAATGTCCTATGCATTCCCAATTTTGAATTCAATTTGATCTCTGTCTCCAAAGTCCGCCTCGATAATTCTTGTCGTGCCATATTCAATTCCGACAATTGTTTCTTTCAGGACCTTTTGACTGGGAAACTGATGGGCTTGGGTAGTGTTGCACAAGGACTGTATTTCTGGATTGACTCCCCAGGAGATTTAGAATCTTTAAATAAAAGCGTTTCTTGTAATGCTATTAGTCGAAATAAAAATTTCCTTTTCCATCAAAGATTGGGACATAGTGCCTGTTTCCCTCACTCTACGTGTCCAATATGTCCTTTGGCTAAGCAGTCTCGAACGTCTTTTCCAACAAGTACATCTCGAGCACATAGAGCTTTTTCCTTACTTCATATGGACATTTGGGGTCCTTATCACACTCCTCATCGTGATGGGTCCAGATTTTTCCTAACAATTGTTGATGATTTTACGCGAGGAACATGGGTTTATCTTATGCAATCCAAAAGTCAAACATTCACTCATCTTTCCAAATTTATCTCTTTGATTGAAAATCAATTCGAAAGATCTGTACAATGAATTCGTACAGACAATGGGCGGGAATTTTTCACTTCTGATTGCACAGAATTCCTATCTTCTCATGGGATAATTCATGAAAGTTCTTGCGTTTATACTCCACAACAGAATGGAATTGTTGAACGCAAGCATAGACATCTTTTGGAAGTAGCTCGTGCATTAAAATACCAAGCTTACATTCCCGAAGCTTTTTGGGGAGATTGTATTGTTATAGCTGCTTATTTGATTAACCGCATGCCTAGCCGGATAATAGATGGCAAAACTCCTTTTGAAATGCTATACAAAAAGCGACCGAGAGAATAAACACCTTCGTGTGTTTGGTTGTTTATGTTATGCAACGAATGTGGGTCCCTTGGATAAAATGGGTCCTCGTGCCACACAATGTATCTTCATGGGCTATCCTACGGCCCAGAAAGGATATCGAGTTATGGAGATTTCTACGGGGCATTTCTTTATATGCAGGGATGTCATTTTTCATGAAGATGTCTTTCCATTCAAAGATATGATAGCTGCATCAACTACATAAGAAGGCGACCGACCTTTTCTTTGTGAAGAGGATTTATCTATGCCTTCACAATATCTAGTTGTTGCTCCAGAATCACATGCCACTATTCCACAGAAACAGCAACTTATGAAGGACAGCTAGAATTATCTCCGAGACTTACATGAAGACTCTACGGTCTTGACTTCCACTATACCTACATCGAATCTTCCCCGTGCTGCGAAATAGTGGCCGAGTCACCTCAACGTCCTAGACGGCAAACTCGCCCACCTACATGGACCAAGGATTATATTTGTTCGCATCCCGTTATCCGGTACTCGGTATCCCGTCTCTTCATATGTCTCCTTTACTCGCTTATCACCGGGACATATGTGCTTTCATCGATCGTCTCTCGAAGAGCAGAACCATTTTCATTCCATGAAGCATCACGTGATCCCCGATGGCAACGCGCAATGGAATTAGAACTCCAGGCATTGATGGAGAATCATACTTGGGATATAGTGCAGCTTCCTCCACATCGGAAACCAATCGGATGTAAATGGATATATAAGATCAAATTTAAGGCAGATGGTTCGGTTGAACGTTATAAAGCTCGACTGGTGGCTAAAGGATTCACCCAACGAGAAGGTTTCGATTACCATGAGACATTTTCTCCCGTTGCTAAAGAAGTCATTGTTCGTTCATTCTTTTCCATTGCAGCTATTCGAAACTGGTCACTACACCAGATGGATGTTCACAACGCTTTCCTTCATGGTGATCTTGATGAAGAGATTTATATGGAACTTCCACAGGGATTACGCAGATAGGGGGAGTCTCGGGTGTGTCGTCTACGCAAATCCCTGTATGGATTAAAACAGGCATCTAGGCAATGGTATGCCAAATTCACTGCTGCATTAACTAGTGCGGGATTTCGTCATTCCAAGCACGATTATGCCTTGTTTACATGGAATTCAGGTAATTCATCAATCTATCTGCTAATATATGTTGATGATATACTTGTTATGGGAAACAACGACCTTCATGTTGCGAAATTCAAGGAATACTTGCACTCTACTTTTCATATCAAGGATTTGGGACCTCCCAAATATTTCCTTGGTATTGAAATTGCACGATCCGAGAAAGGTATCAACCTTAGCCAAAGGAAATTTGTCCTAGAAATCATTTCTGAAGCAGGATTATCTGGATACAAACCAGCTGTCATACCAATTGAACAGAATACCAAACTGACCTCCCATGAATATGACTTGACTTCCCCTTCGTCTGTTGAAGATTCTTTGCTTAAGGATCCATCTGGATATCAGCGACTTGTTGGAAAATTAATATATCTTACCATGACAAGGCCTGATATATGTTATGTAGTATAGATACTTAGTCAATTTATGCATAACCCAAAGCAGTCACATATGAATGTGGCTTTGAAGGTTGTGAAATATTTGAAGGGATGTCCGGGGCTTGGAATATTTCTATCTCGAAATTGCAACATGAAGATGACAGCTTTCTGCGACACAGATTATGCTACTTGCCCGATGACTAGAAGATCTATTACTGGATTTTGCATTAAATTGGGAGAGTCGTTAATCTCATGGAAAACGAAGAAACAGTCGACTGTGTCATTGTCATCAGCCGAATCAGAGTATCGAGCCATGGCAAAGACTACGTGCGAAGTGATCTGGATACGAAGATTACTTTCAGATCTTGGAGTACAGGTCAGTGGACCAACTTATTTGTTTTGTGATAATGATGCTGCACTAAAATTAGCAGCAAACCTAAAGAACAAAACATATAGAAGTTGATTGCCACTTTACCCGAGACAAGATCAGAGAAGGGATTCTTATCACCAAAGGAATTAGAACTACAGATCAACCAGCAGATATCTTCACTAAACCGCTATGTCAAAGACAGCATAAATACTTATTAAGCAAGCTAGGTGTCCTTGATATATACAGGCCGCTAGCTTGAGGGGGAGTGTTGGAAACAGTATCGAAGATATCAAAGATTCTGAGATCCAGATCTGGTGGCAATCCTAATCAAAGGATTGATTGAATTGGAGAAAGAGTAATTTGTGGAATCTATTTAGCAAATAGGAAATTCATTATTCTTTGTATATTATTTCCTTCTTGCCTTTCGTTCCTTCTTACATTATAAATGTATACAATGTAACTGTAAAGAATTCAATTAATACGAACAAAACCTTTTCTCCATCTCTCAGTCAAATTCTGTCAGAAACAACATTTGATTTCCATTAATTAAACAAACGAAACTTAATTGAAGTACTTGATTGTACTATTTTTATAAGTTCTATAAATTTATGATAATTCATTAAAGTTTGGGACTTGATTGCAAACTGGGTATTATTTTTTTTTAACTTGTGATCCACGTATCCTCATTATAAAGAGAATGAGTTTCATGGTAAGACATGTCTATTTAAGACACCTCGATGGCAATAATTTCGTCATACTTGATCCAACTATTGATGCTGACGAATATTTGATTAGACGACTGACAATAGACACCGGTTGAGTGGCTGACAATTAAAATGCCCAGATCCAATGGCCCTCGTGAGACACTGGAAAATTTGTCACATGCACTAGTCGTGGGATCTTGGGATTCATACAATTGTATATGTTGACTTTAATTATGATCAATTGACTTTAAGATGATACTACAAGGCTCGCTTGGGTGAGAGAGAAACTGAGCTATGAAGTCAGATCAGTTCGACCGACCCATACCAATAACAACTGCGATTTTCACAACATCTAAGGAGCTGCTTGGTAAAAGAGGTGTTATCGGTGGTTGTTGAAGGCGATGGAGTTTGGAAATATTGGATCGTCGGTATCAAAAGTAAAATTAAAACACCCAGATAATAATGCCAAAGTTTCGCTGGACTCTATTCAATAATGGACACTTATATCCACATAAAGATCGAAGGGTTGGTGAGAAGCTACTATCAACTGTTCCTACTTGGCACGACGAATTTGCTTATCTAAATGGAGGAATCCGATTAAGAAAATCGCCATTTCCAAAATCAGCAGTCAAAACTGGGCCAACGCTCATCATACTGCATTCGCATCTGCTGCATATCAAAGCCTGCCAAGTAAAAACCAAAACCGACCATCACATTGAAGCTCCTGCCATGGCAATCGGGCATATCTGACTTGCTTTCATTACATTGCATCTTGATGAGAGGAACAAGAGAGTTATGAGCAGAAACGGATCGCAAAATGATTAAAAATACCATCGAATCGGTTGGTTTGGAATTGCAGTTAAAATGATAAGATGCGACTTGATGTCTTCAATAGCAGAGAATGATGAAAGGGTTTTGAAGTGGAGCAGCAACGATTTTTGGCGTGTTTTTCTTTTTTAAATTCGAGCACAGGCAAAGAGATCCGGTTACTTAGATTCTTGTGAATCACGCTACTAACCATATGAATTGGTTAAGAACATACTTTACATTCTCCATAGGGCCCTCTTATCTCTTCCTTCTCCGAGCTCGGGTTCTGGAAGAAGGAGAAGAAGGAACCGAGAAGAAGGTATCAGCAACAACGGATTTTATTGCGGGACAGCTCATGATGTTCATATCGATCTATTATGCGCCTCTGCATCTAGCATTGGGTAGGCCTCATAAAATAACTGTCCTAGCTCTACCGTATCTTTTGTTTCATTTCTTCTGGAACAATCACAAACACTTTATTGATTATGGATCTACTACCAGAAATTCAATGCGTAATCTTAACATACAATGTGTATTCCTGAATAATCTCATTTTTCAATTATTCAACCATTTCATTTTACCAAGTTCAATGGTGGCCCTGATGCCTGATAATTTCCGCATAATTTGTGGGATTTTAAAGAGTGATCCCTGGAAATCTTTATACACCAATCACCGACCAACTCGGGGGCTTAGCACATCCAATACGAAAATGACAAACCACGCCATCGTTTTCTTTCTATTTCATCGTGCACCCGAGATTTCAACGAAACTCCCCTCCATGTACACGAGGGGAAAAAATACGCATTACATACGAAAATAAAAAAGGCGACTAAAACTCCTCGTGGCAACAAAAAATAGATATTTAAAAAATTTGATGTGTAGAAACTGGAACTATTGTAATCTAAAAACTTATAAAAATGATAGAGGTTGACAAAATTACATAATTGTCACGTTAACTTCTTTTGAATGACCACTTTATTCCTAACATGACATTATACGATAATGATTCTCATTGATATCGTGCACCAGCTTTCAGGAACTTTATTGTTTATTATTAGAGGTCAAAGCCATTTTCCGACTTGTTTTGTCAGGAACAGATGCACATATGCATCATAGCCATACACATAAAAAATAAACATATATCCCTCCCTCCCTCTCTCACTATCCTTATCCTCCTAAAGTAAAATCTCTCTCTTTTTCTCTCTCTTTCTCTTTCTCTCTCTGGGTATGCGTGTGGAGTGAAGAAGATGGCCTTTGTTGGGTTTGCTTCATCTGGCCTTCTTCCCTTCCTGATGTGGTGAGAAGGAACCGAAAGGCGAGGAAGAAGACGACCCGTCACTGAGTCCCGGGAGCAAGTGCAGGAGATGAAGGCAGATGCAGAAGCTTCGGGTTCGGGCCCACAGGAAGCAGCCGCATCACGGCAGAGCACCGATACCACCACCGCCGCCACTGAGGCCGTTCGGCGCTCGTCGCCGCCTCGTCCGGCCGGAGCCGCCCCGAACGGCAACACCGATCAAGACATCGAGGTAATGGCATCTCCCGAGCCTCTCGATCTCTTTTACAGCTTCATGACATGACAACCGCGTCTCCATACATCCATCTATCGAGCATAGGCAAGTGCAAACGCAGAAGGGATGATGATGATGATGATGGTGACGGTGACGGTGACGGTGATGAGTTTTCATTTGCATCTTCACATGTGTGTTCATCATTTCCAGTTTTATGCTGTTACATTGAAAGGGAGAGGAGAAAGGGATGGGGAGGGGCCGGCTGGTTTAGAGATGCAGATTTTTTTTTTTTTTTTTTTTTGACGAAGAGATGCAGATTCATCAGGAAGACTTTTCGGGCAAATCTGAATTGCTTTCATTACATTGCATCTTGCACATGGTCTTGACATAAATATCGCTCGTGCGTAACATGGGGTAAAACTTTTTGATTCGCAATAGGAAAAAAACTGTCATCAATGTCCAAAAAAGTATATTCTGACCATACTGCACAGGCCAAATTCCAGATCGTGAGATCACACCATCATTTACGGCAGAATATTATCTAACCATTCAAAGATATGGAAATAACATTACCATAATTTTTCTTAAAATTCTTCGATATCTAAACTTCTCTTTTTTTATTTGATGGGACGTTTAGAACAAGCGTATTTGGTTGTGGTTCTTGGTCCGTATGATCTACTTAGAACTATAAGAATTCATAGAATTAAAATTGTCAAATTGGACACCATCTTCACTCCGAAAAATGGTACCTAAATTGTTTGTTTTTTTTTTTTATCAATCCTACTTTACTCTTATTCTAATCATCATTTTCAGACTTTTGCCCTACCTCCATGCAAAATGTGGGAATCGAAATCCACTTCTGAAATTAATTCGTTCCCGTCCCAACCCTCGGAGAAGGTGGGGATTCGAACCCTCCACCTTTTTTTTTTCTATGTTAGAAGGGTAGCCTTTACTACAATGGTTATCTAAATTGTTTGGTCATCGGGTCACATTCGGTGCCCCTGAGCTTGATGTAGAACTCGGAATCTAAATGCCGGAATAGTCAAACTTAGAGGAGTCGGCATTTCGATACCATACTGACCTACCAAAAGGAAAAGTCCAAATTCAAACCCACATGTTGCAGCTTTGATTTTTGGGTTCTTTGGCGTTTCTGGCCTGACATGCGAGTTATTTTATTGGACCACGCGATGGAGGTGACGATTGATTATTTGAAAGGAGGATCGTGCGACGTTTGATTTGATGCTTCTTTCGAGAGTTGAAAATTGGAGAGACGACCCAACTCGTAGGCAGAATCGAGCTGACTCCCATAATTCTGGTCTTAATTCTACGCCTTATCTTTTAGATGAGGCCTCGCCAGCTTAGCTCGCCTCGTTTTATACGAAGTGTGTCGAGACAAACCCGTTGGAAAGAAAAAGATAATTGATATTATTGCATCATTCTTGCCTTCAAATTAATCATAAAAGATAATGCGACACATGATGAAAAGAGAGCTGGCTATTAATAAGGTGTTAACTTATATGGAAATGAAATTTGTTCCTCCTTCGTGATCTTGGATTTATGGTTGGATTGGGGGATGAATAAGTTGGTCCTGCTGATGCATTATTATATGGATTTTGCGTGGATTCACACGGCATCTATTTTTTATTTGACTTAGATTACTTGTTTTAGTGAAATAAATTACAAATTTATTTTAATATTATCTTAGAGATTCTATCTAGTTTACTACAGCTTTAAGGAAACAATCAATTAAAATTATGGACCTTAGTAAGAAACCTTGATCCTCTCAACCATAGGATCTATCCGGGCTTAGGTTCAAATCTCAAGAGCATTTCTAGATTAATCTTTGGAATGCATTGGGTTGATACTGGGAAGTGTGCTCCAATATTGTCCATCAAGACACGTTAAGATACGTGAAAATTGATACAAATGTCATTGAATCATTAAGAGAAAATGACGAAAACAAAGCTGACTAGAGGATATAAGATTGCGATACTTGTTTGCATCTACATAAAAGCAAAAATATATGCTTACTTTTTTTGCTAGCATTTAGAAAATTATTCAAATCTTAAAAAAATCATCCAAATTTTATATGGGCATTTGACATGTCGTTCGAGTCTCACCAAAGTATTAAACATCGCGAATTTACAAAATAAATAAATAAATAAATAAAATGCGGGAGCCGTGAAAAGGAAAGCGAAAGAGAATCTAAATAAAGTGGAAAGTGGATAACAATAATATTCTTAAACTAGCAACTGAAAATCCAGCATCCAACGAAAATCTCAGAAAAGGAAAAAAGAAAAAGGCTTCCACCGAAACCGAAAGGACAAGAAGAACAAGACGAAGAAGAAAGAAAAGAACAAAACTTGAGGGTCACGCACTGAGAAAAGTTCAGGGAGAGAGAGAGAGAGAGAGAGAGAGAGAGAGCCGAAGAGGGCGCGGAGAGGGAGGGAGAGAGAGAGGGCGGGGGACGGAGTCGGGGATGCGGGAGCTTCATCGCTGCGGCTCTAAGATGGCGGAACCCATCATTTCTTCGTCCTCGATCCCGCCTCTTCGATTCTCCTTCCTCTCATGGTTCGTTTTCATACACTCTGTGCCCCTCTCTCTCTCGCTCTCTCTCTGATTTCCCCTTTCGTTCTTCCTTTTGCTTATTGCTGGTTTTGCCTTTCGTTCGTTGGGCTTTCGTTTCTGGGTTATCCCGTTCGGGCGTTATCGTTGTTGCTCCTGTCTGGGTTCGAGAGATTTCTTTCACGATTACGCTGCCGCCGGGTGTTTCAGATCTCTGCCATGGCGCTGTTGTTTTATAGGCCTGTTCGGTCGTTTCTAGGGTCCTTAGTTTGGCTGCGGGATTGGGGATATCGTCGGCCTCTTGGGTTTAACTTTACTCTCAATTTGAGTTGTTTGCCTTCAGATTCTGTCTCTCTGTGGGGTGAATGAGATGTGACCTCCTGTAATCTGTTCGCTAGTTTGGAGTCGAATTGCTTTTTCAATTGTCGGAATTCGCATGCAGCTCTTGCTTCGACGGGTGGTTGCAATTTGGGGCGTGTCGATTCTCGATGTTCTGCTCTGCTTATCGGGGGGAATTTCCTGCATGTCCTTACGTTTGTCATCTTTAATCGGGTAATGTTTTGGCAATGACAAAAGAATCATTTTTTTTTTTTTTTTTTTTTGGGGTGCTTATATGGAATGCAGAAATTGAGGAATTCAGCTGGTAGGCAAGCTTCTGTTCCTATGGGGGAGTCCAATGGCGCATCTTATGTGACCATCCAAGAAGTGCCTTCTTCGCCTAGGGTGGACAACTTTCGAAAGGTATCGGTCCTTCCTCTTATTTTCCTCATCTTTTATGAGGTCTCCGGTGGTCCGTTTGGGGTTGAGGATAGCGTTGGGGCTGCTGGTCCTCTCTTAGCCCTTCTGGGATTCTTGGTCTTTCCGTTCATATGGAGTGTCCCCGAGGCGTTAATCACCGCTGAAATGGGCACCATGTTCCCCGAGAATGGCGGTTACGTGGTATGGGTTTCGTCTGCGCTCGGTCCCTTTTGGGGATTTCAGCAGGGCTGGATGAAGTGGCTTAGTGGGGTCATAGATAACGCCTTGTACCCAGTGCTATTCCTTGACTACTTGAAATCAGGGATCCCTGCTTTGGGTGGCGGGTGGCCTCGGGTAGTTGCGGCATTAGCTTTGACGGTGCTTCTTACATACATGAATTATAGGGGTCTAACCATTGTCGGATGGGTTGCGGTTACACTAGGGATTTTCTCGCTTCTCCCCTTTGCGGTAATGGGGCTTCTGTCGATACCCAAGTTGGAGCCATCTAGATGGTTGGTGGTCAATCTACATGATGTGGACTGGAATTTGTACTTGAACACACTGTTTTGGAATCTAAACTACTGGGATTCGATAAGCACACTGGCTGGAGAGGTCAACAACCCGAAGAAAACTCTTCCAAAGGCTCTCTTCTATGCTCTGATCTTGGTTGTTCTCGGATACTTTTTTCCACTTTTAATTGGAACTGGTGCTGTTCCACTTGACCGTGAGCTTTGGACAGATGGGTACTTCTCCGATATTGCCAAAATCATCGGGGGTGTTTGGTTGAGGTGGTGGGTCCAAGCAGCTGCGGCCATGGCCAATATGGGAATGTTTGTCGCTGAGATGAGCAGCGACTCTTTCCAGCTATTGGGCATGGCTGAGCGGGGCATGTTGCCTGAATTTTTTGCCAAGAGGTCTAAACATGGAACCCCTTTGATTGGAATTCTGTTCTCAGCTTCTGGCGTGATTCTACTTTCATGGCTGAGTTTCCAAGAGATCGTTGCTGCAGAGAACTTCTTGTACTGTTTCGGGATGATCTTGGAGTTCATAGCATTTGTGAAGTTGAGGATTAAGTATCCTAACGCATCTAGGCCTTACAAGATACCAGTCGGGACAATTGGAGCAATCGCTATGTGCATACCTCCAACTATACTAATAGGCATTGTTCTTGCTCTTTCTACCCTCAAGGTTGCAATCGTGAGCCTCGTGGCTGTGGTAATTGGTTTCATAATGGAACCAGCTCTGAAGTACGTTGAGAAGAAGAGGTGGTTGAAATTCTCAGTCAATTCCAATCTTATAGATCTCGATAATGACACTAGTCGAGAGAGCACTGTTTCGTTGGTGGATTAGATCACTGGTCATCATTTCATCATATGCGAAAATCCAACAAGGCTGTGTTTCATCAGTTTGATGCAAAGACACTGCGATCTAAATGCTTCTCTTGCGAGTTCATGCATTTGGAGAAAATATCAAAGGAGAGCAAACATGCTCAAAAGCTCTTTTATCTCAAACTGGCTTTGCGTGGCAAAGCTCTGCCAGCCGTGGCAGAATCTATTTTATCGCTTGAGTTTTAGAGTGATGATAGATGGGAAAAAATTGGTTGCCAAAAGAAGAATAGGCTAAGCTTGTTTAGTTTATATCTGTAATTTCGTAGCCTAAGCATACATCTCAATGCAGCATCAGAAGAAATATTTGAGAATTATTGATGTAGTTTTATAAATATCATGTAGAGATCATCATGGCGGTGTGTGTTCAGCTTACGCCACTTGTGATGGTTTTCCAGTTCAAATACTCATTGAAGTGAAGCCATGATAGTATTGCCCAAGCCCAATCTAAATCAACAACCAAAACAAGAGTTTGCATGCTCTTGGTCTGATGATGTCACATGCCGAGGGAGCAGCCCATCGAGGCAAAATAAGAGTAACCAGAACCCAGGAAGAATCATCTGGTCTAATTTGAAATGCAGACGCCAACCTTCGAGACTCCATAATCTAAATGGTTTGCCATTTTGGAACAACGTAAAGGATCGTCTCGTGAAGAAGTTCCTTGTCGCCCTATTCCTTCATTAACAAGGAGTCCGATGGAGGATTTGGCAAGTTGATCCATCTATAATCCTTTCGAAGAAGATGGTGACAAGAGAACGGCGAAGTTCAAGATAGGGCCAGTCATCGACGAACATTTATTGACAGTCAAACGAAGAGGATGAATAATAATAATAATAATAATAATAATAATAATAATAATAATAATTGAGGAGCTCTAGGCTATGAACTGTTGAAAATTCATATTGGTATCATCAAGAATACCACCGAAAAACCATAGACACTGCATTTCAATTTGGATAAAGCTTTGTGAAACCAGATGGATCAGCAACTAATCAGCCCAGATCAGCCAGTACAGAATGTTGGAAACAAAAGTAAATGCCTGTCAAATCCCTTTGGATGCGAGGGCAGATCTAGACATTCAAATCATAGGACAAATGCGATAGCAATGTACTTTCCCTACACATGTTAAATTAAGGCACTGGAATCTGATACCATCCGTTAAAGCAAAAGCGTTCACATACATGCATTGCAATCTCCGCACACATTTAAAGAAAGAAAATAGAGCACTTTCTAACTTAATTTAACTCTGCTGCCATCCCATGACTATCACCATCAAGGCAGGATATGTGCGCAATCAGAACTAAGAGCAAATGCGCATGCCCCTCCTCACATTATTAATAGTTTTCAATTTAATGACATCGTGGCAATGGGACTCAGCCGACATCCAAAGAATATATTCATTCAGACAAATGACAATAGCAACTTATAATTCTAATGTAAACTGGAAAAACAAAGGAATGCAGTAAGTCCACAAGACGCGAATGGTTAACAAACTACACCATAAAGCCCTCAAAATTATCAGAACAATGCACAGAATATTAATGTCATTGTACTCAACCAATACTTTAAAATCAGTAAAGCAACAGCTCCAGATTATTTTCCAAAATGAACACCACTCAGCCCGTCCCAAGACCAAGAAGTGTATGGTTTCCTCTTTGACATTTAGACGATCTAACACTCTAACAACATTATAAGTACGGCTTATACACGACGCCTCTTAGGAAGTCGGCAACCATTATGGGGACGACGAGTTGAGTCCTCAATGTACACGATCGGGTTCTGGTTCCCTCGAGCGTTTGTAAAGCCCTCTCTCCAGCTCATGATTGCTTGCCGTTTCTTCTTGAAAAAGGTAAACCCTTTCACTTTCATCACGACAGACTTCAACCCCAAACTCCTAGACTGTCGCCCCACGTGTTCAGCAGTCGCCTCAGCAGCATATCTAGATATCTTCGGGCCTCCCTTCATTTCCGCCAGACACCCAGCCGACGCGCCAATCTTCTTGTTACCTTTGGAATCAGTCACAGTAACAAACGTATTGTTGCGCATAAGCTTTATGTGGACAAAATCGACATCTTGCTCCATGTTGTTGTAGCGAGGATACTGAAAACCACCAAGGGCTTTCCCTTCTTCCTCTATGATTCCCCTAACATAATCCATCATCCTGGGGCCACTGCTGTTCTCAACATCCTTTTGAGTTGAAGAGTGGATGAATCTCATCAAGCTCATACGGGAAGGATTAACCATATGTGTAACTTTGGAAGCTCGACATACATTTCCAAACATTCTCATCGCCGAAACATCATTCACACGGGGAGATAAGACTTCACCTGTCGTGGTAGATCCTGCTAAAATGAATCAGTCCATCATTCCTTGCCCAATAACCATGGCCTCCAAACATAAATTTGTTCATCGAAATATCTAGTTGCGAACAACATTCAGCAATTTTTCTCCAAACGATCAGAGCACAATGAAGAAACGGAGACACAAATCTAGAAATCTGAATAAACAACAAACAGTCGATGGCGAATTCAGCAAAACAAGCACGAAAAGCATGAAGCAGCGCGATGGAAAATCTAACATAAACCGCCAAGCATCCGATCATCCTTGACGTCCCACGATAGTTCCTAATCGCGGCAGATGCGCAGTGACGACATGCCAATCCGAAAATCCAAATTGCAATTGCCAAGAAACAACTTTGAACGAGGCAAACCGATGCACCTAGCGAATCTCGCAAATCAAGCACCACGGAGGAACCCAAAAATAAGAAAAAGAAAGAAAAGGGAAAAGAAAAGGCCACTTGCCTGAGGAATGCGATCTCGCGGCGAGACCATGGCGAGGTTGAAGAAGAGAAGACGAAGGAGACGTGAGCCTCTGGTTCGAATCCAAGAATTTGGAGATCAAGGAACGGGCATGGCGATTCACCGAAGAGAACGAACTCATTTCTAGCTTCTCCCTCTCTACTAGGGTTTTCGTTTTTCTTCACCCAAAATTTGCTCTGTGAAAGTGAGAGTGAGGAAGACGAAGTTCCGAATCGAACCCGACCGAATCAATTCGGGTCGGATCTGTAAGAGTCCAGGCCCGGAAAAAATGGGCTGTGAATTTTGGGCCGACAAGATTTTCAATGGGCCTGGGCCCCCAATGTTAGCGTCATTTTCGTCATCTTCCTGTTCCTCTTCATCTTCTGCAGTAAAACCTCGGAGGGGGTAGAGTGAGATCGAAGCCATTTTCTGGTCGAATTGGATACAACCTAACGACCAGAAGAAGAAGAAGAAGAATGGGGAAGCCGCCTCGGAGTTCAGCTGCTGCACGCTCCGGCGAGGACCTCCACGCGGCGGCGAGATCCGGCGACCTGAGGGCCGTCCAGTCGATGCTCGCCGCGAACCCTCTGGCCGTCAATTCCAGAGATAAGCACTCCAGGACTCCGTATCCTCCCCTTAATTGATCGCGCCCTCTTCTGCTTCTGCTTCACACAGTTTCTGATCGATGCAAGTGAATAGAAAACATTCCTATCCTTCGGGAATGCTGCGAATAGCTCTAGCTTACTTGAATATCACGTTCCATATTTTCTTTTTTCTCTTTTCGCGCGGTTTATTGGTTATCTTTCCGCCATGTCTGTTTATTTCCTTTTGAACTGGTGAAACTTTGCGCGATTGCTTGATACTGGTTGATGATTGGAATCGGCATCGCCGGATTGGCGTGGCAAACCCGCGATTGACTTGGTAAATTGGCATATTCCGGTTCTTGACTGTTACGCAATATGTGGGGAGAGAGACTGCTGATGCTGGAGGTTGTGCGAAAGTAAGTACTTGATGAGAAGGGTTGTTGATCGAGTTAAACAGTACTCTGCTGTGAATGCTTGTGTGTGGGAGATTATATGAGGTTCCCTGGTGTCGGTGCATTTGTGTCAACTGCGTGCTCTGTCACTTGCTTAAAAAAAACAACTCCTTGTCCTTTTTTCTTTACTTAGTGGTGACACTATCTTCTCATTGAGGGTGGAACATTCCATTCAATGAACTGAAAATATGAACTTGTGAGGAGATAGACATGAACTGCATGAGACTAGGTGCCGCCTGCCATCTGGGCAGTTCTTAGTTAGGTCGCTGTTGCCATGCTTGTGAAATACTTGATTGCTGATTCCAAGTCACTTGATGCTGAAGATGGTCTTGATGGATTATGAACAACTTAGAGAATTTATCTGGAATGGTGTCTCTACCATTTTTCCCTGATGTGGTTCCCATGAAACTAAGGTTTGCAAGTTAAATCTTTTCCACTAGTAATGAGAGAGTCTGTTGAGCTATGGTATTCTTTGGCATTGGTAAATCTTTTCCTGCTGTACAGATCAGCATCTGCATCAGAAAGATTACTGTAAATGATTATTTTTTAACAATTGCCTGTTTGAGAAGGGCAATCTTTGCAAATCCTGTACATTCCCTGTTCCATGTTGTATCATACTAACATTTTCCTTGTTAATACTCTTTCACAAGCTTCAGCTATGACTGAGTTTAGATATCAATGTCTTTAATCGGTCATTCAATGGAGATTATAATATATTTACTTAATCTACAGTGTTAATCTGAATACTGACTTCAAGCTTCCAGCATAGGAATGTTATTTATATTGCCTGCTATTGCCTTCCATTTCTTTTTCAAACTGTGATTACTTTCTGTTTCGGGGGTTGTTTGTACTGTCATTTTTTTCCTTGACCTGACATAATCTGTTAGACTCCACCTAGCAGCATGGTCTGGTCAGGCACAAGTGGTCGCTTACCTCTGCCAGAACAAGGCTGATGTCGGGGCTGCTGCCATGGATGATATGGGGGCAATTCACTTTGCTGCCCAAAAGGGGCATTTGGAAGTTGTACGCACACTTCTTTCATCTGGTGTCTCCATTAAAGCTTCCAATCGCAAGGGCTTCACTCCACTACACTATGCGGTTCAAGGGTCCCATTTGGAGCTCGTGAAGTACTTGGTAAAGAAAGGTGCTAGCCTGAGTACCAAGACTAAAGCTGGGAAAACCCCTGTTGATCTTGCAAGCAGTGAAGAAATTCGCTCCTTTTTGGTAGAATCTGAAGAACAATCTAAAAAAGGCGAACATCCTGATCCTGGGAAGCAAGCCGAAGCCTCTAGTACAAAGTTATCTTCTCCTGAGAAATCCGAAAATAGTCATGAATCATCTGGGAATTCTGAAGAGGAGGATGGAAATGCGAAGAGAAAGGGTGACGACGAGGAAATCAGGGAAGCCTCTCAACCCAAAAAGGCGAAGGTCAGGCTTAATCATCTTACAAGTTCAGATGACGCGCAAGATGGTGAAGAGAACTTTTGAGGCTGCTGTGCAGAGTTTGATCACTTCACTTTATATATTTTGTAACTGACAAAATTGCACTAACTTAGGAGGGCTCGTTCTTTGATGTTAATGTTATTGTAATGTTTCACTGATTAAAAGAATAGAGGTTCGTTAAGTTTACTCTTTCAATTTTTGGTCCTTGTTTCATTTGTAACGCGGGTGCCAGTTGAGATGGCTTCTTATAATGATTTAAGGCTTAAATGCAGCAACCAGTCAGTTCAGTGCAGGGTGTAGCGTGGCATCATTGAGTTGATCTGTATCTCATCTTCCTCTGAAAGTTGAAGACATTGATCTATTTATGGTACTTTCGTGCCATGTTTGGCTCGGTGTCTGAATTATCAGCTTCTTAGTTGTTGGTCTGACTGGGAAAGATGAGCAATGTCACGAATTATGATTTCCTTTATCTGTCTCAGTCACATTAGCTTCGTCAAGGAATGTTGTCGTTGGTTTTGTTTTTCGGACAACAGGAGGAGGGGACCAACTATGTTGGCAAAATCTGTGCTTGTACTTCCATTTTTCTTTTCATTAATAGAAAACAGGAATCATGCGTAAATGGAAAAGATATTGAAGATATAGGTAGCGACAGTTATCGGCATTGGCAAGGGCGGTTATGGAGGTAATGTGGGTGGCGGCACTGCGGTTGAATTCTGTTATATTGATGTAATGTCGTCTGAATCCGTGTGTACCCGGCGTGAATGGGTTATTCATACTTCCATTTAACTTAGGTGCATCGTAGGTCAAATACGGTTCCAGGGGCATGCTGTTTACATTACCTTGGAGTCTTCTGGTTTGGTACTCGTTCAACGCCAGTGAAGAAGAGGACTAGAGTCCAGGAATGCGTGAAGAACAGGTCAAACTCAAACGGGCCAAAAAGGGGAAAGAGGAGAGGAGAATGCAAGAAAGATGCCGTTTCTCTCACTCAGAAATGGGAAATGCAAAAGAAAACAGGGTCTGATAATTGCCAATCTTATTCGAAGGAATTATACTCGATGCTCATAATGTAATTATTGAGGAACTGAGATTAGCAAAATTAGAAAGCACCATCATGGGCTCCACCTAGTTCCCAGCCCTCTCATCAGCAATCTTGGCAGCGGTTTTGACCTCAACCCAATTGCCGCAAGGTACACCTAAACATGAAATGATGTTCTGGGGTGCTGTTAATCGCCGCATGCGTTCAGGATTATGGTCAAACGGAGAATTTAGTTTTCTTTTATGTTTCCGCTAATGCTTCTGATTAGGACAATGATTATGCATGCCGCCTTGTTCCGGCGAATAGATCTAGCGCGCGAGTCTCTACCTGCTCATGTGTATCGTATGAGGATCGATGTTAGATCAGAGGTTGCTGTCATGAGAATTCCCGTTACGCCACGCTATTTGTCCTTGTAGAAACGTTTGTCGCTTTTGCACGATTTCTACGGTGTAGTTGAATATTAAACTGCATTCATTTCGAAAATCTTGCATAATATAACATTTGTGCATACGGCGATGGCGATGCTTAGTAAGTTATGCATTATAATGCATGATTTTTCTGGACTTCCTAGAGATTATATCTGCAAGTGCTCAGTTAAACTCAGATTAGAATAGAAACCGGATACCGGTTTGAGTTCAACACGCTTCTTTCATGCTCGAGTTTGACTCGATCTCTACAAGACACTCCTTACATACCAAATGGAAGACAATGGCTAAATAACATAATAAACTCAAAATTTACATACCAAATCACTAGTGCCGTCATCATATATGCAAGCCACAAAAGCCGCGTAAAATACGTAATAGCAAGGTCATATTGATTATCCTACGATTGGAAGTTGATTTGTCAACTCTACTCTAGGTGATGCCACGCTATTACTCTATTCCGATTAAATTATAATCCTATTGTGATTATATATGTAAGCCCTTTTTTCTGAGGATCTTTCCTTTCACATATTAAAGAAAACGAGTCAATTATAAATTGGACCGGACTGTGAGGATCTCTCTACTCTATAGCCCTAGCCGTTGTGACTGTCCATACATGAAGGGCTGCTTTCTCCCCTCGGCCAACAAAATGCCCTTGTCAGCATCATAATATAATTGGAGAAGAAGAGAAATTAAAAAATATGTTTCCTGGTCAAAGAAATATTATTGGGGTCCGAATTTATTTATTTATACTAATATTGATAATGAACTCCGGCCCATCATTATGGATGTTTTTCATTGGACCGGAGTTTTCCCCTCTCTCTCTCTCTCTCTCCCCGCGGTCTCTTTCAATGCCGGTGCCGGGTTAATAAAATAATGCAGAGGCAAGAAAATTCCACGCACTCGAGGCTTCTTTTTCCGGTCACAACGTTGCCTAGGAATTGACCCCGGGACCTTCTCGTTTTAGTGGGGGAGAGAATGGGTTGAAATCAAGGCGACTTGGTGTTGATTGGCATTGGGTTAAGAGGGTATGAAATTTCGACTGCGATTTCAATTTATGGCTTCGCTCATTTACATAATTAGGACATCATTAGTAAATCCCGCCATTAAAAAATGATAGTAAATGGCGGGGTGAGTCTTAATCACAACTTCCCGCATCGCTTTTTTGCCTTTCGATTTCAATAATTGAGAAATTACGATGGATTTCCTTGATACATTATGAGAACCTTTTTAATGGGACATGATGATATAGTTACATCATGCCTATTCAAATCCAGATTTCGTTAATATAGTATTGTATCTTGAGTGGAGTAATAAAAGATGGAAACGGAAAGTTCTATGAACATCCCAACTTGGTTTTTTTTAGAGGGTCAACCCCATGTCAAGATCTATCGATTCAACAAGGAAATGTAGTTCTGACCTAAAATAAAAAAAGGAAATGGAGTAACTTTTAGACGGCAATATCATCGAATCATCCGCCACTAGACCCTTTTCTAGTTAGATTTGACCAATTAATTTACCTTCCTTTGCAAGAAAAAAACTTCTCCCTATGGTACTTTCACAATATTATTATGAGAATGATAGGTTTTCAACTCGGAGGCCTTGCAAACTTCGAGTAGAACTGAAGAGTCTAAAATCAATAATTGCTTTAGTTGTAGGGTCATGAGAATGACTCCTATGTAGCGGGGAAGGCTTACTCTTAGGTTGATGATGGAAGGCACACTGGTGTAATACAATAAAACTTGTTAACAATCGGAGAATTGTGTATTATTGTCAAAAGAGTCTTGTTAACGAATATCTCTATCATCTATGTAAATGTAATATGTAATTGGTGCATTGAAAATTACAACTTTCTTTATATACTTGATATATGGAAATAGATGGCAAATGCCTAATCACATAGATTGGTTCATATAGGAACAAAGTTGAAGCCTACTAATTTGTTACAATGCTTCAACTATACACATCACATCCATTGCACTTTCTCTTGACACTTGTTGTAATGGTAAATGGCTCATCGCACTGTGACTTCTTTTGAATTCTCAAAACTTTGATTGCTCCATCTCCTTAAGGGCAGATAATTCACAACTTTCTCAATTGTGCTATCAAAGGCTTTGGGAAAGTTCAAATAAGATAAGACTTTTACTACTTAGAAGCTTTTAAGAGTTATCTATTCCGTACTTCATATCGATATCACCGAGTAAATTACAACTTATTTTGATAGGGATGGAAAAGAAAAGGTCAAGGAAATCGAAAATTTTGAAATTTTTCTCTATTTGCCCCCTCACAAAAATTTCAAAGGCACATTAATTTTCTATCCCCAAAAACTCTCTCGATCCCCAAATTGACCGGAGAATCAATCTCAGCCCACGTGTCGGCACGTTACACCCGAAGCACCATTAATTCCGGTATACGCGCACCTCACCGAAACATCTCCCCTCTCCCTGAAAACGCATTCCCAACGGCCGCGCTTCCTTAAAATAACCGAAAACCGAGCTCGAAGGTCTCTTTCATGGCTGACCTCGCTTCTTCAGCTCTCTCGCAAAGAGTAACTTCTGCAACCGCCCTTGTCGAAATGCACGTCATCAGCGCGATAAAACCCGCCAGCAAATCACGTCTTCCGCGGTCGATTCATGGCTCTATTTACCGCCGTTTCGAAACCCGCGGTCGGTTTTTGATCCGGAGGAAGATGACAAGGTCGTGCCGGAATCTTGTCGAACTCGAAGACCATCCAGATTCCACCATATCTCTCTCTCTGTCCTGATTATTTTATTGACACTTGAGCTGTGGAGACGGTCAGAAATGCTTAACAATACTCGGTTTTCGGGGTAATATAAAATTCGAGTGCGATAGCTTCTCGTCTAGATGTTATTGTGTTGCCGTGGCAGCCTGCTGCTGACCTATGTTATTGCGTGTGCGTCGTGCTCGGGTTGAATTAGTTGAATTGGTAGTCATCATATTCTTGGCTTCTTTAGCGGAGAGCACATTGGTTTCTTCTTCTGTCGGGTGCGAATTGGTCTGCCAATTATACGAGCTTGTTTATTGGAGAGGGTTATTTCGGATTTTAAGCCCGAATTGAAGTCCTGGATCAGCAGATGTGCAGTTAGTTCGGCGCGTAGTTTGCCTGCTTCGTTTGAAGGCACTTTGCAGAAACTTTGATTGCATGATTGCAAAGTTTTGATCCGTCACGAATTGGGTTGCTCGAGCTCAATTTGTGGGCAGTTTACTTGTTGTCTGAGTGGATACAAGCTGTTAGGGGTGGGGAGAATTGGCATGAGAGGGAAAAAAGGGAAACGCCAGCAATAGATCTTTCACGGAGCTGGAAGGATTTTATTGCTTTCAGTTGAGTTTAGAGGAGTGAAGGAGAAAAAGGCTTTCCTGGCATGGAGGGAAGAGGGTTTTCGGGATTTTACAGAAATTCCAGTGAGGAGATGTTCCTCAAAGCCCTGATGGAGAGCTCAGTTGGAATGCCGATACCGACAATGGAGATGTTGGGATTCAAGAATTTATCCCAAAACTTTCGCACAGACAGCGAGGAGCTCTTCAAAAGCTGGCTCACGAATGCAGAGGCAAGAGTTTGCATATCTTCATTTAGCAGCTTTGACTTTACACTTACATCTACTGTTCAAGATGGAAGTATGTGTATATAGGGTTTTAGAGATCCATTCAGATGGGGAGTTATTTTGAAGCTTTTCAAGATTTTACCAATCAAACCACGGTCATCATCAGTATTCAACCATGCACAGTAGTTTTGTTGGTAAATGTCACAACAATCACCACTTGTTTTCTGATCTTTCTTCACAAAAAATCTTCGACAACACTTGGATTTTTTTCACAGAGTTAATAAATAGTGGTTTGTAGGAGAATTTGATTCCTTTCCAAATTGTTATGAATATGGTCATGAGGTGATCTCTGATTCAGATATTCTGCTTCTGAAGTATGTCACTCACTTCCTCAAGATCATTAAGAGTCTTTCGGCAATGTTTTTGTAGAAGTATGACATTATCAGTGCCGTTCTCTTTTTCCATTGGGCAATTTAAAGGAGTGTGAGTAGTAGTACTTACTGGATGCATTACCTAAGTGGGAAGTTGGGTTATCAATTAGGTGAGCGTGAGCCTTGTCCTCATTTCAAATTGAATACCATGAAAGCTGGAATTTTCACTCTTTGGTAGCAACAAAAGTGGCTTAATGTAGTTCATCATGGTAACTAGTTTAATGTGTGCAACAGATCATTGACAAGTATAGCAAGAATTATGGTCCAGTAAGGGCAGGATAATCGAGGCATCAGAGGGGACTGCATTTTCCTGTTTTTATATCTAGGCCATTAATTTGCATATTCATGGTTTTGTTCCTAAGTTGACGTGAGCCTGTCTTAATGCACCATTTTTTTGCCATTCGAAAACAACAAACTAGATAATTAAATGTGCTTTTTATTTTACTCCCATTAAATTTGAGCTTTGTCGGAGAAATACTCTCGCGATAGTAGGCTAGAAAAAATTAAAGTCTGGTTTGCAATCGTACTTCTTAAATTCTCCACCTCCCGTAAGTGCAGAAGGCATTTTCTTCCAGTTGTCTGTATTTAGGCAACAGAGTAATTTGTATGACTCATACTATAGACTTTCATTCAAGACTACATTGCAGTTTGTATGCCATCTATTCATACATTGTGAGAAGAGGAAAAGCTCTTGCTCAATTTTCTCTCATTCACTATTAAAATGTTAGGTCAGAACCCAAACACAGAAAAAAGAAAACAAAGACAGAAACACAAAGCAACTTAAAAACTTAGAACTCATACCAAGCTGAGAATTGTTATGCTGATTGAACTAAGATGACTCTTATGCATGCAGATGTACCTGATGTATAATGAAAATACATGAGGATTCTTGAAAAGTTTTAAGCCTGAAGTTTGTTTTTTAAGAAAACTTTTTTTTCCCAGACTGCACTGACTTTCCTTTATTTACAGAATCATGGCTACAATTCACCAGTTGCAGCACATCGTACATGGCAGGCATCAAGGAGGTGATTCAATAAAAGTTCTTGACCTTTCACTCTCCTCTTTCCCCTCATTTTACCTCTCAATGCAAATATGTTATTTCAAGGGTAAAGTTTAGCTACTTTCGTGTTTCTTCTCCATAAGACCCAATGACTTTGAGAGAATAGAATGGAAGCCATATGAGATGAGAATTTTATGTACAGTTCTGGAGAGCGGTAGTTGGTGCTGCTGCATAAACAGTTAGTGGATAGTCGGAACTTCTTGTCAGGGTGTATTCTTGAAGTCACAGATGGGCCCTAGAAAAGGGAATGTTTATTCATTTAGGACTGTGGCGTTGTTGAGTTGAGTATTTGAGGATTTTGACTTGTAGTATAAAATTCTTGCATTTGTTGTCCATGAACTTTTAATGCGTTTCTTATGTGATCTGTAATTTCCCTAAAGAGTGTGTATGTGTTTCTACCTTCAGGATATCCACAGAACTAGCAAATGTATCAAATCAAGAGCAAGGGGACATTCTGCAAAAGAAAAGAAGCAATGACTTGCTTTCACAAACTTGCTCCATCACTGAAGAAATTCCAGAGGATCTCAGCCAAACTCCAAGCAGGTTGAACCATAAATCTCCTGTAGCAGCACTTATAAATAAGCTCTTACTTTCAATGGTTAATCCTGATATAGGATATTATTTTTGACATAAACAACAGAGTGTCCATTAAAAGTGTCTCAGAACTTTCATCTAAAAGGAGAAGTCATTCTGTCAATGTGTAATTGATTGTCTCCTTGACTCACCATGATTTGAATGATGCATCAGGAATGCTGCTGAAAGAGGATGGCCGGCGAATAATTTGTATCTTGCCAAGGTAAGTGAGCTTAAAGTGATTTGACAATTTTTACTTCAGCAGTGATTGATTCTTGTTATCCACCCTTCATGCAGGCTTGGTTTCATAGTTCACAACCAATGACGAGAAGCCGATCTTCTGAATTACGGTATTGTGCTTCCTAATGTAACTTTTAAAGTAACAAGCAATAGAGATCTGGAGACAAAAGTTGGTTCTGAAGAGTCTCTTGTTGCACATTACGGAAAGCACGTTAGAGATTCCTGCCTTTTTGATTCTTCAAAACACTTAAAGTGCTGGGCCACGATTTTTTGAATTCAGTGGGTCATTAAAAGAGTCTGCATCTCGAAATTTTCTTTTAAATATATTAAGTTGCAAAAATTTTCATCTCAATGTGCTCCTTGTCCTTGACAAGACAAATGTGCCCTTCTTGCAGAAGGAGGTATGCTGCCATGCAGAGCACTCAAGGCACAGTGCCAATAGAAGTGACAAACAGTGGATCTGTGCAAGGTGTTAAAATGAAACAAGAGTCCAACAACAATAGTGGCTTTGGTGATCTCTCAATGAGCGAGATTCCTGAGCAGTTGGGAGCATTTGTTTCTCCATCCAATTCATCCTCATCCAGCATGAATGCACAACCAGTCAAAAATTTGGATAGAGTTTCCTCTGTGGTCAGCATGCTAAAGGGTACACTTGAACGCAAGAAGCTTGCTAATCAAATTGAGAGAGAAACTTTTGAGGATTGCTCTCAGGGGTCCTTTCAAGGTCAAGAGATTCTTGCCAATACTAGCTTCCAACAAGGACATGGAGATCATATTCATGAACTGTCATTGATGTTCCATGAAGCCTCTCAAGGACAGGCCGAAGGTCCAGCTCTCCTACCAAATGTTGAAAGATCTATGGACCTCGACTTTGAACAATTGATAAACACCGGAAATCCAATTAATGTGAGAGCAGTTTCCCAAGAACCTTCCCAGAGTGAGTCTTCTGCTGCTGCTCCTATAGTTTCCTCTGGATTTGATGCATGTGATGGTCCCAGCAACTCAAGCCAAACTCTAAGCGTTTGTGAGAGCTCCAGGAAGAATGTTGGAGACACTATAAGTCCAGAAAATGGTTCAAGGGCCAAAGGTAGAGGACTGATGTCATTTTTTAGTCTAAGTCATCGAGTGGTTCAAGTTATCATATCCTGATTAACCTCGATTCTGGACTAATATTGTGCACGGAAAAAATTGCCCTGATGCTCTTCACTTTAAGTATTAGAGAAGTGTCCAAATGTGGTTAGTGTACATGACAATTGGATTGCCCAATAATGCTCCTCTTTCTATGTACCCAAGGAGCAGAATCCAATGTTCCTGCTTCTTTCAAAAGGAGCAGAAACGTGGTTATTCAATTGTCATCATCAGTGTTGTCCCAATACGGGTGAAAGGAGTGAAATTTCCATTACAAAATTTTTAGAATGTTCCATGTCCAGTCAAGATTTCTCTCCCTACCAGCCCAGTGACTTATTACTAAATATACAGCAAATCTTTCTGGCAACTCTAGTTGGCTTGTATACCTAGTGGCTGCACAAGAATAAGTATGTGTATCTCACTGAAACATAAACTGATATGTATCTTTGTAGAAAAGTAAATCCATTGGTTTTATCGGTGCAGCATGAAATTAAAAAATGTTCTGGATATATTCTAATTTCTCTCCGATTAAGATCTGCAAATTGGATATTCATATCTGTCTGGTCTTTGGATTATCAAAGGCAACTTGTCATTTCTCAAAGTTAAGATATTTGTTCTGATCTTTTCATAAAATAATTTCTCTACCAGGTGCAGATTTCAGAGAACAGATAATCGACAATTTGAAAGATGGTAAAAAGGTATATCTATTGATTTCGAATTGAACAAATTTTACACTCACAATTATCTCCCTCTCTCATCTGGTTGAGTTTAACAGAGGGGAAATCTGGTGCGTTATGGATCTGTCTCATCTACTGGTTCAGGTAACATTCCAGAAATTACAGCAAACTATCAAAGCTTAATTTCCATAATGACGTCTTTCATGCTGTTGAAGCATTTTTAGTTGAATTAGTCAGTAGTTAGTAGGCGGTAGTCAAATATGGTTTCTAGGGTTTTGGTTGTCTTTTTCTCTTATTGGTCTATCATAGACCCTGCAAAATCTGTCTTTTCATTTTTAAGCATTGGTTAAACATTTTCAGTGTGCAAATTCATCAATATGGAAGTTTAATGGTGTTGTCGTTTCTGCAGGGGATAAAGGGGATCCAACGAAAAAGCGTAGAGTGGAACGATCAAGAAAGTAAGTAGACTGCATTGTCAATAAATTATTTTTTGTAGAGAATTGACTGTGGTTTTATGTTCCATTGAACATCGGAAGATATTAGTAACATAGTGGTGGCCTCTATTTTGCGATAGTCTTCTTAAAACATTAATTTTTCTAAAGAAGGTGCAAGTATTGAGTAGAAATGTAAAGTAGTCTTCTCTCTCACGTGGCTTTTTTTCCTTGATTGAACATTGAAAAATAGCTAACAACATCTATCTAGAGCAGTTAGAAACGAAAACTTGCAAAATGTATTCAACAAAAAGGTTGTAGCAGTTAGACTCGTCTCAAGTTCTCTCTCTCTTCCTAGTGCATCAGTTGGGTACAACTGTAAACTTTTACTGCATGTTATCAATACTTTAATTAAAACAAAAATGGAGCAGAATGGTAGAAATACAGTCAGTGGCATAAATGTAGACTCATGAGAAGATACCGTCTTGGTTACACTACCACCAAGGCCTCAATAGTTTTCTTGGTCTTCCTTAGTAGTTTCAGAAATTCAAAGAATGATGTGAAGGGCATAATCGCACCTTTTGTGATGCAGATGTTATGGAAATAAGAAATACTACTAAAGCGAGAGATCACTGAACAAATTAGGCCTCAGATTTTCCTGAGGCCTGGAAGGGAGACAAAGTGGAATGCAGCCTTAGTCACTTAGACTGTTAGACAAAGAACTTTATGAATATAAACTTTTTATGTCTGCTGGAAGGGGCTACAATAAGAGTTTTGTCTGCCTGTATACACCTTTTGCTCTTTCCTGTCTTTGCATAACATCCTCTCTCTCTCTCTCTCTCTGTTTAGAAGGTGAAAGTTAGTTGCATCACAAAAGCATGAGCATAAGATTTTAAAGATCAATTCTGCCTAGTGACGTTCAGATAATTACCATACTATATAGAAGTGCTAGGGCTGTCTAACTTATAGTTTTGCTTTTCGTAGAATGGCAGAGGCAAAGGAGAGAAACTCGACATCAGCAATTCCATCAGATATTCAATCTATCTTGAAGCGGTGCGAAAATCTTGAGAAGGAAGTGAGATCCCTCAAACTTAATTTGTCTTTCATGAATAGGTAAAAGATGAGAACCTTTTCTGTGTACTTACAGAAGTTGGTAGAACCATTATGCTTTCCGCTTTTTATGCATCATTACTTAAGGACACGTCAAGAAATTCTGCCAAATTGAACTTGAATTAACCTTCTAATTGTGGTGAGTTTTGGTTGATAAGATTTTTCTCGATTTTCTTTAATGCAACACATGTAGGGGGCACCTATATGTGCACAAATCAAGCAAGGATAGAGTTAGTGGATAGTGTGCTCAAGTCAAATCAAATTAACAATCATGCTTAGAGGGCTCTTTTCAGTGGAAGATCTTGATAAATTGATGGTCCTTCATTCTCAAGTTATCTTGTGAATCAGTCTTTTGTTTCTTTGATTTATTAACAATGGATACTCTCCTCGAACCTTCCTTCAGAAAGGATTCTGAACAGACCAAGCAGATAGAAGAGCTGCAAAAGCAGAATGAAGAACTGACTGAAGAAAAAGAGCGGCTCCTAGAAGTTATTGAGAGTATCCATCCGGACTCAGGAAATATGTGAATATTCCCTTTTGCCTTTGTAAGGCTTGTCCATCTCATATCAATTATAACTTGATCAGGCACAAGCAGGAGTCCCACGAGAAACTCACACCAAGCCCCCTTACCTGCTGGGATGCCCTGTAGTGACTGTTTAGTGACTAAAACGTTGCACAGGCAACGCAGATGCTAATACTATGTTCCTTAATGCTCTCTTTAGTTGGCAGGAATCTAACAGTGAATTGCTTGCCATTTTTGTCACTTGAAAGACTCTGAATCATGGGGAACCATTTCTTCTTTGTTGGTACAAATGAAAAGGAGTCTAGCTTTCACAAGCAAGTCTTGGTAATTTTGTGAAGGGCGAATAAGTTGGATGATGAAACTTGTCCTACCTTAGTTTTTCATCATAGTTTTGAAGGCAATCTAGCTGCCTCTTGCATTTTCAGTTTTGCCTTTCTTCTCTTTATGTCCTGCAATTCTGTGGTGTCATGCACAAAATGAACCTTGAGGTCGACATTTTGTTGGAAAAGTAAAAATCATGCATAACGGCAACAAAATGAGGAGCAGGACAACTGGCTTTTTTTTTTACTTTACCCGTTTCTAGCTAGAAGTACAAACCAAATACACAGTTGTTCTGTGTGGATCCATGAATCTCATGAATATCGCATGAGATCCACCTGATCTAGTGATCTACAGAATTAGTATACATGCGCACCAGGGGCATTTGACCGATGCTGAACGTAGAACTCTTAACTCAGGAGGAGCAAGATAAGAAAAATTTGCAGTATCTAGCGTAAGGGGCCGAAAATACAGACAGTTCATACGAAATCTCGTGGATTGTAGCATATATTATGCGATCTCTCCACCGAATACCAAGTAGCCGAAGGGGGCAATGGCCAAAGACAAGGATTATTACTGCAAAAGATAGTCAAAATACATGCCTCATCCAACAAAACGAAAAGAACACGACCATTTCTTGAAGCTAACTAGTCATCTTGAAAGGAATTACATGACAAATCAGTGACCAATGCCGAACGTCAAGGGCAACTTCGGACCATGTAAAATTGAAAGAAAGGCCAAATTTAAGAGTGTAACTCCAAAATTAAATCAAGAAATAAGTATAAGGCAAAATGATAACTTCTATTAATTCTTCCAGCAAATGGGGTTGGCATCTACTGCTCACATAACCCGTGGGTTGAACAAACCACGCAAGATGATACATCTGTTGAAATTCACCCGCTTATCTTTGTTTTCTAGAAACATACGAGATAACCACTGTTCGTTCAGGACCTTTAAGACCAATTAAACGACCACATATAGGAAAACTCCCACGGAGAGAGGAGACAAAATGACGAGGGCCAACTAATCATAGCAACCCTCTTAGAGGGTTACAACAAGAGTTTCAAACCCAGACCAGAACGTTCAATTGAGCCGTAACTACTATTAACCAATTCTCAACCCCCAGAGTCAAGACATCTAGATGGGCGAGCTCTGTCGCCATAGCTCCACCGACATTCCAGCACAAATAGCATGCTTTTACATGAAAATTGACTCATGGTATTCCTCCACTTTGAACTTGTGATCTATATAGATGGATGTGTGCTTTCACTGCTAAACCATCTGGCGCGGTGATTCAAAAAAGAGGCACTTTGCTCTTCTTTCCAGTTATTAGAACTAGGGCAATTTCCAGTATCACCCAAAAAGGACTTTCGCCCTTGCTTCCTAACAATTCATCAGTGCACAACCTAGTTGTAATCCTCCATACCTCCAAATCAGACTCAAGTAGTTCCTTATTCTAGCCATACATTCCTCGAAGTACAAATAAAGAATCTTGAGTAAATGAAAGCAAACGACAGGGTTGTCAGCCAAAAAATCATCTGTAAAGTTAATCGTCATTGGATGCCGAGGCTCTCTGCACTGCTGAAACATCTTCCCATCATATGATGCAACTAAGCATTAGTTCCCAAGATTGACCTTCAATGCCATCAAGCAGACAAATTCCTTTGTTCCAACTTTATACAACATCAAAAGTGGCTACAAAGGTCTGATCCTATAGTGTCATCTAATGCGGTAGTGAAAGCTGACAAAGTAAAGATGATGAACAAAAAGGCTACACAGAAGGCACTTCACACGTTACAGAAATATCATTTGCCAGCCAAAAATGCATGTCTAGTGCATACTCTAGAAAAGGAAATGCTATAGCAGCAAGAAAATTTCCTATTTTCAATGTGCAACCAGAAGGCAAAAGTAGCAACATCGGGGGAGATCTACAAACAGTTTCCCAAAAAGGCCAGCACCTGTAAAATCATCTCCAAGGCTTTATTTCCCTAGTACTAATTACACTTAAAACAACGGTACTCGGACACAGAAAACTTTTGACACTGGAAACTATGAAGAAACCACAAGTGATAACATACATCAACACTTATACAGTAGTTGCCTAACTCACTGGACTGCATGCACATGCGAATGCATAGGCATTTTCCCCAAATTTTTTGGGGTCGGTAAAGACATAGGGTTGGACTTGGCCTTGCAAAGATCACACATGGATCCAATATGTAGGGCATCAAGTGAAAGCTAGGACATCCACGGTGATAGGAGAAGTTCAACTAGTTGGTACTTTACCATAAAGTCAACAGAGAGGCCTATGATTACCAGTTTCTACATGATAGTCCCAATAAACATTTTCTTAAGAAGGCATCTAGAAAATAAAACTGAAAGAACGTCCAGCAAGTAGCATCAGAAACTTTGACCTCACTCCATGTTCTACACCGTTAAAAGTTCTCAACTCAATTATAAAGTCCAATCAACTTCACCATTTTCACTACACAATGAATATGCACATATAAATGCTCAAGTACAAGATAAAGCAGTCCCTCCAGACTAACCAAGAAGAATAGAAACTATAGCAGACCACAGCATGTACCAAAAATTCTTGAATAACTATACCTCAACATACCATCAAAACTTCAAAATTTCCAATATCTATATCAGCTCGGCAAAACCCATATAACCACTATGGATTACAACAACTAATACTCAGTGTACAATCATACAAAGCAGCTTATGAAATCTAAATTCAACAGAAAACAATAATGTTTTCGCTCACTATAACAACCGTCCACCGACCCAATTTCCCACCATACTATCCACACCACTCTCCTCTGGTTATTCAATACATTCCCCTGCTGTTATTCAGGAACGAACCGAGAGTCCCCAACACTGCGAAAGCCAAAAGCGGGCTCACGTCCAAAGTATCGAAAATCGGGGGAATGATATTCCTAAACAAATTCAAATAGGGGTCGCACAAGTCCCTAATCGCCGACAGTGGCTGCCGCTCCCACGGGATGTTCGGGAACCAACTGAGCAGAACCCTGACCATCAGAACCCCGCTGTAGATATCGAGCCACTTCGCCAGACCGGCGGCGACCACCGTCAGGGCGTGTTCAGGTGCCCGCTGGGGCGGTCGCGGAGCGCCGCGAAGAACAGCGGCCCCGCCGCGCGCGACAGGCTCCCTCCGAGCTCTCGGGCCGCGGCGAGCTCCTTGCGGGCCGGGGACCAATTTCGACAGCAAGGCGAGGGCTTTATCGAACGGAAGCGTCTGGACCAGCTTCGCAATCGAAACCGACACGCCAACCGCGAGGGCGAGTACGGAGCTCACGGTGCGGATCGATTCGCCGAGCTTTGCGTGCGGCGGCGGAGCGGGTGCGGTCGCCGGCGGCGAGGAAGCGGCGGCTCTGGCGGCGAGGCTAAGTCTCGAGGAGGGGGAGAGAGAGAGCGTGCGGGGCTTGGGGAGAGAATCGAGGCGGAGGAGAGGGATGAACCGGGGGTTGGGGGCGCGAGCGGCGAGAGGGTTAGGGTTTTGTCGCGGCGGGAGGAGGGTTCGAGAGTGGTGGAGGAGGAGGGTGGAAGAAGCCATCGCTGGTTGATTTTCCCGGAAAATTTCCAACAAGAAAACAGCGCAGGATTTCTTTTCACCGAGAAAACAGATTGACGGAAATGATGCGATGCGCGCTTTATACAACGACGTCCGGCCCAAATTACAGGCATCGACCCTTTATCCGGCCCAAATGAAAAAACCGGCATCTCATTGGGCGTCGACCGGGTCGGCCAGTTACGGGTTAAAATGGTTGGGCCTGGGTCGGCCCATTTGATTTTTAATTTTTTTTTTTAATGTTAAGCAGCGGCCCGACGAGGATTGGACGTTGGAGTTAGTATTTTTCGGCGGTGATGCGATGAAGATGATGATGATCCGAGGCCGGCGACCGGTTAAAATATTCAAAAAAAAAATTAAAAAATTATTCATCTAAAAAAACGTTTCAAAATTTATCAAAATGCTTTTAGTATTTTTTTCTATTGAATTCTTTTTTTTTTATTTTCTAAAAAACAAATTTTATTTGAACTAATACTCAAACTCTTGACAAGTTTTTCTAGAATAAAAAGTTTATTCTTCAGTAATATAAATAATTTTTTTTTGGCATTTTTGCTGAAATAATTTTTTTGAATAGAAACTTTAACATCTCATCATGTCACGACTTTAATTTGTAATTGTGTTTCCTTTCATTGATTAAGTAATGAAAATATGTGTTAAGAACATCAGGAGATGATTCAAAACTCATAAATATTTCAAGGCAAGAAAAATATATATGCTCCAATTGGAGGTACAGAACGTGTTGGTACCAACATATAAAAATAAGTTTTTCACATTTTGAGGATCCCGAATTCCAAACGACACTCGAGATGAAACCTTTTTCACCCTCGAGAATCGAGATTTATTCCCCAGAAAAAGAAAAAGAAAAAAAAAAATCATGGGGGCATCTCAAAAAACCAAAGGACAAAATTGGAATTCCAGGCGAACCCACGCCACTCGCACGTGCGGATGCACAATCTTAATGTACGCGACTGCCCGAATTCCATAAAAATAGGCGGTGCATTTCAGTTTTCCCTCTCAAATCCAGAAATGGCGCTTCCCGTCCCTCCTCTTTAGGGTTTTTGAAAAATTTCCCCCTCACTCTTTCACTGGAGCTATCGATTCTCAATCCGTCGCGATCGATTTCCTCTCGCCCATCTCTTCTCTCCCATAACCCTAGCAACGGCGGCGTCCCCCCCTCCTCTCGCCGGTTCGGAGAGATGTCGGCGGCGGTGAAGCTGACGGAGGGCGCGATATGGAAAATCTGCGAGCGCGAGCTCGTCGGGGAGAGCGAGGTGAAGCCGATCGTGCAGGTGGTGGACATGAAGATGGTGAAGACCCCCGGCAACCAGAACCAGAACCCGGGCGGCGCCGGCGCCGTGGAGAGGGAGCGGCAGAGGTTCCGGATGGTGCTGTCCGACGGGACCCACATGCAGCAGGGCATGCTCGCGACGCAGCACAACCACCTCGTCGACTCGGGGCGGCTGCAGAAGGGCTCTATTATCAGGATGAATCACTTCGTCTGCAGTCCCGTCAAGGATCGACTGTACGTGATGCGAACGTGTCTTTCTTTCCCCCCTCCGATGGAGTCGCGTGCTTTTGCTGTTTGTTTATCTAATTCTCTTGTTCTTTTTTAAAATTTTGGGGGTTACTGTGGGTTGGAATTGGTTCGACTTTGTTGTTTGGATAGACTATTTTGTCTTCGGATATATAGGGAAGAGAAGAAAAATCAGTTTTCAGTTGTCGCAGGTGCAAAAAGGGCATATCATTTGCCATTGGTCGTTGAAGCGATGGCTTTTTGGGGTTAAAAGTTACGTTTTTGAGGTTGGTGAGATTGGGCATCTAATGGTTAATTAAGTTATTAGGGGCCTGTTTGTGACCTTGTTCTGAATTGATAGTTGTCGGAATTTCAACTGGGCTGCTATCCGTTGAATTCTCTCCTGTACTTGCAGGGTGTTTTGGTATGCGGGTTACTTTGTTTTCATGGCAATTGGTCTAAGGGAAGGGAAGTTATTGATTATGGATTAGAAAAATTAGACACATTGATGGTAAATTTGGAAGATTAGATATTTAGTAGATAAACAAGGTACGCCATGAGTTATTGTGATTGAATGCTCTGTCTGGATGTAGTAGCAACTCAAGTCGACCCCCTTAAAGCCTTTTGCATGTGTTTTTTTAGTTGTTGCAGAGAGATGAAGAAAAATGGGGGGAGCTTAAGTGTTTGTGCCCTTAGAGCATTGTTTGAAGGAAATTGGGCAATTAATTGTTGTGGTTGTTGTCACTGCCTTCATCCGCATTGCTGCTATTATTGCTTTATTCAAGTGACGAAACTTTATTTGCTTTCGGTGTACCTGAGTTGTTCAGCTGTATTTCCTTTTTGTTAAATTAGTCCTCATGTTCACTCTGATTTGTGCAAGCAGGATTATTGTTATTGTTGACTTGGACGTCGTACTCGACAAGCATGATCTTATTGGAGAACCTGTAATGGCGAAAGTTCCTGGAAGTGAAGCGGCAAAACCAAGTTTGCCCACGCCCTCTTTACAAAACACGCATGGTGGTTCTTACTCGAGTAATATTGATCAGGGAAGGTATCCTGCAACAAGCGCTGCTCCTTCTTATGGCAATGCTGCTCCCATTGCTCCGGTGTACTCAAACACAGAACCTGGTGTCCCTAGGTCAGCTCAGTTTGGTGGGTCCTATACTAATCAGAACATGGGTTTCCACAATAATACCAATGAATTTCAACGTTCACCTGTGAATACCTATGGCCACCAGCCTCGGCCATCATATCAGCAACCACCACCAATGTACATGAATCGAGGACCTATAGCAAAGAATGAAGCTCCTCCTAGGATAATTCCAATAGCTGCCCTCAACCCTTACCAGAACAGGTGGACAGTTAAGGCCAGAGTGACTGCAAAGGGTGAGCTTAGGCATTACAACAATCCACGTGGCGATGGAAAAGTGTTTTCTTTTGATCTTCTTGATTCGGATGGTGGGGAGATTCGTGTGACGTGCTTTAATGCTGTTGCTGACCAGTTCTACAACCAGATTGAAACAGGCAAGGTGTACTTAATTTCCAGAGGTACTTTGAAACCTGCTCAGAAGAATTTCAATCACCTCCGAAATGATCATGAGATATATCTGGAGACCACCTCAACCGTACAGCCATGTATTGAGGATGATAACCAAATTCCAAGGCAGCAGTTTCATTTTCATCCCATTAGTGATGTTGAAGGCATGGAAAGCAACAGTATCGTTGACGTGATTGGTGTTGTTCACTCTATAAATCCGGTCACTTCCATAATGAAGAAAAATGGTTCTGAAACTCAGAAAAGAACCCTTCATTTGAAAGATGAGTCTGGCCGAAGTGTTGAATTGACTTTGTGGGGGAGCTTTTGTAATGCGGAAGGACAAAGGCTGCAAATTCTGTGCGACTCTGGACAGTATCCCGTACTGGCAGTGAAATCTGGTAGAATCAGTGAATTTAATGGGAAGGCAGTGGGTACTATTTCTACTAGCCAGTTATTTATAGAGCCTGACATCGAAGAGGCTCGCAGGCTCAAGGAGTGGTTTGAGCGGGAAGGTAAAACTGCCCCTACAGTATCCATATCAAGAGAAATGACAAGCATGGGCAGGACAGATGCAAGAAAAACTATATCTCAGATCAAAGATGAAAAGCTAGGGACTTCTGAGAAGCCAGATTGGATTACAGTTTCTGCCCATATTGCATATATAAAGTTGGATAATTTCTGTTACACGGCCTGTCCCATTGCAATTGGAGATCGCCAATGCAACAAGAAAGTTACAAACAATGGTGATGGGAAATGGCGGTGTGAGAGATGCGACCGCTGTGTTGATGAATGCGACTACAGGTACATTCTCCAGATCCAGATTCAGGACCACACTGGGCAAGCATGGGTGACTGCATTCCAGGAGTGTGGTGAGGAAATAATGGGTGTGTCTGCAAAGGAGTTGTTCTATCTGAGAACTGAGCATGAAGATGAGAGGTTTGGAGAAATCATTCGCAAGGTTTTCTTCACCAAATTCATATTCAAGTTGAAAGTGAAGGAGGAGATCTTTAGTGATGAACAACGTGTGAAGTCGACTGTTGTCAAAGCAGACAAGGTAAATTTCTCATCAGAGGCCAGGTTTCTTCTGGATTTATTGGAGAAGAACAGAGCAGATGGGTCTGGTTCTTCCGACGTCAGGTCAGAGAACATAGTTTCAAACTCCGGGATGAAAAGTACTTTAACAGGGAATGCTGAGAGTATGCAATCTTCATCTTTTGTGGGAAACCATTCCATGGGAAATAATGCCAGTACGGGAGGTTATAGGTCACCGGTGAACTATACTTCAGCAGTTCAAAATGGAAACCAGTATAATGGTGCTAGACTTTCCATGACTGGCCCACTTGATATGAATTCAAGCTGCACTAGCTGTGGGAGAAGCGGCCATAGCTCCGCAAATTGCCCAAGCATCATGAGCGGCCCTTCTCAGACTATGGGAGGAGGGGCATACATGAATAGAGCACCTGGAGGTTCTGGTGATACATGCTATAAGTGCAATCAAACTGGGCATTGGGCGAGAGACTGTCCTGGGCTAAGTGCGGTTCCACCTGCCTACGGAAGCAGTGCAGCAACACCTGGAGGTTCTGGTGATACATGCTATAAGTGCAATCAAACTGGGCACTGGGCGAGAGACTGTCCTGGGCTAAGTGCGGTTCCACCTGCCTACGGAAGCAGTGCCGCAACACCTGCAAGGTACGGCATGGTTTCCAGGGAAAGGGTTGGTGGGTTTTGAGAGTAATGTAAAGGAGTCAGTTCTTGCTTATAACTTTTCTTATCCTGTTCTTTTGGATGTGAGCGGATGGGGAAACCGTTCTTCCACAGTTCCCCATGTTTCGTGGAGGGAATATGATGCAGGAGGATGCCCCGTGCGGTGGTGATGAGAAATATTTTGGGGGAAGGGTTGGAATAAGCAACTCTCGTTTCATTTCATGAGAAGTTCTACCCTTTCCAGATTCACTAGTCTATGAAGGAGCGGTGGGAGTGCTGCGCCTTTATCATGATGCATAGGTGCTGCTTTTCGCGGACTTTTGTTTGATAACCGTACTGGTGTACGTTGTAAAGTGTTGGCTCGTCTATTTTTCTTTTTATACTTTCCCCCAGTATTTTCATCAGATATTGTTGGGTTCTGTTTATATTCGTGTCCGAAGTTTCTTGGCATTTAAAAAATTGGTACCATCATCAAGCCAAGCTAAAGCATGTGAGAATGATCTGTTAAGTAATATACCAAAATGCCTGACTCAGTAGAATTACACGTACTGTTATTATTTATTCCAGAAGAAGAAACGTACCGATCGCCGATTGCAGCGACCAAAAGATAGCAGGATAATTGTGATCGTCTACAATAGGGTACCCAAATAAATCTATATTAAATGCTGCATGGATGATTATTCTTAGCTGTTCTTCCCAGATCTTTATAATGAACAGAAAATACTAGTAACAAACACTAGATGCCGAAGCTGTACCACGAGCTTCTGCCGGAGGTGAGTTTCTCATCATTCCTTGTGTACTACAGTTGATGCTGGAAACATCTGCCTGGTTTGTACCGCAGTGAGCAATGCCATCAACTATTGCACACGGAGCCACCACCCTTTGAGCAGCAGCTTTCATCCTGATCCGTTCAGCTCTAGACCCAATAACTTGGCCTAAAATGGAGGCCGCAATCGTTAATGCCATAGCCGATTTTGGCATCACGACTGATTTTCTCAACATGGCGATGAAGGGTACAGCCGCATGAACTGCTGCAAACCATGATAGAGAAAACTTCTCTGTGTGCTCCCTCCACACACCTAAAGGCACGTTGGCTGCCATGCCCAAGAGTGCAATTACTAGCATCTTTGAAGGCAGGGGTTGAGGACGTAATGTCTTAACCAAGGCTGTCCGAGCAAGGGCCGCTCTTGCAGCGACTACTGCCGGGGGGCATTTGAGCTTTAAACCTGGCGGTGGCTGAAGTGCCTTTGCAACCAGTGGAAGGACACCACTGACGGCTCTGTATGACTTAGCTATTGGGCAATTGCCCGTCTGCAACCATTCGTTTCCATGTGCCTCGTGATTGGTTGGATTTCCTTTCTGCATAAGAAACTCGAAGCATGAGCAAGCCTTAAATAACAACAACGAAACGTGATACTTTCACATGTTTCTGAGGTTCAAAATAATGGAGAAATGCTCGTGAGCTCTGAAGAAAAATTTAAGACAACAGTTTTAACATACAGACTATCGGTATCTTTCGAAAGTTGTCTATTAACAGAGTTGTAACTCACTTTTTAATTCTACAAGTCTTTACCAATATGTTGAATGTATCATCAGGTTAAACTTCCAATACTTGAAATAGAAGCTTAACAAATAAAGGTATACTACCTCAGAAGAGGGTCCTTTCTTGTCGGACGAATCAACCCGCTTCTTCTGTTTCTTCCATTTATCAGAAAAGGGACCGAAGCTGAACGGCCCCCCTGGGCCAAAAGCAGACAGACTGATAGTCGCTGCTTTTGCTGCTAAGGGATTGAATTGAGGTGTGGGCTCAGCAATAGGTTCGGCGTTAGGAAAGTGAGGACTCTCGGTGAGCGGGACAACTCCATTCTTTCCATGGAAGAGCTTAAAAGCCATATCGAAATTTGGACCATCCTCAAAAATTGGACCTTTGGCACCATGTGCCTGAGTGTAGCCAAACACAAGAAAAGCAGTCACTCAACGGCACAATTGTCGACCGACCAAAAAAAAAAACGGCACAATTGTCAGATAGAGAAAACCAAGGATGTTAGTGCATGATATCCAGACAGAAGATGAACGGCTTACAGGTTGAGGGGGATCTAGAAACGAAAAGGCAAAGCACGTCGGTTTGTTTATGTTCCTCAGAAACGGGCATCTCTGAATGGCCTTCTCATCAAAGGCACAATCAGGCGCGCGCTCGTCGAGACCCTTAAACAAGAATTCCATCCCTGCTCACACCAGCAAACTCACCTGCAGAAGGAAAATAATACTGGGCTGTCGTCAAGAAATATAATCAATCACATTCGAGGCATGAAACTGCGGCCACTTCGGTCAATTATTAAGCAACGTTTAGCAGTCAGAGCAGCCGAACGAAGCAAGTTTCACAAGTCACGCGTACTAAGGACATAGGAACAAGTTACGGCAGCAGAATTCGAACTGCATTTACGCTGGGAATTAGCATCAGCACATAAAGACATAACATAAGCAATGCTTCGCTGACTCCAAATGGCTTCGACCTCCCTTTGTACATAAAGCCAAGGAACCCCGTGAATCCACAGCAAGTCCCTCCCTCCCTCTCCCCACAATAGCCAGCCAGCTTTCAATCCTGTGAACTTGCCATCTAATGTCAATCTCTCCCATCACACATCCCCGCGTGGGAATTTGAACAGAGCTCGAGCAAAAGTCCCAGCTCTCGATGCCGAATGAAACATAAAAATGATTGCTTTCGGGTCTGAAGACGAACGGACGGTTCGATACGAAGCGAGGGCACGGTAGGATCGAAGCTGAATCGCAATTCAGGCAAGCGATCGGGGGAGAGAGAATTTTACCTGGAAAAAAGGGAGGAGAATTTTCTCGCGCAGCCGGGAAAATTCCGAGAATCCCGAGAAAGAGCCGGAAAGAACGTGTGGGCGACACGGACGGAGGAGGAGGGCGAAAGGTCCAGAGGGGCTTTAATTTTTTATAAGGAAAACTATTTTTGAGAAATTATTATCCATCCTTTCCATATTTGGATAATAAAAAATCAATTAATTTATAGAAGGAAATCACGTTCCCCAGCTCATCCGACGCATAAAAATTAACGATTTTCCTTGAAAATAATTTTATGAAAAATATCTTTTTATTATGAAATTTTCGGTGAAATAAAATTTTAATTTTCGATCTTTTGCAAATACATTACATTAATTTATTATTATTTTTCTCTACATGTTTAAGTGAACCCTCTTTTACTTATAAATAAGAAAGTAATGATTCAATTAAAATTAAATACCAAAAATGGAATTATAAAAGTGAAAGGATTGGCGATTCTTTTCATGCTAATTTCACAATGGAAATTATACACCAAACATGAGGTTTGGTTTTTTTTTTTTTTTTTTTATCCCAGATTTTCTTTTCCTATAATGTTGCATGCATATCACATGCATTTTTTTATTACTATTTGCTCGAATTTTTTTATTTTTTTATTTTGCGCGACATGTTATGATCCAAAAACGGGGAAATGAATTTGAGCCACTTGTTCCCAAGGAAAATATCAAATACCATTAGTGTAGTGGCGGTTGTGGACGTCACCATTTGTTGCACCGTACAACTGACTTTCTGTTTAAAAAGAAAAACTAAAAAAAAATAATCATGCATAAAATATATTGTAGTGGACATTTTTTTTGTTCATAAAAAAATATTGATGCATGAATATATCCTAGCTGAATAATCATAATCTCCCTCACATCACGCTATAATTAAGAAAGTTAGAAATGAGTCCATCATATCATTTCATAATGGAAACACTATAAAATTTACAGAAATGCATTTACAAAATCTCGATGAGTGTCTTAATCACAGTCTTAGAAATATCTTTAATGAGTCATTAAATAGAGGCAATCTTGTAGCACGGGTCGATCGTGCTAAAATAATTTGATTTCAGAATCATTGTTCATTATATATATTCTGTGAAACTTGATTATAGAATCGTTATTCATTATATATATTCTGTGTGTTTCAACTGTAGTTGTCTACCAATTAATAGATAAAAAATAGTCAAAATTTAAGTAAACCTATGGCCCTTATCATATCCAAAATGCTCTCAACGCTCGTTAGTGGGAAAGGCAATTGCTTCTCGCGTCGAAATTGTGTCGATTATGCTATACGTCACATCAATGATCGATGATATGAAGTGATACTCATGTAATATTCAAATCAAAGACGGATAAGATTCCTCATCTTTTAGGGGTTCAAATGGGCCAAGTTCAAGCCCAAACACATGGCCCAAAACGTGCTTCTGATCGTTGCTTTGACGTAAATGGGCTTCGATTCGGATCATTGGATGCTCAGTTTGATCCAGCAAAAGCACAAATTCAAGGAAGGAACAACAAGCAAACCCATTTTCCGAAAAAAACGACGCAAATTATCCCTAAATTTGATTTAACGTGTAATGTAACCCTTGAAATTTTAATTTGTTTAATATGATCCATGAATTTTAACCCAATGTATAATGTGGTCCTTGAACTTTTAATTTGTTCAATGTGGTCATTGGATATTTGATACTTAGTTTTTGGATTGCATGAAAATGTTTAATATTGTTATTAAAATTGAATTAATGAGAAATTTCAATTTGTTCAATATGGTCCATATATATTTTGGGTTACATGAAAATTTTTAATATCGGTATTAACCTTGAATTAATGAAATGACAATAAATTGAATATGTGTCAAAAGTCCAAGGACCCCATTGAACAAATTGAGAATTTAAGGACCACACTGCACTTTGGACTAAAATTCAATAATCATATAGAAACAGTAAAATTTTATGGATCGTATTACATATCGAACAAAGTTTAATAACCATTTGTGTCGTTATTTTTTTTCTTATTATATATATACAAAGAAAGAGAGAAAGAAAGAAAGAAAGAAAAACTATTAAGACAAAACTACGTAACGTATGCCTTAAGAGATAAATTCCAATTTGTTATTCTAAAGTCAAAATAAGTACGGCGAAATTCCCAAAGAATTGACCCATCGGACAATCAAGTCCTTAACTCACAACTAGTCCCACAAAGCCGACTACGTTCTTCTTAAACTAGACCGTGTGACTCTCAAGCACACAAACCACATGCTCGGTAATCGTTCCATAAATTTCATTCGAACATAGACAGAAAAGGTTAATATTATTCGTCTTGTGTAGGCGATGCTCGTAAAAACCGAACCCCGAACCTAATTTTTTTCAGCCCTATTCCTTCGATCCCTTTGGCGGCGGGGTCGCATGCATGTCGGCCGTCGTCTCATTGCGTCAAGGAATGCACGAAGTAGGCAGAGGTCACGGTCGGCACGCCGATTCAAATTATTGAAGAGAGCCGTCCTTCCTCCTCCCCATCTTCATCCGCATCACATGGAAGGCGCAGGCCATGTGCGCTTCTCCTTTTCAAGGACCCGATGCACGTTCTCCCGGCGATCCTTTACTACGTGACTTCACGTAATGCGACTTCATAACGCGTTAACATCTGGCCCCCCTTCGTACCCCTTTTCGATTTTTCGAATTCTTTTCCACGTGTTCTTTTGGGTCGTAATTGGATGCCCATTCGATCGCTCTTCCACCGCGTTGTCCTTTTTGCATGCTTGAATGATTTTGATGTTCCATAATTGAGAATTTGTCGGTCCATGCTGACGGTTCCCCGCCTTTTTAATGCATTTTTCTGAATCGATTTTTTTGCGGAATTAAATGAATCGAACGACTAACGGGAAACGGCCGCCATCAATTCATTGCTCAACTAAAATGACACTTTGTACGTGCTGGGGAAATAAATCTGGTTACCTTTTGAGTTTGGATATCTTCTATCAGCGTCTATTTTGTTGCGCCGGATCTATTTGGTGAAGATATTTTCTTGCTATTAACTTCTATTTCAAAGATCAAAAGAGAAATTACATGCAACTTTATCTGTCAATATCTGAATAACTTGAAATTTAGTGTGCTTCGTATCGAATGAAAGCCAAAGTCTGTGTTGTCTTTGCCAAATTATCTCAACTCTAATTAAAAGGGAAAAAGCCACCATCAATTCATTGCTCATCTAAAATGACACTCGAAATAAATGAAATTGTACATGCAGAGGAAATAAATTTGGTCACTTTTTCCTAGAACATATTAATTCCTTCACATAAATATCATAAATCAAAATCCGAGTTATTATTTTTCAGAAATTTAAAAGTTTTGTGTTTGGATATCTACTATCGGCGTCTATTGTATTGTGCCGGATCTCGTTGGTGGAGATATTTTCTCGCTATCAACTTCTATTTTTTTAAATAAATAAATAAAATTATATGCAACTTTGCTTATCAATATTTGAATATCTTGAAAGTATCAAATGAAAGTCAAAGTCTACATTGTCTATGCCAAAATTATCTAACTCTAGATCGAGATCAAACTCTGCACAAACTAAACTCATCATTGTCAAACCCCTCTTTTCCGAGACTTCCAAGTGAAGCATCTCTTCTTTCCTCTCCCTTAAGCTTCACTTCATATCTCAACTCTTGATTGGAGATAACCGACAGCTCGCAGCCAGACATATCCGCATTAAACTAATTTATAATAAAAAATCGTTGGGTCTGGAATGGAAATCGCTTCACTAGGGGGATGCAAATTAAGATGTAATTGATTTATATGTTCTACAAAAAGGAAAATAGAAGTTCACTCGGAGGAGAGATTGCCGGCTAAAAATCCTATAAAAAATTAAAATTAAAGCGATTGAAGGGTGATTAGCCAAATGGATGAAGAATGTGAAATTGTAGAAATTCCAAACCCTCTAATATACGCAAAATTCGGGACTAATCTGTACATAAAGAAACGCCATTCTCTCTTGTCGGCTTGACCCTAATTGTGTCCATATTTTCAACGGCAGGCGCCCATTTCAAATAGTAAAATTGACCCCAGAAACACTATAAAACGCGAGTATGCGGATAAAATGTTTAAATTTAAAAAAAAAAAAAAAAAAGGGATTTCGCCGGTCGAAATTTATCGCTTTTGCCTGGGTAAAAAGAAGAGTCACAAGACAGACCCATGTCGGTGAAGTGGATTTTCCTGAATTTAATATTTTAATAGCCGACGGCCGGAAAAATTGATAATTGAATGGGAGACGAGGACGTGCATGGCGTTGTCGTTCCTCCAATGGCTTTTCACACGAAGCAATTATATAAAATGTTGAAAAGTAAACGCCAAGACAGCTCCGTGATTAGTGGCATGCATCCTCCGCCCCACCACTTGCCCTCCGCTCTGATTATTCCTTTGTCGTCTTTGGCCGGGTAAGGCAACAGATACCTATAGTCAATTAATGATGTCATAAATCCAATATCTTTACCTACTATGAGCTCGTTAGCGACGAAAGCTAAGATCAATAGTTTATCTCGCCCCTTTGGTTTTACCAGAAAAATCATGTCCCACGTTGATAAAATATAAGTTGATAGGTAAAAGATTGGATTGTTTTCGTGAATTGAGTAAGACGGGATGGATGATCATATTGAAATTGGTTTTTATGTTGAATAGGAGGCCATTATCGTGCTACCACGTTCAATGCGCAATTCCTTTGTCGGCGGGATTCTTTGATCATTGCTTTCCTTTCACTTCATGCCCCATCGATCATCAATTCATGTCAGTCCTAGGAAATAATAGCTTGCATCAACCAGCCTTAGGCAGTGATCATGAGATTTCGATAGAGCAATCAAAAGGAGATCTTAGTCCGTCCATAAACAACAAGGAGAACAGCCATAATTAATGTAACATTATACCGATTATTTTTGGATACTCGTGGAGAAACACAATAAAGAGAGTTGACAATTTCGGGTAGACTATTTATGTCATGCCATGGGAAATTAATGATTCAAAACATTTTACATTGAGTAGGCTAAACAACTTAATCATTAAGAGAAGATATCCATCATATGCACAAAGAATTCATGATGGTTAAGCATAACAAGTTCACAACTTCATCTAGTATACCATAAAAAACGCAAACCCTCCAATACAATAACAAACCCAAAGATGTCCAAAATTGCTTGATTATGGAAGTTTCGAGGATTAAATGATGATGAAATTAATCGGGTCGGTGCAACTACATTACTAGTGCATTTGGTACGGTAGAATCAAATGGAAGTAGAGAACCGAAAGGAAAATGGATGGAACGATAATTCAATATATTCGCTTGAAGAATTGTTTAAATGGAATGGAATAAGAATTCTTATGAGAAAAAAAATGTTATGGGAATGAAACTAAATGAAAACTTTCTAGTAAAAAAAGTTTAATGTACATTGTACTTGCATAAAGAGCAAAAACTATTTAACGTTTATTGGATATAATTCGAACTATTTAGTATTAATCATATTATCGATTAATTAGGATATTATTAACCTTAATGAAAATAATTTATTACCACCAATAATTGAATAATATAGTAATCGATGTTCTGAGATGTCAGTTATGATTACAAACTATTGGGATATTATCACATATGGATTTTAAACTTTTTTCCAACATGCGATGTTGTCCTTGAAATTTTAAATTTATGCAATGTGATCCCTAGACCTAGGCCCAATATGTAATGTCGTTTCTAAACGGTTAATTTATTCAATGTGCTCCCTAAGTTATTGCTAAATTTTCAATGTGGTCCCCAAACTATATGAAAATATTTAAAAGTTAAGAAATCACATTGAAAATTGGACCAAAATCTAGGGGTTGTATTGAAGAAATAAGTTCAAGGATGACATTGTATACTATACTAAAATTTAGAGACCACATCAAACAAATTAAATATTTAGGGACGACATTACACAATGAATCAAAGTCCAGAAATAATGTGTCATTTTTATTAACTGTTTGTATTTAACGTATTACTCATTTAATTATTAGCAATGATTCATAATTAATCATAAGCTGGCTATATAAAATTAATTACTCTATTGAGTATTTAGATATAGTTTTTTTTTTGTCTTACCCCTCTCTTCTATGTGCATACGTTGGCGGTGCTTTACAGAGATCGAACTTCGGACCTAGTACTTTCCAGCCCACCCCCTAAGCTTGAAAAAAAGAAGATCTCGTTCCGTCGGAATGGAGATTTCGAGATCTGAAAGTAGCCCCAAGAGAATCGGAACGAGAGTTACGACCATTTCATCCGCTTTGACTCCATCAAACCACATACACCATACCGTATTTTCCCTTTTTATAAATGCTAATTATCTCTTGGTCAACGACAACTCCAATTCAATTATCCAGAATACCGTAACACGTAAATTCGACAGTGGAGAGAAAAGGGAGAGAAGATGCACAATTATCGGTGCCAAACTTCCCCATCCCCCGTTGATTTTCCAGATTCCAAAATATTTTTGCGCCGTATATGACATGCTGCTCATGCGACAGCCAACGTATAAATCAACAGGAACATCGATTAACTCGAGGCCCACTTACGCGGCGCCCGCGGATTGGCTGGGGAGAGAGAGACAAATTGCGAAACGCGAACCGGTGTCGGCGGTCGAATTGAATGAGAGGAGTGGAGGAGGGTCGTCTACATTATAGCGTCGGATCCCCTGTTTTCCACGGGAACTTACCCACCCGCCCCTGCTGTTGCAGAGACAGAGAGAGACAGAGGGAGACAGCTAAGCAGAAGAGACATGGCGAGATGGAGTTTATTTAAGCATTTTCAGTTCTGAGGTCGACGGTATAGAGAGAGCCAGTGAGTGAGAGAGAGACAGAGAGAGAGAGGGAGGGAGAGAGAGATCAGTTCCGTTCCGTTCCATTTTGCATTTTCATGCACGTCCTTCGTCTTCTTCCTTAGCTGCTCTGCTTCTTCTTTCTCTCTTCCCGTGACGTCCGTTGCGAGATCTTGGAAATTTTACCGGCCCAATACGGGAAGAGGGTTCGGTTGGAGGTGCGATTTCATTCTCCCTCCCTCTCTCTCTCTCTCTCTCGTTCGTTTATCCGACTACATCGTCTTGTTCTGTTCTGTTCTGTTCTGTTCTGCACTCTCTTTTTCCGCCGTGCTTCCTGCGTCGCGCCCTGCCGCTTTGCGGTTACGTGATTTCCCCCCTCGACATGGTTCCCGCGTCCCTCGCAATCCCATTCGCGTGCGGGTTGACTGTCAGATCTGATCCCATGAACATCCAGAGAATTCAGATTTGCCCAAGGGCTTAGCATATAGCTCATCATCGTCACGACAGATTGTCCCTCCAGATATTAGCAAACTGGGAAGACATTGTCGAATTCACTTGTAGCCCGAATTAGCTCGCGGTACATTGGCCTTGGATTGCATCTCATTTCTTGATTTTTCCTTTTCTTTTTTCCTTCTTGTTTTTCTTTCCTTTATGTTCGTTTACAGTTCTCCTCCGCTAATTTCTCGTCTTCACGCTGAAGCTTCGTTGAATTCCGGGACGTATTTGATGGGGACGGCTTGGAATTATGTGCGCCTTTTTTTCCATGCGTTTGCTTTTCTTGCCTTGATTGATGGGGTTTCTTGAGGTCATTTGGCCACTGATGTTCAGGGCGAAAATGAACTAGGTAGTCGACAAAAGACTTTTGGAGTTGCCTGATGGCATCGAACTTATCTTAAGTTTCAAGCAATGAATGAGTTGCACAGCAAATTTCCATATTCCCATCTCTCTTTTGCTTTACATGATAGGTGTGAACAGAGTGCCAAAAGAGAAGGTTGATAGAGACGTAAAGGTACTGACATGGAAAGTAACAACATCTTTTGTTAGATGGTGCTCTCAGATCTTGCAAGCACCGTCTTTTTTTTACTTTCTTTCTTTTTGCGGTGTGTTGAGTGATCGATGATGTTAACTGTGAGATCTGCAGTGAAATACGCGTTTTTCTCTGGGTTCGTTGATGTTCTTTTCTCTGGCTGGATGATGCAAGCTTGTAACTTTTGCCCACATTGGATTAGTGATTGCGCGGTGTCTAAAATTGTCTGCCAGCAAATTTCTGGCTTCCAATCCTCTGCACTGTAATTTTGGCAACTTAAACCAGTTCTTGTACTGTTCAATATCTAGTTTTCTGATGGCAAGTTATTCGAAAATGAATATTATCGAAATTTATGCCCGCCGTATTCAAGTTTCAAGCAGTAAATTTAGTTAAGAAGCTGGATCTATTTGGCCTGAAGCTCGTACTTGGGAACTAAGACTGAGCTTATATGGAAGAAAGTGCATTCAGTATGGTTTGGGATGAAGCATCGGAACTGAGATTCTGTTTGAATAAAAAGACCCACTTGGCATGCAAGTAATGTTGGCATTTGTGCAGGTAATTTTTAGACGTCTGTGGCCATGAAGTACAAGGATAAGGATGGGAAACCATGGACGCCATCGGACAAGAAGACCAGGGTCGTTCCCTTGACGATTTTGCTCGTCGTGCTATGTGGTCTTTCCTTTTATTTAGGGGGAATTTTTTGCTCTGGGAAGGGTAGGTTCGAGCCCGTTGAAATCCAAGATGTTGCGAAATCAGATGCATCTCCTAAGGGGTCAATAGCTTCCCCTCTACAGATTAAATCTGTTTCGTTCCCTGAATGCAGCAGTGACTACCAAGATTATACTCCGTGCACCGATCCAAGGGTATCGATTAGTCTTTGGATCATGGTGACATTTTGTCGCATTGTCTTCACGTCAAATTGATAGCTTATGACATATATATATTGCAGAGGTGGAAGAAGTATGGCACTCATCGCCTTACTTTCATGGAACGCCACTGCCCTCCAATTTTTGAAAGGAAGGAGTGTTTGGTTCCACCACCAGGTGGTTACAAGCCCCCCATCAGATGGCCGAAGAGCAGAGATGAGTGTTGGTACAGGTAATGCGATTTTCCGTTCTATGATTAGGGAAGGAAATAATTTGGTCCAAATGTGAATCTGCGTTGTCTAATTTTCTTCTCTGGATATGGCTGAAGAAATGTACCATATGACTGGATCAACAAGCAAAAATCCAACCAGAACTGGTTGAGGAAACAAGGGGACAAGTTCTTTTTTCCTGGTGGGGGTACTATGTTCCCGAGGGGGGTCAGCGCATACGTTGACTTGATGCAAGATCTGATCCCCGAAATGACGGACGGGACCATCCGAACTGCCATAGATACTGGGTGTGGGGTAAGTCTGAACTGTTTTTTCTTGTTCCAAAGTGGAATAAGTCGTTCATTGATGGATCATTAGTCCCTCATTGACTATTTGAGTGCAATAATCATTCAATTCTGCACCATAAGACAACTGATTACCTAAATTGTGGTTCCTCAGAGATTTGTGTCCTTGGTTATACAAATGGTAGACTTACATTCTCGTTCTGTTTAGCTTAATATATATGGTTGTGCTTTCTAGGTTGCGAGCTGGGGAGGTGATCTGTTAGATCGTGGCATTCTTACCGTTTCTCTTGCGCCGAGAGATAATCATGAAGCTCAAGTCCAGTTCGCGTTGGAACGTGGAATTCCAGCTATACTTGGCATCATATCTACTCAACGTCTTCCTTTCCCTTCAAACTCATTTGATATGGCTCATTGCTCGAGATGCCTTATTCCATGGACAGAATTTGGTAAACTCCATATCTTAGATTGCATTTCGGATTCTATAGCTTGAGAGTACTTCCCCTTTTGTTGAGCCTTGGCCGTAGAATCAGTGGAATTGTTAGGAAGCGCGATTGCTAGCTGACATCGCTAAACCCAACTTTGGACTGCAAGCTTGGAAACTTCATATCCAGATGCCAAGCATCCTTTAACTCAATGTGTTCATTGTCACTGCATTTCTCACCATCATGAGAACTTTCAGGTGGAATTTACCTCCTAGAAGTGCACCGGATACTACGTCCTGGAGGATTCTGGGTCCTGTCGGGTCCCCCTGTCAACTATGAACACAGGTGGAGAGGATGGAACACGACAGTGGAAGAGCAGAAATCAGATTATGAGAAATTGCAGGATTTGCTGTCTTCAATGTGCTTCAAATTGTACAGCAAAAAGGACGACATTGCTGTGTGGCAGAAAGCTTCAGACAACAGTTGCTACGATAAGCTTGCTAATCCAGATGCATACCCACCAAAATGTGATGACAGCCTTGAGCCTGATGCGGCTTGGTATACTCCACTTCGAAGTTGTGTCGTGGTCCCGAACCCAAAGCTAAAGAAGTCAGCTTTGGGATCGTTACCTAAATGGCCTGAGAGGTTACAGGCTGCACCAGAACGTGTTTCAGATGTTCATGGAATGAGCAGTAGTTTCAAACATGATGATAGCAAATGGAAGGTGCGGGTAAAGCATTACAAGAAGTTGCTTTCGGCTATTGGCACCAACAAGATAAGAAATGTCATGGACATGAATGCTGGCTATGGAGGTTTTGCGGCTGCTCTGACTGATGATCCGTTGTGGGTCATGAATGTGGTCTCATCATATTCAGCAAACACACTTGCTGTGGTTTATGATCGAGGGCTAATTGGAGCTTACCACGACTGGTATGTTATGAAGCTGAGACGTTCTTTGCAACCCATACTTAAATCGCATATTGGCTATCAAACGTTAATCAGTTTTGTGTTTTATTTGACAGGTGTGAAGCCTTTTCAACATACCCTCGAACCTATGATCTTCTTCACCTTGATGGTCTTTTTACTGCAGAAAGCCACAGGTATGCCCTCTTTCGGAAATTAGTAAGTTTTTGTTGTTCATTTGCTTGACCAGGCTGATTGGCTATAACTACAACAATTTGATCTATCAACATTTAAAATGGCCTGCAAAATATGATGAACAAGTGATCTGTAGGATCTTGTCAATTCACAGTCTTGAGAGTCAGTCGAATGTTGTGACATTTAACTCGAGATGACATAGCTCCTGCTGCTGAAGCTATGTAGAGAGCTGATGAGCACCGTTTGTAGTTCATGCACTTACACCGCATATATTTGCAGATGTGAGATGAAGTATGTCCTTCTGGAGATGGATCGGATCCTGCGTCCAGAGGGGTATGCAATCATCCGGGAATCCAGCTATTTTGTGGATGGTATTGCGACACTAGCGAAGGGAATGAGATGGAGTTGCCACAAAGAAGACACTGAAGACGGAGTCCGGAAAGAGAAACTACTGATATGCCAAAAGAAACTATGGTATTCTTCTGGCTCCAATTCAAGGTAAAAGACCAAAAAGAGAAGGAAGGTATTATGAAGTTCGATTTGAAGCAAATCGGCAGTACCTCCATTAAGAGGGCCTGAGCATTCTCTCAAGATTGAAGTGCTTAGGATATGATTCAATGCCATACACAGTACACAGTACAGAGAGATTTAGATTATTCTTCTCACCGGTGAAGAAATCCTTAACAGTCAAATTTTAAAGTCCAATAATAGTCAACAAATCAATATTTGTGATTTTGTTAATCTATAGTTGGCCCTTTAATATGGGGGATTATATATTTAAGAGAAATTTCAGCTTGTATTCTTCGTTTTTCTTTTCTTGTCCTGCTAATTTTGCTCCTCTTTCTTTTCCCCATCCTTTGATTCGCTGGCAAATAAATACTGTCCGAAATCGGAGGATGTATAAAGATGTGTAAAGGTTGAGAAATTCAACCTCATAGCTTGTATCTCTCCAGTTCAATCAGTCATTAAAATTTATATTCTTTAATGACCTGTGTTGATGTTCAGTGCTGCATGTTTATTTTGCTATGCTCTTCTTTATTGTGATGCATCTCCTGGCTAGTTTTAATTTCCTGCCCCCTTTTTTCTCCCCTTTTGTTTGAGATAATTCTACTCTCCTTCGAAACATGCACCGCTTCTTTACATGCCTTAGTATTCTTCCTATTTCCTCTTTTCCATCCTTTGATATGCCCTAGCTGCTTGCCACCCTTGAACACCACTGCGCCGGAGGCCAAGCCTCCAAATCTAGCCGAGTCGTGGCCTTGATGCCGATGGCCATGGCCGCTTTCAGTTGCTTCAAGCTCAACCATGGCCACCGCCTCCAGATGATTGAGCTCTACTTGCCGACGGCCATGGACGGGTAGAAAGCAGTTAATAATCTTGTCGAGAGAAAAATGCTAATGAGTAACTCCAAACAAATTGGTAATATAAGGTTTGCCCATTCCACCTGTGGAGGGAATCGATCATGATTCTAACATTCATTGCATTTTTGCTTTGCCATTTAATAAGCAATATAACGATAGGACTCGCACAAAAAGCCCCTGGAGTTGATGCGTGTTAGGGGAGTGGCTCTATCTTAAGAAGAAGCTGGCATTGTTATAGCTTGGAGAAGATGCATCTTTCTTGATTTTCGTGAATTTGACATCATCACGACGTGTGCGAAAATCTCACCAGATTATTAGTGGAATGAATTCAATGAGATCAAATTATCAGTAAATACTGCTCAACTTTTACATATAAATGTTGTTTGAATTCTAATCTAAATCGAATATTATAGCAGTTTATGGGAATTCTTCCCATTCATCTAAATGGCGAAAACAAGCTTCTCCAATTTTATAAATGGCGAAATATTTAGGGGCACTCTTCCCATTCATCTCAACCCTTGAATTTCGAGTGGCTGTAAAACAAGCTTCTCCAATTTATTTTTTTTTACTGATAAAACCATCAATATTAACTATAAAGACTCGTACACGTACTTATAGTGTGTATCAAAGAGGGAAAATTGTCCAGAAAGTGTTAAACTTATTGTTCGATGGCCATTTTAGTCCTAAACTTTTTAATTTTGCTAATTCAATCCAAAACCTTTCAATAACTTACTAGTTTAGCCCTAAACTCGTTGATTGTGCCAATTTAGTCTTAAACATTTAAACAATTTGCCAAACTAATTCTAAATCTTTTAAATTGTCAATTTAGTTATTCCGGCTAATTTTGGCCGGATATAGCTTATGTGGCGGCCCAATTAATGCTAGCCATCTTATAAGGCACAGCTAGTGTTGACGTAGATATTTTTTTAATTTTTTTAGAAAATCGATCTTTTTATTAATTTTCTTTTCTTTCTTTCCTTTATTTTTTCTATTTTTATATAAGGCGACGGAGTCAGCAACCCTTGCCTAGGCCCTTGCCCGCCACAACAAAGGTAGGCGAGGGCCACTACACTCTTCTCATGGCTTGTGACGGCCTGGGCAAGGGCTCGCAATGCCCTTGCCAGATCTGGTGAGGCAAGGGTGTAGCGACCCTTGCCTCCGCAGCAAGGGCTTGTCATGCCTCATCAACCACAATGAGAGCCGTGACTCTCACCCATGACTATTGAGGGCTTAGCAGGCTTTGCTTAGGGGCCAAAGAGACAGCCCCACCGACCCTATGCAGAAAGAGGAAACCAAAGAGAAGAAAAGAAAAAAATATATATAAGATTTGAGATATTTTTTAAAAATAAAAAAAAAAAAAATAGCCAAAATGTTAGCACAAAAGGTCAGCACTGAGTGGACCATAATGTTAGCGTTATTTGGCCAAAATTAACCAAAATAACTAAATTGACAATTCAGTAAAAGGTTTAGAACTATTTGGCAATTCACTAAAAGGTTTAAAATTAAATTTGCATAATTAAAAAATTTAGGACTGAATTAGTAAAATTAAAATGTTTAAAACTAAATTGATCACTATATAATAAGTTGAAAATTTTTTGGACAATTTTCTCTTTTTGATACATTATAAGTACGTGTATAAGTCTTTATAGTTAATTTTAAAAGGTTTATCAAAAACGTTGGAGAAGCTTATTTTAGAGCCACTAGAAATTCAAGGGTTGAGATGAATGGGAAGAATTCCCATAAACTGCTAAAACATTTCGCCGTTTAGATGATTGGTTAAAGTCTTAAATAAAATTATTTTAACTATTTTTGACTTTTTTTTAGTAAGTAGCCCTAGATACGTCCGTGAAGTAACAATGAGGTTGCCCTAGATGACATTATTGAATAAGTGCAGTTAATTTCAATGGGAGGCGACTCTAGTTGGGCACCCTTATATATGTAGGAATCACTGATTAATAGTTGGTCCCATTGTGATTTCAGATAAAAATGCGACGTAAATAGTCAAGGTTCTGTTGAAAATAATACAGCGACTAGTTTCGTCACAGCCAATGACTAAAATTATCCGTTCCCAAAAGCAAAGGCGTAATTCACTTTGAAAGCTTGTACATGTAGAAGCCACGTGTTAATAGCCAGTGAGAATCGACTCATCCTAGAACCGATCAACCACATTACCAGAGGATCGGTTCCAAGTTCTAAGCTAGAAAACCCAAGTCAACTGAAACTGGCCACCGCTATCACTGCATCGGTACACATTGGAATTAAGTTGGTCTAGATACGAACAGCTTATCACCCCACGTTGTTATAAACATAATGGAAACTCGACAATAAGCACGGGCGGTTAAGATACACATCCAGGAGAGAGAACACGCTAAAATAAAGCAAGCGCAGTCAATTCACATATATATATATATATATAACCAGAGAAGCATTTGGTCAAATCATTCATCAACCTCACACGGTACAGCCATCAAAACATCTTTAGTTACTTGGATACTGGAACACCCTTAAAGAAGCTAACCATCTTATCCTGTGACTTTCCGCGAAAAGGCACGGCCAGGTGGAATCTCGTTTGGCTTCCTGCGCAACATGTCCCCAGGCTCACCACGCCATCCTCCGGCCTTCATAGGGTGGGGCACACGTGGTATGGCACAATCCTTTCGGGAACTGAGAGACATGTTTCCCATCTTTTGTGCTGCACCCGTGACTGCACTTGCTGTTCCACCCTTGTTTATGGAGGCTGACAATTCATGTACCATCCAAAGTCAAGACTCAAGAAACACCCGCTCATGACAAGGCAACCTCACATCCATGTCATCATAGACAGTATGTCAAAGAAACCATCAGCATTTACTAATTTAACTGTGAATATTGAACATACAACACCATGCATTCTCAATAGTATGTCCGCCTGAATTGACAAAACTCACGCCCACTCCTTACTGGACTAGCAAATTAATCAAGCTTGCTTCTGAAAAACGCATAAGTGAAAAAACCATAGAAGGAAAGGGCACCTAGAAAAATACTTACATGGGCTGTTCTTCCCTGGTGGGCGATATTTTGGTTGTTTGATGGAGGTACTTGATGACTTGTTGTGATTTGCATCCTTCTAAACAAAGAAAATAACAGATGCTCAGATCTAAGTACAGATGAATCCGACTGGCTAATATTCTTAGGCAATGTATTTTTGATATCCTAATTATTGTACATGTATCCTATCTCATGTGAGAGAGAGAGAGAGAGAGCATGGTTCAAAATTTACTTAAATATAATGAATGAACAAGTGCTACTTCTTCTCTATAATTTCAGTGATCGGGCCTAGCTTAAATGAAGCAAGTCTTAGTGGTCTCTTGAAGGTTGTCTGTCACATGTAGACTGGAAAGGACAAGCAGAAACCATGAATAAACCCCACAGGAGAAACTTAACAAGAGAGAGTCAAAGCATTTATCATCTCTTATGACTGCCTTTCCACTTAAGGAACTCTCAACCAAGGACACCATAATTCTACATAAAAATTAAAACAGGTAATAGACTCGCACCTCACTGCCCATATTTAGCTTCCTTTCTACACCTGCAATAGCAAAGGGAATGAAGTGAGGTAATATATACCGTATCAAATCTAAACTAAAACAGATGTGCATATTCATCTACATAAAAAATCATTTATTCAAAACTCTTACGAGCAAAAATTCAGAGAACAATCCTCCAGGTAATCAACTTTTGATATCTTCTATGGTAAGACATTAAACAATTACGGAGATGGAAAGGAAAAAATAGATGAAACTGCCAGCAGGTAAAAAGAGTTGCACGTGACTTGAATGATAGTCTTACATCAAACATGGCTGATGCTTGAAGAACAAGAACATTACCAAGTCCTACCACTAAGACAATTCAATGACAATGCCAAGCATCAAGCTATGCAGGTATATACATGAGATTTTACGTTACATACCAAATACAATAAAACCCCCTTAAGGCACTCCTATAAAACAACTACTCAGAAGGCCAAGTGCAGCTTTATATTTGTTTCAAGTTTGTGGTGGGTCAATAAATCACATAATTCAGTACCTACCTCACAGGACTCCATTTCGACTACAAAAAATAGGAAAAGTTTCCCTCTAATGACATTGAGAAATATTGTATGAGTTACAGTTTTTGCCCTAATCTCCTGCATAAACACTTACCATAGGGCCGTGAAACTAGAAAACCACAAAGGTAGGCAAAGAACCAATAACAATCTTAGGTAGGAGAATGCAATTTCTTTAAACTTCATATATTTGAAAATATAGCATTAACGCACTGTTCTCTTCTGAGCCTCAATCAACACGTAATATCATATACAGGTGAAGTGAAGTTGCTACACTATCTCATCATAACATTTGAGTCATGAGGGCTAAAAAATTGACAAGTTATGCAACCTCTGTTGACAGGCTGTTGTTTTGGTGATGAAAGGTTGCCAGAGAGCTTTGTATTGGCTACAACAGCTGTTCTTCTAGTATTTTGCTGCTGCAAAGGTGCTCTAGCTCCAACTGTGCCCATAAAATTGAATAACTCATGTATGATGACGAAAGAGAAATCCCAATAGACTTTTCTTATCATGTCCAGTGAAAGGATATTTTAGACAAGAAAAAAAAAAGAAAGAAACCTGAAGGAGGTGTTCTTGGAGCAGCTGCCCTCACACGAAGAGATGGTGGAACATAATAGCAACTCTGGCACAAATACAAGTACACATTACAAAGAAGCCACAAGACCAAAGATAGAAAATAATGCACATTTTCTGATTATTTTGAAGGAAAAAAAAAAAATCATCACCTGAAAGAAAGGATGCTGCAATGCTTCAGCTGCTGTCGGCCGCTTGCAGGGATCCCATAAACAAAGTGACTGTCAATGAAACAAAAGCACGTTAAAGCAAATAGCAAACAAGATCAGTGAGCAGTAAGGCCACAAACTGGATTCTGTCCATTAAATGCACACTGAAGAATAAACCATCAAACTTTGGCTATAAAAGGCCATAATGAATTTCCATAGTGTACAATTCGCTTACCTTTATAAGACTAATAGCAATTTCACTTGCAGGTGGTATCGCCACAGAAAGATCAACACCAGAAAACTGCATGACAAAACTAATTCCGTTCCGTAAATGCACACTAAAGAATATGACTATAGAAGGAAGCAGTAATCTAAAAACTTATGACCTGGGGGAATTGATAATTAATGGCCTTTGCAAGATGAAGACCTTCTTTCCAAGAGTCTGGGGTAGGACTACCTAACACACTGCATATTTTGTATATCTCATCTGCTTCACTGAATGCATCACAGGTAAAGTGTCAATTACTTTTGCACTCAATACCAACTAGCGAGCAGAATCCAAGAGAGCAGTTGACAAAGCTACAAAGCATACTCATATGAATTATGTATAAATGAGCTTCATATACACCGAAACAAAGCAAGCAGAAAATTTTCAGACCAGAATATATCCAATTGCACAGAGTTTTAAGAAGAAAGATTACATCCGGACATATACCTGCTGCCTGGAAAAAGTGGACGCAGGTTGAACATTTCAGCAATGATAGCACCCATAGCCCACATATCTATTTAAGCAAAGGCAAAAAAGAGAAGTTCACTAATGACTATAACTCAAAAGATTGTGTCTTTAAATAATTTAAGTAAACAGTTAATTGTCGTTACACACTCACCAACTTTAGGACCATATGTAAATGACTGAAGCAGGACTTCGGGAGCTCGATACCTGTTTTTCATTTTATTATTTTTCGGGTCAAGACAATACAGCAGATCACAAAAAGAATACTGATAATTGCTGAAATAATTTGAATTCTAATAAGAGAGTTCATATCACTCACCAGCGTGTTGACACGTATTCAGTATACGGTGGCCGTGAATTTACTTCACGAGCAAGGCCAAAATCAGCTATTTTAATAGTCTCTTTCGTAACCAACAGATTTTCTGTGAGAGAGAGAGACTTATAAGGTTAGGGATACTGAGAGATAAGATAGCAGGAGAAACTTATGGGCTAGACATCTGCAACTCCATTAGAAGAAAGAAAAAAAAAAAACCTATTGCAGGTCATAATGATATATGCACTAGACTTGTACATGCACTGGAGATACAAAAGAACATAAAAAGGTAACTTGGCAAGCATCTCCTGCAGAAGGGGTTGAAAGTGGAGGGGAGGGGGGTATATTTTAGATGTAAGCCCAAATCTCAAGAAAATGTATAATAGATTCAGTAGACAGAGTAGGAAAGCAACTCTTAGTGTGATGCCACTAATAGCTATAAAAAGTAATCTTAAATATAGGAAAAGAATTATAAATGAAAGAAAAGCAATAAGGCAAAGAACTATTTATGAAAGAAAAGCAGATGATTCCAAACTAGATTGTAAAGGTAACTCTTAGTGTGATGCCACTAATAGCTTAAAAAGTAATCTAAAATATAGGAAAAGAACTACAAACGAAAGAAAAACAATAAGGCAAAGAACTATATATGAAAGAAAAGCAGATGATTTGAAACTAGATTGCAAAGGTAACTCCCTAAGTACTGGCAAGTAGTTGCTCAAGGTTCGGCAATCTAGTTCTGGAGCTGATGTAGAAAGTTTAGGGATGGTAAAAGGTTGAGGGAGATTTTCAATTGCATAGTTTCTAGGAAAGGCTTGTGTATTGCTTTATGTTAAACTAAATAGAAATAAGAAAATTTCTAGTGTCAAAAGGTTTAGCTTGCCAAAATTATGTCGTTCTATACTAGTTTAGAGTTCCTTTTGTTATTTACTGTCTCTGTCCCGAGTCCCTGCGAGTTATATATGAATTATCGCCACTAACAATGCCACATTAATCAGTTTTTCCCTTAAAAGAAAAGAAACAACTTGCCTAACTACTGATCAATAGCACAGAACCATCAAGCTAACAATTCGACAGAAGATCTAAAGGGGAGGGCATCTCCCGAAGTCAGAACACACGGCATATCTTGAATATATGCAGATAAGAAGGCAACTAACATCTATCTACAATACTAAAATACCAGGGATTCGAGTTGATTTGACTTAAAGAAAGGTATGAATAGAATAACAACTACAAAGGGAGAGGTTCAGGGAACCAGTAATTAAATATCTAAAACTAGAATAATTTATTTTCTCAAGCTAGAATTAACCGCGTTCCCTCCTTTGGCCATAAACTATGTGCTTTCACCAATCATCATAAAGCTGATGCTTAATCAACATTAAATTTATATTCTTAACTCAAGATTTGGGAAAATTACCTGGTTTAAGGTCTCGGTGAAAGTACCCGCGCTGATGCATGTATGCAAGACCTTGAAATACTTGAAAGCACCAATTTCTGATCTCTGCTTCAGAAAATAATGTCTCTCTGTCCTTCATGAGCTGGTATAAGTTGAACTCCTGAAGCAGGAAGAATTAGTCAGCAATTATCTCGCAATTATGCCTAAAGGAGGCACAAGCAGTCATTCAATTAATAGAAACACAAAAGTGTACCATGTACTCAAACACGAAATATAAGATATCATTTTCCCGGATGACTTCCTTAAGCTTTACAATGTTTGGATGGTTCAACTTCCTCAATGACTGTCATAAAGAGAAACTTTAATTAATAATGGCATAGAAGCATTGGATGAGTAGGTCAAAAGACAAGTACTATGCTGTAACACCTTCACTTCTCTCAAGTTTATGCACTCCTCCCACGAATAATATTTCTTCTTCATTTTCTTAACTGCAACCTGCATAAAAGAAATGCCGTGCTATACTGATTAGATAGCTGATCCAAACTACTTCTGCTATCAAAAAGTACATTACAAAAACACTTACAACTTCACCAGACTGCTTATTTATAGCTCGCCAAACTCTTCCAAATGTTCCATCGCCAACTTCTTTTATTAATTTATACCTACAGCAACCGAAAACCAGCTATAGACAATCCACACACACAAGCATGTCAAGAATGAACTGCATGAAGAATGAAATTACCTCTCCATTCTTCCAGAAGCAAAGCAACCGAAATAGCTTGAGGCTCTTTCTTTATTCCAGAACACAAAAATTAAACGAACTTCCCGGGAAGTATAACGATTACAAGCAGATGACTCTTGATTAACTCTATATACTACAGACAAATGCCGTTGCTCATCTAGCTGAGTCTACCACTCATATTAAAAGGCACAAACTGCAATTGTGCCACCCAAAGTACTCTGTCAGACAGATTTCCCAGATTTATTAATTACTGAACTGGATGCTTGATACCCCTGACAATGCAATGGCAGAAAAGGACAGACGCCTTCAAACATGCTGTACCGATGACACCCAGCTAAAATGATTGCCTCTCAATTGAGGGATACTGCATCTGGAAGTAGTATCCAAGAGGTCAACCACAGCGAGAGCTATCTCATCCACACAACCCCTTTGCAGATGTTTAGTGACGAGTATATGGTCAAACAAACCATCCTGCGCTATATAACTGAAGGATTATCTTCTGTCCCAATACACCAACTTCCAGAAACGTTGCTCACAAGCAGATACAGCTTTTAGGTGCTGCAGTCAGCCCTGTAAAGAAGAAATGGTGTTGCAAATGAAAAATGAGCACAGAATTCTACATGGACATAAAATTAATATTTAGAATGCAAAAGTGTCAGAAGTTCACCTTTCACGACTTCTCTCAGAAATTTTCACATGAAGCTGAAATGGAAATGCACTGTCCAATACAAAGTTGGTTAGAGAATATTTGCAGTCAGCACAACGGAAAAGAAGAAGTGCCACTTACCTGGTACAATGCACTGATGATTCGCCTCCTATGCTATAAAAACCTCGCATTATTCCGTTTCTACTATTCATCCAAAAAGCTGACAACTATGTGCAATTCACAAAGGAAACCAGAAGAAACTCTCCAAGCACAAAAAACCGCCAATCAAGCATTTCCTGGAAGGAGAGAATCCAACACTTTGGGCGATTCAACCAAAACCGCAGCTGCTCCATATCTTTTGAAGTGAACACTGATTTCAAATCCTACTTGAGTGTAACCTGACACAAAGATTTCAATGTTAGACCTAACCAAAGAAGTAAGAAACATATTGTTAAATCAAGCAAGGTTGCATGATCTGTGGCAATAACACAATATGCAAACATGTCCTAACATATAAATTTAGAGAAGCTGATTCTCATAAAAAAGAAAAACTAAAACAAACTGATGCCACTGCCAATTTTTTTAGCATTTGCCCAAATATTGACCCAAAAATGATAAAACGAGTCATCTTTTCCTAAGCATATTAACAACTTTTTTTTATGGGATCACAATATGTTAAATGAGGACAAAAAGAGAAACAGAGATCATAAACCACACTAGAAATTGGCATCCTATATATTGCCATGTCCCATGAATTCTTAAAAAGTCGCCATCCGATTCTGAAGCAAAAGTTTGCACATGCCTATGCACCGGTGGGAATGCATGTGCAAAAGTGCACATGCACACGCACTATTTTGTGATTCAACAAAGTCAAGTGCTTTTACTTAAAATGGAAGCAGCAATAAAAGGTTGCAGCATCCCTGCTGGCAAACAGAGAAAAACTTGCTTGCCACTTATTTGCTACTTTTATGAGTCAAGTTATTCCCAGCTGATCTCCAACAATGACCCACTATTTTGAGCACAAAAAAGATAAAAATATACTTAAACTGAAAGGACGAATGGCAATTCTTCCTTTTACTAAAAAAAACAAAGGTGATTCGTAACTTCTTGTACGCAATCTGGTGTTGGATTGGACTCAACTGAAATTCCAGCTGAAGCTCAAGCTCTCAAGGTGCAGTGGGATAAACTCTTTAGTTGTTCCAAATCATGCTCGCAAATCAGTCGCTTGTGATTATATAAAATGAAAACTTGACAATTTTGATACCCGAGCAATACAGAGTCACTAGAGCATTCGGCAATTCAAGCTCAACTTTCAACTGGTTTACCCTTACTAATCATTTTAAGAGAGCAAAAGGAAAAAAAAAATATCGGAGAAACATACAAACCAAAAGCAAATGCAGGTGATTTGAATTATGGATTACAAGCCCACGACATTCGGTGACGGCACGGAACTAAAGAGATCGGGCAGACCATTATCTGCCCAAATCCAAAAGCCAAAGGACATAAGCCGATTCACTTCATATCAAAGACCTTCCGGATTAGAAAAAATCCAGGGGCGTTATGCCAAATTCCTCTTAAACGATGAGCGCGCCACCAAAAGCAGACCTCGACGCCAATATCTCGACATCAGCGAAGATCCTCGCCACACCAATCGCCCCAAACCGAACCCTAGCCCACAGCAGGTCCGTACCAACACCAATCCGAACGAACGAAACGACGTCCGGACCGGATCCGATCCGGCCCGATCTCGCCGGATCTAAAATGAAACGCGCTCAACCGTCGGAAACCAGACCTCAGAAGCGCGATCCATCGCAACAGCACACGCATTTCCACAAAGCGACGCACGAACGCGACACGACTCCGCCAAGGCGCGATCGCGCGCACAAGAGAGATATACAGAGGGAGAGAAAGGAGGGGGAGACCTGAGCGCCAAACGGCATGAATGACCGTCGCCGAGGACGGCAAGAGAGGGAAGGAGGGCGGCGGGGGGGTTCCTCTTCCTTCTCCGTCACTCGAGCGATGTCGGGAGGCGATTCCGTCGTCCGGTCGTTGTCGTCGTCACCCACCGATGCGGCACGCGTGCGAGAGCGAACACGGAGAGGCTCGCCTCGCTGGTGCGCGTGCGTTTATATATAGGCCACAGCCTCCCCTCCCACTTCTTCTTCCACCACCACCCCCACCCCCACCCCCACCCCCTTACCTTTTCGATTTTTTTTTTCTATTTTTTAATTTCTTTTTTCGAGTTTTTTTCGGGTAGTGATGGGGACCGACCGGTGGCGGGGGGGCAGACAATGATGCCTTCATTATTTTGGGGGCATATATTCCAAAGCAAGGAAGGAAACCGGGGTAACGTGGATGTGGATGCTCCGTGCCGGTCACTAAAGTGAAAAGCAAGATATCGATCCCTTGATTCCATGCCTGATACAGTAGGACCGAAAACAAAAAAAGGGATGATGGACTTATTGCGTAACTAGCCTAATTTCACATTTAAAGTAAGGTTGCAATTGTCCGTTTATATTACCTTTCTCGTGTTATGTATAATCAATACTTAAAAATCGAAATATATCGACGTATTCAACAAATGCTTTTGAATCACTGGGGTTCGTCCCAGTGGCCACCCTTCCATCTTGGAAGGGGGAGGTTGGGGGTTCAAATCCCCACATTCTCAGGGGGGATTGGGGTGGGGAAGATTTCATTTCAGGAGTGGGTTTCGACTCCCACGCCCGCAAAGAGAGCGAGCAGGCAAAGTCGAGTGAGTGTTAAAGTAGGATTAGCGATAAGATAAGATCGACAAAAAAAAAAAAAACAAATGCTTTTGAAATGTTATGGAAATGAGAACCATTTTTTTTTCTTTTGAATTTCACCGTCGCAACCGAAGATGGTAGGTTAATTGTTATATGTTGCAGGAATCATGATCAATATTTTTTTTTATGAATCTATTTGCTTCGCAGAAAATAAATGATTTAAAAAATATTTTTCAAAAAATGATTGTTTATATTGTTTGAAATTATTAGTTAATAGAAAATATTTTTATTATCAATTACCATTTATGTCTTAACATTTTTGGGCACCGTAAAAATATTTCTTGTTCATATGCGATCATTATTATAAAAATGTTTTTATTCCGAAATAAACAGAGTCGACATTGCACCCTTTTGGTTCTCAAATAACATGCGATTGTTATTACAAGGTTTGGAAAGACTTAGACTTCAAAATTCAGAGTGTAAAACTATTTGAAAAGGGCAAATACAGAAATTCAAGGCGAAATGTGTAGCTTTTTTGCAAGTCAATTATGCAAATCGTTGGATCTTAAAATTAGATAACATAAAACGTTAAGATTTGAAGGCAGATAGACTCGTGAATCTTGGATTTGGCAAATAGATGAATAAAATCAAAGAGCTGAGATAAATTAACCCCTCTTTTTTCCTTTGTATTTATCTCTTCATTCGAGAAAAAGAAATTGGCATGGTACTAACTTAAAAAATCCATGAAAAATATCTATTTACAAAAATCGCATCAATTTGTTAAAAATTATCGGTTACAATTTAACGTGTGCCACGTAAAAAATCGATTTTTGTAGATTTGTATTAACAGCAAATGGGGTCAAATGAAATTGAGTGATGCAGTGATTTATTTTCCCCGTAACATACGATAACAGCCAGCGATGATCTGATGGTGGATCGAGGCGGGACCATCCATCACGTGGCCACTTGCCAGCTTGTAAGGATCCCGCCGACCGAGCTGATTATTGTTATGCTCCCCTTGCGTACCAAATCCAGGCCGTTCGTCCGCTTTCATGGATTCCTTCGTTTTCAAGATGGTTGCCCCCCAAAATCATTGACCCCAATAATACAAGCAATACAAAAGTGAGTTTTCGAACCAAATGCCATGCTAATTGTTTGGGGATTTGAAAAATAATCGGATACTGCCCGAAACCAAATCAAATTGGTTCTCATAAGAATTGATCCAGTTCTTGATCTTAATTTATTGAAACTAATGAGTATCAATCGATTCTCGATTCTAAGTGTATAACTGTCACTCGGACCGAATAAGCGCACACACACATATAATTTAATTTTTATGTTTTAATTTATCAAATCAAAACCCTAGTTTCTTCTTCATCTCTCTCTATCGCTCACCTTACTGATCTCGTGGCCTCGTCTCATCTCTCACTCTTGCTCTAAATTGCCTTTGACCTCATTGCTCCCTTTGTCGCTCCCTATTGCCTCTAGCCTACACGACTCTTCCGAAGTGGAAACATTTCGATAAATTTCAAGAACCCATTCAAACATCGTAATAGGCAATTCCTAGTTTCAATATTTCGGAATTGGTCCTTAATTGGCAGTTTCTGATTCTAGAGTGAGAACTGTCCATCTTGTAATTAATCATATGTCCACCTTGAACCAATTCCATGGACTCACTTGGAAGTTCTTTCACATATATATGTGAATATGAACGTTGACAAATTCTCTTTTTAAGTTTAAATTGGACAGCGCGATGACATTTGAAATGCACCATATTCGAATTGCTTTTCCAACCGTGGTGTTTTTGGCATCCAACCAAATGATTGCCAAAAAAGGGCAAATTCCAATCGCTGCTGGGTCGCCATCTCAATGATGACATACAACCTTCGAAGACAAGGATTGCGCGGGTTGTTGGTTCCCAGTTCCCACGCTAAGGATCAATCCCAGATATTTATCGTGCTTCCAGCTTAAGCTGATGTGGGAATGATCTCGGTTTCGATGTCACTTTACGCCACATTGATCATATAATTATCATTTACTTATGCGAAGCTTTAGAAAAGAAACTGTGATGTCATTTCTGAAATCACTCGTCTATACAATTCATGTGAGAAAATATGTATTTTTTCTCCCTGAAAAGAAGATTAACTCTCAATTTGGAATGATCATTTTGTGCTTCCTCACCATTTATTTGCATGCTTACTTCGCATTTCATCATGTTCTAACGTACGTCCGATATCACGATTCTATAGATAACGCGGAATATACAGATGCATCTTGAGTGTCTATCATTGTATGATGTCTCATGATATGCAAAGTTAATCAACTCACTTCCCTTCAATTTCATGTACTTTGCACTTGTTGTGGTCTCTTGGTGAATGTATGGTTGTGTAGATCATGAGTTGGGCTGCAATATTTCGTGCGAAGGTATGTCATCTTTGCACCTTGTCGTGTGATCTACGTGTAACGCATGACCAGTTATGCGTTTCATCTCAACGGGGGCTTATTTGTTGGCTGCATATATATATTTTGCACATGTACGTGGTTGTCGTCATTCACTTATATATATGCAACATGGATTGGTTAGATTATATTAGTCAAGATATGCAAGTTAGTCTTCCGTCTGTTTTAGGAAAAAATTGACATTTTTGAAAACCATTTTTTAATAAGTCATTTTTTAGGAAAATGATAATATTATCCGATAATCTTAAAATGAATTGGGAATCATTTTCCTTCGTTAGGAAAGGAAAATCTACATTTATTTCTCTAGATAGACATGCATTATTTGAGTGCTAATGGCCTAGGCATTGGGCCATTGGCAATTAGGGATTCGAGCACAAGCACTAAGGTCCCACACCTGGCTTCCATGGACTCGAGCTCGGATCCATCATGGCCAATCATGGTTTATGAAGGTTGGCCAAGGAAAATCTACATTTATTTCCTTAAATAGGCATGCGTTATTCGAGTGCTAGTGGCCTAGGCATTGGCAATTAGGGAATTGGGCACAAGCACTAAGGTCCCACGCCTGGCTTCTGTGGAATCGAGCTTGGATCCATCATGGCTAGCCATGGTTTATGAAGGCTAGGCCAAGGACCTTGGTGCCTGTGCTTGGACCCATCGCGGTCGAGTTAGGACACCGAGGATTAGGCCCCAATTCATGGAGGCCAAACTTTGGACCTTGGTTCCATGCCCAAGCCTCATCCATTGAGGCATGGCCTAAGTCCTTGATGGACCTAAGCTAGAGAATTAGGATTCTAAGCCCGGCTTCGGTGGACTTAGGCTCAAGCACCGAGGACCTGAGCCTAAGTGTAAAAGACTTGAGCATGAGCATTAGGGACCTAGGCTTGAGCCCAAGCATCGAAGAGTCAAGCATGGATGTTGAGGTCACAGGCTCAACCTTTGTGGACTGGGGTACAAGCATTAAGGTTCTAGGCTTGTCTCTTTAGAGCTTGGCTTGGCCTCGATGGACCTTATCCTAGCCCCAACCTCTAGACCCTGGCTCGTTATCGAGGATCCGAAGATGGGTGTTGGGATACCTAAGCCCAAGCATAGAGTTTGTGAACCAAGTGTTGATATCTAACAAGGTTTGAAAAAAATAATTAATAATTTTTAAAATAGAAAATCATTTTTTTGAATTTAAGCATAGATTATATGTTGATTAGAAAAAGATTTTTTCATTGACTTATTTTCCTAAGTAATTCAAATGTCAAAAAATCATTGTAAGAAAAAAATTTGCAAAATAAATTGATGGGAACAACGGATTCCCAAAAATAGCGATTCAACACTCAATCGAACACCTAAAACAATGAACGCAGGAGCAAGCCCAGAAAACACATGTATCACCGATCCTCAGGCACATCACATAATCAAACGTACCTTGTTTCCACAGATTAAAACACCGATGTTGCGACACGAGGAAGAATCCACACACTGTTCTTTAGAGGATAATCCTGTTCTTTGCTTTGGGAAAAAAGCGATGTGAAAAAGACGTAACTATAGAGAGAACGTAAACTCTCTTTCTCAAAATACGTAACTTCACCCAATAACCGCTTCTTAGATTTTCCCTTATCTATAATAACTTCCTCCATGGGCCCTTAACTCATGGGCCGGGCCTTTGGGCCCAACATGGGCGGACGGGCCCTACTTAGGCCCATCAAAGGAAAAAATCCACCATAAATAAAGCCTAAATTTATATTAGAATTAATGTGAGCTATGCGCATCAGGTGCATTTTGAAAATGAGTATTTTAGGCTGTGGAAAACTTTTTATTTAAAAGTAGTATTCTACCTTTAAACAAGCGTTAGGTAAAAATATTCTTAGAGAAAAGTGAATAAGTGTGGAGACAAAAAGATATAAGGGCAATTCGAAAAGCTAAGAGCGAATAAAAAATGAATTATTGGCTTAAATATATAATAGATGGATGAAAAGAGAAAGAACTATGTTAGCATTGCAATATTTGGCTTCAATTTGGCGAATTTGCAGTTGTAACTCATCAATTTGTCACATATGAACTTTAACATTTGGGAGTTTAATCAATGTCCAAAAAATGAAAGAGATCAACGGTTTGTTACATACATGAGTTATTAGGCCATAAGCCAAGAAAGGCGGTAAATCAATCTAATACTTTCAAAATACTCCTTTAATCGTCGTCACCGGTCATATACCATCAAACTTAATCTCCCCAACACTAGGCATTGCACTTGTTAAAGCATAGATGACATGCTGGTTTTGTTAGATATGTCTCAAGTTTGAACCCGAAAAGAAAAGTTCCCTAATTCAGTAGGTTTCCTATTTTGAATAGGTTTCCTAATTGAATGGTTTTTCTAGTTGGAGAAAATTTCCCGAAAAGAGATTTCTTATTTCTTTTTATTTTTTTATAACTGAGGACTCCACCACGGGGCCCCCGTGCTCGGACGGCACTGAAGGGCTGGGCCCCTATACCTCGGGGGAGACTAGCACAGGACTCCAACACCATGGCCCTCCATTTACAATGCTAGTAACTGCGGGTTTTGAACTCTCTACCTTGGCGATAAAGGAGAGACTCTCAACCAACACAGCTACCCACGGTTGGATTCTTATTTTGAATTTGATTTTTGCCTATATATAAGAAGTTGAGATGGAAAGAGTCTTAAATTTTTCAGAGCCACCTTTTGTAATTCTTGATTTATATAGTGGATTTTGTTTCTCCACTCCTCATGATTTTTCTTGCAATGGTTTCCATGTAAAATATGATGTTCTTTTATTCTTCTCAATTTTAATTTTGTTTTAGTTTTAGCATCTGCAATAACAATTTGATATCAGAGCCTTCGGGTTTTTCTCAATCTTCTGGTTATGGCTTTAAGTTCAAAAATGAGATTTGATATTGAGAAGTTTGATGGAAGCAGCAATTTCAATTTATGGTAAGTTCTTACGTTAGCTGTTCTTACGCAATATGGTTTGAAGAAAACTCCGTTTAGGAAAGGGAAGAAATCGGAACGCACATCGGACAAAAGATGGGAAAATTTGGATGAAAGAGCTCTGTCTACTATTCAATTGTGTCTCACGAATGAAGTTCTACAAGAGGTACAAGATCAGAAAACCGTTGCAAGTTTATGGAATAAATTGTAGAGTTTTTTTGACAAAATCCATCACCAATCGATTGAGGCTCAAGCAACAACTCTTCACTCTTCGGATAGCTAAAGGTGTTTCTCTCATATCTTATATTTATGAATTCAATGCTATTATATCTAAATTAAGAAGTATCGATGTTAAGGTTTGAATATGAGGGTTAAGCTGTCTTATAGTTAGTTTCACTACTTTTCTCTTAAAATTTTTTAGAGAAACCATTATTGTTAGTAGAGAAACTATTGATGTTAAAGATGTCAAGACTAGTCTTCTAAATAAGCATAAACCATATATAAAATTGACTTTTAAAGGCGGTAATAACCATGGGGCTGGTTTAGTTGCTAAAGGAATGTTTGTTGAGAGAAGTAATGGTGGGAGGTCCATATCATAATCAAAGCATAAGGGTCCGCTTTGCAACTATTGTAAGTCTAAAGGGTATATCAAGATAAATTGTCTAAAACTTAAAGCAAAACAAAAAAAGAAAAGAAAATATGAATTAACAAAATCAAGGGAATGCCAATCGGCGGAATAATCAGAACTACTAGATTAAGCAAAATTAGGGAAACGAAAACCCTACTCAAGCTGGTGTTACTGAAAACAAAGATTTGTTATTAGTTGCAGATGATAAAAATAAATTTAGTGACAGCTGCATTCTTAATTCAAGTTGTTCATACCACATATACCTAATCATGATCGATTCTCCAAATACAAAGAATTTAACGGTGGAGTGATTATAATGGGAAACGACACTAAATGCAAAGCAATTAGGATTGGGACTGTCAACATTAAGATGTACGATGGCACCATTAGGACTTTGGATAATGTTAGATAGGTTATTGATTTGAACAAAAATGCATCTCTTTGGGTATATTTGATGCTAATGGTTGTAAGTTTATGAAATTGGAGTTATGAAGATCATGAAAGGTTTACTTCTATTGATGGAAAGGCTAAAAATCGATACTTCGTATCAATTGCAAGACACTACAATTACTGGTTCAGCTATAAGCTCATTTGCTATGATAGAATCAAACAACACTAAATTATGGCATATGAGATTAGGCCATATGAGTATTAGAGAGATGGAAGAGCTGATTAAGAGAGGTCTTTTGTGTGGTCAGGAGATTGGAAAATTGGATTTCTGTGAGCATTGCGTCTTTGGAAAACAGAATGGATTAGTCTCAAGACAAGAATTCACACAACATAGGGCACTCTGGATTATATTTATTTTGATTTTGGGGGCTAGCGAAAGTTCCTTCGAAAGGCCTTAGTTCAAGGTATTTACTCACTTTCATTGATAATTTATCAAGAAAGGTTTGGGTTTATTTTCTAAAATAGAAAAGTGATGTTTTTGTTACATTTAAACAATGGAAAACATTAATTGAGAAGCAAAGTGCTAAAAGGATTAAGTGGTTGAGAACATATAATGGACTGGAATTTTGTGGAGGTGAGTTTAATGAGTTTTGTAAAGTTACAGGTATTGTGAGGCATCATACTATACTGAACACACAATAACATAATGATATTACAGAACGCATGAACGAAACCTTATTAGAAAGGATTATGTGCCTATTATCTAACACTGGTTTAGGCTAGGCATTTTGGGCTAGAGTAGTCAATATAGTTGCTTGGTTGATAAATCGTTTTCCTTGCACATCTATTGAGTGCAAGAAACTTGAGAAGATATGGTCAAGTAAACCACTGATTATTCTTCTCTTTGAATATTTGGATGTCTTGTATATGCACATGTCAATGAAGGCAAATTAGAGCCTAGTGCAAAAAAAATGTGTATTTCTTTGCCATGCTTCTAATGTAAAGTTTATAAACTTTAGTGTGCTAATTCATCTAAGATTATTATTATTATTATTATTATTATTATTATTATTATTATTATTATTATTATTATTATTATTATTATTATTATTATTATTATTATTATTATTATTATTATTATTATTATTATTATTATTATTATTATTATTATTATTATTATTATTATATATATATCTGTGTCGTGCGCGCTGCTACTTTTTAATGAGTCTGCTATGCTTCATCTTAAGAAAGAATCATCTATTTCTTGTGATAAAAATCCGAAAAGTGTTACAGAGAAAGTAGAGCTTGAAGCAATTTCTTTGTAACCAATTCAGTCATCTATTAATAATATTGAGTTAAGGAACTTTAAGAGGAACAATATTCTATTGCTAGAGATAGACAAAAAAGAACGATGAAACCTCCATAGAAATATGAGTTCTCAGATTTTGTTGCTTATGCCCTTCCCATTGCAAAGTCCATAGAGTATAACAAGCCTAAAACCTACAAAGAAGCCGTCTATTCAAAATATTCAACAAAGTGATTAGTTGGTATGACTGAAAAGATGGTTTCTCTTGAAAAAAAATTAAACTTGGGAGCTTGTCAAGTCTCCAAAAGAAAAGAAATTGTGGGTTGTAAATGGGTTTTCTAAAGAAAGGAAGGAATTCCTAAAGTTGAAGACATCAAGTTCAAAGCTTGTTTGATTGCTAAAGGCTATAGTCAAATTGAGAGAGTTGATTTTAATGATGTGTTCTCATCTATTGTTAAACACCGCTTTATTCGGGTTTTTCTTATGTTAATTGTTATGCATGATTTAGAGTTGGAACAACTTGATGTGAAAACGGCTTTCTTACATGGTGAACTTGAAGAGAAAATCTATATGGGTCAACCAAAGGGTTTTCTATTTGAAGGTAAGGAAAATGATATTTGTCTATTTAAAAAGTCTATATATGACTTGAAACAATCGCTTAGATAGTGGTATAAAAGGTTTGATTCATCTATGGTGCAAATTGGCTATTATAGGAGCAAATATGATAGTTGTGTATATTTACGCAAATTTCTAAGTGGCTCTTTTATTTATCTATTATAAATATTGATGATTTGTTGATTGCAACAAAAGATAAATATGATATACAAAATTTGATGGCACGGTTTAGCGCTAAATTTCAGATGAAGGATTTATGTGCAGCAAAGAAAATCCTAGACATGAAAATTTGGCCAGATTGAAAAAGAGGAAAATTATATCTCTTCCAAAAAAGCTACATCAAGAAGGTGTTAGGTTGTTTTGGCATGAAAGATGCCAAACCAGTAAGTACTCTTCTTGCTGCTCATTTTAGATTATCAACTATGGACATAAATTTATGTCACATGTTCCATACTCTAATGTAGTTGATAGACTTATGTATACTATGGTTTATACTCAACCTAATATTTCACATGATGTTAGCGTGGTAAGTAAATATTTATCATGCATAGGAAAAGTTCATTGGCAAGCTATGAAGTGGATTTTGAGATATTTGAAAGGTACTTCTAATTTTGGTTTAAAGTTTAGGAAACTGGGGACGTTCTATCAGGATAAGTTGATTCTGATTATGTTGGTGACCTTGATAATATGAGGTATTTGATTGGATATATCTTTATTATTGGAGGTTATGCAATTAGTTGGAAAGCTACTTTACAACATAAAATAGCTTTGTCTACTACAGAATTAGAACATATAACTATTGTAAAAGTATGCCCCGTTTGGTTTGACTTTCCCAAGGGACTTTGGGCCCCAAAGCCCCTTGGGAAAATTTTTTGTGTTTGGCAAATGTTTTTGAAAGCTTATTTACCAAATGTGAGCATTCCCAAAGCTTAAAGCTGAATGCTGGGGAGGGGCTACTTTGGGCATTGGGCATTTGGGAAATGCAAAATTTCACCGTGTACTGTTCATCTCCTCTTCCCTTAGTCTTCTTCTTCTCACTAGTCTTCTTCTTCCCGGCCATCTTCTTCCCTGTTCATCTTCTTCTTCCCACTAGTCTTCTTCTTCCCGGCCATCTTCTTCCCTGTTCATCTTCTTCTTCCCTGCCCATCGGGCTTCTCCGGCAACCATCACGCGCCTGAGGGTCGCGCGTCCCCGGTGACCACTGCCTGGGGGTGGCGCGACCTGTGACCCACGCGACGCCACCTAGGTTCGTGCGACCCCAGGCCGCCAGATCTGGCGGTTTGGAGGTCAGATGGCCAGATCTGGCCTTTGCGACCTCAGACCGCCGGACAGCCAAATCTAGCCTCTACACCTCCAGGCAGCAACGGCGTTGCCTAAGGTCGCGACCTCAGGCGGCCAGATCTAGCCGCTGAATTTGGCACCGCCGCCGCCGAATTTGATTTTCAAATTTAAAAAAAAACAAAAACAAAAACAAAAGCCCATTTGTAATGTAAGTTTTGCCAAACGGTATTTTGCTAAAGTTGCCTTTCAATGTTATTTAAGACTATAATTTACCAAACGGTGTAATATTTCAGAAAACTCCTTTTACCTCAAAGGTATTTGAATTCTCCCAATGGCATTTTCCCAAAGTCGAACCAAACAAGCCCGCAGTTAAGGAGCCATATCATTAAGAGGCTTATTTAGAGAGCTCAGTTTGGATCATGATGTGATTGTTGTCCATTGTGACAGTTAAAGTACTATACATCTTGCCAAACGTCAACTATATCATGAGAGGACAAAGCACAATGTGAATCATGGCGTGACCGTTTAGAATGCTATGTATCTTACTAAAGATCAGATGTATCATGAGAGGACAAAGCACATTGATGTGCGAAATTATTTTATTCGAGACATTCTTGCTGATGGCTATATTAAGGTCTTGAAGATTGGTACAGTACAATCCAACTATATATTAACAAAGCCTTTGCCTATCGTCAAATTCAAGCATTGCTTGGATTTGGTTAATATTTATTGCAATTGAGTTTTACTCTATGAGAGGAGAAGATTGTTTATTGCTTATATAAAATTCAAGCCAAGTGATTGTATCGTGACTCAATTGTCGAGCCAATGTAGAGATTGTTAGATATGTCTCAAGTTTGAGCCCGAAAAGAAAAGTTTTCTAATTCAAATAAATTTTCTATTTTGAATAGATTTCTTAATTGAATGATTTTCCTAGTTGGAGAAGATTTCCTAAAAAAAGTTTTCCTACTTTGGATTTGATTCTTACCTATATATAAGAAGTTGAGACACAAAGAGTCTCAGACTTTTCAAAACCACATTTGTAATCCTTGATTTCTATAATGGATTTTGCTTCTCCTCTCCACGCGGTTTTTCTCTCAAGGGTTTTCACGTAAAATATGGCGTTCTTTTATACTTCTTAATTTCAATTTTGTTTTAGTTTCTACATCTGCCCTAATAGGTTCTATATGGTCTATTTAAATTAAGGTTCTACTTGTTTTGTCGAAAACGTGACATTTTCTAGAAAAAAAAGGTTTCTAAGAATTTATTTTCTAGAAAAATGTTTTTCGATGTTTGACTTTAACTTGAAAATGAATTGAAATTTTTTTTTTCCGTCATTTGGTAAGGAAATTTGATTTTCCCAAATAAACATATATTATTCAGGCACTAGTAACTTACGTATGAACAACTTGGAAATTGAGTATAGGCACCAAGGCCCTAGGTTCGGCCTCGATGGACCTCAGCTCGAGTGTTAGGGACCTAAGCTTGACCTTGATGGGCATGAGTAACAGGGACTGGGCATTGAGATGCCAAGCCTAACCTTGATGGACATGACGTTAGCCTCAATGAATTTGGGTGTGAGCACTGGTGTCCCAAACATAGCCTCGTCTAGCCTTAATGGACATAATGATGAGCACTAGAGACCCAAGCCCAGCCCTTGATAGACCCGAGCGCAAGTGCCGAGATCACAACCATAACCTTAATGGACACAGGCTTTGGCACTAGCACTGGGGTCACGATCCATGCCTCGGTCCTTGGTGTTGTGAACCTAAGCCTAGCCTTAATGGACCCTAACCTGGTTGTTAGAGATGTGAACACGAACTGAGGTCTTGGGCCCGGCCTTTATGGACTCGGGTTGAGGCGTCGGGAGTCGAGCAACGGTATTGGAGTCATAGGCCAGGCCACAAGCAATGGTATCGCGAGCCCAACTTAAGCGGACCCAAGCTTGGCCTTGATGGATGTTGCAGATTTGGTCTAGGGCCGTTGTAAAGGATCTAAGAGTAAGTATTGGGATTTTCATGCTTTTTTTTTTTTTTTGTCAGTCCTACTCTATTCCTATTTTACACTCACTCTCGGACTTTTTCGCCTCTACCTTTGCGCGGGACGTGGGAGTCGAAACCCACACGTGAAACTTACGCGTCCCCACCCCATCCCCCTGAGAAGGTGGGGATTTGAAACTCTCACCTCTCCCTTCCATGTTGGAAGGGTGGCCACTAAGGCGAATCCCAGTGATTGGGATTTTCATGCTTAAATATAGAGTTTTTGACATCTAATCATATTTTAAAAAATGATTTTTGATTTTCTAAAGAAGAAATCATTTTTTGAATTGAAGCATAAATTTTTCATTAAACTCATTTTTTTTGACGATCCAAATTCCAGAAAATGAGGAAGGAAAAGATGAGAATGATTACTAGGAAGAAAAAATTTATATCACATTGTTAAAATACAAAACCTAGAATCTTATGTCGATGGTTCTTCGATGCTCGAAGCGGTCGGGTGTGTCTTCGCTGACGGTCCACAGAAACCGAACAGAAGACAGAAGACTCATATGAAATACGAAACGATGATTCTTGCCGCTGCTCTCTGCTAAAACCCAACAGCAGCAGCAGCAGCAGCAAGCCGCGGCCAGATCCAAAGCTTTTTCCGTTGTCCAATCTCATCATCAAATCTCCAAATGAGAGGAGCCATTGGAAGGAAGCTCCCCAACTCCTTCACCGCTTCCTCCTCCTCCTCCTCCTCCCGCCACTCCCTCCTTCCCTTCTCCACCTCCTCCCCCTTCGGCGCCGGCGGCGGAGGAAGAGGCCGTGGCCGTGGAGGCGGCGCCGACGGCGGCGGCGGCGGCGGCCCATCCCGCTTCGACTCCCCTCCCGAAGCCGCAGAGGCCCCGCCGCCGCCCCAGCCCCAGCCGCATCCGCCTTCGTCTGGGCTCGGCCGCGGCCGGGGCAAGCCGCTCCCTTCGTCTCCGATCCTCCCCTCGTTCAACGCCTTCGCGTCGTCCATCGGCCGCGGCCGAGTCCCGTCGGGTTCGCCGCCCCCGCCGCCGGATTCGCCCGCCCCCGGGAAGCCCATCTTCTTCCGGAAGGAAGATGGTCCTCCCCAGTGGGACTCCCCAAAACCTAGGTCGCCTTCTGAGTTTGCCGAGGCGGCGGCGGGCGGCGGAAGTGGTGCCAGCGATCTCCCTTCCGGTATAAGGTCGGTTCTACAGGGCGCCGGGCGCGGGAAGCCTGTGCCGAAGCCGGGCCCTCAATCCCCACCAGTGCAGGAAGAGAACCGGCACCTCCGCGCACGGCCGCCCTCGCCTCCTCCGCGGATGGGTCGGGAGGAGCCTGAGAGGAGGGCTTCAGGTGTCACAATCATGTCATTCTCGTGATTTTGGTGATGACGGAACCTGTAGTTGTTAATTGTTTCCTAATTTGTGTTTGGAAACTTCAGGCAGAGGAGACGCTGGTGGTCGCAGTGGAGGCCGAGGCGGCCGAGGCAGAGGGAGAGGGTTCCGTGGTGGCCGAGGCAGGGGCAGCTTCGGTGGAAGGGGATTTATGAGGGACCGAGCAGGGAGAGGGCAATTCGAGAAGGACTCCGACGTGGGCCATGGAGCTGGGCTTTATCTCGGGGACAATGCGGATGGAGAGAAGCTGGCCAAGAGAATCGGGGCTGAGAACATGAGCAAGCTGGTCGAGGGGTTCGAGGAAATGAGCGAGAGAGTGCTGCCTTCCCCAGCTCATGACCTCTATTTGGATGCTTACCATACCAATATGTTGGTCTGTCGCTTCTCTGTGCCTGATGGTTTCTTTGTTCTTAAATGCATTTTATAATGCACAACATATATAACAATCCAGCTGCATGTGTGCGTGAAAGTCAATTGTAATTAGAATGTTTGTGGCGGCAGTCTGCTATATGCATTCACCAGAATTATGAGCAATTCGTAGGCAATTGGAGCTGAACAGGACATGGTGTATCACTACTCATAAGTCCTAACCTTTCGTTCTGGATTTCAGCTTGAGTGTGAGCCAGAATACTTAATGGAAGAATTCGGTACGAACCCGGATATTGATGAGAAGCCGCCTATTCCTCTTAGAGATGCTCTTGAGAAGATGAAGCCATTCTTGATGGTATACGAGGGAATTCAGAGTCAAGAAGAGTGGGAGGTAATGCTGTTCTCCCTGTAATGGATATTTCTAAGTTGTATTGTGCATTAGCAATGTTTGGATTTGCTGTTAGAGATTGTTTTGTGGTGAGTTTTAGGAACTCAAGAGTTTCGAAGCTATTGTTTTCTATATATGATCATAAATTAGTTGATAACTCTAAATAGGACATAGACATAGGCTTTTGCTTTTGGTGATAAATTACCTGCAAGATGCTTCAAGACGACAGATCTGCTTGTAACAAGCAGGATAATGATATATTGGGATGTATGATCCAATTGTCTCCATGATACTTTATTTAAACAGGTAATTGTTGTCCTTATCATGAATGTGGGGACTAAGGGTTGGACTTGATACATTGTTCAACCCTGCATTTTATTACCTAACTGCTGCCCGCATCCTTCTCTTTCTTATCAGTATCTGTTTGCACAGCTCTCAGTACTCTGAGAAAGGAAATTACTTAGAAATTTCATTGGCATCCTCAGTTTCTTTTTGTCTTACTTGTTTGTAGGAAGTTATGAAAGAACTCATGGAAAGAGTCCCGTTGATGAAGGAGATCGTCGATTACTACAGTGGACCTGACAGGATAACTGCCAAGAAACAGCAAGAAGAGTTAGAAAGAGTGGCCAAAACTCTTCCCCAGAGTGCTCCTGATTCTGTGAAACGGTTTACTGATCGGGCTGTTCGCTCTCTCCAGGTCAGTGCTTTGCCATTGGTCATAATTCCCTTTATTCTGCTCTATTGTATTAATTACCTTCTTGAATGCATAGTCATTTTCTCTTTTGTCAAGAATATTTTGTTTTTTAGCCTTTTTATTCCAACAAAATGAAATCATAGAGAATATTTCACAAAGCCCCTGAGCTTTGGGGGTTTGCACATTTGTCCCTGAATTTTCAACAGTTGCACATTACCCCTTGAACGTCCATTTTGTGTGGCACTTAACCATGTCAATTTTTCTGCTTTTTCCAAGGGCAAAAATGCGTTTTTCTTATGCTGTGTGTGATGGTTTTACAAGATAGATTAAGTCGAGAATAAGAATAGAAGAGAATAGATGAGAATAGAAGAGTTCATAGAGTAGAGTTGAGGAGAGAATTAGCTTGTAGCTAATTCATTCATCAGGTTGTGGAAAACAGAAAGCCAAAGACAAGTTTATAGGTTCATCGAGCGTAGATCCCAAAACTCCTCACTTCCTTTTTTTCTTTGTGCGTTCCAGGAACTATTCTTATACCAAAGTTGTACTAAAATGAAAGTGCGACTAATGGATTGAGATAACTACCAATGGACTATAGTAACAAAAATAAGTAAAGATAGTATGTGTTGGGCTATCAATCCTTGAGCAATAACTGACCCAGGTCATACTAGTCCCAAAATAGGCCCATCCTCTGCTACGCACGCTCAAGGCCTATTCCCTCTTCAGTCTTCTTATGCTTTTCTTTGCACAGCACAGTAAGACCCCTTTACACTGTGTCAAGAGTCCCAAACTAGTTCGATGTGCCTCCTAAAGTGATTCAACTTGGTGCTTTCTGCTAGAAAGAATTTTTTTGACATATTTTGGTTGCATATTAGAACATTTGGAACTTTGATAGTTGTTTCGACTTAAATGTCCTTGCACTGTGCCAGGGAATGTCAGCCCTAATGACAAAAAAATGTCTTTGATAGATGTGATGTTTGCCATTAAAATGCATGAAATCGAAACAACTCTGCATGATGTGCAACCAAAGTTGGCATGTGTTTTTCTTCCTTAAACATATTGTTGGGGACGTACTATGGGGAATTGTTATGCTCCCAAGTATTATTTTTCTTCTGGAAGAGGTAACTTCTGGAATGTACAAACAAAGCATTTTTTCAGAAACTGAGTTGGGTGAAAAGTTCATTGCGATGGAGATAGCACCTAAAGAGACTATTTGTTGGATGAATTGAAAATGGATTTCTTGGTTTCTGTCTCCATTCTAAATGTGTGGGATGCTAGTTATTCAAAGATGTGAGATGTCTTTGTATTTCCCCTGTACTTTCTTTATTTTTTAACTTTGTTTAGATAGGATTGCGCTCTTAATTGATCTCGATTTTCTTTTTCCTATTTTGCTGGTGCTTGAACTTTTAGACCCCTAGAACTAACCTTCACCCCACCAATTACGACCAGGCCCACTCCTGTAAGGTCTCAAGTGTGATCTAATTGAAGTCTTCAAGTTCCTTACTAGTTTTTTACTTCATATGTCTGAAAATCAACATGACAAAAAACAGGTGCACCCACATGACGACAGACTCCTACAAAGGTCCTTTTATGATCTCTAAAGAAATTGTCACAAGCTGCATTTATTAGATATGGAGGAGCGTTTAATTAGTTTTCAATGAATAGGCTTTAACCAAAATACAGCGTTAAGCCGTACTTCTAGGACCTGGTAACAGATGAGCTCACTAGGCGGTGAATATTGTTCCTTTTGTGCTTCTTTGGGATGACGTCGTCTTTGGATAAGACTGAAATAAATTGAAATAAGAAGATTAGTCATCCTAGGAATTTGAAGTTATTAATTCCTTTACGCAAGATGAAAGCCAAGAAACAAGATGCCAGCAGAGAAATTAGTCAAGAATAAAGTAACTGTGAAAATTGGGCATAAGATATCAGTATTTCAGCTATCTAGTATTCCAAATTCATCTCTGGATAGAGATGGAAGGTGATGGTTAACTTGGGTTGAATAATAAGTTGAGGGACAGATAACAGAGACGTGTTGGTAATTATGATTTTCCCATAAGACCGTTGGAAGTGTACCAAAATTTAGAAGGGACGATATGATTACATCTTTCTTTCCAGTTCAGAGGAGAAGTAAAATATTTAGGGTTTTCTCACTGAGGCCAAAATCTTATGTGTTCCAAGATCTAGATGGAACTTACAGAACCTCACACTTGATAAAGAGGTGTTCTTGGATTCCCCACTGCCTTGAACTCTAAAAGGCCCTATTGCAGACCTAGCATGCAGGACAGGCAGCATGCCAGCCTGTCCTGCTGGATGCTTTTTGATCAAAGCAATAGCAAGAATGAGGTGTGTGCTCTGAAGAATAATGAGATTGTGATCAGGAAAATTTGGTGTCACCAAATTTTCAATGGTGTGAGGGGATTGTTTTGAGTTTTTAGGGCATGTAAACAATGACTAGCAGGATTTTCTGGTGAGGATGTGACTGTCTGGTGGAGGTACAAATGAAAAGAAGAAGAGCATACTTTGAAATACTAATCCTGTCAAGATTTTCAGGAAGTCTTAAGGACTTTATAAGCTGAAACTTTAATGCGTATCTTGAAATAGCATTCTTACATAGTATATGGTTCTTTAAGGTGCAAATTGGTGCTTATGTGGTGCAGTCTATTGCAGTCAGTTTTGACTGCTGTTAGTTCTAAATGGTATCATAACAGAAGGAATTCAATGATTATTCAATCTAAAACATTAAATGAAATGTGGGCTTGAATGTCTGACTGCGACTGTTGTTTGGATCTTATGCATTTTACCAGTTTATATTCTTTGGTCGGCAGTGCAATTGCTGGGATCTAGAATGTAAATTAAATGCACATTTTTCCAAACACAAAGATAAAGTACCAGTGCATAGTCACAGATGCACATATTTGACTGAGTGGTTCATAATTCTCGAGCTGCTTGCTATTTTAGGTGAAAGGAAAGCACTGTTGTGTAGGGGAATAATTTAGGCAGTTCTTAGCTTGTATGGAGAGTTAGCATTTGGTTCCTTCTATGTAATTTTTACGTGTGGTTCACTGTCGTTATGTGTGCTATATGTTGGCAAGTCGAAAAAGTTCCTGTTCACTGGAAACATTATTTGAATGTCTGTGCACACGTATTTCCACTTGAATGGTTTTAAAATGTCGTGTGCTGTTCTGATGATCATCTGCAATGCAGAGTAATCCTGGGTGGGGATTCGACAAGAAATGCCAATTCATGGATAAGCTCGTGTGGGAGGCTTCTCAGCAGTACAAGTGACTCAAGAACACCAAGGCTTCTTCACCGCACTCAATTTCGGTCACTAAGCTGCATCAGTGAGAGTTCTTTAGTCAAGTGATGATTGACACATTAGCTGCAAAGTCAGGCTAAAAGCTTGATTTCGGGATCTATGTAATGAGGATGTCTTTTGAAGTTGGACTCGTTTTCTCTCGACCCTAGATGGCATCAGATCCTTCACATTCTTTTTAATGTTGGATTTCTTATATGGGTTAACTTTATTACACACTTATTTTAAGTTGAGACCAAGGTTTAGGTTAATAATAGCTGCAGTGTGGCCTTGGACAGGCATGAGGCACGGTGACTGTTTCTTCTTTTTCCCTCCGATTTATTTTGTTGGGGTAGCGTTGGATTAGTTTCCTCATTTTGGAACACTAAAGGATGATTACAAAATGTTACTTTTGACAGGCTGTACTTCTCCCCTCTTTTTTGGTTCTCGGATGCCATATTTCCAGTGGACTTCTTCTAAGAAGTGATTTGTGATTTCCAGAAATGAACTGTTACGTCTTTCCTATGGACTTCTTCATGTTTTGTTCCCAATGAATACGCGGTCAACACGATTCAGAGGAAGAAACAGGCTTTCACACGTCCTGAGAATTTGGAAATGGCCGGGTATTTCCGGCAGCATGACGATCCCGTCCGAGCGGGGTAGCTGACAGTGGTAATTAGGGGGGATAAATCAATTTGGAGATAGCTAAAATTGACTGAAATTTTCTAGTAGACAGCATCATTTTACGTGTCAATTTGTCCGAGTACGTAGCATTTGGTTAAATGCCAATTTGTTGAGCCTGCAGCATTCAGATGGTCGAAGAAGACGGGCACATACGAAGGTCGCAAAGCCGAAAGAAAATTCATCATGGACAGAACAAAAGAATCTGGACTTCCCATTGGGGACAAAATATGAAGACCAATGTCACTGAATTCTGTAGCATCCCGAGTTTACATTTCATTCGCCGAAAACCTGCCCCTGCCCCAGAACAAAATTTCGACCATCGCCAAAAGAGAAAATGGCGGTCCGACTCTACAACTGCCGTTCCTTTCGACCCGCTAGAAAGGTTACGGTAAAATTCCATTCTCAACATTGAATACTCGATCGATTGAAAAAGATAGAATCATAATCATAACTCCCAAGAAAATATACCGAATGAAAGAATTTGAAATTTCTGTGAGACTCTACTTCCGACCCGCTCCGCCTGTATCTCATCTTCGACTGCAACTAACTGTAGAACTGTGTTGAAGGAGGATAAAAAAAAATTACTGGATTTCATAGGTATTGAGCTTGTATTCTTTCTCTGTTCTCTTCCCACCACGTCTTCGCGCGAACTTCCCCGAACTGTTCGCGGCTGCATAAGGCGTAAACCGAGACACCCATCATCAATACCGTCGAATAAGCGCAAACAAGAATAGAATGAAGCTGTGGCTTTTAGTTAGTTATTTCGAAGGCACTAACGGTCTGGGACATGAATCAGCAAATGGCCTGAAGTTTTGTTACCTGAATCGCACTCGCCGCAGTTCCCTAGTTCCGTCGACAAGCTGCCTAATGGTAATGTACACGCCGGGCTCGTCTTCCTCGATCCACTCGGTCTCCACTTCACTGGCATTGCTGTAGGACACCGATGCCTCGTCCCTGGATGAGGTCGTGGTGCGAGCTGGCTCCATCGCACCACCTCCGTGAGAACTGGACCCGGCGCCGTAGTGGCGACCACCTAGATCAGACGACTCAGGGAAGTACCCTTTACTGCCACCAGGCTTCTGGTGACTCCTCGGCATCCACTCTCGGGTCGCGGACGGAACCATCGGGCTTTCCCTCGCAGATCCCATCCTCGAGTATGATGAATCTCTGTGAAACTGAAAAAATTTATCCCTTAGCGACGACTGACAAATATTTTCAAAAGCGGAATTTGTGCATTCGATAGAACGACAGTGCACATGGATTGATGCACATTTCGATCATTCGAGTTCAGAGTAAAGTCGAGTACATCGTCCTCGGATCGCGCCGGAGTGTTAAGAGCTTGACGGTTGAATCTCTGGACGTTGTACAGCTCCATGATCCGGTCGTAGTTCTCCGCCCACCATCGCTGCGCTTGCCACTTGTCAAACATGTCGCGACTAGAAAAATTTCGAAATCCACGACAACGTTAGTCTCCATTTTCAGCAAAGATTACTGGTAAGCGAAAATCATATTGAAGACGGTGTTCTGAGAGAATGTCCTAATTCTAAGCCAAGCAAGCCATCAGCAACCGAAGAAGCCTAAAGCATTGCCCCTGCCCATCAAATACCTGAAGCGGATTCGCTTGAGTTCATTCCCGCCACTAGGCAGAGACTCGAACGTTATGTGCACGCCGGGCTCGACCTGCGCCATCCATTCCTTGGACTCGTCCTCCTCCAGCACCACGTCGCAGGACTGAGCCGAGATGGATGTTTTCCTGGGGTGCGGTCTCCGCCGCTGTACCCCCCGGCAAACCTCGACTCCATCCTCGAGGTGTTGTGGTGGCCGGGACCCGTGAAATCCCAAGCCGGCGTGGAGCTGGAGCTTCCGCCTCCCATGAACGGATATGGGACGCCCTCCGACACCGTATCGAAGTCCGGAAACGGCCGATCGCCCTTCTTGTAGCTGGGCGAGCCCGTGCACGGCTTGCACTGGCGATAAGCGCCGGAGAACTTCAACGCCATATCCTTAATCTGCAAAACAGAGCGCAGACCACATCAGAGGAACATAAACAGCGAAATTTAATTATTCAAATTGTGACATGGAAGTGAATCTTGCTCTTTCTTCTTTTGACGTTTCTAATATAGTTCCGCAAACGTGCTATGAACAAGAATTCTTGATGTGGGTCACAAGAAAGAACATACAAAGACCCACTAAGGTTGTACAAAATGTGTCATGAACATGTTTGAATACTACACAATCATAATCCAAATGGGTTTTTTCTATCATCACCAGAAAAATAAATTTCTAGAAAAGAATTAGTGGGTGAGTGGGGAGTCCCTTAACGAGATTCTGTTCCGGGAATCCAGGATTCGATTTGCCATAAAAAAAAAAAAAAAATTGAAAGGAGAGAGAGAGAGAGAGAGAGGATTCGAATAAGAAGCGGGGATTCTGCAAAAATCAAGAATTAGTGGTGTCCTCCAGCACCCAACAGTCACGTCACTGACGCATGCTTCTTGGGTCATCATGGAATCATGATTTAGTACTGCAGATTTTCTTAACAGTTCGACCACTGTAGAGTAGTAAAAGTTTCTTTTTTTTTTCTTTAACCCCCTAAAAAGGTTTGATTTTTATCTTCTTTTAAAAAAAAAAAAAAATTGTTTAAACCATTAGAATAAAAAAAGGGTTCATACGCTTTTAGGATTTCATGATACGAACCCATCATTTTAATTTTGTTCTTTCTCCAAATTAATGCGGAGTTTAGCTTATTATATGGAATCTTGCTCTTATAGCTTAAGCCATTTTATACCCTGAATTCATTTGGTAATTTTTGGGGCAGCATTTGTTTTTGCAAATTAACCTAAGGGACCCTTTATTTAAGTCAAGAAAGGTTACGCCCTTGGTTATTTTGTGCAACCACGAAATCCATAAAGCAGTATTTCTAGACTAACTTTTACTTAAGATTCAATCTACAGCATTTGCAAATACACTGAGGGATTTATCATCAATTGAATATGAAAGTTGCCTAACATCCTAAAAGAAGACTATTACGTACACTATAATTTTAGATGCGGTTCATACCCATGATATTAAGTACGTCATGGTATAAAAGTTTCTGCTCTCGAATAACTAAACGTATATAAGGAGAAGATAATTTTCTCAAATAAAGAAAAAGGAAGTCGAAGGGCGCGGGGAAAAGGGCTAGTTGGTACGTGACTATAGTACTCTGAATTATCAACCAAAAAAAAGGGGAAAATTCAGTGGGGCTCGGTCAAATTTTTTATCTCTTCCCCTTTTTTTCATTCCGCCACGTGACAATAATATCATGTCAGCTGCACAAAAAGGAATTTGCACAGTGTTACCACGCCCCTACAAGATCTACCCACGACCTAAAAAAGAATGTAATTTCACCCAACATTGACATTGACATTTGCACGTAACAAGGTCACAAACGCCCGAATAAAAATATGCCCTAAATCTCAAGAGTAAGTACATATATATACACGTTGGCAATGCAAGATGCTAAACAGCGGGCCCCACATTCATCATCAACTCCCCAAATAAGGCAAAACAATTTCATCAACCATCCCAAAACATAACCTAGTCACCCTACTGAAATATATTTATGTTCGATGCGCAATGTGATTTTTTCCGTCGACATTTTATGCGATTGCAAGAGAGGTGTGTTATTAATTTTATGGGGGATTAGAATGTGGTCTATTTTTTAAAGTGGGCATGATATTAAATACTTTCATGAAAGAGGGGAAAAGGGAAGAAGAAGAAAAAGAAAAAGAGGCCAAACAAGTATAAATCAGCATTGAAGGCGCAAAGAGAGAAGGAAGAAAGAAGAACCTGCGTGGTCAGGCTTTTGACGGCTTCTTTAGAATTCGGGGTGCTGCTCCCACGCGCCGCCGCCCCTCCGCCCTCGTCGCCGTCGTCGGCCATCTGCTTCGTGCAGATGCACGTGAACATCTTCGCTCGCTTTCTTACAATGAATGAGCTCCTGCATGGTTTTTGTATTTATTTCGATTAGCACCCCTTCCCTTTATCTCCCCGCTTAAAAAGAAGAGAGGGGATTTCTCCTTTTTGCAGTTGCCAAGATATGTGAGATCGGTGAAGAGATTTAATGGGGTGCTAAAAGCAACAAAAACCTGCAATTAGGGCGTACGAAATACGCTCTTCTCGAGGAATTTGATGGTACTTTAAAGGAAAAAATTGCAGCTGCTATGTACGATATTGCCCTTCCGAGTTCAAAGTGCATCATCAAATTTCTAGTCTGATGTCCGCTCTTTTTGACGAGACTCGTGAGAACATTCCCATATCAGATCGATGAAAAAGAGCCAAAGCCAAAGCCACCGAATTTGAACAAGAAAAAGTGTCATTTGTTCATTGCTACTGAGTGCGCCCAACTGATAGAAATGGTTGCAGAAGATAGGGTACGAAGCGAATGGAAAGTAAAAAGAAGATCACTGAAAAATACGGGTTCATCTGAAAAGGGTAACTAATCAAACTGTGGAATCTGTCAAATCTCATGACGATCTCCCCCATTAAATTTAGCAGATTGAAAAGAGGATGAACGAAGGAGAGTGGGGGGGCAAAATGAGAAATGGAAAAGGGAAATGGGGTGGATCAAAGGGGAACTGTGGAATTCAATTCAAAGGGGCTGGTGTTATCAAGGGGGGAACAGATGGGCAGTGGATAAAGTGTAAAGGGCGAGGGAACAAAAAGGAAAAGATTACTCGGGATCAGAGAAGGGGGGCCTGAGAAAAATGTTTTTTTTTTTATAAGACAAAATTAGCTGGTCAATAATTGAATGGGAAAAGGCCAAAACAAACACCAAAAATAAAGTGGGTCATTAAGAGAGAGAGAGAGAGAGAGGTGCGTGCGTGCTTTTGTTTAGTTGAAGAGACACCCCAATGAAAAAGAATCGAGCAGAGAGAGAGAGAGAGACTGTGCTAGCTAGGAGAGCCGAAGTTTCTGACATGCCAATGAAAGAATAGGAAAAGCAAGATTTTTTGTTAATAAAGATTTGATTTTGATTCTTTTATTGAATCGGGCGTTTCTTTTCTTGGTTTTTGTTTTTTTGGCTTCCCTCTTTCCCCAAATGAACACCAATCTTAGCCCTCCAAGGAATTGCAAAAGCGACAGATGGGGGGAGAGAGAGAGAGAGAGGGACATGAAAACAGAGGGTATGAAGAGAAAGACAGAGAGAAGAGACGATAGAATCTCTTTTTCGTGTGGGGGGTTTGATGATGGACCAGCAGAAAGCAATTTGAGATTTAAAGAAATGGGAAAAAAGAGGAAAAATAAATGGGGTGCAACAAAGAACTCAATGCGTGGGCATGGTGTGTCGAGGACCGAAAGCAACCCATGACTACACGAGAAAGACACGGTGAGGGAAGGAAATTGTCCGAATCATTATCATTCGTAGGATGGAAATCCATCACATAACGGGGGCAAAAGAAAAGACATGAGCAACAGCTAGTTTGATATTGTCTGGTTTATACTTTTTAATAATTTTGTAGATGGAAGAAAAGAAAGGGATTGCATCATTTACTATTCGAAAATGACTCACCGAAGCTAACAGCAGCTGTTCCTGTCCCTTTCGCGGTCGCTCGCTTCCTTTTTTCCTTTCTTCCCTCTTCTTCGACTTTCTTTTTTTTTTTTTTTTTTTCCTCTTTTCCTCTCTCTCTCTCTCTCTCTCTCTCTCGCTCGCTTCAATGCTCTTCTCTTCAGTGGATCCAAATTCGGGAAGCTGAAAACAGAACCGAAGCATGAGGGATGAAGGATTCCACGATCAGTACACAAGCTCTCTCTCGCATATTCGCACACGCACCGCGCCCCCAAAAGAAACACAGAAGCGAATCGCTCTTTCGAATTGGGGACACGTCAAAATGAATACCGAAGCAGTTCATTTCAAATCGCGAAATGGGTCCGAATCAAAATCGACGAAAGGACACCGAAGAGCACATTATGCGAAACCCCTGTTTTGGAGTGCCAAAACAGAGCAAGCGATTCTTTTACCTTGGGCAGCACACTCGAGAGCTCTTCTTCTCCGCCTCCTCTCGAACGAAAGAAGCCAAAAGCAACTCCAAAGTACCCAGTACGATCACCGAAAAGAAAACCACCCCGAGATCACACGAGTAGCGGGCAATCAAAACCACTTTCGGCTCTCTCAGTCTTCCACAAGCATCCAAAGAAACAGAGCAATTCCAACTCCGGGAGGCCGAAGCAAACAAGACAAAAAGTCCCAGAGCGAGACGTCTGTTTCTCGGATTTCCAATGAGCTGAAAAGGAAAGGAGTTTCCCTCTGTTTTATTGTTTTTTTTTTGAAGCTCCGGATTTCGCGTGAGGAAGAGCCTTTAAAAAACACGCTAAAAGAAATGAAGAAGAAACGACGATTGCAGCAGACTCTGAGAGCCTGAGACGCAGAGAGAGAGAGAGAGAGAGAGAATGAGATCAAATCGGGGACAATAGAATTTATACAATCCAGGGGAGGGGGCCCCGACGGCGTCGCTTCGACCGCCGTTAAGTCCGACGGAAAAGCTCCCGCCGGCGTGGGGAGTGCAGTGACGGAATGGGGACGACGCAGTTTCCGGTCCAGGACGAGGAGGACAGGGCGGGTCCACATGTCGAGGCGATGTTTTGATGACAGGGGGGGATCTCTTACGTGTGCGGGAAGCGGGTGACATGGCGCTGTCCGATTGGGTGGTGCGTGACCTGGCGGAGGAAATGGGCGGCCGCGATTGGTTCCCGGGGTTTGATGTTTCCTGGGTTTGACCGGACCAGGAACAATCCCATCGTGGGTCTTTTTTTTTAAGTTTTCGATTTTCTTTTACGGGACATGGATTGATTTATGTGCTCTGGTAGGTGTGGTTTTTTAAAGGGGGAAGGTTGAGCTATGTTTGTAATTGCATGCTCTTGAAAATTGAATTAAATGTGTACTCGCGTCGAGTGCGGTTGAAGAAATTCGAACTTAACTTTAATCAATATTTTTAGGGTCACCTTCACGGACCAACCTAAGATTCCTTTTTTCCTAAGGGGGCAACCTTGAATTTTTACTGTAAATTCATAAAGTTTTGGCGGTTGAAACGAATAGTTATTTTTCTGTAATTAGGGGCATCTGCATAGAGGCTGATCATTTGGAAACCCATACAAAACTCGTAAAACCAATTAAGTTCGGGACTTTGATCTTTACAAGTGATCCTCGTGCAATTTGCATTCATTTAGTGGGATTTGAATCGGATAATCCATGATTTTTGAGCTAGAAAACAAAATCCATGGCGCCCTAATCAAATGCGCCAACCAATCAAACTGCTTATCCGAAAGCTATAAATACGAGTTGCTTCTTCAGTTGCTTTTCTGGGCGATTCTTAGCATATATGTTTGGATAGCTTTATCAATTAGAAATAGGTGCAGAAGCAAACTAAGCAAGGTTATCACTACTCAAGATAGAAGCATGCTAGATCATTTTCATAACTAGGTGTATAATTATCTTGAATAGTTCACATGCTAGCAAACAACATATCATAAATGAATGTTGTACATACTGCAACGTGGAGCCGACCATTAGGCAAGCTTGAACCCTAAGGTCAGGTTTAAATTGTTGCCCAAATCTCCCGCCACCAAAAAATAAAAAAATAAAAAATCTTTGAGTTATCTAACTAAGCTGTTCATATAACTAAAAGTTCATTGCTCGTTATCTTTCTCCCTAATAACCCAGGGCTTGTTCAAGATAAGGTCCTCTTAGGTTCATGATCAAGTCTCCCATCACACTTCTGTTCATGCATAGTCTCACTAAAAACATGAATAATGCAAGCAGTAATCGAGAAATACGATTTGAGAAAGTGATTTTGGGAACTTCTTGATGCAAAAATTGAATGTGCCCTACATGATATTATATAGTTCAAGCTCTTGCAGAACAATACACACTATAAAAAAAAAAGCCTCGTTTGATAGGGTTGACACAAAACTATCTATCAAGAGAAGAAAAAGATGAAATCAACAACAACAAAAAAACTGAAGGACATGGCTGGCATCTATTACGCGCGGCAGATTATGGTGGCCTACCGATTTCAATTCGTTCGTGGCAAAGAGACACCCTGGCGAAATTAAGAAACATCACTGATCTACCGACCTCCTTTAGTCATTACCATCAGATGACATCTGTCGAATATTTATTATTTTTTTCTCTTTTGTCTTTTGGCGAAACATCTCGTGTATGGTACTCCGCAGATTCTTGTAGCAGCAGAATATATCTTGCTTTCTACGTGAAACCCTAGACGAGAAGATTGCATGTCCATATAAGAGAATCCTTCTCTTTTGTTTTAGTTTACTTGTCATGCAGTACAAGGAAGGAACTTATAGCGTATCTCGAGGTTAGTCTGGTGCTTACTTAGCGCGGGATATTCTTGGTAACTCGAAACAAATCAAAAAAGGAAGGAGAAAAAAAAATCAATGGAAACATTTCAATTTAATCACAAGTGCTTCGAAGCAACGTAATTGCCAACATTTAGAATGCGGTGCGTTATGTGTATAGGAATGAAAATTCACATATCAAAGGCAAAAAATTAAAAATGACATACATTCATTGTGAAGCATTAGATGGGTAAATGATTTAATCAATTCTAAGAATGTGATGGTGTCATTATGACTCGTGAGGAGATAAATTGAATATAAGTTCTTTCTGCTTTTCTTTTTTGATTTTTTTTCCCCTTTTTCCTTCGCCAAACTAGCATGTAAACTTGGAAAAATAGGCAAATGATCACCCCCATTATACGATTGTTGCAAGACCGTTTCTTTTACTTTACTTTAGCCCCATAACAATCGTAGAGAATTTAAACATGATTGGATAAAAATCCCCTATTTTAATGTGGATACCGTAACGGTTTTAGTTGTGATGATTGTGATTCTCATAACCACATAATTGACAGTTGAGATGACCGCCGCATTTAGAGCGATGACCACGATACAAAGTCAGCGTAAAATGCGTGTTTCCACGGACTACCTAACAAGAGTAGGAATTGGTACCAATTGATCTGTTCCTTTCACCATCTCTGTTTAATGGTTGGAACTTGACCTTAGCTTCTCCTATCCACATCAATATAGACTTTGCTTGTGAAAATGGTCTATCCAAAAGGAACCCTAGATTGGGGTGTCGATGATCAACTTATAATTTAATCAGTTTAAATAAAAAGATGCCGTGGCTCGTGGCCCATATGAGTACGTAGCAATTAAGGAACTGATTTTTTGCATGCATGTGACACTACGTGGTAAAGCTAACCCTAGCTAAGCTTAGCTAAGCTAAGCTACAAAACCTCTCTTTTTCCAGCCAAGATCGATAAGGGCATGCGAACGAAGGACCGTAATCTCTGTGCAACTTTTTAGCTGTGCTTTTGCTAACTCTTTTGATTAATGTTATTTTAACCTCCTTTTGCTTTTCTCAGATTTTGGGATAAAATCTTTGGTCGGTTCTCACATCCACATTAACTTGTACCCTGCAAGTCTGGATTTCCAGCTCGTGTCACGGACAAGCACGTGGACATAGCTAAATGTCCCATATGTTCCAGTTCTATTTAGGGTAAAGCGGTCCTGGTGTCGTGTTCTTAGCTAACCTCCACGAGAACAATCCCTCGTAGTTTATGGGGGCGGAATCTCGATTGATGTTTATCTATGTTGAAGTTTCTATGCTTTTGACTCAAACAGTGGACACCTCTCTCTCTCTCTCTCTCTCTCTGGACAGAGGCCTATAGCCAACTACCACTTCGGTGCTCACCTGGCAATCCATGTCAACATTCAATATGAATAAATAATAAAGGGGACGTATTTGAACGTTCAACAAAGAGCCAGCGACACATATTTTTATTTTTTTTTATTTTATCCGTTCATTGTAATTTAAACTCGCTCTATTAGTATTGAGTTCTGATCTCATGGGAAAAAAAAGAGAGCACGTAGATCATGAAACCATGCGCATAATCTTCATCGGTTTCCACCCAAGTTCACTAATGTATTTCTCAACTCTCACGTGATTAATATTCTTTTTCATGAAAAAGAAAGCTTGCAGACTCTCTCCTTTATGGTCAAGAACATAGGAACTCCCAAGCAGAGAGGAACATAGAAACTCCCCATGCCCGGCGCAGTACTGCTTTCGAGCGTCTCAAACATCAAAACTCGCATCACTTCAACTGACAATGACCATGTCCAAGGACATGCCGAAGTTCAAATCCAAAACCATCCACAATGGAAGAAAGACTTGTACAGTACACTGAGTAGCCAAGACCATGTTCCTCCGCAACTAGCCTCCTTCCAAAGTTCTCTGTCATTTCGTTTCCTTATTTCTGACGTCTATAATGTCAAAAAGTACGTGGAATGGTCCAATCGAGAGAGAGAGAGAGAGAGAGAGAGAGAGAGAGAGGGATAATTAGGAATAGAGAGTGGGGGAAAACTAAAAAAGTAGACACGAGTCTCTGAGAGAAAAGGACCACGGTTCGTTTAAAGAGGGGCGTGAAGTGTCAAATGTACCAATTTTGATATCTAAGAATTTGTGCAATGCAAAATGGTTGGTAGACTGAATGGTCCAATCTGACTGCACGGGTGACCACCGAGTATCCCACGGGCAAGCGTGATGGAATCAACGTGACAAAACCCATCTGTCACAAATCCAAATTGGATTTGTACCCCCAGATTCCCAAATCTCATCAATCAAAACATTAATTTGCCACACGCATGGGGGTGGGGGAGAGAGAGAGGGAGAGAGAGGGAGATTATTATTATTCTTGATTTTGAAAAGCTATCGCCCAATAACTTTTAATTTTAACGTATTGAGTTTAGAGTTGTCAGTGTGAACCTAAATTCACGGGTTTTAAAAATAGAAGCGATGTGTAGATAGAGGCTCAAAACACGTCAAAACAGATGGTCTAAACGACCTCACATTCCGTGGAACCAAGCTTTCATACAATTACTACTTACGCATATCCAAGCAATGTAGAGTTAGTCCATGTCCAAAGGTCTCCTTTTCTTTTACATGTACTAAATTAGGCACAAAAATCTAGTGTCAAACTTACATCAGTCTGGAGACTTGACCGATTTTGCACTGATCAAATCCCTTAAAAGGAATACTCATGTACAACCCTCGATAGTGACTCTTTTACGATAATTTGTATTTACAAATCACTTTGCAAAAACTCTCTTGTCCACTATGATTCTGAGGTGTCATGTAGAGAAATTGGATATCGTAGGCCACCATTTGAAATGAAGGAAGGGACAAAACGAAAATAGTACATTGACTTTTAAATTTGGAAAAAAACAGCACATTAAAGGTCAATTCTTCCCAAGTGGGATTAACGCTCGAAAGTTGGAAAACAAGTCCATTTCACCCTTGATTTCAATAGCGAACGTACGCTCGACATGTATATAATCGAGCATGAACAGATTTTCAATAGCGCGATCGAGATCTTGAATAGGACGATGAGATGACCACGTAGTACCCCATCCACATTGCTCTTCTAGTATATGTAAATGTCTGGTGAACCAAGATTGAGTTCACTGGCTTTTCGAGCAAGGTAGAGCAAAACGAGTTGTTGCAGTAAGGGGTGTGGGCTATACGAGCTCCACGTTCTTTGGTGACCCGCCTCTTAATTTTCGCTTTTCTCTTCCATTCCGAGAACGCCAACGCCATGCGCTTTACTTCTCTTTTCTCTCCCCCTTTCTCCCCCCATTGGCGTGACGTTCCCGCCAGTCTAGGAAAGGGAGGTCGGGCGGGTTGTGCAGTCCCCCGGACAGTGGGTGCGGTAGCGGTCAGAGGGCTCAGAGATAACGTTCGTACGGTAACCAGACAGATAAGCCACTTACTACCGGCTACGACCGGTGACTAAACGAGGGGGGCGTCTGCCTTGGGCAGCGTGGAGTTTCTCATATAGACGTTGCAGGTCGTTGTGGTTGTCAGCGACCGAGCGAGCCAAATTGGCTTTGGCCAAAGATGATGTGGGCAAGCCCTTCTTCCCCCTTCACGGTGCTTGTGTGTCGCTTTTAGTAACTTTAAACCACGCACACACCGCTTGCTTTATTCCTGGGGCTAACCTGGCTTTAAGCAAAGAATGGTTGGACAAAAACAATTCAAGTCCCTCTCTCCCTCTCTCTCTCTCTCTATCTCTAGAATTGCCATGTGTGAGGAGGATGAGGAAACAAAGCTTTTGCAAAAGAGGGTTTTGTCATATAAGATCTTCTTAACCAAGAAAAGCATAGTCAAGGTCCAAAGCAATTCCCAGTCCCCCCACTCTCTTCACCGATTTCTGGTTCTTTCTTTTTGTATTTTTCTTGGGCTGCCCCCCTTTTGGCTGATAAGATGATATATGGGAATAATACCCAATAATTCAAACGCATACTTCTTTTTCCTGCATTCGTAACGCCTCTTTAGGCAATGAGGTAAAAGAGCAAAAGAACCATTTCCGAAAGTGCTCTTTTGTCATAATTTATGACACATTATGAGCTGTAAGATGTGCAGTGCCATAATGCTGTCTTTGGGTTAATTTCTTTCTTTTTTATTCTCCCCCCCTTTTCTGGATTGTTGGGAGAAGAAAAAAAAGGGGTCATTTTATCAAAGATTACCATTTGGAAAAGTCCAGGACCTATATTGCCTAGAGCAGTTGTTAGTTATGTAAGGGAGAAGAAATCATGATTGCTTCTTAGCATCTAAGGGGATAGCTTCGTACTTAATGGTTTGACAAAGCGTTTAATCTATTGAAATACTTGGTTTCGATTGTTTGTCAATCATAGTCCCGAAGAAAATGACAAAAGTTGTTAGGGAGGGATGTTAGTTTTTGTCTCTTGGGGGGCCACAAGTCCAAGTTAGAGAAGCCATACGCACTCTCTCTCTCTCTCTCTAAAATTTGGATTGGGGTTGGTCAAGAAGCATGAAAGAGAAGGGGTGGATTAGACTTGTTTAAACGTTGGGAATCTTCTGTTTTGTCATAAATAATGACTGGTAACTTTAAAAAAGTGATTAAAAAGTCATTCAGCAATCTGCCCTCTCCAAAGGTTGGCCCCAAGAAAAAAATTTCAAAAAAAAAAAATGAATCCCCTTCAAAGGAAAGGAGATCTAATCTCAATCCCCAAGTCCGTCAACCTTTCCCCATTTCCAATGTTGGATTTGCCCTTTTTTCATTACGCTTGCTTCTTTTGATTTCTGGTTCCGGATTTTCTTTTAAGCGGGGGGAAAAAACAAGAGACACCCCTGTGCTTACCCATGTTAAAAGAAGAGACCAGGTGTATTCTTGCATGCAAATCAAAGCTTTTTTCCCCCAACACAGCCGTACCCCCATCTTTATATGTTTTGATGGAATGAAGGTCCTATATAAAAATACATCAGGCTCAAACGTTGTTTTCTTCTCCTTGTTGTTATTCAAATTAAAGGACTTTTTGTCAACGACTCGTTCATGCAGTACTTTAAAGCCTTACCTAAGTGGATCCCTGTCGGCCTTCACATAAGCACAAATAAATACAAATTGAAAAGGATGGCAATGATCGCAAACCACGAATTTTAAATCTTTCCTTTGCTTTTTTCTTAACGAATTCCTCCTAGCCATAAATTCAGCAACTAACAACAGCAAAAACATCTTTTGTCTACGAGCAACAGGAAGTAGTGAAAACAAAGGGGAAGTCAAACCTCAAAACCTCAAAACTTTGTCTGCCATATTCTGAACATCTCTTTTCTGGATCGATTAAATGTCCGTAGGCATTGTGAAAAATAAATTTTACGAGCCAAGAGGATCTAGAAAAGAATATGCGCGTTTCGATTTCACTTAAACGTTGATCCCTTTTGACCGAAAAAAGAAAGAAGAAGAAGTCGATTGCTTAGCCTGGCTTTGGCCCATTCATGCTTGGGCCAGGCCCAGGCCAACCAGAAAGCCACTTCTATAAAGAGGACTATCCTTTGCTCATCAATGAACGTCCAAAATGTCTTCATATTTTGCTAGGAAAAACTATATAGGTTCTAAAAGGAAGCAACGCCAGCAACAGATCATTTGGAAGTCGCATAAGCAATGGCAAGGTCATTATCTTTACGATGGTTACACAAAAGGGTATTCGAGCATGTTGTGTGTGAGCTCATATATATCACTCTATGTATGTTAGAAATGGCAGCTCGATTTCAAAGTTTATGGCACCAATAATTTTAACCCTGGCTTAAAGAATGCATTTGAGACCCTTGAGAGTTGAGACCGAATAATCACGAGTGATCTAGCCCAACAGACGCACTTTCCTCGGCTCATGATGTCACTCGTATCGTCACGCGGTGATGGTCAATTTCGTGAACACACAACCTGCCAGCTGTAATTATGATGTCTCTGAGTACCCAACATAAGGTACCTACGAATTTCTCCAAATATTCATTATAAACCGCGTCGCGATAAGCAATAAGCAACAGCAACAAAGATCAGGGACCACGTAGCTGCATGTCAAAGAGAGAGGGTAAGGAAGCAGACGTAGTAAAAGAAGTAGCAAGCATGCGACTTTCAGCAGCTTTTCACATAAATGAAGCATTACTGCATCGCTTTAGATTTGCTACTCAGTTTCCATCCCGGTATCAACTCTGTGGAAAAAGCACAGTCGAAACCAAAAGATTTCGAAGAGAAGAAAGCACTGGGCCTAAAAAAAAAAGAACATGTGAAAGAGACTAGAGACTGAGAACAGGATAGTTACTCGGTGACACTTACATTACACACAAAAAGAGGAGCAAAGCAAAAGACCTTGACTCCAGAAAGCTACCCCTAACTCCCCTACTTTTTCCCGGACCTACCACCTCCTCCCCGAAGAGACTGCCAAAACACAGGCCAATTCTTCTGGGCCTCATTCCAGCCCAAGAGAGAGCCCTCCCTGAGAGGGTCCCAACTGGAGGATACGATGCCATAGCTCACACCCAAGAGAGCTGATCCAAAGAAGAAAAAGGACACAATGAAGGGCACCCAGTTGGGTACATCAATCTTGAGCCCCACCTTGAGGTAGTAGAAGAACGGGAAGAACGGGAGCCCAATGAAGAGCGGGACGCCGACCGAGAACGCCATCCGGTTCATCATCCTGTTGGTCACTACTTCGGGTATCACGCCTTGGTCTCTCGTGTCCTCTTCTTCGTTATCTTCATTGTCCTCGTTGTCATCGTATTCTCCATCTGGTTTCTTCGTCTTTTTGGCTTTCTCCGGAGAGGGTCCGAAGCCCTTCGGGCTTTTCAAGGTGGCATGTAGTTGTAGGGCGTGGGAGTGATTTCCTCTTGATGGCAGCTTTTCTAAGGAAGCTGGGAATTGGCATGTTTGTCTGTCCATCTTTAGTCGTCTGTCCCAGTGGCTGGTTATTAGGAGAAAGCAAGGTTTCTGAATCACATCGAACCGTTCACAGCAACCATCAATCTGCAACAGCACATAATGAGCCATCGCTAAGCATTTGCTGGATATTATAGAGTTCATCATAGACTCATAGTTAGTCGGTTACAATCAATCTAAAACAGTAAGCATCCAGGACTCGAACCTTGTTTCTAGATTACCAGATTGATGCTCCATATCACAAGGCTAGGGAATCCTGACATAATCGAAAGACCACGGCAGAGGTCCAAGACGAAATGTGGAAATGATTTCTATCATCATGAACACTAGTTTCGCTCATCGATCAGTTTTCCATCAAAAGTTTCACAACATGATGCAGAGTCCCTGGGAATAAAATGTTAACAAACTGTGCCAATGTGGAGGAACCATATATCTCAATTAAAATCACGGACATTATGCAACAGGTCGCGGGTGTCGCCCATGTGTATATTTAACAACTCACACAGGATGTATGGAAGTGTGGGTAAAGTGTTCCCACTGATTAGATGTCTAAATACAATTATTTTCTTGTGCGATTGATCTATACAATCCACCTCAATTGATCTTCCCCGATGCACATACGTGGAGTTTGTTGCTTAATATATCTTACGTACTTACTCTCTCAAGCAGAACACTTGCCATATAACATAATCATAAGAAACTATATCTTATGTTCAAATATGTTTTTCTTGCCTACCATATCGAATTGTGCAAATTTCATTTTGAATGAAGAAATCAGAAAGAAAAAGAAAAAGAAGTAAAATCTCCCCATAGACAATGATCGGCAGAGCAACAGTAATTACCCTCAGCTAGCAGTGCCAAACCACATGTTGGAGGATGATGGCTACATAGAAACCATGAAAAGCGACGGATGTTGATTACGAAGAAAGTCAGCTGATTACTAACAAAGTGAGAGGCTCTACGAAGAGAGAAAGTCAGGGAGGGTGAGTTTGAGAGCAGCGCCCAAGAACGCGACCCTGAATACGGAGACTGGAGACAATTTCTTTAGTTCCTTTCCTTGACACATCCAGATCGCACCTGAGTGCGGGTATTCGGGGCTAGTAGATAAAGCTGCTTTGGTGTTTTTTATTCTTTTTCCTGTGCTTTTATTTTGAAGAGTTTCTCTGGAAGTTGAGGGGAGAGAGAGAGAGAGAGAGAGAGAGAGAGAGCGGCTTTTGAGTACCTTCGCTGCCCAGCAAATAGAAGTAGAAGCCATTTGACGTGCTTCTCGGATTCCCTCCTGCTGAGAATTCACCACCACTCGGCCGACTAATCCATGGCGCAGAGAGAGAGAGAGAGAGAGAGAGAGAGGAAGATAAGGTATGAGATTTTCAGCTGCTTACGCTTGGGCTGGGAAGGTTCTCTGCCTAATGATAGACTCAAACAAAATCCGGCCCAATCGGCGCTCATTTTTGGCCCATAAAGAAATAGACGTATCGTGTTACGATATGACGAAGCAATCCTCTTTTTTCAATTAAAAAGAATTGTTTTTCCTTCTTTTTCTCCTAGAACATCTTGAGAAAGCCATCTTCGATTATTTAGGAGCCTTAAGTTTCCCGGCCCAAAAAGGTTTGAAAAAAAAAAAAACGTCAAGAGACAATTCTAAAGTTTTCACCGCCGTCCTTGTGCAGGATATCCAGGTCTAAAGTTTTCACCGCCTAAATCGAGTTGGGTTTCCATGCATTCCTAGGATCATGGCTCAAATCAGCGTCGACGAGACAACTCAAAAATAAGCAGTTCCCCTCACCATTTGCCAGCTCATGATACGTCAAGCGTCAAGACTGTGCCTTGTTAATCTATTTAATGGGAAGACTTGTATTGATTCGCTTGCTCGACAATTGAGGACAGATGAGAAATCTCATAAAATGGAGGACATGTGTCAACCGAGCGTATCGTTTATTTCCTTTAGGCAAATAGATCCAGTTCGCCTGCTCGCTGCTTCGCCTTAGTCGTCACAATTAGTGAACCTACGAATCCCTTTCAACTGGGTGTATGTAGTTCAGTAATGATCAAAGTCAGTCAAAGCAATTCACTCAAGAAGGGGGCCAATGCATGAGTGAAGGATGGACGTCAGCAAAGCAAGTAGTGTTGATGAGTATCAACTAACTTGCGGAGACTCCAAGATGGTTGCGGAGGGCATTGATGGCTTTGTCAGAGGATTGCGAAAGCTCCGGGATGGATGTTTTGCACACTGAAAGCAGAGAAAATGTCAGTTTCCCCCTAAAATTCTATAAACGCACTCCACGATGGCCACATAAATATGACTAGCATGATTGTTGAATCTATTCCTCTACATTATATGTCATAATAAATTGGACTAGAAGCCTCAAATATGCAGGAAAAACATGCTAGCATGCATTGAACAGGTAACTGAGACATACAAGCTCTACAGAAACCAAAACCATCAGCACAGCTTGAATCTTTTGGGCATTTCGCGAACTACACAATGGTGGGACTGAGCTATGATTTCAATGATAGAGGGATCATTCTTAACGGATTCAGATGATTATACAACCCAAGTTTTCTGCGTGAGCATAATGGATCTTGCTTCAGATGAGCAAGTTAAGGATGGTTTTCCAATATAAAAGGAAATTTAAGAGACAGGTCCCTGGATGATCATACCATGAGATGTGCTGGCTTGAGCACTGTCCATGAATCCCACGAATGTCACCTGGAAAGAACCATTTGTTTGCACATTTAATTAGGAAGGGACATCAAGAAACTTCTGAATAAGATTGGATTGGAGCTGCTATATCATTATTATTACCTTCATGGCTTTTCGAGTTTCATTGATCTGCTCAGATATTTTCTTATACTCCTTGTCCGCTCCATCCGCAACTTGTTGAATTGCCTGCGCATGCTTCTGTGACATTCAATATGGAACATGATATAAAGTGAGAAAATCAATCAATTACGTTTGTGACGTAGTTCAGTACAACTAGAAGACAGAAACATTTACAGAAACACAGTATTGAAGAGCGTGTAAAACAAGCAGGCAACACAATTCTTTCAGGATCATTGACAAATCAAAATTAACTTTGATATTTGGCTTTTCATTGGTGATAAACTTCTAGACATGAAGCCCGAAGATAAGATGTCAGAGAGCAAAATCACCACATCATTGATGAACTTCAAAGACACAACAGTTGAAAGCAACTGTTAAGTTTAGGGTTGTGACAAGTGACAATTAAGCCAAAGCAGCCGAATAAGCAAACGACTGGATCTCTTTGCCTAAAGGAAATATATGACATGATCAGGTGACACATTTCCTTGATCCATGATCGTCAAAATGGACAAGAAAAATACTGGACTGCCTCAAGAGTTCGCCTACGATGGATCAATAAAAGATTTGACGACAGTTCACTCAAAAAATTGGCATCCAGAATGATCCTCAGACAAAATCAAATCTTATTTCTAAGGAATATATTCACTATGACTACAACAGTTTGTCCAAAATTGACAGAAGATCTCTCTCTGATAGGAAGGACAAATAGACAACAGCGAACCTAAGGATGATTCATGAGCTACTGAAAGAGATTCTAATTCGCATCATACAATAGAAAATCCCTAACTCACAGCTAAATGTATGCGATCAGAGATTTTTAATCTGCGTAGGACATCTGATTTGCTCGATTGATGCATCAACTCGAGGATTTTAAACTTACTCTTGACCAGAGCTCGTCAAGCATCAAGCAATTGCTATATAGTAAACTTAAATCCGGCAGCAAAGTAATCGGAAAAGGAGATAGAAGAAAGACCTTGAAGCGCTTGTGGAGGCGGGAGCGAGAGGCCTCGACGTCCTTGGAGATCCCGGAGTGCGAGCGATCGAGGCGGCGCTTGAGATCGTCGAGCTGCGAGGAAGCGAAGCCCTTGAGTTCGCTGATCGAGGTCAGGCTCTTGCTCGCCGGAGGCGGAGGCGGAGTCCGGCCGGAGGTGTCGTCGCCGTTGAGGTGGCCTCTGGTTTTGGACTTCCGCGACGATCCGGCGCCGGCGGCGATGGTGTTGAAGACGGAATGCAGATAATCGTGAGGTAGCGACGGCGAAGGCATCGGTGGCGGCGGCGCTTTCTGCTTGCGAGATGATGATCGCTTCTTCATCGCGACTGACCGACCGATCGCTTGCTCTCTCTCTCTCTCTCTCTACGAGGAGTGGGGCTGCTTTGGTGGCGGGCTTTTCAAATACTACGAGAAAAAATGTTTGATACTCGGATTTATAGCTTGAAATTCTATGGTTTATGGTTGCAGTCATATAGTCATATTGATAATTTCGTCTAAATTTCCATCGGTCATTCATAGTTTAAGCTCTTGTTGTCACATTTTTTTAGTTTTTCTCCCGATTATTATTTAATGAAGTGAGATAATATACATATTTACTTTTTATTTTTAATAATTTTAAATTAAGAACGGTGGTTTCATGTGCTTTTTTTTTTTTTTTTTTTTTAATTGTTGTCTTAAATAACGGAAATATAGTCATCCTAGAATTTATAAGAGGGAGTTGGGAATTTGAACTTTGAACCTATATGGACTCAACAAATCATTTTCTCCGATAATTTAATCTGTTAGGAAAAGGGCCAAGCAAAATGTATCCATATGTGTGCGTATGTATGTATGTATATTAGGTAACACCAACAAAGCCTCTTAAGCGTTGCAAATTGCAATCAACCATTGAAATTTGACCTAAGCCTGAGCTAGAGCTCGAGTTTTTGAAGTGCATATGATGAGAGCTATACTCAGTTGTTTGTCATGATTACTTACGAGTTACATGTACAAATTTATAATATTCAAATCCAATTACCCTATTGGTGTTATGCCATCTTTTTAAGCTCAAGCTCAGCTATATATCTTAAATATCGGAGTCTAATTGACTTGAACCTAAATATATAGTCCGTCGAGCACAAGTAGTTTTTAATAACTTAGCTCTCACTACATGAAAAAAAAAATTCATATTCTTGTTAAACTAAGTAAAAGCACATATTAAGTGCAATGGATGCCGTTAAAAAATAAATTTGATTCAGAGTCCCGGTGCGTAGCGTACGCCATAGCTTCATCTTCACCTGTGGCAGCGCCGAAGTTGCTCGAGTAGCCAACCAGACGAAGGCAAGTCTCGTCGATGGGGGGAAGACGAGACGGAGCGTTCGAATCGACGCACCGTCAGGACCAGCGAATAGCTCTCCATCGCGCATTCCCATCTTGCATTAACTTCTTTGACTGCAGAAACCAATATACTCGCAGCCACCCTCGGCGACTCCTCTCGCATGCATTTCGCTCCACAAAAACCAAAACGCAGAAAACGCAGAGAGAGAGAGAGAGAGCAGTGACGACGATGGAGAGGGCGGTTCAGGTGCTTGTGAAAGCCGTGGTTAGCAAGACGAGGAAGGTGGTCTCGGGCTTAACGACGCTGTGCTGGAGCAAGAGCGTTTTCTCCATGGCGGAGGAAGTCGCTAAACGGCTGGTCGTCATCGGACCCGAGGTTCTTCTCTTCGGAGTTTTGAAATGCTTCCTTGGTATGCTTTTTGCCCTACCGCCTCTTTCTTTCCCTTTTTTCTCCCCATGTTGCTTTTAGGTTTCATTCATGCATGGCGTTTTCGCGCCCACTGGCTTCTGAATGGAGAAATAATCTACTTCTCCGTTCACTTATCTTAATAACACGTATATATTTACTTAAGGAAAAGGGAGATTGATGCGTGCATGTAGCGCGAAGTATGTAGATAGCTAATGAGAACTTTCGACGTGTTGTGTTTGGTAGGTGGAACTGGGAGGGTAGCTTCTGTGTCCATTTTTATTCTGGAGATTATCATCAACTTAAGACCGTGGAAAAAGGATTAATCAGAAGAGAAGATGGTACTGCTCGAGGAGAACTGCTGAATTTTCTTTTCTTTTCTTTTTTCCGGTGGCTTTGTTTTAGGCTTTATTGTATTTATCTTCCGGTGTTCGTAATGAATGTTAGTGTTATATGGTCTTTTATTAAGGTAAGATAGCTTCGCACAACTTAAGGACATGCTCACCATCGAATCTTCTTCATGTTAGGCGAGAGCTAGAGCCCTTGAAACATAGAAAGAACAAACAAAAAAAGAAGTGAAAAAGCTAAGAGCTTAAGTTATTTCGCCGCACATGCAATCTCGCGACATAAGTTATAACCAAATGCATTTATTTCATTCTTGACGTCCATGAATACTAATCAAATGCTTGATAAATTGTCTAAGATGATCTAATCAAACGTTGGAGACTGATGTGGGATCGGTCCCTGTTTAAACTTTGTAATTAGTTCTGAAATTGCATGGGTGTGTTTGGAAGCATGGACATTGGTAACTAAAGTTGGGATAGCAGCAATTTTTTTTTTCTTCCTGTGGACGTTGAATTGATCAATGAAGGTCAAGAGCGGACTACTATGTGCAGAACGGAGTGCATGCATCTATCGGAAGAAGATTCATGATAGGCCTGAGAATTTTGTGCATTAATCCTTGGAATAATAAGTTGCAACGTAATTATTTTCTTGAATAATTGTAATGTTATGGATGTACAAATGTTCTCATGTCAGTACTTTAATCAAATATTTACGAGTGTCCCTCCGAGTGAGCATTTTACCGTGAATTTCAATTCCTTGATGGGGATCTTGGGTAGAGTGCGGTGGCACATAATGGTAACTAGAGTTTAGATTAGCGAGTATGGTTTCTTAACCTCGCATTCGAAAGCCAGACTCAAATCAATTTATCAAGCAAGACCACTGTAAGAGGCAGATACGTTTTGCCTCGAAAGGACATAATGGAGGCAATTATTTTGGTCCTTCGACTTGAGAAATCGGAACTGTCTAATTTCCCGCAAAACTCCACCGCCCCGCCCCCATTAACGCTCCTTTATTTTCTTCTATCGACAAACGACCGAACGAACCTACCTGATTATTCGGCGAAGCTCGCTCGGGACTCCATACGCCGTTGGATCAACCCAGTAGGGAGATGAACCGATATGGATCACAAGATCATCTACGCCCTCGTGCTGCGGGCCCAAGCTCTTGGGTGACATCTGGGCCCACCCACGATAAAGCCCAGACTCTTCTCGGATTAATTCAAATTAATCGCGAAATTCGTATTTATTTATTTTTGTTTTTTTTTTTTTTGTGGGAGGGAATATTTTATCCATTTCCTGTGAGCCGCCGCTATTCTCGTTCCTTCGGGCGCATCGCGTAAGTCGTAGTTCACCGAAGCGCTTCGAAGGAGAAGACGGACACGGCCTCGATGGTAATCGCCATGTGTTTACGGATTACTTTTCTGTAATGTGTCCGCGCTGAATAAGTAAGTCTCTCCGATCATCGTGTTGGGTGTCGTCGTCCTCATTCGATTCTATCTTGTTCTTGTTCTTGTTCGTCTTCATGACGCTTGAATTTGAATTGGCGTTTCGGCGCATCAGTTAAGCTTCATTGGTAATGGACTTTTTGGGTTCTTGCTAATGGGTAGCAAGAATTTAATTGGTTTCTCAGCTGGGTGTTTGAACCGGGTTGGTAGAAGTATTCTAGCGAATTTTGCATTGAGGGGAGTGGTGAAATGGTGATGATGAATATGATGGTCCTCAAAATCTTGGAGGAGGAGGAGGATCGACGTTCACTTTAAGGGCGGTACGTTCCATTGCGATGGGGAGTACTTGTAGATAACGGAGTCTATCCCGCCTCGTAGCTTGTTGGTTACTAGAGGGTGGGCACTGCTCGGAATCTGTCTTGGAGCATTTTTGCCATTCATTTGCGTCGAAGGACTCTGTTTTTCAGTTCACTTCTACCAGAAGTTCTTGCTTTGAAAAGCATTGAGCAGGACATCTTTCTCTCTGGAAAAGTTCTGTTGAGGACATGGTAGAGTATTTGCGAGCTGAAGATAGGCGATTTTGGACTTTGGAGTATATCTACAATGTCTACTGAAACTGCCTCAGTCATGCTCGTCAAGTTTGCGCAGTATAAGAGAAATGCAAGAGCCCAATTGCAGTTCGGCGAATATTATTATCTACCTTTTTTGCTTATTTTTTTCTTCCTTTTCCGTAGCATCTGGTGGAGGAAAGACTTTATCTGTGTGGAGTTTTGAGACCTGATATTTGCTGTCGCAATATGGAACACCAAATTGTTCAAACTGTCAAGGATTGCCATCTCACCTTAATGCTGTTTTGTAATGAGTTCTCACAAACATGATCATTTTTACTTGCAGGTAGGAATGATCATCAAAGGGTTGTTTAGAAGATATGAAAGATGGAACCCTGTGCATCCAACTTTTGGAGCCTTTTGGGGCATGGGAATTGGTTTAGGATGTGGTGTTGGATGGGGTCCTGGTTTTGGCCCTGAGGTGATTGGCTATGTTGGAGCTGGCTGTGGCGTTGGGTTTAGCGTGGGCTTCACTATGGCTGGCTTTGGCATCGGTCTTCCTGCCAATTATCTCTTACGAGTGCCATACAACGGTACAGTTTTTCAAATTGGAAATCTATCTTGCGCATTGGTTAACCTCAGATATTCGGGGTATGTAGACTAAAGTGGTGGCTGTGGCATGAATGTTAAGTGTCGTAGCATTTTGCTTGTCTTGAACTTGTGATTTTTAATGCTTAACTATGGATCAATGGAGTGTCCAGAAAATGGTGGTTTTCTAATTTCTGTATCTGAAACTTTGTTATTGCATCCCTTTGTCCAGTAGTTACGGCAGTCAGAAGTAATGCTTCAGAGTTCGGCCAATTTGGTGGTCTCATTTCAAGGAAAAGCATTGCCAGGGGTGGGTGGAATTTTACACCACACATCTCGGTCTTCCGTACAGAAGCTGGCAGAAAGCTGTCTAGCTTTAGGAGAAAACATTTTTTTCAACCAACAGCCAACTTGTTTGACATGAATCTTCCATTACAATCTGGGGATGTTTGGACATGTCTCGGAGCATTTGGCAGTCGACTCGTTCATCCTCGTAAGGGTATGTATAAAAGAAGGCATCTTGTAGCTTACCAAGATCGAGGGTTTGCTCTTTAACTACTTACATGTCTTGCAGTGCCGCTCCTAGGAAAAATTTATATTTCAACCGTCTGCAGTAATATTGCTTTCCTTGGCTTGCGGTTCTATATTTCTCATTCATTTCCTAATTTGCCTACGGCAAGACAAACTGTGGCAAGTTGCACATAAGAAGTGCTTTTGGTTAAATCAGGGATTGCTCACTTAGCACAGTTTCCTGGCTGTTTTGTTGAGTTGATCTGCATTCAGGTATGGATGTGCAGCCGATGTCGGAATACAGGATTGAGAGTTCACCAGTTGACAAAAATAACTTGATTTAACTGGCTGCCTTGCATTACGCTTTAAGCAAAATGTAAATGAAACTGATTCCAATACAAGGAAAACATAACTGCTTGGATTTTTTACATGAGACTTGCTAGATGTTTAACTACTACAATGCTGTGGACAGATCTGACATTAAATGACTCGGCCTTTATCGTCCTTTTCACAAATGTTTTTAGTTGGTTAGAAGATTACAAAGTGATTCATCTATGTCACCTGCAGGTTTGAAGGATTGATATCATAGAGATCTCCCAGCAGAAAATCATACATACTGTGGAAATGGTTGGCATCTAAAGTACAAGTGACTTCTCACATTTTGGGTTACTGATTAATGGATCCACTTCTTTGTTCCTTTTCATCGGATGGTCCAAACAATAATCTATTTTTGCCTTCTTGGTTTTATTCTATTTAGAAAATCAATATTATTTGATTGGTATAATCAAAACAAGTAAGAGAAGATCTAAATTGCGTAGCACTAGTTTTCCTTTAGGCATATGATCCAGGATCTAATTGTTCCTGTTGCAGCATAAATTATTTCAATGGCTGAGATGCATATACATAATGTTGGTTGATGATGGATGGAAAAAAAATTAATTATTGTCTTCTACTCTGTTGTAGGCTTATGGTCACATAAGATTCATTTTAGGATAATTTGAACTACATGTCGTTCGTGGGTGGCAGCTGAAGTAAATTGCAGTGGCGAGATTGTAGGTGTTAGCTAAAGTGGGAGTGCAGAAAATTTTGGAAGGCAAGCTTTGGCCGAGCATACCCCTGAGACTCAATGGATCGATGGGAGACAAGGAACGGCGGAAGAGGAACGACGATACTAATTGTTAGTTGTCCATATTTTGAAAGGAAGAGACACCTTGACCTTTATTGCAGGTGCTATTTTAAAACAGTATTCTTCTTTTTGTCTTCCTCGTTTATCCAGACCACATCTTAGAGGCAGGTTAATAGCTTCAACAGGTAAAGGCAGCTTATTGAGTGATATGCCCTTTGTGAATCTCTCTCTCTCTCTCTCTCTCTCTCCCCTGACAATTGATATCTACGTAAAGATTGGGTGAAATCAAAGGAGTCGGGTTGACTCAGCAATATTTCTTGTAGCTCGGCTTCTTCTTGGAAGGATTAATAACTTTAAACAAGTTGCCATTGACACGAACATGATGATCCATGACAAGATTGAGCTGAGAATAGTCGGTGTAGCCAACCTCCATTGTGAAAGCCACAATATATCACACGGAAGGTGGTAAGCAGTCGTCAAATGATGGTGGCATGGCATGGTTTGTCCTTATCACGGCTACTAAGATTCGACTCCATCTCGAGTGCTTGTGAAAACAGTCGCATCCCACCATATACGGCTCTTAATAATGCGAGCATTTGAATGGTGTGTTGGGACTATGATTACATTATCTAGGGCGTCACCATTCATCACATAGTCAAATTCTCAATGACAACTCAAAAGGAGCGGCTTATAATTAGCAGGAGGCTTTGAGCAAACCAAACAGCCGACTTCTCAAAAAGCCCAAGTGAACTTCACATCATGAATAATGATATCAGTATGCAAAATCTCCACAATATCATGTTTTAACTCTATCCATAAACCACGATTGCGCAAAATTGCACATTCGAAATACCATTTGATTATTAATACATTTCCAATCAGCATAGAACAACATAAAGATCCATACTAGATTTCGCCTGTAGCACAAAATCTCCATTCTCACGCAAGGTGTTGACAACTTTCTCATGTTTTCATTACTGGAAGTTCTAATACATTTCCAGATAGCCTCTAAGTTACGTAAACACGGCATGCAGGCAGGTTTGTAGTCCTTCTATGAGGAAAGAACAACGATGCAAAGCAGATAAAACCTCTAAATTTCCTAAGTGCACAAACTAGTAGGGAAGGTCCTAATAGCCCCATACCTTTAGGTAAGATAAGGCCCAGATGGTATTGGTGCTTCATATGAAGCCATTACGTCATTATACATTGAAACCAAATATGTCAAGATAAGATACAGATTCATGAATACAAAACATCACCATCAAAGTGCAACATCGTTAAGATCACAGAATCTGAATTTATCAGCTCTTGTTGTACTAGAACTATGAAATCTCCAGTCTACACAAGACACGTGGTTTATTCCAGGGACGCTACTCGAGCGCGAAATTTTAACATCTAAACATCAGTTCAACATTGTTGATGAGACATCATTGTCAGAGCTGAATAACATTAAAATACACATTCTGATCTGACCCAAGCAGGAGTTGCTGAGATACCATTCCATCATTTTGAGCACAACACAGTTGTAGAAAAAGGATCTGGACAAAATGTGAATTCAGCTAATTATTCTTCTTTCTCAAAGAGCTCCTCCAATAGTTAAAATGGGAGAAAAGATGAAATGAAGAGAAGGGTGGAAAGAGCTATTAAGTTACAGATGAAAGTGGACTTACAAATAGGTGATCATGCATCCCTTCTTGACAAATCTGAGAGATTGCTGTCTGAGTACCCGGATGGATGCGACTGAGCAGAGGAGAACGAAACCATGTCAGACCTTTGACCATCAAAGAAGAACCTCTTCTCTCTGGTCTCAGACCAGTCATCAAAGAAGAGCTGAACCGGTTGCTGCTCTTGCTTCACTGGACCCGGCGAGCTGAAATCCATGCCAAAGAAATAATGTTGCTTCTGCTGCTTTGATGCTGCATCAGAAGGCAAGCGGCCAAATTCTTGAAGAGCAGAGCTGTTCCCCATTTCTGATAAGAGGTCGGCAGGTGCTTGAGATGACGCATGATGGGTGTTTAAAAGAGAGTTCATCTTTATAGTCCCAGGCGCTCCCATCATGGATTTGTTTGCATCTCCTCCTGGCTTGAGTTCACTTTCAATGTAAAAAAAAGAGTAGAAGATTACTGGCTTTTAGAAGCAACAGGTTGGCATAAACAGATTGACAACATTTGAAGGGGTTTGCGACGTGTCATGTACAGATGAACTTTATGAAATACATGCAGAAATAAATTGAAGAGCAATAGTGACCCCATCCATGCCAAAAACAGATTATCAGGGGAAATAATAAAGAACAATGAAACACGAAATACATTCACACTGGAAATAGGAACAAATAACAAAGAGATCTCATCTAAAATTTGGTCCTTCTCACTTTCTAAGGTGTTTAAGAGAAGCATCGACTTTAGACGCTCAATATTGATATGCAATTATATGCAGGAAAAACTGCACGTGAATAATCTCTGCGGATCGTGTCATGTTTGTGCCATAGACAGCAGGCTCCACAATAGTATCATGTGTGAATCTCATTGCCAGCAAGATTCTTTCAACTATGCCGGGGGCCTTAGGCAAGGGAAAGCCCATGTCTCCAATTCACTTGATCAGTCTTGTTTTCCAATCATGGTAATCAAGTAGCCATACATGTAATTACTACAGGAGATTTTCTTATATATATTAATGCAAACAAATTAAAACACCAATAACGCACCAAGCCACCTCCTTTCTTTGGAGGCTCTGAAAAAGAGAAGGCTATCATCAGAGGTGCTATTCTTGCATTAGTAAAACAGAACCATCACTCTTGTTTCTTAGCCATTTATTATCTAGATAAGGAACTTGGTTAGTGTAATACGCAGTATCCATTTTATAACAATGACTTTTTGTTAACTTATCTAAAAGATAATCTATTTCAGATCTGCTGGGTCATGGCATGCTTCAGGGAAAAAACATAGTCACTCTACTCTTGATATACCCTGATTTAGTACATGCAAGAAGAGAACAGCTGCTGTAATTCCACTTTCTTTGGTCTATTAAGAAGAACGCCAAGTTTACATATTAGTCATCAAGGATCACAAAGTCGAGAATCCAAGCACCTGAATGAAGCGATATTCCCCCTAGCAAACTGGTACCCCAACAAAGCAAATTAGAACCTCAATAAAGGAATGTTGTGCAGAAAAATTACATGGAATTGCCATCATATTCAACTCATGCTTAACTATACAGAGAAAGCTTCCAAAAACAATTATACGAATCATTTAAGTCCTGAGACCAGATTATTCATCCTGCTCTAAAAGAAACACAAGCAAGCTCCCAAGAGCTCAAAAGGTCACCTTAAATTGCTTTGTTTCAGACATGGAACAGCGTACCTGTACTTGTTAAAATTTCCATATGGTGAAGTCTCCACCTGCAACTGAGAGAGGCCACTTCCAAAGCACAAGTTCACAGGATTACTCAGGGACTGTGAAGGCAGGTTCTGGAAGCTTCTGCCACCACTAGAGCTCCCAGTAGCAACGTCTAATGTAGCGGTTGACAGAGACTGAGAGACAGTTTGTGATTCCACAGGCTTTCTTGAACGGTAGCGGCCACGGTTCATGTGCCGCTCACAGTACTTAGAGTCGGGGTGTGCATCTTTAGAGCACCTCCACTTCTTACCATCTGTCCTTCGACATCTACCCGGCTCAGGGTCTATTTTCTTCCCGTAGAAGGAGTAATAACCAACTGCAACATTGAAAGTTGCAAATAACATGCCAATTGACCAGGAAAAACAGTCCCGGAAAAAAGGAGTGAGCAGGTCACTCAAACAAAATCATGTGATGGCATGAACTGGAAATGACTGCCTTCACAGTTACTATCTTCTAAACTCTGATTACTTCACGACAGGCCCCAAGGTAAAATAAATACACCATCTTCTTATTAAACATACATCCAGCATGATGGATTGTTTGTAATTTAGGCAAAGACAGCGAATTTCTGAAAAATGAACTTCTGACCCCCTAAAAGGGAGATCCAAACTACACAAGTTGTCGTACAAACTAAACTTCAAGTGTTGATGAGCTTTTGCTATAAAGCTTAAAACTCTGTGTATTGTACCATCTGCTACAACAGTAACATGTCTCATAAACCAATCGAAAGACGTGAAGCCAATTACAAAAAAGGCAAAGTCATGTAAGGAAAACGCATCAGGAATGAGTTCCTCCTTGCACATACAAAGGATGAAGACCCATATTAAATCCAGAAGCACGGATGAAACTGGAAATAAATTTTTTGGGTAATCCATGGCCAGACGATCGTGTACCCGACTAAAGCGCGAAAATCAGCACCAATATATGCGTTTCACATTCCCACCTCAGGAATCACCCATTTTGAATGTATATGTATATGAGCGAACATCAAAACTCACGAAGAGACTCACACGGAAAGGTTCAAACACAGACAAGCGACATACCATATAAACAGATTAGAAAAACCAAAATATCAAAAGAATAAGAAAGGCTAAAATCAGCTTACAGCTGGGGTAATGAAGTAACCTAGCAGACATGGACTCCAAGCTCCGGTGGATGGGGGCGAGGAGCTCAGGAGGCACGGAAAGTCCCGCCTTCAGGTACTTGAAGATCAGGGCTTGGTGCTCCAGCTCCTGCCACTGCGCCACCGTGAACGGCGGCCACCCCACTCCTCCCCCTCCTCCGCCGCCACCGCCGCCGCCGCCGACAGACGCGTCGCCGCTCATGTTACCCCCCTCCTCAACTCCCCTCCTTTCAGCCTTTGAGCTTATAGATCTTCCCACCCAGCAGCTCAGCCAGCCCTCTTGAAGATTTGAAAAAGGGTCTCCTCGTCCTCCTCCTCCTGGTCTCCTCCTCAAGTCACTGTTCAGAGAGCCAAAAAGGGAAAAAAAGAAGAAAAGAAAAAGGAGCAAACTTTAGTGGCACGAGTGACCCATTCGAAGTTTATTTATGATGGGTATCGAGCTAGACAGAGAGAGAGAGAGAGAGAGAGAGAGAGAGGCTGTGGGTTGCTTGCTGTTTGCTTACCTTGGAGGTGGAGAGAGAGGGTGGAGGGTTTGATGGCCATGTTCGGGATTTTGGGAGAGTGACAGTGAGCTTCCATCGTCTTGAGTTTATGTCGTCTCCCTCTCTCTCTCTCTTCCCATTTTCTTTTCCCACTTTTTGGTTTTTGTCATCATAATTGAATTTGTCGTTCACCTGAAGTTATAATTTAAAGGGGGGAAAAAAATAAGAAATGGGGCTTTCCATGGGCTTTGCCTACACTAGCTTCTCCTGCTGCTACCCCATGAGCTGTACATTACGTCACTTTAGCCCCTATTCTTAAATGATATTTGTTTTGATCCAATAATAATATGATCTTTGAATCTTTTAGTCTGTTCAATATAATTTCTGAAATTTAAGTCGACATGTATTGCAGTAGCCGAACCTATGATTTGTTCAATATGGTCATTAGACTTTTAATAATATTTGAATGATACGAAAATATTTAATAATGCCATTTCATTAATTCAATATCATGAATAGCATTACACCTTTTTATATAATATGCGGACTGCATTGAACATAGACAAAAAATTCATATATTACATTAAACAAATTAAAATTTTATAGACAACATTGCCTATTAAGTTAAAAATTTAGGAATCACATTAAACAAATTAAAAATGTATGGATCAAGCCATATTTTAAATTAAAATTTTAAAATCACTTATGTCGTTTGTTCGAAGAATTTCTCATGAATAAATCAAGCTTGTAAAATCAAATTCTTAATTATCACGCATCTAAATGGGTTTTTTTAGTAAGTATGCAAATAAGCACATTCACTCACATAGAATGATGAAAACCTCATTCCTAAAAAGTGTGAGATCTCACGTTTTATCCTATTCAATAGGGGTAAACCCAGACTTAGTTCTCTAACTTTTGTTGTTTATTAAGTTGGTCTTCTCGTTTTTTTATTATGTAATCAAGTCCACTAAATTTTATGAATTTGTGCTTTTTGGATTTTGGTCCTCTAAATTTTATGCCACATAATCAAATCATTAAACTTTATCGATTCATTCTATTAAGTGAATTGTTTTGCCACTGTAAATAACATTTTCAAATTGTGATTTTTTTTTCTTATCTTTTCCATTTGCTTTATGCTCACTTGGCATCAAATGAGCATTATTCATCAATTTTTGTTGCATAAGTGATGTCATGTCATATATCAATTTGACATCTAGTTAGAATGGCTGATCAAAGAATCCGATTGAACTAGTTGAGAAAGTCAGGAGATTTCATTGCATGAAATAATATTTAGAGGATGAAATTGTACGCATTCAACAAGCTAAAGATCTTCGCTTATCAAAAGACTAAAAGCGCATCACAAATGAAAACTTAATAGATTAAACCACACTTAATCTGTAACAGTAAAATGTTGTAACAAATTGGAAAACTATAGCAAAGAAGAAGAATCTCTTGTGAAATCCCAAGCCGAACTCCCAAGTCATGTTGATTCTAATATATTGTTGTATCTAATGAGTGCAATTTTGGATGCATTTTTTTTTCCTTAATGGCACAATTCAGCAAATTAGAAAAGATTAAGACAATCAACAATACAATGGGAATTAGGGGAAAAAAAACAGAAAATAAAAAGGAAAACAGAGAGGTGAACAATCATGAGGAGCTGCAAAAGTCAAAAGCCTTTTTCAATGTCGCAATTACGCTAAGTCACAACACCACTACCTGAAGAACATAACACACAAGCTCTCCTCTTTCTCTCTCCCTCTCTCTCTCTCTTCCCTTCTCCCTTGTGCGCGCAGAGAGGGGGAAACCAGAGGAGCGCCATGAGCCTCTTCGGGCTGGGAAGGTCAGTGACATGATCCATCATTTCGGGATTCGATCTCCGATTTCGTGCCCCTGCCCGACTATTCTTGCTCGTTCTTACTTTGCTGTGATTCGCGCATTCAAAGATCGCGTGTCGAGCCGTTCCGGTGGGACCCGTTCCGATGGAATCGATGGAATCGCACGTTTCATCGGTCGGTTTTGGCCGTAATTGCAGAATCTAGGTCCTGTATGCTACTGTGTCAGCTCGGCATAGCGAATCGGGGTCGATTCGTGGTGTTTGGGAGTTGTGCGGATGCGCGCGCGCGCGTAGTTGTTCGGAGGTTGTTTTGTTTGTCGCCGCGTTGGATGAGTCGGTGCTCGCGGCTTGAGCATGTCCCGACCGTGCAGTGAAGGATGAGGAGATGAGTGGTTTTTTCAGTTGGATCGATGAGCTGACGAGAGTGGATTGTTTTTGTTGATAGCTCCGTGCTTTTCTGTAGATCATCCACAAAGAATTCTGTTCAGTGGCTACATGGCCTCGTTGTCGATTCATTAACCGCGGCATCTCATTCCTCCATTTAGCAACGTTACAATTGCAAAGGAGCTGATGTGATGCTAATAAGTGTTCCTTCTTGATTCGCCTTTTTTCTTTTTTTCGAATGAATTAAATGAAATACTTTTGGTTTAGATGGAGTAAGTTAAGAGTCTTGCCTTCTAGGTAATGTCTAGTATGACTGAGCATTCCTTCTTAATATGATCGTTCGAAGGGATATATTTTCCCGAGTAGTGTCTTGTTTCTTGTTTGTTATGTGAATTCCTTATCTTTACCACCTTGTTTTTCCTTCCTTCTGGTGCTATCGACCTGACTGACAGTTCTTTCCTTGCATAACGGCTCGATCCCCTAGATGCCTTTTGGAGATGCTTTGTTTTCCGCTTTATGTTACGACTTTGCATAGATTATAAAGTGCTTAATGGAACAAGTTTACTTAGCATTCCTTCTCATATGATCATTCTAGCGTGATATTTCCAGGCTAATATGTTGTTAGTTTTTTTTTTTTTTATGTGAATTCCTTACCTTCTCTTGTCATTATTTTCTCCTTCTTTCACTATTTACCTGACAATTGTTTACATCCAAATGGCTCAAACTTTAGATGCCTTTTGGACGTTCTTCGTTTTCTGCTGTAGTTACAACTTATGACTTACTAATATAAAGTACCAAATGGTGTTCGGCTTGCTTGAGCCTATTGAAATCGAATAGCATCAAACTGTTGTCGATGGGGAATTGTTAACACCACATAACAAGCGTACTTGAACCCTTGTAATTTGTATTTACACGATATTATGGCAAGCATTTATTAGATTACTACTTTTTATGAGATTAGTACAGCTAGGCGTGATTTTTCAGGCTTTTTGAAAATTTCAAAAGTTGTGATGTTGATGATCTATAGCCAATAAGTTTGACATGATTGCACAGTCTCAATATATACTCATCCTCCAGTGATGTCTTCTAAAATACGCCCAAGTGTAATCACTCGTACCTTCCAAATAAATTGTCAACAGCATTTCCTACCTTATAAGCTCAAAGAATTTCCAGAAGCAAGAGCAGCTTATTTTCTCTACATGTATGTTGGTTCACTTCTACTTAATCTCTGTCTCCTGTGAGCCTGATCTCGCACTTGATTGTTTTTTCTTTACAGTTCGTATATTGATTGATCAGGATCTCAATTATCAGCAAATTAAAATGGAGAAGTTAATTGAAAAAAAAAAAAAAAAACCGTCTTATTATTGGTTCTCTTTGTTTGCACACGCCAGACTCATCCTAGAGGAAGTAATGTATGGTTCTTCTTCACATGTTGAGCTTTTCATCGAATCATGTTGTCGAGACTTACAGTTGACAATGACAAAAAAAATAAAGATTAATCATAAACAGATGGAAGATTTTTCAAGTCCTGTATATGTCAACTTTACCATAAGGTGCAGTAAATTTATTATTTGTAATATTGCCAATTGATTAAACAATACTACCACTTTTGCACTGTACTCTACTTCTTGAGGAGGCCTTCGTAGGCAACACAAAATGGAAACTGTGGATGGCTAGGAAATTCTCAGAATCTTGTCTATGATAGCTCCTGTGAAATAATTGAGATGCATGATTGTGTTTAGAATTTCTTTCTATGACTGTTCTCTCGGAGTTGACCGTACATCAAATTTGGGAGAGGATGTTAACATTACCATTAATGCAGGCATTTATCTGTATTGCATTCCCTTTCTTGATTATACTCCACACAGTGCCAACATAGATAAGACTTGTCAGTATTGGTGTCCATGTGGAGCTCGAATACTCTTAATAAGTAGCTTTTGATAATTCTTAAGGAGCCGAAGGCAAACCACCACATCGTTTGTGGTAAAGTAGTCAGTTCGAATCAGTCTTGCCTGTTTGATTTTTAGATGCTATTGCTTTACTAAACTTTGGCATTGATGCACATAATTTTTTTTCCCTGGAGAGAGAGATGAACGATGCATTTACATAGGCATTCTTCTTATATAGGCAATGGCACTATGATCCTTATGAGTGAATAATTTTTTTGAGTGACTTTGGGAAATAAAATTTATCTTGCTTCCAGTGGTGTACTTCATTAAGCTGCTCTTTTTTCCTGTGGAGCCAGTGATATAGATGTTTTGGTGAGAAGATGTAATCTATGATATTGGCTTGTGTCAAATTGGGTAACATAGTGAGACGACGTGTAATATACGCACCTTAGATATTTAACTTATGCATGACTCATGTCCATATGGATCTTCCTTATATAGTTGAGTTTTGAGGAAAGAATTTTCTTGTTTCCCTTATGCTATGATTAGGAGATGAGAGAAAGGGGAGAGTGTTTTCTTAAGTGGAAAATGTGGATAATTTTCAAATTTCTGTGAGAAGGGAAATGAGGGAAAATATGATTTTTTTTGGGATTTGCCACAGTAATTTGCATCTCCTCCCTTTACCTAGCATTAAATGAGGACTTATTTTGTTTGGAAACAGCAGCATTAGAATGGTTGTAAACATATATCATTTGATTGAATCTGCCCACGTTAAAGTGGGTTCATGAAGCGGTACGACAAGACATAGAATATATGATGGAGCATTTGAAATGATGAAATGGAATATAGTCCATTACTCCATATGGTGACTCTAGTGAGTGGGATAATGCTTAGTAGAGGATATTGTGACAAGTTAGCTTTCAATTATTGGTGTTAGGGCTTTAATCAAAATTCTGGACTTAAAAAGATAAGAATCCTTTGATTACTTTAGTATCATAGTTATGTCTGAAATATTCTGAATCCATCAGATTTCAACAATGAATCAGTCTTTGGAGGTAAATATGGCTTATCTTTCTAACTTAACACATCTGAACCCCAAAAATGCTAGTGTAGTCATTCCGAAACAACTTGTTAGGCATGTTTTGCTGTTGGTTTTGGATTAGTCTTTTACAATTAAATTGTGGTTCTTGGAATACTTCTCTGTGTAGATCTTATCGACTAATCAAATGTCTTATAACTGCTGACGTAGTGAGATAATCGTTTTAAGAACATGTTATGATAATCTTATATGAAATTGGACTTTGAAAAGAGTTTTCTTATATAAGGCTTTGATAGAGACGAAGGCTTTCCAAATGTCCAACATTAGATGTACTAACCTTAGCGGAGGGAAGGGAAATTATTATTGGGAGGCTGTCAGGAAAAAGGATCATCTTCTTTTCCATAAATGATTTTAGTGCTTGGATTAGATAGACTATGGTGCTTCTAAGTGGTTAAAGGAAGGTTTTGCAAGTGAATTTACTAGGGTAATAAGGTCAAGTGTTGGAAAGATGGGCTAAATGCCAAGCTTGTACAACATGCGCGATTGGTTTCTATATACTATTTTTTTTGCTACCCCTAACTTGGCCTCAGTTCAACATGTCATTTCTGTACTGTAGAAATCATTGTTTATTTATTTATTTTTTAATCTGGTTTTACCTTGAAATACTTCCTCTAAACCTAGAATACTTTGTTCTTTAGAATTGATTCGTACCTTGCTAATGTAATGCTTTGCAGAAATCAAAGAACATTCCGGCCTAAAAAGAGTGCGCCTTCAGGGAGTAAGGTTCGTTCGATTTGTTTAGCTATCCTTCTGGTCATTTCTTAGCTGATAAGTGCCCCTCTCCTCCCTATCTCTTTATGACTCTTATAATTTTTGTCTTCAATTTGAGGAGCATCTACAAAAATTTTAAAGGCATATTTTTGCATATCACTCCATTTATGTGCTTGTGACAATGTCCTGTTCTTGTTTCTCTTTGGTTTTTTGTGTGACATGGATGAAGGTGAACAGAAGAGTAGGCTTTGCATGTTACGACTTTAAGATTATTATTTAGTTAGAAAAAATGTAGCTGAAAATTATCGCCAGGTAATTTTTTTTGCATGTGGCAGCTAAGGCAGGCAGGGGCGATCACCAGCCCCCTGGGTCTGTCGTTGGACCTGATTATCACCACATAATGATATGATCTCTTAAATTTGGAGCATTCTCCTTCGCATTCTATTAATCAGAATGTCATCACCTCCCAATAAGTTAAATCCATTTGAGAAATTATGGATATTTTGACCTTTTAATAACATGGTTGTCAATGGTCAAGCTTCTTTCCGGAGATGATTACTGCATGTTGGACTGCATGTTAGCGTCTACACTGGAACTTCTAGTCATTATCCAGGGATGGGGAAGACAGAAAATCAGCATAAATTTAGCGGAAAAGGAACTGGATGTTTGAATAGTAGGGAAGTATGAATTATGTATAACTTGGTGGGGTGGAAACTGAAAGGCCATTAACTTTTTAGGTGTTAACCTAATAATTTTGCACGTAAACATGCTTGTTTGTAGGAAGTCCTTCACATGGCCACGTGTCTAGGATGTATCTGGTCCTTGTTAGATGAGGTGCCAAACATCTAACAAATGGACGTGTTTAATATTGACTAAGAAAAATAATTGAATTGTGCATTCATGATGAATGATTTACTCATTTAGTACCACTGGACTTTCTCTGTTGGATTAATTGTGAAAATTTTCTTTTAGTTTCAAATGGTGCTCTTTGATTGTGTTTGTACCTAAAATGTTCTTTCTTGCTGCAATTGATGGTCTTACCTACAAATATATGGCTTAGCATTTTTGAGCCCCAAAAATCATTTTTAAAATGTTTTAGAAGTGATTTTTTTACCATCGAAATAAGTTGAGGGATGAGTGACTGAAAAGGACTGAAAAGCAGAGGAGAGAAGGATTCATGAATGCTTTAATTGAAGCTCTCCAAGAAATGATTGCTAATATGGTATTCACGAGTTTCTTGTCCATCACAACTTAGATTGTGGAAAATGAGCTTAACGGTTTTCCAATGAACAAGGTCAATTGTCGTTTTCCTAGTTTAACTTTAAGAGAAATGATTGCCAATGTGGTATTTCACGAGTTTCTCATTCATCACAACTAAGAATATGAAAAATGAGTTATAGCAGCTTACCTGTTTTCCATCGAAGGTCGGTTGTTGGTTTCCTAGTTTAGTTGGTGGACCAGGCATTCTGGACCAGAACTGATGTGTGACACTTATGGTACAGAGTGACCATTGATACCTTCTCTTTCTGGCTTCCCTGGTGTTTGTATATAAACAGCCATGATTGCTCTACAGTCTCTCATCTAATTTTTTTTTTTGGCACAATGCAGGGGGCGCAACTCAGGAAGCATATCGATGCTACTCTCGGGAGTGGAAACCTGAGGGAGGCAGTGAGACTTCCTCCTGGAGAAGATCTGAATGAGTGGCTTGCTGTAAACAGTATGTTTCTTTTCTAACCTAATTTTGCTCTCTCTTCACATGCGCATGTGCCTACGTCCATGTGGAAGCACACGTACTTTGCATTTGCACTAAGATTATTACATTCATGCAGCTAAACTTACTCCAGCAATTAATTTTCTTCTAAGTATCTGAGCTAAATGAGCTGGCTGTGTGTTTCAATTTCAGCCGTGGATTTCTTCAACCAGGTGAATCTGCTCTATGGTACCCTGACAGAGTTTTGTACTCCTGAAAATTGTCCTACTATGACTGCAGGACCCAAGTAAGTTACTGGAAATGGTCCTTTCTTGCTTTATCTGCATTTGTTGAGCTGTAGAAGACATAACAAGGCTAGCAGCTCTGATGTGCCTCAGCAAGTCATGATTCTTAACCATTTCTGACAAATTTGGAAAATCGTTGTTTTGTGTTTCTCGTTATCTGTCTATTGTGTGGATGTGTTAAGAGCTTGACGATCATGTGTTAGTGCTTTAGGGGACTCAGGAAATAAAGACTTCCTTCCCTTCATGTATAATTGATAGAGCTGTAGCAGGTGGAAATTTAACTGCTTCAAATGACAATCATCATTTGAGTGTCACAATGGGCAATTGCAAAAGGAATTTTTTTTTTTTTCCTGTTTGCCTAGAAATTCATATATGAATATATGCGGTTAAGATTGAGTTATATAGCAATGCAAGTTATTAGGAAACAAATAACTGTGCAGCTATGCTGTTGGCAACTTTTGGGGGGTCATCAAAAACATTTTAGGATGATCTTGATTTCTCTGTTTTGCACCTTTGATGGGAATCTTTTCTGAACTGAAGTATCATAGTATTTGCTGTAGATATATTGCTGTAATTTTCTCTGTCTTGGCAAAGTAGGAAATTTGCTGCCAATTTGTAACTCTCACTATTAAGCTTATGGTTGTTTGAAACTTGACTGTCCTTGAAAATCTGTCTTGTAGGATGTTACATCATCCTTGTCTATCTTGATGTCCTAGTTGTGTATTTTTCTGTTTGCTTCTTCATTAACCAAATGTAATCTGTTTAGCTTGTGGAACATGGTCGTGCAATAGTTGCATGTAGTGTTATTGATTGAATATTTCACAGTACTCTGATCTTGAATAACCCTAATAGACATTGCAAACATTGTGTGACTCCCATGTTATGGGCAGATATTGATCAATGTTGCTAGTGGTGACATGGCTTTTATTTTGCCGTTATTTCTAGTTTAAAAATTTGCAGATGAAGCCAGGCATATGTTGATAAGCATTTTCACAGGTACGAGTATAGGTGGGCTGATGGGGTGCAAATCAAGAAGCCGATTGAAGTTTCAGCACCGAAATATGTTGAGTATCTCATGGACTGGATCGAAGCTCAGCTAGATGACGAGTCCATATTTCCTCAGAAGCTTGGTAATACTTGTCCTCACAAATTCCCCTCAGTTTTGATTGGTTCTTACAGAAGTTGGAAATGGTGCAGTTTAAAGGAAAAGAATTATGTTGGTATCTCTTGCATATTATTATTCACTTTGCTTTCTTCTTTGTAATTCGTCATAGGCGCCCCATTTCCTCCAAACTTCAAGGAGGTGGTGAAGACAATTTTCAAGCGGCTGTTCCGTGTGTATGCCCACATATATCATTCGCATTTTCAGAAAATTGTTAGCCTTAAGGAGGAGGCCCACCTTAACACATGCTTCAAACATTTTATTTTGTTCACCTGTGTAAGTTCCTTTCGCATATAGAATACTGGTTACTTCTATTGCATTGTAAAGAGTTTGGTTTTGATGTCCCTAGATGGTGTCTGATTGTGGGACTTTGCATATAGCCCTGTCAATTCTGATTCGCATCTGATTGTGGGACATTGCATTTGAGGATAAACAGTACTTGTTGAAATGGGCAAGGCACAGTTTAGGTATGCTGGGAGTATATGGAAAGTACTGCTGACATAGGACAGAGGAGCGAGGAAAAGAAAAACTAAATAAATAATGAGGCTGAACTAGGCACTGGATAACTTTGGAACCAATCTCTCGATGAGAGCATCGAGCATCCAGCTTGGGTTTACAGGGATTTAGGCTTTAGCTGATACATATTTTCTTTGTATGATGGCAACTATATTGTTGAAAGTTGATTTCCTATGTAGAATGCCTACTTTAATGGGCCCTCTTTTCTCCTTATATTCATGGTAATGCCACATTGAATTTGTAAAACTAAATCTAATCTCTCAAAGGACAAGAAAAGTTTAGTGAAAATGGCTTAATAAGAAACCTTTGAAAATAATAGTAGATAAGTTTTGTTCATGGAAAATCTAGTGTTTCCTTATGTGGTGCCCTGCCATATCATGTATTTCAAGGTCCTTACAATGTTTGGTTGGGAGACATAGAAGTTGTAAATATGTGGTTTAGAGATTAGGATTATCTCTGAAGGAGTGACAAGTTCAAGCGACTGCAGTGAGTTATTCTTTTACGACTTATTATAATTGAGATTTGTCAGGAATATCTTGTAATTGATAGTTACATGTCACCTCATCAAATGTTGGTGGTCTACTTGACACGGTGGAGGAGAAGAGTAATATATTGAAGTTACAAACTTTCTGTGATTTTGTTGATCCTGAGTGTCTGTATATGTAGGAAATTCCATGGGAAACAGTACTTATTAAGCCAGTGAATGAGTTAGCTATGATCCCTCTTCAACATGAGAGAGTTCATATGAACCTTTTGGTGCTCTATATTTTGCTTATTTATCTGTTTGCTTTTTACTATTTCAACTCATGCAATATCTGCACATTTTGCCTTTAGCCCTCGATTGTTTTCTTTTCATATCTCTTATGAGGATCATAATAGGTGAGCATTTGTCTTACATGGAACAAGGACCTGCCATTTTCTTTCCACCTGATTATGGAGACTTGTGGAGCTGGGGTTTCCATGTGCCTGCATGGAATATGAGACGTGGTTTCATTTTGTTTGACTGCTTGAATACTGAATAATGAATATGGCCTTCTGTGATGGTGCTTCAGTGAGGAAGGGAAACTCATCTGGTTCTCAACTTAAAAAATGGTGAAAATAAGTCCATAGTTTGGCAGCACAGCATCCTGTTCTTTTGGTCTGGTCCTATCCTGTATCAATTTTACAAGTCACTGTGTGTGCTATGTGCTGCACAACATCCTGTTGAATAGTTAACATTTGATGTGAGACAAAACAGTAGAAAGTATCCTGAAGATAATGTTACTGTTACTTGTGCAGGAATTTGGGCTGATTGACAAGAAGGAGCTGGCTCCACTTCAAGAGCTGATAGACTCCATAATTGTTCCATATTGAATGCAGTCTGCCGCCCAATGACGAAGTAGAACTAGGCTTTAGTGAATAAAAACAAACTGCTGCTTGGCTTTTGATCTTTGCCGCAAGTGCTGTATTTTGTGTTGTTAGTTAATTACCGTCATGGGTCGTCTGCTGTAGGTTGTGGTTGTGCCCAGTTAAAATTGTGGAACTCTGGTGACTCTTAATCTTTCCCAGAGCATGACATTCTGATGAACATGTTCTGAGAGCAATCTAAACATGAGGCTCTTTAGAGAGCCAACAAAGCAAATGGAAATGTGAAGATGCTCTATATAAGTATTGATCCTGAGCTGCCTAAAAGAAGTGTCGTTACTGAACTCCTTATTTGTAATTTATTGATAATGTCAAAACGTTTGTTTTGTCGGATGGTGTCATTCTGTGGTAAGATTGTGCGGGCAGGAGACAGATGCATATTTTGCATATCTCAGAGTTGCTTCCCGTAATGCTCTAGTCAAGGAAACAGCAAATCCTGCAGCTAACACTTTGCTCTATTAAAAAAATTTCTATTTTCAAACTCGCTGTCCTGTTAGATATAAGATCAGAACTCGGTATAAAGATTAGACGCAACTGCGAATTTCTTTCACCAAATTGCCAGATCTTCAAACATGAGTTTTTCTGGAATTTGCATATTAAAATTTGATTAATGCTTGATCCCAGTTCCTCATTCAGCTCCTGTGAAGGGCGCTACTTAGGAAAGGGCTTATTGTGGAGGCATGCCAGTACATAAATAGCGAGGATGTGGTGTAAAGGGCGCTACTCACGTTATTCTGCTTGTACTATGGATAATTGCAATATGGTCAAGAAAAGGTCTCACCCTAAATAGAGCGCAATATCTAGAGGGAGAGTGTAGGCTTCAAGCTTAACATGCGAATTAACGTATTGGCAGTTTTATTAGTAATTCCGTAATTCATCCTTCTAACCATTCCATTTTTGTTCCCTCAATCCGTCAAGTAATACATGGGCAATGCTGTTCGGATTATAAGCACAACACCCTCAGAATAACTACACAATTCTGAAAGGCTTTCTTGTAAACAATGAAGCATCTTTCAAATACGTTCCACAACAGTGTATTGGATAGGACGAGATAAACATCATCATCCACCTTCCAAGATGCATAGTAGAGGAAAAAATTCGAAGAGAATTTAAGAACTTCAACAAAAAACATCTGCCTAATAGATCTTTGGAGATTTTCCGAGAGCTTGGGAAAAAGATTTATACTATTCTCTCGTTGTTTGTTTATATGGATGCGCAATTCCGATCAATATACACCACAAAATCTGCCGGAGCCATCCAAATGCCCCCTTATTCCTTTGACGTACTACAAATGAATAAACCACCAAAGGTAAAAAAAGCTACGAAATTTGCACTTAGTGTGCTCTCAGTCTATTCCTCTTGAGATACATGCAAGCTCCTAAGCTCGGAATGCCCGAACTGTCTAGCTGCAAAGCCGTAACTACCAACCACCAAAGCCAGCACGCCGAGGACAAGACTGAAAAGCTGGAAGTTGGCAAGATACTCACCACGTGCTTCGCTTTCCACTGAGTTGCACACAATGTCACTGCCCTTGAGCTGGCAACCATCGGGCATGGAGGGTCCATATAGCGTGAAGGCTGTCTGGTAGAACCAGAGTCCTTGCAAGGTCATGGCAATGCCGCTGCAGAGATCAATGGGGAAACTGGTCGGTAGGAGGGCCCCGGCAACGGTGGAAGCAATGCAAAGTCCAATGAGCAGAACCAGGAGGAGGTGATAATAACCCTCCAGGCCCTTGTGCGTTGTGGAGTGGAAGTAGAATAGAAGGTACTCCGCGCAGAATGCCGTGGCAGCGATCAAGCACAGTGCTCCTTCTGGTAAAGGAAGGAAGCTGCGAGTGCAGGAAGATTGGCAACAGTAAAAGTTAAGTTCTGGGTTGCTCAGCAGAACAATGTGGGAGCTACTGCTTCCAAAACTCAAGAGTCTGTTAACTATAACAGTCAAAGCAGAGAGGTTATAAAAATAGCATCGGTCATGAAAATGCTGATGCAATAGTACTACTAGCGATGCTTCTGAAGTATCTGCAGCACCACAAAACAGCAAACTCACTGGTGAGCTTCAGAAGTAATCCTCAAGCGATTGACACCTAACCAGCTAAAGGCATCTGAAGTTTTACTTATGAATCCACATCGAGGAAACAAGAAGCCTTGAACTTGCCATGCACCAATGGTACTCATAGGTAATCCCAACCCAAAAAGTTAATCTTTTTTCTTAAAAAGAAATTCTCAAGATGTAGAATCACATGATTTACAAACCAAGATTTTCATTAACCTGACCAAAGAAAAAATTTAACTAGGGATGCTCAAAGTAGACCCTATCCCTAAATGGATAAGTCAAGTGGCATGGCTGCACCAATATCAAGTTTCTCAAAATGGTCAAGCTGTGTTAGACTGAAAATGCTGCAAAACTGGGTTATCTCGGCATCAAAGAGTGAAATATAAACCTCTTATCTTGTTAAATTTGTGCAGAAACTTGCTCTAAATATTCTATTGTCAACTTCTGTGTGGTAACAATCTGATGATTCCCAAGTGAAAGAGGATGTGTCATAAAACTAGTCCATGAAGAAAGTGTGAAAGATACTTCCAGCATTTTCACAGCGATCTGGATTTGGCAATGTTGACAATTTTCAGCCAAGGCCTACCAGAAAGAAAAAAAGAAAATAAACAAAAGGAGGAGGAAAAAAAGAAAAGAAACTTCGTTCTGAAGCCTCACTTCAGAAGCCGAGCAATTGCCTCATCTCAAGACGATGGTAAAATGCAACTACAATTCTATATCATTCCTGATGAGCACTTGCCATTTGTTGATCAGTAAGAGCATCCCGAAAATGTCCAAGGGCATGAAGCTTAGGACTTGGAGAATGTTGAGTGAAAGAAATCTACAGAAAATTATCTCGAGGACGTAAAGCATTATCTTTCTTCTTCATGGGCTACAGGTGAGAAGGGAAAAAAGGGTCACCTCAGCCGAGTGGACCAACTGTTGGCCTAAACAATGAAGCAATGTTCATAAATCACTAAGAGTCATTCTATAACAGAGCATTAATTCTCATAGAAATACTGATTAATGTCCTAAAAGAGAAACACTAACCTCTCAACTCAGACTGAGAGCAAGAGCATTGCAAGGACTTTGGAACAGAATATATTATCATTTGATCAGAACTGTTCTCACTACTCTAATCTTTCTTTCCCCTAAACTAAGACTTTGGAACAAAATAGAAGAAAAGACAACATCTCTTGTCTGGTTAATGGAAACATATGGACTTGCACTCTGTGAATTACGGTAACGCCTCTCTTAAAAGTCCATAAATAAATTTGTCAAGGCAATGTCATGAACTTTATGATCATATTCCTTTATGCAGCTGAAACTTCTAGGGTCATCATACGACCCAAAAGGGAGATTAACACACTATCCAAAATCTAATAATAATAAGAGAACACACTATCCACAGTATGTGATACAAAAGTACCCAAAGAAGGCAAAACTCTACAGAGACCAGCGCATTGAAAGTATAGAGACCAAAAAAAGCATATCATGCGTTTGATGGAAAGAAAAAATCAGTCTTAAAATTCCTGCATCCGCTGTTTCATTTTTCTAATTGATAATCTCCACCAGATTGAGAGCATCAGCAGACTTGAGTTTTTATCTAATTAGAAAAACAAATGTTCATCAAGAATTAGTCAATTATAGAAATATATGAGATACAAAGAAAATCAAACTGTGTATTCAGACAGCCACACATCTATTATCTAGATGTTCCTCCAGGAGAGACGCTGAGCATTGGTACCGCATCGACCATAACTCAGTCGCTCTCAACTGTTACCCAGTTACAAATCGTGTGGAGTCAGCAGTGCTTATATTTGTTCAGCATTAAGGCATCGGCAGAAACCACTTCACGACTCCATGTCAGAGAAACGCTTCTAAAAAGTTCTACCGCGCATATAACAACACCACCCCCAGAACAAACATAAAGAGAAAGAGAAAACATAAAAGACATGTTGAGATTAATGAGCCAGGAACCAACCTGGTTTTCTCTGAGAGCAGAGCGACGAGCCCGAAGATGAAGAACATGAGGAGCATTCCTGAATGCTCAAAATCGTTCATGTGTGCTGGGTTCAAGACTCCATTAACAAACAGCTTGAGGTGGGGAGAATACAGAAGCTCAATGCACAAATCAATGAAAGCGCCGACTGTAATGACATACAGCTCCAAATGTTTCAGCTTCCCCTCGAACCCAGGCACCGGGTTCCACACCCGGACCCGGAAGGCCTTCGGGTTCGACACACGCCTGAACACACAACTCCACACATGCCACAAACCGACCACAAGAAAGAGAGTCCCCGGCAGAGCATGACCTTTGAAAGAACCCATAACTTTCTGTTATCTGCAACACAAACTATCCCCCTCTTATGTTTATCCGAATTGAATCTGTGACGAGCAATCAAGCCAGCCTCTTTCAGTGTCGACAGCCCTCCGGTGGATGATGCTACGGCGAAGGAAGTGAAGGATAGAAGCAGTTTCTGCAAATTCTCTCCTGCTGAATCAACTGGAGGCTTCTGGGTCAAAGAAGATATTCAGAGGAAACGTGTTAACTCCTGTAGCAAAACTGTTGTTGTTCAATGGGTTGACTTTCTTGGCTTCTTTCACAGAACTGAGCTAACCTAATGGGCGAAACAAGAAAAATAACTCTGTTTCTAGAAATTGTTGCATCAAGGTGGTCCTTATTCTCCCCCCCAAAGAAAAAATAAGAAGAAGACACAAGAACTCCCAAAGAGAAAAACAGTGGGCCCTTACAAAGTCAAAATTGCTCCACCACGACCGGAACTTTTAGTGAAAGAAAAATGGACAGTTTCCAACCCTCACCCTTCTGTCAATTCAATCCCTTTTTTCTTTATCCTTCTTTTTTTTCTTTTTCTTTTTCAAACGCTGAAACTTGCACCAAAGACCATCGACCCCGAGACACTACGAGGGACTCAAATTTACCGATCCATATTCCATACCCATTAATCTTTCTTCCTCGACGAATCTGAGTCGCAACAATTTTTTTTTTCCCTTTTCCTGAGAGCGAGAGAAAGAGAGAGAGCGGCAAGCAGAGAGCGAAGCGAGAGTCAACGCTGCATATGTTCGCAAGATAACATAGCCTTGACGGGGAATCTGTACGGAGCAGAGTGCAAAAGAGGGGAGGAAACGAAAGAGATGATTACATGGGCATCGAAAAGGAACGTACTTGCAGTGACAGAGAGCAGTGATTGGAGTTGGGGGGGTAGTTTCCCGACGCAACCGTGCGCCGAGCTCGCTTTCGTTTTGCCTCCTCCTCGAGAGCGCCCTGATCGTCTCATGATTACGACCCGAAAAGCCACGCCATCATCGCCGCCGAATCGCACGAGAACCCGGCACACACACACACACACACACACCAAAAAAAAAACGAATCTTGGAGAACTAAAAGCAAAAGGGAGTTTCAGAGAGAGAGAGAGAGAGAGAGAGAGAGAAGAGAGTTTAATAATGGCGGTACTGGTGGTGGTGGTGGTGGTGGGGATCCGGTCCTTGTCTGGAACGAGGAAAAGGGAAGAAAAGGAGAGGTCAGGAAGAGGGCTTCCTCCCTTATTTTTCCATGTGCTCCCATTAATTACAGGAAAACAACATCTCAAGGAAACGCTTTCTCTCTCACTAAAAAATATCCATAAAAAAAAAAAACCACCTGATTTAAGGATAATTACATAAATTATCCTTAAATTTTTCTCTTTGAAAAAAATTCATCTGATTTAGGAATCATTATATAAATAATCCTTAAATATTGACTTAGTGAATAATTTAATCCCTAAACTTTAACTTGTTGCTTAATATTTAGTCTTAAACTTTGATACATATATTTAATGGTTCGTTCCATTAGTATGAGTTTAGATATAATATTGAATATTTTTATATAATTTAATGATGAAATTAAATATATATTAAAAATTCATGCATTCAGGAACAACATTATATATTTAATTAAAATTTAAGATTCATATTGAATAAATTAAAAATTTAAGAATCACGTAGTATATTATGTTAAAGTGTAAGATTTTCAAATGATATAAATCGAGCTCAGTCCAACTCTTGGTCCCGAGAGCTCGATGACGATGAGATCCATATAATTAATGATCGACACGTTATAGATAATAATTTCGCCGGAAATAGTTGTTAAAGATTGGATTTTTCAATATTGAGAAGTGAGAGGATCTCTAGAAGTAGACGTTTGAGTTGACGGAAGATGTTGTTAAATGTCAAGAGATGGTGGGCCCGACGTTAATGGCGGCCGTCCGATTAGGCCTTTTTAGTCTCTCTTTCTTGATTGATGCGGGCGGTCCGCGTCACGTTGAGGTCGAACGCGACGTGGATGGCCAGATCGATCGACTGTCGTGGGGTTTTGTCTAATTCTCTGGGACCCACACAAATCGTAATATATCTCACGATCACTCAGGGATATTTCAAGGAGCGGCCCAGATTTATTGTTCTTTGATTCAACATCAACGGTCAGTGAAATTCGAGGATCCGATCCTCCGGATTCGTAAAATGTGCCCACGGTTTTGTTCGGCCGAGTCTAGCCACCGCTTTTTCTTTTTCTTTTTCTTTTTCCGGCCTCTTTTTACTTAAATTTTGCCCAGTGATTAAATGTATCTGTCCCCAGACAGATATCTTAGGTTGACAAGTTACAATGAACGTGACGAAATAGAAAACGACGCGATGCAATTCTCAACTTTGATTCGAGGTCTCTGTTGAAATTGTCATCTAACGTACAATTTGTGACCACTAATTGGAGCACACACTCATTCATAATTCCCTTAATCGTATTCAAATTAGCGGATTATGAAAGGTAGGTATCGTCCGCATGCAAAACTTAAGTAACGTGGATGACATTCATACTCATAGTTCATTGATAAAAAAAAAAACAAAAGAAAAAAGAACCGGTCGTATGAAGTTTTCTTCCATGAAAGACGGTGGAAAACACCGCTTGAGATGGACTGGGCGGAAAGCAAAAGTATTTGTCGTGAGGCATATGCGTGTTTCCATGGTGTCGTGTTCCCTGGTGAGGTCACACTTGGCGAGGCAATATACTAAAGCATGAATAAGCAAATTCGTCATGCGTCCAGCCTCTCCTTCTGAGGCATCAATCGATCCACTGAGAAGAATCTGAGGTACATGTGATTCCAGTAGATAGGAAAACATGGATCGTGATTCACCAGCGAAATCGTGCCCTGATCTGGGTCTATGAGACGGGCATCTTTTCACGTGTTGATACAGATAAATAGACGTGGGAAGCGGGTTGCTTTTCGAATATATACTAGACCATGACAGATTTATTGGTTCCCCAGAATAAATTAATGGAAATTAGTTCTTTCTTTCCATCTTCGTAATGACTACAAAAAAAAATTATCAGGGTGCTTCCCAGTTTCAGCAATTTCATACTTTCAGCAGCTAAAAGCCTAGCAGCTAAAAGCCTATTCATCATTGGCTTCCGATGGCAATTTGGCACCAGCAACACCAAAAAGCATGGACCGGGGAGGAAAACATAATCACTGCATTTTAACTATTGTTTGAAAGCACCGCAATAATGTAATTTTTTCAACATTGCCCTCTCTTCCGTTCTTGCACACGAGTCATTATAAAAATTGTCGTCTAGGAGAGCGAGTTTACCTTTTAAAACTTCTCCTAGAATTTGCAACATATCGAACGGCACTCTCCAAAATAACAGTTATTGCTCAACACTAAAGTTATTAGGAAGAAGTACATAAACGGAAGTGACTTCTAACCAGATGAATAATCGACAGAGTATAGTTTGCACTTCATCTTAAGTGCAAAGCAAATAGGAACAACCCGCGCATAGAACAAACAGAGGAATCAAATAAAAAAGGAACCCGCCCCAATGAAGGGATGACTGCCTAAGTGAAGCAGGAAATGTGGCTATCATGTCCAACTCAAGCTAAAAGCATCCTTAATAAATTATGTTTGTACCATGTTAGAAATTGATGTGAGGCACTTCTTAAGAATTTTCTTCTGTCAAACCCAGAGGTTGAAGAGTAGAACAGGTTTGCTGCACAGTCTCATCCATTCTCATCCATTCTCCATTTCCGCTGTTGGATGTTGAGTTTGTCCAATTGGCCCCTTAACCATTTCCCACGCCCTTGGATCAGTCCCTCCTGCCTCTTGATTGGCTCGTTCTTTGCTTTAAGTTGTTCCTCCATTCTCCTGGTCAAGCGATACCGATAAGTTCCAAATGCTAGTTGATACTACAACCTGAAAAGGCACGAATAAGTACATATTCTGAATAATAGAATTGCCTGGCTGATCCTCATGCTGAAAACCAATGAAGTTAACATGCCATTGTCGGAAGGCCTCCATAGAATCTCTCACACGTGTCTCCACATCAACCAAAGTGGTAGAAACAAGTCTTCATCAAACAGTCATCCATAGAACCTACCCAAAAACAATGAGATGGGTAGTCACGTGACTTAAGATGGATGACTACAGTCCAAAATCTTAGATGTTGTGAGCTTATATTTAGTTATTCTTTGTTCATCTGTTGCAAGGTCTAATGACATCTAATACACTCGTCCAACGATTATTTTTTTGCTAAATAATCATCCTACATCTGAACAGCCTAGACAAAAATCCTGCAGGGGAACCTATTTTTTTCTTAACAAAGAAATGCACCCACACACACACACACACATATCGTGCGAGACACGAAATAGGTATTAGATTCAAACAGCTCAATTTGACTGTATCCATTAACAAGTTTTGAAAGCCCAAAACTTCAGTATAGTCACAACACTTCTCCAAGGTCAACCTCAACATCACAACTATAGATCTGCTCACTTCGTCTCGACAAATAACCACACTTGTCAAGCATCCAGTGTCAACCTGAAAGCAACATCCAAGATGATCTAGTGTACAAAGTCCATCACAGTTACTAAACAATGCAAGACAATCTTCAACATGACAATAACCCCAAATCTAAATGTGAAAAAATATATTTCCTGGCAAAAAGATCAACAGATATATAGAAGAGATAAAGATCCTCTCTCAAAGCCTAAGCAATTCATCCACTATTGGATCCTGTTCAAGTTCTCCTCAACACAACTCTTGTCCGAATTATGCTCTATTACAAAAGAAATGTCTCCCACTTTTGACTAACCTGAAGAAACATCATAAGATAGCTGTACCATTACTAAACTGACTCCATATGTGGACCTCTTTCCCTCTGGTACACAGTTAAAAAGTGAAAAGTTGAGATTAACAGTGATTGCTATATTAAAGATTGCCCTTCCTCAGCTTTAAAAGCAGCCTTTGTTCGTTCTCTCTTCCTATGTCTATTTAGCCCAGTCTATATCCACAGCTGACAAAAACTACGTACCGATGCCTCACTATTGGCATCATTCTGTAAGTTTCATCCATGTATAGCTTCAAGAAACGCACCATATCCAGACATCTCGAACATGCTGCCATACTACGAGGTCAGATTCCTTCAGCAAGTCCCAAACTCTAATTTCAAGGGCACTAGCAATTTATAAGGTTCCAAGGCTTGTCATTTCTTCTTGAACTTGCCAAGTATACTTGAAGAGATGCATTTCTTCAAGAAACGCCAATTAGAATCATAAAATTCATGTGAACTAAGTTCGACAGCTCCTGTGATGGCAGAGTAGGACAACAGAACAACGAACAAGGTCACCAATGAGGGAACAGATATAGGTCTATTATGCTTCTCAAACAGCAAAAAGGAGATTGTGGCACTATTAGCATTTACTATTAAACAGAGAAAATTTGGAAAGAAATTATGCAATGACTAACTTTGATGTAAAGGGATGTGGACAATGGTATAATTCCAGAAGCTCTCACCAGCAAGTATCGAACCAAAGCAGCATCCAATGCAGCAACATAGCCCATAATTTATTCCTTGCTGCAGATTGCAGCAGAGGATCGACCTGATACTGCTGATCATTTGCACTGATATATGAACACCTGAGTCATTGGCTTTGCTATCAGGTTTAGCCTCCCCAACATCTCTTCATCGCTGTTGTATGGCTTGGAAATCATCTAGGACGATCATCTGAGTTTAGGAGTGATGTAAAGGAAAATCTGCACCATAGAACATGTTTTGTACACGTAAAAAACCATGAAATGGACATGTTTACCTGTTGACTTGATCACCAATTTCCCCAACATGCAGGACTCTCATTACCCATAATTAGCCTCAACCCAACTGCAAGCAGTGTCTTTAGATATCCCTCTTTCCTTCATTAACTCCCTCAGTTCAGTTACGTTGTCCCACTTTCCTGCATGTGCCAGTGTATTAGACAGAGCGACATACGCCCCGGGCCGACCCTCGGCATTCAACTTAAATAGTTCATTGGCTGCTACACTTGCCATCTCAATATCACCATGCAACCTACATGAGCTGAGCAAAGCGGCCCAAACATCAGAGTTGGGCTTTTCAGGCATTTTCATCACAAACTCCCATGCCCAGTTCAATCTCCCTGCACGTCCTAAGAGATCAACCATGCAGGCATAATGCTCCATACCCGGTTTCAGCGGGTAATCCCTCTCCATGCTCAAGAATATCTCATTGCCTTTAGCTACTAAGCCAGCATGGGCACAAGCAGAGAGTGCACCAAGGAATGTCACGGAATTGGGCTCAATTCGCTGCTCACGCATTGCACTGAAAAGAATGAGAGCTTTATGGGGATCTCCGTTCTTTCCGTATCCATCTATCATGGAAGACCATGTAAAGACATTCCGATTGGGCATACATTCAAATATGCTGCAAGCATCCTCAACTTTCCCACATTTGGAATACATATCTATAAGAGCACTGCCCATTTTCACATCAAGGATAAGTCCAGCTTTTACTAGTTGACTTTGGATTTGTTGACCGACTTCGTATGCTGCCATTACTGAACAAGACCCAATTACACTGGCAAAAGTAGATATGTTAGGTCGAAATGCCAACCTTTGCATCTCAATGTAAATCTCGAGCGATCTCTTTGCAAATTCACTCGACTTGCTGTAACCTTCGATCATGGCATTGAAAACCACGATATCTTTCTCAATTGTCTTCCTGAAAATCTCTTCCGCATCCTCGAAAGACTCTTCATTCATATATCCAGTAATCATCGAGGTTGAACAAATAACATTCTGTTCCAACATCATATCAAACACGGCCCTAGCATAACCAACCTTTCCATGCTTAACATATGAGTCGACCAGTGCTGTGTAAAGAACATCATCCGGTTCAGTGTCTAGTCTCAGTATCTGGGCATGAACGACCCCGGTAATTTTATACGGCAAGTCCACGTCCTGGGCCAGAGTAGACGCCTTCAAGATCATGGAGAAAGTATACCCATCGGGCCTCTCGCCGACAGAAACCATTCTGCGCACCAATTCGAAAGACTCTCCGACTCTCCGCTGCTTGACGCACCCGCCGATCATGTAGTTAAAGGCGGAAAGAGTTCGCTGTGGCATTTCGTCGAACACCGCGCGGGCATAACTGAGGCAGCCGCTCTTCAAATGCAGAATGAGCAGCTTGATGAAGATGTTGGTGTTGGGATTCAACCCGGTTTTGAGAATGTGGGCATGGATCTTTTGGCCGCGAGAAGGGTTGTCGGAGTTGATGTAGCGTTGAAGGGCGGAGGGCAGAGAGTCTGGCGACGTGTGCCAGAGGAGCTCTTGTGTTGGCGGGAAAAATGCGGTCTTTCCGGGCAAGTAACGAGAGTAAGATCTCGATGAGAATGCCAGCGACCGGAGGGAGGACGACGATGATCCGACATTTCTCATGATACCATTTGAGAGTGGCAATACAGCGTCGGCTGGGACGTGTCGGAAATGCTGAAGCGAAGCAACTGAAGGCGTCTGGATTTTCGGAGATGGTAGGGACGGCACTGCGAATTTCACTTTAAAAAGCGTTGCTCGCGTTCGCAACACGTTGTGATAATCATGTGATAATTAATTAATCTGTAAAATCCTTTAAGCAAGACGCAATTTATTTTTTTGTTGTTGTTTTTTTTTTTTTTTGGCTCGTATGCACTGACAATCTACTTACTCATCCCATCAATTAAAAAAAAAATCAGATGAAGAAATGTTCAAAAGTGGAAAGTACATTTGTCCTTATTAACAGGACCTAATTTCATGAATTTTGTTGATATAATATACTCTTTAGGCAAAATATTACAGAGGACTTACAATTTCCGTGGGACGCTCTATCTTGTGTTGTTGTACATAACTAATATTGGTGCACTTTTATGTAAGTATTAATATCGCATGTTTGGGGTGTAGAATTAGCCTTTGTCACAGCATCACTACAATTGCAAAGTGCTTTTTTAAATTTGAAAATGAGTGAAATCATGTTAGTTTGTGTGGAAATTTGAGTTGAAGTCATGTTGTGTGTTGACTTCGAATTACTCTTGGTAAATTCATCTTGTGTTTGAGTTAGGTTCTTATTTTTGCTTCGGAAATTGTTACATTAAGAGATAAGCCTCTTAAGGACCACGACCGGTTGCATTTCCCTAATTAACAACTTCACGAAAGCGTAGATATGTTAACATTTTGAAAAACTTCAATTGGAGGTGATTACGTGTCTGATAGGTCGATAGGATCTATTGACTTTACCCACTCTCATTATCAACACAGTCTCGCATGATGTACTTGGGCCTACTAATCTTCATTTTAAGTGGGTGGGTTTGTGTTGAGCAATATCGTAGATGAATTCAAACATATAACCTGATGATTCTTGAACAGATCTTTTGAGCAAGGCACGACACTTACTTAAACATTTTAACAAAAAGTCCCGTCAATTCCATGGCACTGTTTTTTTTCTCCAAATTACGTACGACCAATATATTAAAAAATGAAAAAAAAAATGTTTCTTTATCAGGGATTATTAAATATTCAGCCCGTTCGGTCCAATGATGCCCCGGAAAATTCCTGGGACGTGTAAAGAGAGAGAGAGAGATCCCACTGAAGGAGCTCTAGAAAAAGGCGACCGGCCGAGGAAAGGGGCGAAAATAAAAAAGCAAGAAAGACAAAAGAAATGAAGAAAAGGAGGGGACACGGTGAAGACGCGGTGAGGAAAAGTAGTCACGGGGGAGGCCATTTTCACGATCCCAAAACACGTTGTCCCCTTCCGTCAATGGCGACCTCCCCTACGTCCCCGCCTCGCGACCCGCGATTTCCCCGACCCACCCACCCACCCGTGGCAGCGGTCTCTCCCTGTCTCCGACGACCTTACCTCGTACGCATCTCTCGATCCTCTCGTCCCCTCCCTTTCCTCAATCTCCACGATGCTCGACAATCGCTTGGATATAACATGGGACCTCCTAACATCGTACGGTCCGAATTATAATATCACGAAAATTCCTATTCACCTTGTTTGTTTATAAATAGATCCATTATCCTAACATAATCGACTACATCCTACAACAACCGAGTAATATATACGTGCTTTAGATACATACAGACCTGTTTTATGCTGATTTTCTTGGTCATGTAAATTTCACGTGTACTGAATTCCATAAACATTGACTTAAAAAAGGGATGCGAATCTCGCGGAATCTTAATTCGTCAGGAGGGGGGGGTGGGGGAAAAATGTGATTTTTGGTGCGCGTTGGACTTGGCGGATACGCAAGAGAAGGTCGGGAGTCTCTCTCGATCGCTATGCCATCTTTCATTTTCTACCAACGTAGGGAGAGACGCTGACGTGGGGGAGGGAGGGGAATTTCACTGGTTTTGTCGAAGCAAGCCGGGGTCTCGGCCCCCACCCCCACCCCCCCGCGAGTCTCTTTCCCTTTCATGCAGACACGAAAACAGTTGTCCATCTTCGCAAGCAGCTCCTCCTCCATTTTATAATCATCATCTTCTTCTTCATCTTCATCTTCGTCGTCGTCGTCGTCCTCACTCGTCGTCATCATCGCACCACCCCCGCACCAATCTCTCCCCTCCACCATTCTCTCTCTTTCCGTGGCGCCTCCCTCCTCCGACGCGCGCGTCTCGGGTCGCGTGAAGTTCGATCTCCGGTGCGGCGTCGGGAGCGCATCTCCTCCTCCGGCTCCGTCTCCCGGCTCGGTGCCCGCCGGCGTCCTCGGGATTCATCGGGATGCGAATTCCCTGCTCCCGCCGCTCTCCGTCCTCGAGCTCTCCGTCGTCGAGGCGCCGCGCGATTGGTGCTGCGGATTCCGCGATTCCGCCTCGCGAATGAGCGATCGGGGTCGCTTGATTGGCCGCTGCCCCCGCGCGGAGATAGAATTCGGATTTTGAGGAGCGGAAGAATTCTGGGATTTCGGGGAATTCCCCGCTTTTTATTTTTATTTTTAAAGTTTTTTCTGGGGGGTTGGAGGAGCGATGTCGAAGGTGGTGTACGAAGGTTGGATGGTCAGATATGGGCGGAGGAAGATCGGCCGGTCGTATATTCACATGCGGTACTTCGTGCTGGAGCCTCGGTTGCTCGCTTATTACAAGAAGAAGCCTCAGGATAATCAGGTTTTTCCTTTTTCTCCTTCTCTCGCTCTCTGTCTGTGTTGCGATGGCGTTGAGCTGGTAATCTCGTGACTGGTATTGTTTCGGGGATTGTCTGCTTGAGAAAAAGCAGGCATAGGATGCTGGATATACAGAGACACTGCACGTGTGACATGGTTGTTAGTTGTTAGTGTCAGAAATAGGAGCAGCTAGTTGAGAGGCGTGCGCTGGGATTTGATTAGGAGCGCGTATGTTAAGAGGAGGGGAGACTCTCTGGGAAGTCTTGGAGTTCTTCTTCGGGCACATTGACAATTCTTCAGTATTTCAATTCTATTCGAGCATGTATTGTTCTCTGGTGGGCACGAAATGTTCTTTTGAGCAGGGAGTGCTTGTTTTGCTTTATTAGGTGCCGGTCAAGACGTTGCTGATTGATGGGAACTGTAGGGTGGAGGATCGAGGCTTGAAGAACCAGCATGGGCTCGTGAGTTGGCTCGATCATTTAATCACTCTCTATCCCTTATGTTTGTGAATGTGCTGCAAGCCTGTAGGTAACCTGTAAAATGAGAAACACGATCAGCTTTGTATGCTGTTCCAAACAAATACAAATGAAAATAAAAACAGATCCATCGTTTCAACTGCACTCGTAGGCATAGTCTGTTGCAGAACAAAATACTGCGAGAACAAAGATATATTGGCCTTTGTGCAGTACTATGGTACTCTCTACTCTATCTTGGGCCACACTCTCTGAAATGTAGGATAGAATGTGAAGGGAATCATCTGTAGCAATAGCCTTCAAAGTAAATGAAATTTTCGTTGCTTCTCTTAGAAATTTGCGTGAAGTGGTAGGCTGTTTAAGTTTTGTTAGCGGGACATGGGAATATCTCAACATGGATTTGCTGTATAGGAAACAGGAGATGAATGGCACACTGAAAAAGCATCGACACTGGGCATGAAAATGCAAACTTGCGCACGCTATCATCTTGGTGAAAATGCAAACTTTTTCTGGGAAATGAGGGCCTGATCTGTAGACAGTTCATTGGTGCCATGTAAGTGATCAGCTTGGAAGATCTTTAGAGAAAGAGAGAGATTGAGAGAAAGAGGGGCAAGAGGATTCAATGGTAACGAGAAGCATAAAACCTAGGGTGACCTCCTTTAGTATTTATATTACATGACAACTCCACAAATGACAATATTACCCTTTCAATGGCTTCAGGGCAACTAAAACTACATTACAACAGTACATATTCTAAAAAAAATTGGTGTTGTGCTAATTTTTTTGTGTATAGAACTGTAACTTGTGCCAGAACCATGATTTTTCTACCAGTGCGAATACACTATGTTTGTATTGATCCGAGCTTTTAAATTTTATCAAGGATTTATAATTCTGCAATATCGCTGTGAAATAAGTAAGTTTCTTTTAATCAAGATTACTGGATATTGTAATGTATGGATTGCCAAATGAGTGACATTGCAATACTGTGGATCACTGTTGCTGTCCTCTTCTTTTAAATGTCACGCCATGCTTGCTGTTTTTTCGAAAAGAAAATTTAATCAAAGGAAACTTTTTGGCTATATAATGGATATACCATAGCAGATTGATTCATATTTTTGATTTGAGTACCTTTCATACGGATTCGGTCATTCTGCTGCTAATATTTTGTTAACAGTGCTTTTAGCATGGCGTAAGTGAATATTGTCAACGACTTATCATCTTTAGGACAAGTGGCCATCATTTTGTATAATTGATATGATTTAATTTTTACTGACAAAATATATAAGAGTTCATACATGATTGGATGTCCTATTCTAGTGAGCGTGGTGATAAATATCCTCAAATAGGTGGCAAGTGCTTCTCGTTATCATTCTGTACATGGATTTGGGGGTTTGGGCAGGGGTTGGGTGGCGTTGATTAGGGGGAGGTGTGGTTTGGATGAGTGGTGCATATTCATGTGCCAAAATGCTGATATATGAAATGTTCTTTAATGTACCTATGTAATTTGCAATATAATAGTTTTCATTTTGTGGCCTTTCTTTACAGATGGTTTATGTATTGTGTGTTTACAACATGAAAGAGAAGCACCATCGTATTACGGTAAGCATTTTACTTTTCTAAGGAGATATATCTTTCTATTTAACTTCGGCAATGATTGACAATGTTTGTAATTAGTTATATCTATACGAAACAACGGAGATTAAGAAGGACCTTTTTATTATAGGTCAATGGCTTCTCTATACTTTCTCTTGTCATGGTCCTGGCAACTCATTTTTCAGTTTTCACTGAAGGTTTGAATTGTGGATTTGAAGCCTTATTTATTTTAATCAATTTATGGAATCAAATTGAGGATTGTGTGATTTAGCAACAAATTCTTGAATTGATTAAGCAGCACTAATCACATAATTGACTATTAGTTTCGTTAGTCTGTCATAATGTATTTTTTAAAATTGCAGCTGGTGTCGAAATCAAGAATCGTACTGATAAACTTAATTTTTTTAGACTACAAGGAATTGAACATATATCACCGATGCGTCTTTCCATGTAAGGTGTACAAGTGTTAGACAATTATCATGAACTCAGTTCTTGTATTGTACTTTTTGAACGTTTGAGAACTGCATAAAACTTACAGCATGAATTTGATGGTGCATGTTATCCACGTTGCTGATCAACCTCACCTTCTCACCTAGGAAGCAATTCATTTTTTTTTTTTTTGACTGTATACATTTTGGAATCTTAGCTTGATTAATTTCTTAGGCAACTGTGTAATGTGTGTTATGTCCTTAAAATTTCAGCTTTATCTAGCTGTGTGGTGCAATATATAGTATTAGTGGGAACTATTAATGAAGTGTGGTTATCCAGCCTGCTCAATGCTTTTGTTTCAGATGGCAGCATTCAACATTCAAGAGGCATTGATCTGGAAGGAGAAAATTGAGTCAGTTATTGATCAGGTCAGTCTTTGGTCTTGGACCATGGTCGTAGATTGCCCCTTTTCCTTGGGTTTTATTGTCAGCCCTGGTTAACAAGTGATGATGTCATACTAGAATCAAAATCATTTCAGAGATTAGGTTTTCATTCTGCAAAACTCATTTCTTTAGTTCCTCTATGCTATAGGAGTTCCCTGAATTGTTTGAAGTATGTTGTATATGCATTCCTTTTCAGCGATGAGTTCTTTGACAATTTGCGAAGCTTGTTAGTTTTGGGCTAGGATAATTATATAGGGTGATAATCCATCATTCTCAGTCCTTAGCATCATAGAAGAGGTAAAAAAAGTTGGAAGAGAGTGATTATGTGAAAAACTTTGTCTGAGCAAAGCCCATTCTTCTCTATGCTCTTGCCCTTCTGTGGGAATATTCTTTTCTTTACATGCTTTGCTTTAGGCCCCGTTGTTCCATAATATTTGAAATTAGTGAATGAGACACGTGAATGTGTGCCTAATCCCAGAAAATTCTGTCAAATCCACATAATGTCAAGATTCAATATTGCTCTATGCCCATCTGCTTGTTGCATTGAATTGGCTATGCTTGTTTGACTCACACAATGCCGATCCGTGCAGCACCAGGAGTCACAAGTGGCCAATGGTAATAAATATACCTCTTTTGAATATAAATCTGGGATGGGTAATGGGAGGACTGCTTCTTCATCGGACCATGAAAGCCAGTAAGTCATTGGTTTCCTTTTAGTGTTTGGATGGTCATGCTTAGGTGGATGCCCTTGTGGATGCTGGAAGGCTTATTGTGAATAGGATTCTGCTGATGTCTATTATCATGAAATGTGAAACAAGTTTCATGAGACATGCTAGTTTGCTGCATTTAGTGAGAACGCTACCTCCTATGTTTTATTATCTTTGAGGTTCTTGATATGTTTTCTGCACTTATTCTTTTGGACTCATATATTCACTAGACTAGAAAATTGTACTTTTTGCCATCAAAGGGACTCCGGTCAAAAGAACTTCTTTCTTTCCGCCTCACATCATCTCATCTTGTCAGGGAGGCTAATTTCAGGTATAGAAGAAACAGAGGGCATTAGTTACTTTTCAACAATTTGATGTAGCATCTCTTCAAGTGTTTCCCCCAAGGGAGATTTATCTGAGAACTAGTTAGTTTCATGTACTTATGATTCCTAATGGTTGAATCAGACTTGATCTTTCTGGCTGCAAATAGATTAACTTTTGTGACGCCCTTCATTCTTTTTTCTGTTGTAATCAATTATGTGGTCAGTTGATAGTTGTGTACAGAACTTTAGATTGCCGAGTCTTGATTAATTAGTGTTGATCTTGCTCTTCCTGTTATATCTTATTTAGGTATAGCGCACAGGAAGACGAAGACGATGCTCGTCCTAGTTTATCACGAAGGACAACAATTGGAAATGGTTGATTGTCTTTTCTTTGCTCACTATAGTTTCTTTGTTAATTTTCAGGTATATCTAACCGTCTTTGTGAATTTAGCAGGTCCTCCAGAGTCGGTCTTTGACTGGACACAGGAACATGATTCGGAATTATCAAACCAGGATAACAATAATCAAGCATTTTCTAGAAAGCATTGGCGTCTTCTTCAATGTCAAAATGGTACATGTTCAAATTGTATACGTATACATTCATATGATGTTTGCGTACTTTCATGCATGTGCCCCTTTGCTACCACACGCAGTTGTTATGGTTCACTGCCTTATTTGAAATTTCTCCTCTGTGTTCTTTGTTGGGACATTGACAGGTCTTCGCATTTTTGAAGAGCTTCTTGAAGTCGACTACCTTGTATGAACCTGTCCCTTTTCTCCTCCTATAGAAACCTTAGCTTGAAATTGCTTCTTTTTTTGATCCATGTAAGTTTCTGTGTTATATGCTGTTTTAGGGCACATTCTTGATTTAGAATGTCTTTTTGCAGCCAAGGAGTTGTAGTAGAGCAATGAAGGCTGTCGGAGTTGTAGAGGCATCTTGTGAAGAAATATTTGGGCTTGTAATGAGCATGGATAGCACCCGATTTGAGTAAGTTTTCCTCCTCATTATATCATCATTATGTTAAGGACTTTATAGCTTCACTGTTTCATTATCTATGACGAGAATTTATTTTTGAAACACTGAGCCCTTCATTCTGAGTGAGCAGCTGTTAATGTTGCGGACCATTTTTTACATTCAAGTTTATGTACAGCATAGATGACCCAGAAAGTCTGAGATGACTGGGAGAAGAAAAATCTAATGTGTGTTACTCATATCAACATGCTAATGAGGGAGCCATTCATAGGGCATGAATATTAGTAGAGAAAGATAATTTATCTTGAATAAACTTGAGCTGTTATTTTGGCTATTAAAGAATCATGGAAGTGTGAATTAACAGCTATGGCAAGTTACCTAGGCATGGCTCTGTGAATTTAATCTTCATCCTTTATTCTACTTGTCTTTACCCTTGCAGGTCAAATTAGTTTGAACTTTCTTTCTGTTCATCACCGTTTTGAAGTTCTTGTTCTTTTTTGGCCCTTGTGCAGGTGGGATAGCACCTTCCACACAGGTAGCTTAGTTGAGGAAGTAGATGGACATACAGCAATACTGTACCATAGACTTCAGCTAGATTGGTTCTCTACGTAATTTTCTATCTAAATGATAGTCTCCTCCTCTTTTGTGTCTTTTGAGGAATTCTTGTTATTTCCTTTTTATTGCTTAATTGATTGTGGGTTGAATCCTTACAAGATAGAGTTGAGTTGAGACTGATCAATGCTTCCTTTCTTGCTCTTGCTTTGACATTAGGATTTATAAGTAGTCCCTTCCCCTGTACTGTTATTTGGCGTAGTTTGATCGTAGATAATGAGAAATTTATTTAAACATCTTTGTATGTATGGTTCGAGAGAATTCTCAAACTATACGACAAGTTATCTATTTATCTTCCATATTACATAAGCTGGTCATTGCCACAGCTTTTATGAATGTGGCAAGTAGTTTCCAGTAATTTGCCAAGCATCTCAAAAGGCTGCTGTCCATTCCAAATGCCATTTCTCATATTAAGAAGTTAGTGTGCTCTTTTGATACTAAAAAACAGAAGGGAGGTTAGAGTGCTCTCGTGCTGGATCGTATTGTTCAGCTGGGCCAGCTAGCTGTTTAAATGGGGCTTATATGTGAGTATGCACAATACTATCTAGTAATATTGAAAAAGACAACAAAGAAAGAAATTCCAAACCATGTATTGTTGCTAATAGACTACGGAGGTTGAATTTTATCTTTTTCATTGAATCTCTTCTGTGAACAACCGTAAAAGGCTGCAACCTCATTCACTATATCTATATGGTTTCGGTGTTGGGAGTCTGCCTGAATTGATGCCCGTAACTTTCTCTATATAGAATGTAAGTGGTATCTAAGAGATGGATTTCACCACGTATAGGAGTTGAGGAATCCCGATAATTAAGGTGAAGGACATCGTAGTGTTTGCACTGTCATGAAATGTATTTAAGTTGAAAATGTTAGACTGAATTGATGACCTCCCTCCTTAGAGCATGTGAGCTCTCTTTGGAGAGGGTGAAAATGTTCTTTTATTTTCTAATATCTATTCAATAGATTTTTCCCGATAATTAACTGGGAATGTTGATGCGACAGAACTGCGTGGAGTCTTCATTTATCATAGTAATTTTCAACTTATGTTGAGAGTGCTTTTTGGCCTACAGTTCAGCAATATTTTGTGGTTTTTGGGGTCGACATCTTATGATATGATATTTGTATTTTTACAGTTCTTGTAGTGCTCTTTGCTTGCTTCTTATCAGGGCACGCGAGATGTTTTTGTTAATTTCAAACAATGTATCTATTTAGACCTAGTCTTGATAACTTCTGTCAAGGACATGGGCTGAGTGGAGAAAGTGCCTTTGCTCCTTGATATGGTTGGACTTTGTTGTAATAATGACTCTTCCAATGCACTTGCAGGTTTGTATGGCCTCGTGATCTTTGTTATGTGCGCTATTGGCGACGAAACGATGATGGAAGTTATGGTATCACTTCCCCTGCTAAGCTTGTTTGAAATCTTTGTTTATATTTCAAATGTTTTCCCTGCTAAGACTAGGTCCGGCTTCTTGTGTTTGCTATTTGGATTTTGTTTGCTATTATATTGTGATTTTACTACTCTTGACAATTCGTTTCTTTTTGCAGTTGTTTTATTTCGTTCCAGGGAGCATGTAAACTGTGGTCCACAGCCTGGATGTGTGCGGGCACATGTTGAGAGTAAGTTTTTATGTTATTTTTCTTGATGCAGTTGGAAATGAACTATGGACAGCTTCTTTACTTTAAACTGAGAACTGAACTGCACTTTGTTATGTCAAACATTTATCTGTACATGCAGGTGGGGGATTTAATATCTCACCCTTACAACCTCGACATGGGAGACCAAGAACTCAAGTGCAGCATCTCATGCAGATTGATTTGAAAGGATGGTTGGTGGGTTATTTTCCTTCGTTTCAACAACATTGTCTTCTTCAGATGTTAAACAGCGTCGCTGGTAAGTCTCCATCCTCATAAATCACCTTTTACAGTTTTGAGCTTTTTACAGCTTAGTTATGATTTTTTGGTGGATTGGTATCTGCATCAACACACTGATCACCTGAACAGTGGAAACTGTATATTAAAATTTTCCTGTCATCCTTACGCTTCTGTTTGTGTTCATTTCGATTATAATGATGGGGCAAATTAGAATATCTACCAGATTAAACATACTGAAAAAGATTATTGGGCTGTTGAATTTGGTAATAGTTTTTTGTGAATGCTTCATTCACAGTTTGCTTTGATGTTTATGCCTTAGGCTAGGGGGTAGTTTAAAGAAGTCTGAATGTAAATGAGTTTCCTTATTAGTACTTGTTGTTGGGTTGCAGAACTTGGCAACCTGTTTTTAATCAATCTCTTTGCGAACTAGTTGCTTCTTTTGGGAAGTAGAATAACTATAACACTTCTTAAATTTCTAAATCTGTTTATTTAAATAGTTTTGACATTTCTGACTAAAATAATTGGTCCAATTTCTTGTTGAAATCAGGGCTACGCGAATGGTTTGCCCAAACAGATGAAAGAATTCCTCCTCCCCGAATCCCAGTGATGGTTAACATGACTTCAGCCTCTGTTTCTTCAAAGGCTCGAAAGCTGCAAGGTTCTTCTCATTCTGGTCCATCTCTTGAATCATTGAACTCTGGTAGAAATTCTGTGATGATGGATGAATACTCTGATGATGACGAAGAGCAAGGAGCTGACACAGAACAGGAGGTCAGAACTTGTTTAGTGGGATGAATTTTGTTACAGTCATGACGTTTGCATTAACTCTATTTGAGAAATATTTTCAGGCAAGCTCCACTGGGATCGAAAGTGATATCAAGAAAAATGGTGCCTATCATTTTCATTATTTATTTGCCAAGAATGTTGACTGTAAAACAAAATATTTGACTAATTGAAGTCTATGCATGATGGAAGCAGTGGTCGAAGAACAAGGAGACCAAATTGACTTATCATGTTTTACTGGTAATTTGCGGCGTGATGATCGTGATAAGGCTCGTGATTGCTGGAGTATTTCTGATGGAAACAACTTCAAAGTTCGCAGCAAGCACTTCTGCTATGACAAATCTAAGGTATTCATTTTGTTGATTATTTACTCATGTTACTTCTTTTCTTTATTTCACGGGTTAGCACTTTGGAGGCCTTCGATTTACTTGCACTCATGGCAGTGTGGCTGTGAAGATTCCTGCAGGTAAACATTTGATGGATCTTGTTGCCGTTGACTGGTTCAAGGACAAAAAAAGAATGGACCATGTTGCTAGACGAAAAGGATGTGCTGCACAAGTATGTGTAAAGCTACATTTTTTGCTTCTTTATCCCTGACGTTTAAGCTGCTAGAGTTATCTTGTTTATACAACTGTGTTCTGTCTATGCCTCTAAACTCAGAGCCAACGCATAAGTATAAACCGACAATTTCTCCAGATCCATTTACTGAACTACCCTGCCACTGTTATTGCTGTCTGACTTTGTTGAATTTACTATTAAATCAAAGGTGTAGGACTGGCATTTGACAATTGTCATGCTTGTTCCAGCTGACCTCAGCTTATGAGTAGAGCTGGGTTCTTTGTATTTGGTGTGGGGAAATGTGGACCTGAGTAACTTTTCATTTCTGCCAGAAAAGTTTTAATTGACGCTTATGGATTTACTTGAATATTAGATATATAGGTCGTTTAGGTCAAACATTGAGTACCCATATGACATTCTTATCCCACTCAGAGATCTGTGTATCTCATTGGGTTTGTAATCTCATTTCTGCAATGTGCATTTGCCGTTTTAAATTTCCTATAACAGGCACATAATGAAATGTAAGACACGGAATCACAAATAGAGTCAGTGCATACACCGATCAACAATGCGAGCATACTAAATTAATTTTTTTAAAAACAAAGTTTTAGCGCAATGAACTGGAAGAACAGACAATGATGAGATGTCTTGTAAGCTACTTATCCAACTGATGGTTTAACTGTTGTGTACATTCCTAAGTTTGTCAGTCAAATGGAATTTTAATAGGTTTGTGCCCTTTCAGTATTGCTCAAAGACTGGCTGTATTCTATTGTCTTCAATCTATGATTTCTGATATCTATATGTCCATTTTATATGGAAAAAAAAGAAGAAGATATATCACCTGAAATATGATGTTCTAAAGTCGTATTCGATATTAGTATTCTAGAGAAATAATATAATATTCAGTGTGCATTTGTTAAGTGGAAAATGAAGGATTTGGAAAATATTTTCCTAAAAACGATCGCTCGGATTGCTTACAAATAATGAATGAAATGGAAAACATTTGCTTACAAATAATGAATGAAATGGAAAACATTTTTCATTGTCCACAAAAATGTTTGGACATAAATTGTTATTGATAACGAAAACATTTTTTATTGACTAATTTGAAGCAATAGAAGCGATTATTTTTAGGAAAATGTTTTCTAAATCATTCATTTTCCACGCAAAAAATGGCATATCGGTTAGCTCACATTGTTTCTTGACTCTACGTGGCAAATCAACCCAGAGATTCGGTCACAACCAATCTAACTGAACATTAGAAGACAGTCCTAAATCAGCTCAAATTCTTTTGTGGGGCTTGTCCCTTGTCTTTGGTAACTCAGATTTTCCTATAACAATGAAATGCTTCCTGCAACATTAGTCAATGTGATTGATACTGATACTTGTAATTTGGTTACGTGTTTTGTGCATTTTGTATCCGAAGGATTTTTCCAATACCGATGGTTAATGTCATGGGTTATTATCCCATGAAACTATCTCCCTGCTTAATCCTAATTAATGTCATAATGCACAAGGTTTGCATAGTAAAAGTTTTGGGGAGGGTCAGATATGTAGCCTACCTCCCTGCATAGCATGGAAGTTGCGTTTGTGACCTGAACACGTAAGTTGGATGAATTGTGTACATGTGAGTAGGTAAAATGTTGCCTGCTTATCAAGCAATTTGTCTATTATTGGTTGTATCATAAAAATAGCTAGATTTTGTTGGCCTCTTACTGCATTTATATGAGAGTTGAGCATACTCTTATTGTACAAGCAGGTTGCTTCAGAAAAAGGGCTTTTCTCTGTGGTCATTAATTTGCAAGTAAGTTGCTCCTCTTAAACGTTTTCAGTTCAAAAGTTTGGATGCCGGTTCTGGGTAAATAAGTTAATTGTGTGCTCCCACAGGTGCCTGGGTCTATGCATTACAGTATGGTGTTTTACTTTGTAACAAAGGAATTGGTATCCGGATCCCTATTGCAGCGGTTTGTAGATGGCGATGATGAATTCCGTAATAGTAGGCTGAAGTTGATCCCTTCGGTTCCCAAGGTACTTGCCCCAGTTTCTTTTATGCCAAGATTGATAGTCAGAACTCGTCTGATACTGTTTGAGGCTCATTCTGCATGGTGAAACTCATGCTAGCCATGAAATGGGGAATTGGTGGATATTTTGTAAATATTTGTCTAAGAAGCTTGTAGACTATTGTTGGCTTATAATTGAATTTTTTAGCCAACATGACCCTGGAGCTCTGTCAGTTAAGAGCTGTTTCTTTCTTATTTATTATAGCAATTGAGTCAAATACGTCTGAGTCAAATGTGTCTGTTGATGTGGATTGGACAGGGTTCATGGATTGTGCGACAGAGTGTTGGAAGCACCCCCTGTTTATTGGGGAAAGCAGTTGATTGCAATTATATTCGTGGCCCCAAGTACTTAGAGGTAAGGAATTTTCTTTATTTAGTTATAAGTTGCTTCATAAATTTTTCTGAAACCAGATATATGAAATTATCACGTCTTTCTGTAGATTGATGTTGATATTGGTTCTTCCACTGTTGCTAATGGAGTATTGGGGATTGTGATTGGAGTTATCACATCGCTGGTGGTTGACATGGCGTTTCTTGTACAGGTATGTCCTGTCTAGGATATTGGACTTTTAGTACTCTTTCTTTTGAGTGTGTTTTTCTTGTCTTTCTGGGTTATGGCCTGGTTTTGTTCTTCTTCTTCTTTTGGTTGGGAGAGCTGAACTGTCTATGAGTCCGAAGGTCTGACTACACATATCTGTACATGCATGTGAGCGCCTCTGCTGAGTCTGTCCGTCAGGCATGCATAGATGTATTTCTGCTGGGGTTGGGGACACGTTTGCAGCTTGCCAGTTTAGAGCTTGCTTACGCATGACTGACAAATTGATGATGTTATATTATATGGTAATTAGTTATGGTTCCATGTCGAGCTCTGAGAAGTAGTTGCATTGTCTGTGAAGTTTAAAGAAGTTAAACATGATTGGTTTAAAGACAATTTTTTTTTCTTGCTTAAGATTTGCTGGCCGAAATAAATGTACATATCTTCTGAATTTCCTGTCTGTACTCCTCTCCATGTTATATCTTCTTGTGGTGCACATTCTCCCATAATAAAACATGAGAGGATATGATTGAGATGACTCAGATTGCCAAAAAAGGAAAAGGGAAAATATAGTCAGTTGAGCTCAGGTATGTTCTAGGTTTGTTTGATCTTTTTCCAAATGATTCAAGTGATTTGGATGGTTAACATAGATAGACTCAACAATCTCTCTCTCTCTGTTTTTTTTTTCTTTTGGAGAGAGAGATTTGTCTTTGGTATAATGGTCTGAATGTCCATGTCTGCATCTGTTGTTAGTACGGGCTTAAGACGGCATGAAGTTCATTCCTGGAGGTAGTAAGGGTGAGAACTGGGACGATTCAACTATTTACCAGGAGAATTGGCATAAAGCAGATTTTTTAATGATGGATGGATTTGTAGCTAGAAATATAAATCAACTCCTGACCTTGAAAGGTAGAGGGAAAGTTTGAAAGAGGTTCATGATTTGAGGAGATTAGTTCAGGTTTTGAACACTTACCTATAGGAATTTTGAGGCTGGTTCTTGGATGCTTTTGGCAGCTTTCCTTTTTTTGTCTAATGCCGTTTGTCTTTTACTATTGTCACTTCAAATAAATACAATCATCTTAAGTGTTAGAAGAGCAAATAAGAGAAAAATTGGATTTCATTTGAAGGATTAAATGACAAAAATTAGGGTACCGACTTGCTATGCTACCGGCTGATGTGTTACAATCTGCGTTATGATTTTGCATTCATTTTTTTGATAGTTTTTATAAAGTTGAACAATCTGTCTAAAGTAAAATGGGTTTTCCCTCTTAGAAAACCAGCTAAATGCTCAGGGGTTATGTTCCAGGGGTAGAAGTGTCCTGCCGACTGACTTTTCATGTCTATATGTTTCTTTGAGGAATCTTGACTCTTTGATGTGATATCATGCAACAGGCTAACTCTGCTGATGAATTACCTGAGCGACTAATTGGGGCAGTACGTGTTTCCCACATAGAGTTGTCTTCTGCAATTATTCCAGAACTGGATCCAGAAACCTCTTGACAATCCAAAATACTTGTACAGAGATTTTTTTCAACTAGAAGATGCATGTACGCTATTCTTGAGTCTATCGCCTCTTTAACATTTTATTGTTTTTGTCGGACAGCTCTTATTTCTTTGACTTAAATCCTAATACAGGATTTTGGGCAGGACATGGAGCTTTCCAGCAAGCTTGGCATGGTGATCTGTAAAGGTCTGAAGCTTCCGATTCTTCTCGTTCCCTCGAGGACTCGCAGACATCAGTCATGCAATCCTTTTCCTTTGTAGATAAGCAATTGGGGATCGGCACTTCAATTCTTTGAGTTCTTTCTTTATAGATTGCGAATGATCCAGTGACTAAGGTATTACAAGGTGCAACGAGATTATCTCCTCCTTTCGTTTTCCTTTCTAATACAGTTCAACATGTTCACACCCCACAAATTCTTCTCTGCGCCATTGGTGTATATTCCTCAATTATAGTTAACACTTGACATATTTTTTAAGTTTGCATTTGCAAATTACAGGCATATCATATCCATTATCCAAAGACCTAATTTGCATTATGTGTTTTCATCTTATCGCTATATCTACCTCTTATCGTTGGCTATATCAACCATATCTATGTCTACAAAGAATTACCCTTGTTGTTTAAAGGTGCGTTCGGTTTATCTATCAGATGGGACTCTGAGCCTCTAAAGTCCCTGACAAAGACAAAAATTAGGATGTTTGGCAAGATTTTTTGGATGACTTTGGAAATTGCCAGTATTGGCGAAGCTAAAAGTTCGCATTGGTTAACTGGGCTTAGGCTTTCAGCAATTTTGGAAGGCCGGTTTTAAGGAAAATGAAATATTTTTCTTCCCAAATTGCCCCACTCGAGATTGTTTATCTTCTCCCTGTGGATTTGGACTTTGGAGAGGTAGAGCTAGATGGACGCTAGCAAGGGGTTGTGCGACGTGTCACCTAGGGTCGGCGGCCTCAACGACCTGTTGCTTGGCTCGCACAACGTTGAAGTCCAAATCTAGCGCCTAGCTCGTGCGAAGCTGGAGTACATATTTGGTTCGCTTGAGATTGCACTACCTTGGTGTCACCTCATATGAGGTTGCGCGACCTCTGCGATCCTTACCTAGGGTCACATTGACCGTTGAAAGGCCAAATCTAGGAAGCTTGATTGTCAAAAAGCTAGATGTGGGAAGCTTGAGGTTGGGCGACCTCGGCGTTGCTTCCATTGAGGTTTTGCGATAGTTGAGCTTCACAGATGTTCTAGCCTAAGCTTTTTTGCAACAGTCGAGCCTCGTCGAGCTCTGTTTGCCTTGCCTGAGCTCTACTCTTATGGTTGACAAGATTTGCTACAACAAGGGTTGCTGATCAACGCTTGCTTGGCCAATAATCGCCCATTGTTGATGCTCGCTTGTGGTCACCGCTGCCCTCTCTGTCTTTAGTTGTTGAGTTATTGTGCCATGCGGGATGATCGGTGCTAATCAAATCGTCATATTAACAATTTTCAATAAAAATTGATAGAAATGATTACACTGACAAATGTATGAAGATTTAGGACAAAATTAGTCAAATTGAAAAATTTTAAGATTGAATTGACCGGTATATAATAGATTTAAGATTGTTTGGACAATTATTCTGTTCAATTATCATTAACCTAAAATATATATTCGTAATCATGTAGGCAAACAACACTATCTTTGCATTTGATTAAAGCAAAAAGAACAAGACTATCTTTGCCCAAAAAGGAAACCGAACTATCTAATTAACGTTTCACGTAAGATATGGGACAGATGTCAGATGCAATAGTTGGATTCCAGTACATATTGTTTGTGCATAACAGCAAGATGGAAATGGGCCTTGCAAGCCATTATGATTCTCTTTAATGCATCTTGACGGGTGTTTCCCCCTCCGAGTGCTCGACTCATTCATAGAATCAAAAGATTACATTCAGCAACCTTAGTGATTGCTAGTCTCCTTTAAGAGAGCATCCAGAGCAGCACTTGAGCTCGCCGGAAAACTATGCCCAAACCGAGACCGGAGCTCCATAGCTCTGATCTTAACGTCTTTATCCGCCATTAGCCTCTCAATTCCCTTCACGAAATCACTATTCGTGACGAACTGGGATGGGTCCTCACAGACCTTGTACCCAATCTTCAAGTGCTCCGTGACCCACCTGGCGTTGTCGTATTGGTCGCCTTGAATCGGGCATGCCAGGAATGGGACCCCCTTCAAGATGGCCTCAATAGTAGAATTCCACCCGCAATGCGATAAGAAGCCACCGGTCGATGGATGGCTCAGGATCAACAGCTGCGGAGCCCATCCAGTTATTATCAAGCCCTGGTCGCCCACTTCATCGTCCATCCCATCTGCGAAGTGCCCCGGATCAGGCCCGCCTGAATTGGGCTGGACCACCCAAATGAATGGCCGTGCAGACTCTGCCAATGCACCGGCCAGACCTCTAGACTCCTCCGGGGTCAAGCTCAGAGTACTACCGAAGGATATGTAAAGCACCGAGCCGCGAGGTTTCGAATCCAGCCATCTGGTGACGTCATCCTCGGTGATGCTGGATTGCCCATTCCTCCTGACTTCACCGTCGGTGACCACGGCACCATCGTCAGACTTCCAGTACATCTCCGGCAACAGTGGGCCCACTCCCCATGCCGGTTTCTTAAATTGGTTCGCCAGGTAGTCGAGAAACGGGCGCTCCAGATCGTCGAACGTGTTGAAGATGAGCCCGATAGCTCCGTCCACGTCGTCCAACCAATCGGGCTTCTCCCCAGGCCCTGGGGGGCCCATCTTCCGCGGAGACGGCCCACCAGCCTTCGAAGGCTCAGGGGCAGTGGCCGCCCCCTTTGCCAACAAAGGCCCAAAGGGCCTCCTCTTGATGTTCAATTGGGTCAGGCCCATCTCGTCGGGTAGCCCGGGGAGCAAACGGACCTCCCCACGCCCGAGGTCTTCTGGGTGGGCATTCCAGGAAGCACATTCCATGGAAGGTGAGCATGCGCCAGAGGTGAAGAGCGCGACGGTTGGAATTCCATGTTTTCGGAATATGCTCTTGGTCCACCCCAAGAGCATGAACACATTGACCACTGCGCATGTTGGCATTTGCAGATGAGGCCTTGAGAGTATGGCCTCAAGCACTCGAGCCAACTCATTGTAGGTCTCAGCCTGTTTGTGAACCGGTAAGCCGGGCCGTGGCGAAGCAGACGGCACCTCCACAACTTCGATCAGGGGGTTCTCGTGGAAAGAGGAGTGAATAGAGGAGGAGAGGTGTGAGAAGATGACGAGGGTAGCTTTGTAGTTCTGCGACGCTATGTGCTTGCATAGCTCCATGCAAGGGAAGAGATGGCCATGGCCATAGGCTGTAAGCACGAGGACCTGACCAGATGACATATCGTTCTCGTGACGAAGAAAAACAAAGTGTTTCGAGTCGTATTACGATATGGTTCTTGTCTTTTCCCCTCTTTTCTTACGAAAGAGCTCTTCGATATCTTCACCATTTTATAGTTGAAGGGGAGTGGAGTTTGCTGAACAACGAACTTCGGAGTCTTGAAAATAAGGTGAACCGAGAATGGGGAGTGCGGGAGGTTGCACATGCACCACGCCCTCAGGAGATGTAAGTGTGAAATCCGTGGAAGTGTTTTGTTCTTTTGCTTCTTTTTTGACCTGGAAAAGCCGAGTGGTTGTGGATGCACTATGAGGAGGGTATGACCCAGTCGTGTGATATTTGATAGAGAGGGGAGAGTGGACACCAGAAACAATAAATTTGATGGCAGAAGTACCATCAATACCGCGTTCGCACATATTATTAGGGCATTTGGACGAGGGTCATGACTTATGTCCTTTCCGGAGATGCATATGAATGGGAGGGTACACTACATTAGTTTAAGAAATCCTCAAGTGCACCTTAGTCTGGCAATTGTTTTTGGTCCTTATAATGTATGTTGCACATCCAAAAGAATTCTATGACAATTTGAAGTCTGTCTCGAACAATTATAAACCACTGAACATGTAAAAAGAACACGTTCTTCCAATCATTATAAAGGAAAGGCTTTTGTGTTTTAAGTAAAAACACACACACACGATTATTGATAAGTTCATTCTTCTTCGTCAATTCAGATTTTCTCTCATCTTGACTCTTATGTAATTCAAGAGGAAGCTCATAGAAAAAAAAATTTATGTGTAGTACTTCTCTTGTGATTCTTTTGTGATTTTGTTGCATTTTTCGAAGCCCCACTTTGTGAACAAAATATTTTATCATGAATATCTTTTGATAATCTGACAAAAGGAGTTAGGGTATATATGTGTCGTTTGCTTGGCCTCTTTCCTCATTGCCTTTGCTAATTGTTTAATCTCTTATGGAATATGCACGTTTTCAATCATTCCTCTTGGATAGACCAAAACAAGAAAAAGTCATTACTCTTGCGTAATGCGGTCGCTACAAGCTAATACATATGTTCCCTACTTTATCCGATTTAATATCGATCGTGTAATGATGAACACAATGTCATATCTTTTTAAACGAGGCGAGCGTAAAATATTATAATTTTCGTGCAACACTCATTTCAATGTCATAACTTTTAAGAATATTAGTTAATTGTTGAGATGCAACTTGTAAAAGTTGGGTACGATCACTTGCATTGCTGAAAAATCTTATTCGAAATAAGTTTTAGAATAAATGATCTATCGAATAACATCGTCTGGCAACATAAATTTGCCTCAAATTGAGAAATTAGGTTTAATATAGTCCCAAATAAATCTTACCCCAAATTCCACTTTCCATGGCCCATGTCATGGATGACCCCGTGGCAGCGATGACATTGGTAAAACTCAACTTGAGCCTCATCAGGAGGTTCGATATCGAGGCTTGTTGTGGAGAGAGGAGTGGTGGGCGGCCAAGGACTCGAAAAGAGAGGAGAGAGAGAGAGAGAGAGAGAGAGAGAGAGAGTTTGGATGATGGTGGTGGCGACTGCTGAAGGAATTTAGTCCCACATCCTCGAACTGGGGGCGAGAGAGGGATTAAAAAATGATTTGAGAACATTTTTGTTGGCATTAGCTCTCCGGTGAGCACTCGGTCACAAGGGAATCCTTCCTAGGATTCTCTCCTCTCTCTTGTCTTTCACATAGTTTTCTTCTTTTAACTCCATGGAGGTGAGGGTGTGAGCTAACCCTCTTTCTCCCCTTCCTTTTTCCTTGGCTTATTTGGTTCCTTGTTTTATTTTTCTTACTTTCCTCCCACTTGGAGGGCTTTTCTCTTCCAACCTAATCTAGATCTTGAAGTTCTCTCTCCCATTTCAGGGATGTTTCTATCTCGATTTAGTCCAGATTTTGGGATTTTTTGTATATATGATTTTGGGATTTCACTTCCCTCGAAAATCAATGATATACAAGTCTAGTTTTAAAAGGGACCGGATGAGTTTTGTAAAGGTTTCACTCTCCCGGTCCCAGGTATGTGATCTGTGTTCGTTTAACCCTTTTTATTCTAAGTGATGACGGTGTTGTAGACATCGAACCGAGACGCGCACTGTCAAAAGGTAAAGTCATAATACTCAATGGTGATTTTGTCGTGTGTACTCATCGCTTAAGATAGATTCGGTTATGGACTGCTAATTTTTGTTTGAAAAGTGATAGATTTGCTGTTTGAGCATGTGACTTATAATTTTACTTTGATAATTTATCCTATAGTCTAGAGCTTATTTTATTTAGAAGTTATTTGGGATTTATCTTGATTTGCAATTGAAATACATGGTATCTCTCTTTTTTTTTTCTATGGAAATGAATAAACTGTTACTTTGAGCCCCCAAAAAAATAAATAGTCTCTCCAACAAGCTATGTTGGATGATTTACATTGAATTAATGTCAAGCAAGAAAATCGCCAATATTACTTTTTTTGTGATTTAGTTGCATTCCTCAAAATTATCGGCATTCTTTCAACCCAACATATATATATATATGTGTGTGTGTATAAATTATTAACGCTCCACCTCCAATTAGGAGATGAAGGCCTTAAGCATGGCTGGAAGGATGGTCGAATACCATTGTGCATAAGGACATAAAGGTATGAGCAATCGAATTCGAGATTTTTATTATAGAAGTTTAAAGTTACGTGCGTGACTATTTACTCCAAAAATTCAAGTGACATTCTGTATTTTCACGTCGTTACTACAGAGACAATGCATGATGCAGTTCATAATTGCTCTTTAGGATTTGAATTTGAGGACCCATGGGCCTGCTCAATAGCAGAGCTCACCTTCTCTTCAAAATTGGGAAAATGACGAATGGATGGTTCGTGGTCCCGAAATTGCATGAGCAGATGTTGCTGATCAGGACCACTTATCTCGAAGTTGGAGCCCAGCGGTAAGCTATGACATGTGCTGGAAAGGCCGGTCGATGGAACACCACAATAAACAAAATATGAAACTAAATCGGATATGGCATTACCATAAACTACTTTTGATTGCTGCGACCTGTTTCACGACAAAAATAACACAAGATTTCACAGTAAATGAATTAATATAACGGAGACTATAGTTACTCGATTCACTCGTGTTCTTTCAATATAGCTTTATCTTCAATTTCTTCTAACCACTCATATAATATGAAGCCTTCACAATTTCTCACGAATCAATTAGATAATCTCAAAAAGAAATACAAAATATGATTTTTCTCCGCTTGAACGATTGTCTCTTGGATGCGATTCGCGTATGTGTGCCGGGATAAAAGTAAAAAATCTCCTCAATAATTTCATCAAATTGATCGATAATATATTATGCACAATAATTGCCCCCTTTGAAGCATCAAACGGACCAATAAATCAATATATCCATATGTCGACGGGAAGACTTTCTTCTTTTACCTACTTCAATTAGGATTTGATTTTCGTGCATTTCAAGCTCTTCTTTGTCTGACCAAAATTCAGACATGTCCCTACAAGTCGGCAACAATCTAAGTCCAACACATACTTTCCTAATTAAGGAAGTCACATCCGGATTTGACCATAATACGAGCTAGGCAAGTACACTTTAATCCGGTCGGACTTCATTCACGGATATCAAATCGAGACGGTTGTTTGAATGACATATTTGGTTGGTGGACGTGTGGTGTTGGACTGTTGGATACATGTAAGCCATCACCATCAATAATTTGACGGTCATTTCTTCTGAGAACGGAAAAAAATGAAAATAAGAGAGGAAGAAACAATGTCATGAATTGATGACTACAACTGATTTCTCCCATCGCCCTAGCTCAATGATTGTCGATTTCTTCGATGCTTTTAGAATCACGACACAATTAAAGTCTGATTTGACTAAGTTTCTGATCATGCATTACTTAGATCCATCAAATTATTGGATTATAAAAGAGAGAAAACACTTTATGCTACTGCTGTTCTTTTCTCTGCGAAAACTGAAACTCAACCAATGCAAAATACTCTAGGCCAATTTGACCTTATCATGCGATGCGTCTGGCTTTCACATTGCCTTTATATCAGGCTATTGGGACTAAGGGAAGTTTGGCATTTTAGAATGTTATCGGAAATTTTTATTTATATCTTTAAAGCAGCATAGATAGAGGGAAGTGCTACGCCCTGACCCTGGTTAGCCAGTCGAAGTTGATCCGGTTATCGAATTAGTACCGGTCCCTACCTTACCCATTATACGAGGTGTTGGGAATAATGGATCCACCGAAAACCGGATTCAACACTAAATCGAACCCCTAAATCGAATGCGGAAGATAAGCCTGAGAAAAATCACGTATCACCGATCGTAAAGCACACCACGGATTTGAGCGTACCTTGTTAGCCACAGATTAGACACCGATGCCGTAAAGAGGAAGAGAACTTAGCCATGTTCGATCCGATGACGACAATTCGTTTGATAGGAAGACGGCGTCGCTTCTTTTTGCTTACTGTTCTTTTTGGAGAGAGAGAACGTTGGAAAGAGAGGGAGACGTACGTACTGATTTCCAAAAAGGTGCGTTCTCCTTTGCTCTCATCCCTTTTATACGTCCCTCCATCCACGGGCCTTATTCCTGTGGGCCGGGCTTTTAGGCCCAACATGGGCAGACGGGCCTTAAGCCCATCACTAATAAAACCATAATCTCTCACTCGCTCATGGTGGGCCGAACAGGGATTCTCTTTTACCTCTCTTCAACATTCATACCTAGGTGAATAATCCGTGCGACCAAATACTTTGAGAGCGTTCGTTGCCATACATCTTACAGTAGGAATATATAGCACTCATAATGGGCATCACATTCCGAGTAAATTTAGTATGCGGTCTGCACTTAGATCGATCGATCACATTTATATCTCTTTAATCTCATTTAAACAATGATATATATATATATATATTTATTCATAATTATGATTATCCCAAAGAAAGACAGTCATAATTGGTCGACCAATGAATACAAAAGTACAATGTGATTCTCCAAAATCCGATCTTCCTCTTTCCTTCAAACTCTCAATTTCGGTTCAGCTTGCTTTTCTAGAAATGTCCCATTAGATCGAATCAAATTATGACCATTGGCAACATTCTAAGATAGCAAACACTAAATAGAAATCTTGAGAATAAATAAAAGTCATGAGGGCACTAAAATTGAAGAACTCTATTCCTCAAGAGTTTCACACGTTATAAAAGTTGAGATCAAACTTTTGCCACTCTTATTGGTCGTCTCATGCATATGTAGTATGAAATACATATTACGATATTAACTCATTTCCCATGGAGCGTATGTCTACATTTTTCAATACCGTACAGATGATAGTTCAGACATACCCAATATCTAACTTGAGTTCACGTATCTACTTATTTACAAAATTCATCAGAACTCACATCTGGCATCTTAGACAAATAAAGTAAAATATGTGGGTTATTTTACTTTCGGACATCGTAAGTACTATGTCCTCATCTTAACACTCAGTTAAGGTGACATATGTATTTTAAGCTTGAGCTCTCGATTATCACCTAGATAATAAGCTTAAAAACAGTCTCATCTCTATTTATCACATATTAAATAGAGGCGATTACCCGTGTGAGTGGGCTAATCTTTTATCTGTCCGACATACTTCCTTAACTTAAAATAATGCACTGAGCATTAAGATGCATAAAGATCAAACAAAGATTCATAGGCATTAATAATAAAACAACACTAGTTCATAAATGTGAACAACTTAGGGAAATTACAATTCAGTACATCAGACTCTACGCAATCCTAGAGATTTTACATGACCACAAAACACATCTCTAGGTATTGGCTTTGTCTTAGGATCTGCTACCATTCTATGCGTAGATATGTACTATAAGTTCACATCCTTTCGTGCAACCATATCCTTGACAAAGTTATACTTGGTATCTATATGTTTGGTCTTGCTATGATATTTTGGATCTTTGGTGTACGCTATAGCTGTTTGGCTATCACAATTAACCAATAATGGATTTGCAGATTTCTCATTAACACCTAAATGATCCAAAAATCTCTTAAGCCAAACCCCTTCTTGTACCACTGCTGATAATGCCACGAACTCAGCTTCCATCGTGGACAAGGCTATACACATTTGCTTCTTACTACTCTATGATATGGCGCCATTGTTCAGTAAGAAAGCAAATCCTGATGTAAATTTTCTTTCATCTAAATCTCCTCCCCAATCAGCATCTGAATAGCCTTCAAGTCGCAGATCCTTTCCTTGGTAATTCAACTTGAAATCCGCAGTTCCCTTCAGATACCTCAGTATTCTCTTAACGGCTTTCCAATATGTGGACCTGGATTGGATTGATATCTACTCACCATTCCAACTGCAAAACATATGTGGGGTCTTGTACACATCATAGCGTACATCAAGCTCCCAACTACACTAGCATAAGGAACATTTCATTTGTTCCTTCTCTTGTGGAGTCCTCGGACACAGTCTATGGCTCAATCCTTTACCTTTTGCAATAGGAGTGTCTATGGGTTTACAATCTTGCATACGAAATCGTTCAAGAACTTTATTTATATATGTTTCTTGCGAAAGAGACAACGATCTCTTCGAACGATCTCTTGAAATCTTAACTCCAAGAATGTATGCAGCTTCACCCATATCCTTTATCTCAAAGTTGGAAGACAACCAACTCTTGATAGTATTAACAAACTCCATATTGCTTCCGGCAATCAGTATATCATCAACATATAATGATATGATCACAAATTGATCATTGGATCTTTTGATATATACACAATGATCCTCATCAATCATTGTAAAATCATATGCCATTATGGCATTATAAAAACATATATACCATTGTCTCGATAACTGCTTAAGGCCGTATATCGATCTCAAAAGTCGACATACATTTTCTTCTTGGCCTTTCACTATGAAACCAGTAAGTTGTTCCATGTATATTTCTTCCTCTAATTCTCCATTGAGGAAAGCAATCTTTACATCCATCTGATGTAACTCAAGATCCATACTAGCTACTATTGCCAGAATAATGCGAATCGAGGTAAATCTCACTACAGGAAAAAACGTATCTTCATAATCAATTCCTTCATGTTGATTATACCCCTTCGCCACAAGGCAAGCTTTATGCCTTTCTATCGAGCCATCAACCTTTCACTTTATTTTGAGAACCCACTTGTTCCCAATAGCTCTGTGTCCTTTTGGAAGATCAACCAGTTCCCAAACTTGGTTTGATTTCATTGAGTCCATTTCCTCTTCCATTGCATGAATCCATTTTTCCTTACTAGGGCAATTCAGAGCTTCATTAATATTTCTTGGCTCATCCTCATATTGTGGAGCAACCATAAAAGTTTCCCCTTCAATATCAAAACGTCGACGGGGAATACTTTGGCAACTTGTTCACCGTATGGGAGATTGTACACTTTGCACATCATTCCCCATTATGCTCCCACTTGGATTAGATAATGATGATGTCGTCTCATTATGTGGTTGCAATTGAGAATGAGTTGAATTCAATTCATCACTTCTCATATTACTTCCACTTGGACGAACTCCACTAAGATCATTATCTTGATCCAAGGTTTCAAATAGGGAGTAATTTTCCCCTATTTCGCCCTTCTTAGGAAATTCATCCTCTAAGAATGTGACATCTCGTGATTCAAATTCAGTTATACTCTCACTTTCCTGCTCACCTATGAACACATACCCTTTTGAGTGTTCCGAGTATCTTATGAAAATACTTTTATTTCCTCTAGGACCCAATTTCCTAAACTTGTGAGAGGACTCATGTGTATAGGCAGCACAACCCCATGACTTAAGAAATCTTAAGTCCGATTTTCTACCTGTCCATACTTCATATGGAGTGGAAGTAACTGATTTGGAAGGCACACGGTTAAGTATATAGGCAGCAGTTAACAACGCATCACTCCAAAAGGTAATAGGTAAGTTAGCATGCGCCATCATGGACCTAACCATTTCTAGTAGGGTTCTGTTTCTTCTCTCCGCAACACCATTTTGTTGAGGAGTATATGGAATAGACAACTGTCTTTCTATTCCTTTTTCATCACATAATTTTCTGAACTCATCAGATAAATATTCTCGACCTCGATCAGATCTTAATACTTTTATTTTCTTGTCTAATTGATTCTCTATCAGGTTCATAAACATTTTGGAACAACTTATTGCTTCAGATTTATGAGAAATCGAATAGACATATCCGAATCAAGTATAATCATCTATAAAAATGATGAAATAAACAGCCCAATGCCTTCCTCTCACATTCATTGGATCACAGACATCAGAATGGATTAAATGCAGAGGAAATTCAGCTCTTTTATCTTTTCCAAATGGTTTTCTTGTCGTTTTCTCTTCTAGGCAATGCTTACATATGAGCAAATCGACTTTTTCAATGTTGCCCAACAAGCCCTCTTTGGCTAGTCTATTCATACGCTGTTGGTCAATGTGACCAAGTCTAGCATGCCATACATTCACATCATTATCATATGAATTAGGAGACGTGAGAAGGGAATAACAAACATTTGCATTAACATATTTAATATCTAATACAATGAAACCATCCATAAAATAACCACAACCATAGTAATTTGTATTTAAAAACAAATCCACACCTCTATTATAGAAGTTCATATTAAAACCTAATCTAACCAACACTAAAATAGACACTAAATTCCGACGAATCTCCGGAGCATACAACACATCATGTAGGAACAAAGTGCGTCCACCACGCATATTCAGTTGGCATGTGCCAATTCCTTTCACTTCAGCTCGGAGTTGTTTCCCACATAGATCCACTTAGTTCCGGTTGGTACTCGTCGGAATTCCACGAAGGATCCTCTATCCTTCACTACATGGTCTGTCGCTCCCGAATCCACAGTCCACAAAGGATTAGACTCGCTTAAGAATACAGAACTCGACACAAAAGCAAAGTTCTGAAAAATACAAGGGGTGCATACCTTCTTTGGCTCACGACAGTCGCGAGCATAGTGACCCTTCTTGTCACAGTTGTAGCATTTCACCCTTGCAAGCTTTTTCATGCGAGGACGCTTTCCTCTTTCATGTTGGTTAAACTTGAGTTTCTTCCCTGAAGGACCTACTTCCTTACCTTTCCCTTTATCAAACCAGTTAGGGCGCTTGCGCTTGGAGCTCGAAGCTCCATTTGAGCTAGAACTAGCATGATAGAGTTCAAGATCCGGCTTAGCCGCCAACAAAGCGGTCCTCTTCCAGCTCAAGATGACGCATTGCATCCTCGAAGGTTTTGATATTTTCATTATGAGTCAAGTGCACCTTCATATGCTCCCAACTTTGAGGCAAGGAACGAATCACTTTGCTTGCACTTGCTGCTCATTTGTCGGGACATGGCCAGCATCTTTCAGCTCATTTATCATGTTTAACATCTTTCTAAGATGTTGCTTCATGGTCTCGACCATGAGGCTTCTTATAAGAGTCAAACCTAATAGTGAGCCTCGGTCCCGGTCACCGAAGTATGACCAAATCTTGCCGCCAATGCTTCTCACATTTCTTTGGCATTGTCAAAACGCCTAAACTCTCGCATGATGTCATTTTCCATGTTGCTCAGCAACGTGATGCGAGTAAGAGAGTTCTTTCTTTTCCACGCAGCAAAAGCTTCCTTGTCTCTCTTGTGCTATGCGGTGTTTCCTTCTTCGGGTTCTACCATGGTCGGGTTAAGAGCCTCAAGTGCTTCTTGCTCTTCCAAAGACATACTGGATTTTCATTTGCCAAATTTCATAGTTGTCACCATTGAGCTTTTCACCTTTGTTCAGCTCGGCAACTATGCTCTTTGTGGCTGGAGCCATTGATCTGAACACATCAGACATATATGCACGAGTTATTAATGCCTATCATTTATGCATCCTTTTTGCACAGATCCATCATATTAATGAATAATTTCAAGTAAGGTTTTAGAATCAAAGGGTCACTACATTTCCAATCATCCTCAAAAAATCCTAACTTAAAACTATCATTAATATGATTGTCATATGCAAAATCAATTCTATGAAGCTACAAAAACTTCTATAACTACCCACGACTAACTACCCACAAAGAACCGGCAATAACAAAAGCAACAGATAATTGACATACAATATAATAATGATGCTTTCACATAATACAACTAACATATAGGTTGCTACATCAACAACAATCGGGTAGTAAACATTACATAAGATGTCCACAAAGCACACTTAACAAAAAAAACAGCCAATGCATCTAACACCAAGCCAAAGACACGAACTGGGAAAGATCCTCTTTTGTTCAATTTCTTGATCTTTTCCCTTGTAACAATGCAGTAATATTCTTTTACAAAATCCATCACAATTTTCTTATATGAAGCAGCTCTGTTGACATCTCATATGCGATTCAACACATTTTGTCATTCAGGTGGAAGAGTGTTAATGAAAAATCGCACCATCTCTGACTGTGGCATGGGACGACCATTCCATATGACCTTTTGTATCTTTCCGTTGACTTCAAGAACATGATCAATTAAGTCACCATTTTCCCATCGATAATCAGTCAGCTCAGCTATCAACTTAGAAAGCCTTTCCTTTTGTTTATCGATAATTACGCGAATAGGCGTACGTAATCGAAGGGGAGGCATTGTTCCCGCAACAAATGCAGAACAAATAAGGGATTACATATAATCCACATAGACTTAATTGAAAAAGAAACACTTTTTTTTTGGGTCAACGGGTCAACGGTCGTCGGTCAACGGTCAACAGTCAACGGTCAACGGGTCGTCGATCAACGGTCAGGTCATCGGACCGGTCGGACCGAACAGGCCGGTCGGACGAACCGACCGCACGTGCCGCGCGCGCGCGCCGGCGCCCGCGGGTCGGGTCGGGTCGGGTCGGGTCGGTCGGTTCGTCGGCCGGTGACCGCCCGCCAACCGACAAGCCGGTCGCGCTAACGTCATCGATGACGTCATCCCGGCCGTTATCGACCGTTGGGTGACGTCATGCTGATGTCAGCACGCGTCGGTCTGTCGACCGGCGCATGCCGGTTCGCCGGCCGGCGGCGCGCATGTGCCGGTTCACCAACCGGCGCGTGTGCCGCACGCGCTGGGTGAGCCAGCGCTTCCGGGCGCGTCGCGCCCACGTGCAGCGGCTTCTGGCCACGCGTGTGGGCGCGTGCGGCGTCTCTCGGCGACGTTCGACATATCGCCAGACTCATCTCGACGACCCCTTTCTCCCTATGCCATCGAATTCGATTTCGACTTACGAAAACTCGGAAAAATGGGCGAACAACGCTCGGGTATCGGGATTTCTCGCCCGATCCGTACGGTCGAATTACTTTCGCGAAAAATCAATAAAAAACATCAATCGGAGGTCGGGAAAAACGTGAACTAGGGCTCTGATACCAATGTTGGGAATAATGGATCCCCGAAAACCGAATTCAACACTAAATCGAACCCCTAAATCGAATGCGGAAGACAAGCCCGGGAAAAATCACGTATCACCGATCATAAAGCACACCACGGATTCGAGCGTACCTTGTTAGCCACAGATTAGACACCGACGCTGTAAAGAGGAAGAGAATTTAGCCATGTTCGATCCGATGACGACAATTCGCTTGGTAGGAAGACGGCGTCGCTTCTTTTTGCTTATTGTTCTTTTTGGAGAGAGAGAACATTGGAAAGAGAGGGAGACGTACGTACTGATTTCCAAAAAGGTGCGTTCTCCCTTTCTCTCATCCCTTTTATACGTCCCTCCATCCAAGCGCCTTATTCCTATGGGCCGGGCTTTTAGGCCCAACATGGGCGGACGGGCCTTAAGCCCATCACTAATAAAATCATCACGAGGAATTTTCAGAAGCCGGCTGGCTCTTTCTCCTCGTTCCGGGGTAATGCCACTCTTGACGTCTTTCTAAATCTTTCTTTGCAGGTGGCAACTCCAGCTTAGCGCAATGCATTTTAAAACATGTACAGACGAATGAGTCGTGAGCAGAGCGAACAATCTCGTGCTGGCAGCAAGATGGAGCCGGGGCTGCCTGCAGTATTATCCGAGTTAGGGTGGAAATGGAGGGAACCAAACGTGGTTGCGATCCTCCATCTTCCTCGCTTGGGCTACTGCTTTCGGGACAGACCTAGAAGGAGACAAGTATACTTGATGCTAAGAAGAAGATACCGACAACCTTCGGATTAAGGATTACAAACTACTAGAAAACAAGTACATCACCAATTCATATAAAATGATATCTTCCAGAATTTTTTGTAGTGAAATTGAAATTGCAATATTCTAACCATTATTTACGAAAAGCCAACAACGTAGGAAAATACACGACAGTGTGAAGCGGAAAGGCGTCAAGACAAAAGAAATAGCGAATTACTTTTTGCATAATGTTTCAACGTGTAGGCTAAGGAAATAAGTAAAAGAATTTGGCGTACCTATAGGAGTAGATAACCCACACTCAACTTTAGAGAAACAAAAACTTTCTATTCAATTTTTCTTTGAGAAAATTGAGAATTTGGTGTGGACGAAGTTTACAGTTTTGCCTTTTCAATCAGTAAAATGATTAGCGACTAACGTTAGTGACATTCTTTTAGTGTTACGATAAGGATCCTAGTGGAATATCATATTGAGCCACAGTCATCCACGCCATCAGCAAACCCAAGGTAAGAGGTTGGTGAGCCCATCATTGTGACTACTTTGTAATGTTAGCAATCAGGATGTCTCTTCGCATGGGATCTTGTAGTTACATAACTAAACATCTCAACTTCTTCCTTCTCGATGATAATGGTAAATTATGAGAGATTAAGATAAGTCATTGCATTTGAACTAGGACCTCATCTGTAGTTTTTGTTTTTTTTTTTTTTTGTTTTTCATTTTTTGACACAACGTTAACTTCTGAAGGCCCTTCTATTTGAAAAAGTATTTTATGTGTCGCACAGTTGATGTGATATGACTAATTAATCACATTGGTAGTATGGTATGTTTGTCATCCTACCCGACACTTAGATGTTGAAATCAACCACTTTTAACCGGCTTGTTGAATCCCGTATCGCTCTCCTGTGCGGCTATCTCTGGTTGTGTTGGTAGATTAGTCATCATGAAAATGAGCTGTTAGGTTGGGATAAAAATCTCAAACAATCTAATACTTGCATAACGTGCTTTACAATCGTGCAAGGGCAGGTGAACCTATCCGGATCGGAGCGAATGATACCGCCCTGCTAGCGGCCCGAGCACAACTGCTCTCATGTAATTTCGAAAGCCAATTTCCAATTGCTTTTCGAATTTCTACCTAATGCCTTTTCGAGAAGCGTTTCTTCTTTATCCTCTCTAATCTTTACACTAATCTTTTTGGTATCATAAAGCAAAAGTCGCTTGTATAATAGGAAAGTTATTGATCGCATACGCATGAATGAGGCGATTTGCGTACATACAAACAGTCGCCTTCTTATACTACAACCTACCAGCTAGATGAATAAGTTGTAATAGCCATGTCGAAAACCTCACTTGTCTATATCAAAATTTACCATCAATTTTGAAGGTTGGAGCTACTAAACTAAGTTCTTTTTTGTCTTATATTTTTCTAGTTTTCCCCAAAATTCCCATCTGCTGAAAAGACCTCATATGCCCTTGGAATAGTTACGGTTACGCACTCAGTAGTTAAATTACCATCCCACTTCGCCAAGTTCATATAAATGGCATCGCCATCCAAAGCTAATGCCCAATATCAGTGGCCATTTGACGGTGCGTCGACCGTCCCGCGTTGGTAATGGTTGCTAGTGATGGACGCTGACAGTGACCGGTGGCGGAGTTCGTGGTTGTGCCGGGCGATGGGATATTCGCTCGGCGGTCTTTGATGCAATGCGGCACTAAGTTATGAAGATTCTTAGAAGCTAGTTACTTTTTCTGTAAAGCCACATCTATTGCCCAAAAGAGAAAGCGGTGAAGAAATCAGCCAAGCTAATGTACAACTAATGTACAATATAACTGCTGATTACGGTCGTGTCCGTGGGTTATAATAGAATATATATGTAGTATAACAGTGAATCTCAACCTACATGGAACGTTAGAGGCTGCCAAAAAGTTTGAGTGCTGGTGCTTTTTCTACGTAAACAAAGGAGCGACATTCCATGATTCTTTCGTTTTTACTGACCTAAATCATCATGTTGGGCCCTAATTTGGCTCCCAGAAAGTCATGCCCGCCTTTGATATTCAAGTCGAAATGAATCGTCGACGACCCTTCCGACCTCTTGGCCTCGATGTCCTGAGCTTGCGGTCTCTCTCCTTCGTAAATCTGGAATGCCAAGCCGTGGTTTTGATGGCCTCCTCTCGCGTACGTCTCTTCTTTCATGCTCATCATCATGTTGATGAAGTTGCTGCTGTTGTTCCTCTCTGCAACAGCACCACCTCCTCCTCTGCCGTGGCCCCCAAAGTTGGAGATGGCCAGATTGAAGTCGGCTATTTGGGCTCTCGTGGCCTCTAGATTGACAGGACCGCTCGCGTCGAGCGAGAGGCTCTTTTGGGCTTTCTCTAGAATTGCTTGCAGGTACTTCCCTTGGGACTCTATTCTCATCTGCAGCTTCTTCTGTACCTGTATTGTTTTGTTTTGGATTTGCGTGATCATTAGCATGTAATGATTTGGCTCTTTCCAAGGCTTTTGATCCCCCTACACATTCATAAAAAACTTACATTCTCTTGATTAAATTACTAGCTTAGGTGAAGATTTTCTTTGGATACATCTCTATTTTAATACATCTTGCGGTGACTTCGAGATCGAAGATCTCATTATATTAATCAAGATGCGAGTTTTAATTGACAGTATGGTTGCCACGTTCGTGTTTTCTAATATACTTCAATCCAATTGTATGCATATTTGTTGAAATAATTAAACTAGCTAAAAAAAAATACATATTCATACCTCAAGTTGCTCTTGAAGTCTCTTTTGAACTTCTATTTGACACTTCAGTGTCTCCTCAATCGGGATTTCTCCGCTGTAATGCATGATCTATTAGCTCTAAGATTTAGATAATTACGTGGAAAATTAACCAAAAGCATTTTGAGAGATTATGAATCTCCACTTTGATTTTTGTTGTGAAAGAGTTAAAATAAAGGACATACCCCGGTTGTAAGTGACCAGCTTGCGATGAACTGCCGGTCATTCTGGATGGACTAAATTGGACATAAGGAAATCCTAAAATTATTTTAAACAAAAATTGGTCAATGAAATGAGGTCACTGCCGGAAATAATTAACTGCAAAGGCAAGAATAGACACCAACCAAGTTTCCTAATTATTTATTAATTAACATGTATTAATTTGAAATGATAGGTTACATTTGATCTAGTCCAAGAAAATCTTATAAATTAGGGAGGAACTCACCATCACTTGGTTTAGTTGTGTCATCACTATTTTGCCTCCGCATTTGTTGCCCTAATCTATATTTCTGCAGAGAATTCAGCTTTTACAATGTTAGATCCTTGTTTCTTTTCTTTTTTTAATAAAACAAGTTATGGTTACCAAATCAATGAACAACATAAATCAGTGCACAAAATGATGTCTTATGAGAGACATTAGAATGTCACCTGAAGATGGCTCTTTAAATGGTACAGTGTCAAGCCCTTCAAGCCCATTAGTCTATGCACTGACTTGGGAGTGGCTTCTGAAAATTGGGAGACACAAGAGCTTCTCAGTCTTAGATGGTACTTAAAACAATGCTGTCAAAGGTAGTTTTCCATTGGTCCATATGGGTTTGATCCCAAGTGTCGATTTAAGGAGGATAAGCATGCTTTTGACACAAACACACACATATATAGAACCAGCATCGATGTAGATAAATCCAATTTCATATAACTTTATGTTGGCCCTAAATCTAGGTGGATTGCCAAGACTCAATGTAAACATAAAAAATTCAGTCATAATTTTTGGAATAGATACTTATTATTTTAGTGATCTATTCTGGCCACGGGACCATGCCAGCCCAGCTGATCCCAGAAACAGTGGTAAGGAGGTCACTTGTGCTCATCCAACTGCATGAACAAGACCCAACAGAAACCTAGACAAATTACCTTAATTAAATCATTATGTTTAGATAGAACAATAAATTCAGCGGTGAAGTATACTATTTGGTGTCACCATAAATATTTAATGTATAATATATAGATTATTATCAATATTGGATTAGTTCGGTGATAGTGTTTTGTGAGCTTTAATTATTTCAAGTGGGCCACATGGATGGTCTCGACTCTGAGTCCCATCTAACGATACATGGACCCTCCACTCAACTTTCGACACATAAGCATCTAAATCAATCCACTAATTATAACAAAATCAGGGCCCAAAACAAACTAGTCCTCGGGAAACCTCGTCACCGACTATCCCTACTTTTAGTCTTTGTCAGAGAAAACGATGGAGAGGGATGACCAGCGCTAATTATTCTCTAATGGCGACTAGCAGCTGGCGACCTCAATTTTCCTTACCGACTTATGTAGACAAATGCCGACCTTTGAATATTATGTCTTACTAGAGATACATGATCCCGGGCCATTTAACTTTTTGCCTTTCAAATGGAGTTTAACAAGTAACATGAACAGGCTATGTATCGTTGTTTATTGAGTAGATCAAAATGCCAAGTACTAAAATTTTTTAAAGAAAATTATCCAAAAAACCTAGATCTCTTGCATCACTACCAATCAACTTTTAAACTTTTCAATTGTATCAATTTAGTATTAAACTTTTTGACAATTTATCGATGTAGAAATGCCAACATGGTCATTAACCATCTTATATAGCACGACCAACACTAACATTCATAATTTTTACAAAATTTGTTTAATTTTTCATTATTTAATTTTTCTTGTCCTTTTCCTTTTGTTGTTGAGGGCCAACCCGAGGGGTGGGTTGATGATCCCACCGACCATTGGGTGATGGCTATGAAGCCCTTCTTCTTTGGTGAGCCCTCATTTAGTGAGGTCATCAACCCTTAATAGTAACCAATAAATAAATAAATAAATAAAATAATAATTAATAAAAAGATCGAATTGAATTTGTAAAAATTATTCACATTAGCATTGATCATGCTGTGTAACATTGTCGACATCCACATCAACGATACTATGCCAAACAAATTCATGGTAGTATGCTAGAAGTCCATTTCACGTCATTCCCTGTATCTTATCTGAATACAAAATGCCAAAGTCTAAAAACCCCAAATGCCACTCCACATCTTCTGTTGGCAAATGAGCGATCCGTACGCGAAAAACTAGAAAACAAGATAAATCACAAAACATGCCGACTCGACGATATTAATGAAAATGTTCCAAAACGAAAACTAAGCAAAAGATTGGATTGAAAATGAGTGGGACTTACTATCGGGGCCACCGAGTCTGGTGACGGCGTCCACAAAGCGCTCGTGCAGGTCTGCCGTCCACCGCAGCCTCGGCTTCGGATCCCTCGTCATTACCACCCCACCACCGCTGCCGCCGCTCTCGCTGCCGCTGCCGCCACCACCACTGCCACCATACATTCTTCCACACTATCTTGGAGTCTCTCGCTACCTATTCGATTGCCAACTAACTATGACCCAACTCACTTGGATCTCCACCACCCACCACCAGCCAATCAACCAACCGACCAACCTTTATATATCTCCTCCTCCTTCGTATGGGACTCTTCGAACTCTCTAAAACAAAAGCAAAAATTCGAAATTCTCTTGGACCAACTTTCTTTTTTCCCCTCAAAATCCCAGTTTCTATCTTCTTTGTTCACTCGTCTTCTTTGCCCTTTTTCCCTTTTTGTTTTCTTGTCATCCGCCTTTAGATAGCAGTGTTTCCCTCGCAAGATAGAGAGAAAAGAATGGCTAAAAAGAAGGAGATATCACAGAACAAGAAGGAGGACCCCTAAAAGCCGAAAGGAAGGAAGCTGATCCGAGCAAAAAGAGCAGGAATTTAACGAAATGGGACTCATCGGTTCACGAAGCGATTCCTTCTGGGTCGAGAGAGAGAGAGAGAGAGAGAGAGAGAGAGAGGAAAAGCAAAACCACGGTCGAAAGAATAACCTAAAACTAATTAAAAAGCAAGAGTGGATTCTTCAAAGCGGCAGCTTTTTGATATACAATCCAAAGTCAACCACCACCCATGAATTCCTCTGGAAAAAGGAACCGAATCTCTACGGACTTAATTACTCAACTTGCGGTTAAAAAAGAGAAGGAAAAAGATGAATGGAGGAGGAATCGAGAGACGACCGAAGAACAGAGAGAGAGAGAGAGAGAGATGAAGGAAAAGTTTTGTGCGGACAGCACAGTGAAGAGAGAGAGAGAGAGAAGCTTTTTGAGTTCAGCCCGGCCGCTAATCGTGATAATGACATGCAGAAAACAATTATTTGTTGTTAAAGTTTTGTGCGGACAGCAGAGTGAAGAGAGAGAGAGAGAGAGAGAAGCTTTCTGAGTTCAGCCCGCCCGCTAATCGTGATAATGACATGCAGAAAAGTAATTATTTGTTGTTTCACCGAAAGCCCATATAAAATAAATAAAAAAAAGAAGGTGTGGGTTAATAAAGAAGGAAGGAACACAGAAACACGACCAAGAACATGCAGAGGAAACCTCGGCGACGAATCTGAGGCAACAACATGATACCGCCCTACCCCCCTCAGTGCGAAACTGTAAACAAGAACAAAAGGGGAAAAATAAAGTAATAATGACAAATAATAATAATAGCAATACTCCGTGAGAGAGAGAGAGAGAGAGAATTGCTGTACTATGGCTAGATGGAATGAACCTGTGAATTCTGGTGGACCGTCGGATGCAAGATGCTTGGACGATCGAAAGACGGGAGAGGGGCACGTGGATGACAGCGTGGAATATTCGCCGGCAGACGAGGGGAATGGAATATTCGCGGGGGAGTCACGTGGCGAAGGGTGACCAAAAGGCAGCCAAAAGTCCCAAGAGCCAGCCCCGGGCAGTCCCATACGACGCATCCTCGTCATCAGCATCGTCTTCCGATTTCTCTCTTTTGGTTTTTGCGCTTCGCGGTCTCACCTGGATTCTTGTCTCTTTCGCTCCCACCGTTTCCCTCGGCCCCCCCGCGCCCGGGGGGTGGGTTGGGGTTTGGAAACATCATTAAGTGATCGATTCGGAGTCTGCTTTGGTCGTAAAGAAAACATCATTGACGACAACCCAACATCACGTCCACGATTCGGGTTCATAAGTTCCCAAGAGACGCGACGTGCGGTAATCTAGAGGAAGTGGTCCACTCCGTTTATCCTTTCGAGCTAGCTTTTTCTCAAAGTTTGATGTGAAGTTAGAAAGGCAGCAATGAACATCCTGAACCAAAGGGGAACAGATCTGACTCATTCCATGGCAATGCCACATCATTTCCTCAGATGAGCTGTCGCGGACACCGTCTCCTCCCTCCTCTCAGCTCCCTTCGAACAGCCACCGCGGCTGGAAGGAGAGGCCATGCGAAGGGTCGCGTCGATCGATTGGAGGGGGTGATCCTCCAGTTGTCTTATTATTTTCCTTCCTCGTCATGTTCTTCCTTCTTGTCGAGGGTCCAGTTGTCTTATTATTTTTCTTCGTCGTCATGTTTCTTCCTTCTTGTCGAGGGTCAACAACATCGCCGGCATCGGCTTGAGAAGACATTTCATCGCTGTTGACTGGTATTGGCAGGCTTGTGAGAACTTTAAAGCGTGTGCTTGGTGCTTAACTTTAAAGCGTGTGCTTGGGCCACATTTTCGAATATAATAACACGTCTTCTCGTTAAAAGCCTTCGAAACACACAGTTTACTCAAGCCGCCTATTTGATATTAGAAAACCACCAGTGTGGTGAATCTAAAAGTAAATGAGTTATCTCCCTTTCATGAGATCATAAGTTCAATTTACATCATAAGCATAATCTTGATGTTAGCTATCAAAGAATATAAATCAATTGATTTAGGGAATAGTCGCCAAATTCAAGGAAAGCAATTAACTCAATTTTTTTTAACGTCAGACAATTGCGAAAACCTTACCGATTGTCAACATAAGCTGCTGAAAGCAATTAAGAGCTAACAAACATAAAGGCTAACACACAAATTTATCGTCTTCCATGTAGAATAATCCATCCATGGTTTACCAATTGCGCACCAACTAAGCATGACCTTTCAAGATCGATGACTCCACATCTAACTTGTTGGCGTTTTTCAACGAGAATGCAAGAAAAGTCTTTGCTCGTAATGAGAACGAAGCATTTCTAGTCATTTAGGTGTCACGCTTTAATATTTGTTCATGTAGATTTATCTGACAAGACATTTTCGATTTTAAAACATAAGTTACATCTATCAGACAAATAATTATTGTACGTTTTCTCAAAGTTTAGCTGATTTCTAGCTGATTTCAACAAGGCCGAAGAAATATAAAGTAGAAGAAAATTTTTAATGATTGATTGCATCCATCGGGGGAGAATTTTGAAAATCACAAAAAGACAAGACCACTCCCACCAAGAAAAAACTACAACTGATGGTCTCAACTTAAATGGAAGATCTCTTGACATCTTGAAGAACTACCTGGGCAGCATTGCGTCCAGGTGCACCCATCACGCCGCCTCCGGGGTGCGCGCCGCTTCCACACAGGTACAGCCCTTGAACTGGTGTCCTATAGTTTGACCTGCATTAACCGTGGGGGAGAAAATGACCACGATTGAATGTAGTAGAGACATTATTGTACAACGAAAGAGAGGAACAGGACTCGTCCTTGGGCTCGAAAATTACCATCCTTTTACTGGCCGCATGAGGAAGAGAGAATCCAAACCCATGGCACCATGAAAAATATTCCCTCCTGTCAAAAAACCCAGCAGAATAAAATTAACAATGTTCCCAGAGGTTAATCACTAGTTGCAGTCATTGCCTACATCTTTTTTATCTAAACGATCAACCTCTAATATTCAAGGTAAAGGAAGGCGTGCCAACTTTCATAATTGATTTTGTCAAAAGGCAAATCAGAAGCTTAAATAGGAGTGGACAAACACACAATTAGAAGGATTGTCTATGTATGATAAGTTATGGAACCAGTTATAACAAATTGCGCAAGGTCTATTTGTTGATTTGATTGGACTGCACTTTATTTATTTGGTAACGACATTTTAAATTGATCGCATTATATCTTTACAGATCGAAACAAGATCAAATTGACAATATAATGCAGAGGGGGGCAGAGCCAGTGAACACAACTATGATCAATGGCTGAAAAGGAAAGAGGAAAGAGTAACAGGTAACAGAAACACATGAACCTCACTATCTGAGCGGGGCCTCACTGTATGCTTTGACTGGGATGAAAGGAGCACAGCCTATAAAATTGCATTACTTGCAAAAGAACTCATAGCAGTGATGTGCTGTAATTTCTTGATTGGGCAGCAACAAGAAGGGATATTCTCAATTGTCAATATGTATGGTGACTTTGACAAGAAACAGAATAATGCCACTTCTTTCCTATCTTATTGATATAGTAGTAGTGATAGTGGAAAATCCTTGTATAGTCATATTCATAGGTACTAAAGATGTGAGTACCTGTCAGACCAATTTCTCTTTCAAGATCAGGAGGTGTGAGCATATCATAGTCAATGACTGATGAGCTGAAACCAGGGCAATACTCATCAATCAAAGAAAAACATCTGTCTGCAAAGGATTTCTGCAAACAAAGAATAGATAAATAATGACATTGAACAACATATAGCCAGAGGAAATTAGCAAGAGATATGTGGTCTCTCAACATAAACTCCAAGAAGCAGAAAAATGAAGCCTAAAAGTGAAATACTAATGCATCCAAAATGTAACTCACCCTGTAAACAGGATCCATCCAGCTGCCATCTGATGGTTTATAGGGTGTGTATTGGATAAATAAGTTGATCACATGCTTACCTATGAAGACAGAACATTCTCATTACATGAAGAAGCTGAATGGTGCAAAAGTTTCCAAGAATGCAAATTAAGTAATGGCTAATAATACCGTTACAATTCCAAACTGGTATCCCATGATACCCTAAACTAATATTCATCTCCCAAAAACCCCAAATTGGTAGCCCGTGATACATTTACCCAAAAACAATCTTTGTTGGTAACCTTGCCCAAATCTACCTTCCATTACCTTTTATACATGTCAACACACATGGCAGATGACCGCAAGATGGATCTGATGTGGAGAATGATAGACTTTTCAATGTGGAAAATCCACGTGTGTTGACATGTAACAGTACGTTTAGGATACAAGTATGTAATCATGTGCCATTCAGGTACCAGTTTGAGATTTTTAATGGTATTAATCCAGTTAAGTAAAGCTCAATCCATAGCAAGCATTTAGAGCTTTAACACAAATCCTGGTTAATCAGGGGTTGGATATGCCAATGGGAGATATTGGTCGGGGTAGACAAGTAAGAGAATGCAAAAGGAAGCTTATCCAAGAAAAGGAAAGCAATAAAGAGCATCACTCCATGTTTGTCAAACATACATTAAACCACCCAAATGATTTATAAAATGAAATTTGGCAAGAGTTCAGCCACATTTCCTTGAGATGTAGCTGATTGGCATTCTAAAGTAGTATCAGGGAATGAAGCTACAAGCTCTACATGCAATCAGGCATATTCAGATGATATATTTGTAGATTACAATAAAGCATGTTTATTTTCACTGAAAGACACTTCAAGTGCATCAAATTCAATAGATCACTAATAAAGTGCATCTACCCAGAGCTGCACCTTCATTTTGTAGGTCTTCCATAATTACTGTCATGCTAAGGGCAAAATGAGAAAGATAAAGTTGATTTATGAGTTGTAGCACCAATACAGACATGGTCCAAGCATTATTTATTCAAAGTTCTAAAAAGATCGAACAATGTTTCCTCGGTGCACGTCATTGTGGGAACATGGATTGGAAAAGATCAAATGACAATTCCTTCATTGAACATCATTCTGGGAACATAACTCTATAAAGGAAGTTGTACCAGGAGGTGCTATAGTCTTGTCCAGAACAGAAGGTATGGTCATCTCAATAACTGGTCTGCGTGATGGCACTCCATTGACAGCATCTTGACAGGCTGAGTCAATTTCTTCCATACTTCAACATAAAAGTTGGAATCAGAAATATCCAACACCAGATGATGTTCAGAAAATGTTCATGAAAAGAAGTTTAAGGTGGTATAGAGTTTGTTCATTGCATCTGTAACCAATTGTCTTATATGATGAATCAATTATCCAGTGATCGCTAAGCAAGAGCCCTTCCTCTTTCTTTCTGGATAAATCAACAAATAGAAAGGGATGCATAATCAATTGCAAAAAAGCAAACAAGCCACAAAAATATCTATGTAAAAGGCAACTCTTTTCTCTGCGATACATGTTGAAACAACTTCATCATAACATTTCAAGCTACGACCACCATCATAGGTTTAATTCAGCAATTTAAGCTAAACTCTTGCTTGCTTCCTGCTGCTAAAGAACTGGTCAATCTTGAGTCAGTTTGAGTTAAATCACTACCTAGAGATGACAAAATAATGATGATCATCATTAAATAATACACAATTGAGTGAGAATATACCTCTCTGAACCAATATGAATTGTTCCCCTATGCTGAGGACCCGCATGAGGATTACTTAACTTGCATGATTGAAAGGAAGGCAATCTGTCAACAGCAAGATTTATTTTTGTGGTTCCCTGTTTAATTATATTAGACATCACAAAAAGGGGTAAGTGATGTGCAGTTCATGACTGTCAGTCGAAAAAGTCATGATGATGCAGGAAATTAAGGCTCGCAAGCTTCGCTTTTTGTAATTCACTAAAGCACCTGCTGCACAATGGACAAATTCCACACTAGGTTCTCATTTGAAACTTATCAACTCATCAATTACATCAATGCAGAACTTAAGATTTATATCATTCACGTTTATAGGAAACGCAAGCATATTCCTGTCATTAAGCTACAAAGACTCTGTAAAGAAGCACATGGACGGTTTACAATAAGCAACATAGACAGTACTCATAAAATTGTTAATGCTGTCAAGAAGAGTTGTCCTACTGTAACTCCAGATATATTGGAAATAACTGGGTTTCCTCTAGGACCTAGTGACCTAATAGACAAACAAGAACAATGTTTGTATGCGCCCCTGTAGAAAACTGACACTAGGTAAATAAATTTTACAGATAAGTAAGAAGCTATGATGGATCTTACAGAGGTGTAATCAGCATATTTGACAGACCGGAGAAATTCATCAGGAAGAACATCTTCAGGTACTAATTCCTGAATTAGACCAAATCCATTAGAGGCAAACTTCATGCAACAGCAATTTGAGAACATTGATTCATATGGCACGATTTTAAAGATTAAAGGCCGAGTGTCATCCGCCACTGGTCCCCAACTTTTATCAGTATAAAGAGGTACATTACCATGAAGGTCCTATAAGGAGTTGCATTTGATAAAACAATAGAAGAGTGCACCTCTGAACCATCAGCCAGCAGCACCTGATTATAGGTACCTATGCAATGTTAGACTAATTCTTTGAAGAATCTCTATACTTCATTCGCTGAGGGACTTCATGTTTTGAAACTTACTCCCTTTGCTCTGCCATGCTTATCAACCATCAGCCGAGAAACCTAAACAACATAACCCAGAAACTTATGACAGAAAGAATGAAGGAAGTCTGACACAAGGAGAAGTATTCACAAATACAAGGTTTAAAAGGAGCTCGAAACAGACTATTGGTGCAACAGGCAAAATTATGGACGAAACCCATCCCCGAAGACAGACTACCTACCTGCTATTTATCAAGCAACCCCATTGCTCTTAATCAATGAAACAAGTAGCAAAGACCAAAATGGTAGAAAAATGTTGGCAAGATGATGTCTAACCATGACAAATGCAATCCAAGGTGGTCAAGTCAACTAGACAATTTCCAAAAGAAATCCCACTGAGCGTTAGAGGAGATGCCTCCAAAAATATGCCTCTCTAATTGACATGAGATATCCAAGTCCTGTCTTGTCTTCACATATCGTTCGCATAAAGAATCTCTATCTGAATTCAGTTACAGGACACAATCAGAGTAAAATTTGTCGTTGCCCAATGTATAGGTTCAGATCATGGAACTTTTTATTAGAAATCAAGGGTGAGGTTGCGTACATCAACCCGTCCCCAGATGCCCACAGTGCAGTGAGTCTCATGGACCAGGTTGCCCCTTTTTATAACGAGACCACAATGATCCCAAAGCCAATGAAATATAGAAGGGATTCATGCACTATCTTCAATTAAATCACTCGTTATCTATATATTACTCTAGGAAGGTAATTTAAAATCAGGAAAACAGCCAAACTCATCGAAATTCAGAGCACATCTCACAATGCTATGTAGGGCATCAGATAAAAGTGACATCATCTCTGGTTCTGAAATCATCGAGATAAATGATGACCGAGAAAGGCATTATAAGACCCAGATTTTCTAATAAACAATACCTCCGCATTTGTTACGATTTGAGCACTAGCTTCCCTTGCAGCATTACCGATAGCGGAGGACACCGCACCCATCCCACCTTCTACATACCTACAAACATGATTACAAGCATATCTCTAAGAAAGCTTAAGATTTTGTAAGTTACTTTAAAATCAGACCATTTTTATGACACTCTGACAGGCCCTTCTAAGTTCCAATCTAGGCCATATGGGTCAGTTTAAAGTACATACACATCAAACCATATCCATAGCATGGATAAAAACAATCAAGGAGGAGAATTCAACTAATAACTCTGTATGTCCAGAAACATACTACATATCATAAAATGCTTTAAAGTAGAATCTGCCTCATAGCTAAGCTGGAAGAGTGACATGTCAGGAGACGCCTACGGAGTGTTTGATTGTTGGACTAAACTTTCAAGCATGAGTAGAGGAGATGCTACATATTACTGCCATGTTTTTGCAGAATGGGAGCTTGCCAGTGGTCTCTGATACTAACAACCTAATCAATGGTTTAGTATTTGAGAATTCTAGAAGCCTTTCATATTGACTTCATTCACAAAATCAGGCAAATGCATTCGTAGTATTTTCATGCTCTTACTCAACACAATGAAGCTTCCTTCCATTACAGAATGTTGATGCCAATCAAAATGGAAAGGCTGTCAAATGTAGATTTTATTTACCTAGCGCTCCTTTAACAAGTAACAGGCTCACCATTCTCCACAATGTCTATGTACTCCATGAAATATCTTAATAGAAGACTGTTGTGATTATTGACACCTTACAATTACTCATGAATATTGAGGAAATGCTCGGAAATAGAAATACATACGACCAAATCCCCTGAGCACCATCCGTTTCACCCATAACATGATGCAGCAGTACATATCCACTCCCTGGTGTATGAACACTGCCCTGCAGATGTAATTGTTGGGCCAGAAAATTACTAATATTTCAAGTAATAAAAGAGGTATCACTGCTACTCAAATTATTAAAGCACTTAATTCACTAATATTATGACAAAAGCTATGCAAATGTCACTCTGATAGTGGAAAAGCAAACCGCACCGTTGTCCCTATGACAGCATCTGTTGCAAGGGTTGCCTTCAGAACATCTGTCTGCACTAGTAAGAAATAGACACGACATCAACAGCTGATGATTGAGAAAGGCAACAAGTTGTACATCAAATATTCTCCAGACATTTATCATTCCTATCTGTTCATGATATGATGTTTCATAAGTTTTGTCCTGCTTTATATGATCAAGATGTACCATAAAGAAGATAAAAACAAGAAAAGAAAAAGTTTCATCCTTAACCAATCATCTACCGACATAATTAACAAGAATGCATTAGTAAAGGTAATTTTCTTCTAACCCCCTGGGGCTGGCTTAGTGGTGAATGAACAAACAAGAGTTTGGATTAGGCACATGAAACGGATTCTAAATTCATGTTTGGGCCAACTACCCATGCTTTGGCTCTCGTCTTACCTGGTCCATTAAATGAGATTGGTGGGATATTATATCGGCCTGGGGTTTACTCACGTTGGTGGTCTTTCTCATTATAAAAAAAGAAGTAATTTTAATTTGAACCAAGCACCAATCTAAAGAAAATACAGAGATTTAAACCAATTGGTCAGCCTTCTCATCTTTCCAATAGATTGTTACACGTCAATACCCCTGACTGTGCTAGGGAAATGGGGAAAGGTAAAGGATTGGTGAGACATCCTTAGGCATTGCAACAATGCAGGGAGGAACTGGTTGATAGTTGAAGATATCTAAGTGGATATGTTCATCAGAATATAATTAGTAACATGGAGAATGTAGTTACTAATATTGTGCTTTATCATATAGAGAATCCAAGGATTTCAGAATGTTCAAAATAGGCAAAACATATTTGATGAAAAAATTTCCTGATCAATCAAACAGTGATCTTATCAATCAACCCCATTAAGTGACGTTGTGACTCTTGTGATTACAAACTGTTGCTCTATAGTTTCCATCCAAGATAAATAAAGTATGAAGGATCAATGGTAATTTACAACCTCAAACCATTTATTTAAAACCTCTGAAGCTGGCGAGAGCAGAAGTTCCATAAAATTCCTGCCAAAGTCAACAAAACTCATAAAAAATCTATTGAGTCCCATATTCGTTATGCAACACATGTACCAACATTAGGTGGCATTGCCAAAATCAGAACCCAGTAAATCTGAAACCAACCTCTAACTGAGTTAAAGAAGCCTTACACCATCTCATTTTGCCCAAGGTCAAGAGCACGTCGTAGGCAATGAGCCCAAAAGACTGATCTATGAGACTTATCTCTCATCCGGTCACTGAAGGATGATTTCTCTTGGGAAGTTTCTGGAGGAGGTGAATCAAAAAGGGGATCCATAAATTTGCAGAAGTTCTCTAGGTGATTTTCATATCTGTGCAAAATACTTTAAGTTGTCATGATAACAATTTACCTAGGCAAAGACAAAGCACTCATGTTGTGAGAACAATAGTAAGAGAAAAGCACTTACACTCACATGTTCATTGAAAATAGCAGTCAATTCAATTATATATATATTGATGTTAATACCTCTAGAATATATGTAATCAGTGTTGGCTTTCAAAAGGCAACTTAACAGGCAGCAGAGCATTCATTTGTCGGCACCATTCTCCTCCTTTTTATCACTACGTTGATATCTTATTTTTTTGGTCGGTAATATCTTATTAAAGGCAATTGTTTGACACAATTTAAGGAAATGTTTCATTTTTTTCTAAGTAAGACGACCAAAAGGTATTTTATTAAAGGCAATTGTTTGACATGATTTAAAGAAATGTTTCATAAGACTACCAAAACAATTTCATTTAAATTAGATAACTTACAGAATATCCAGAAACACAGATAATATGGAAACCCTAAGTTTTCAATTTAATGTTAGGTCTACAGCATATGGAACAATTGGAACCACTTAAACTAAGCAGAATCTTACATACTAACAAAAGCTGAATGGTGCAGAATGTACAGTAGATTACACTCCAAGCAAGCTTAATCGCCAGATTGCCCAAGAAAAAAGAAGACGAACAAATGAAACGGAAAAGAAAGGGAAGAGCTTATTACGCCATTGTCCATTTCATGCAAACTACCAAGCAACATGCAAACCTGGTAGATCAGATTACCCTTTGAGAGAGTTCTTGAAACTTTGTTTCTCAAAAGGCATTTTTTGATTCAATGATCTGTATCATCGGGTCCTTCTACACTCCAGTATAAGAAAAATGGATGGGGTCCCACCTAATTGATTGTAATTTTCCTCACTAATAGTAATTTACTTATTACATATCATTGAATAACTTTTTCTTTACAGAACGTAATTTCCCTTTTGTCATTGTAAGTTCTGTGGATCTTATCTTCATAATATTCCACTAAAAAATACCAATCTGCCTAAGTTAATTGTAAAATCTTTTCGTATCATCAGTAAATTAACAAATGGAATGTAACTTTCCTTTGACATACATTATTGTCGTCACTGACATTAATATATCAATAAAATATCATTTTGTAACTTTTCTTTAGAGGACATAATCTCCCTTTGAGGAATAAGTTTTCTGGGTCCTATGATCTGTAATATTACACAAAATAGTAATCTACCTAACATTAATAATATATTTGTGTTATTATTTCTATGTGATTTTGATCATAATTTTCCTTTACACTTTGTAAATTTTTGCAACCTATGTGTCAGTGATTTGCCTTACCTGTTGTAACTTTTCGTTATCATGTGTAAGTTTTGATCCCCTTTGCGTCCCTAACATTCTTTTTAACGTGAATACCTTAGGACAGACAAATGATTTTGCAAAGCAGATATGATGGACCGCAGTTTTTCCTTTTTTCTCCATCAATCACATCGAATGTGGTAGTGATCCCATTAAAACACCTATGGGACCATAGAATTCTCCTTCCCTCAGTTAATGGCTGTCATTCTCGAAACTATAGAGAAAAAAAAAAATCTTTATTGGATGGTTTAGATGAACATTGAAGACTAATCATTATCTTTGCATCTATTTTCCAAATAACAGTAAAATTACGAAAAGAAAAGAAAAATGAATAAAGAGTAAAGATATCCGACAAGTATGGTTTTTCATGTTTTCAGCAGAAAGAACACGAACAGTTTCCTATAAACATAACCCGAAAGAACAGCTCGACAGATAAGTCGTTGTAAAGGATGATATTGCCAAACAAACACTCAAATGCTGAGAAGCAGAGTTCAAACCTTGGATAAGCTTCTGCGTCGCGTTTCGAGAACTTTGAAATCTCTGCGTGATTAAGCTCCTTGTCAGGCCCTAGCAACAAGTACCGCCCGTCGAGGCACGGCGTGAACGACGACGGACTCCTCTTCAGCAGCTTCAGTCCATGCCTTCCCAGCTCCAGTTCCCTTCAAACAGTCCAAAATCGCGCATTTATAACGTAATCTAAACTTCAATCGATTTCGAAATGCTGGGTCAATTCAATCGGAGAAATCGGAGCGAATGCCGGGGGACGGGACCCACTTGATGACGGAAGGCCGGAGAAGGCTCTGGAGGTAGCTGCAGCGGGAGAACTTGAAGCCGGGGACGAGCTCCTCCGTCACGGCGGCGCCCCCGATGACGTGGCGGCGCTCGAGGACGGCGACGGAGAGGCCGCCGCGGGCGAGGTAGGCGGCGGCGGTGAGGCCGTTGTGTCCGCCGCCGATGACGAGCGCGTCCCAGCGCTTGTCCTTGAGGGCGCGCGAGGGGGCGGCGTCGCCGACGGTGGTGAAGGCCCTCCGCCACATCTTCTTGCGCTCGCTCCCGGCCACGGCCCGCCGTTGAGTTGGAGGGAGAGCGCGCGCGGACGTGTTGCGGCTCAGTGAAGCGCGAGTCGAGTCGGATTCCACAGAGAGTGAAGAGAGTGGACTACACGGCAGACCAGTCATAGATTCTCATTTTCTTTTCAAGATTCCTTTCAATATTAAAAACTTTTCATTTCCTACATTTAGATTCTAAGGAAAAGTCCTAAAATTTTTTTTGAAGGGCTCTCATTTTTTCAAAAGTTAATACCTGAAAAATCCAAAACTTTTGACCATAAAAAATCCAAAACCAATATACCTCAACTGATCATAAAAAACTCTAAACTTGTACGTTTGAACAAATTTACCTTAAATTAATTTATTCGACAGCGAAAAAAAAAAAAAAAAAAACCTCAAATTGGTAAATTTGTGACAAATATACATTTCGCTAAATTGGATTAATATCACAAAAAAATCATAAAAATTGTAAACTATGACAAACGGAGTGTAAAATCCCAAATTGATAAATTATTCAACTGTTACGTGTTATTTAACTTAATAATTTAATAATAAAATTTGAACAAAAACTAACAAAAGGTAAATTTGTCACAAGTATACCAGTTTGGGGTAAATTTGTCAAAATATATCAGTTTGGGGCTTTTGGTGGTAAAAAAATTAGCTGGGGTAAATTTATCACAGGTGTACCAGTTTAGAGTTTTTTAGAGTATTAACCATTTTTTCAAATAAAGTGTCAAGGAAATTTTATTTTAAATAAAGGCTTGAAGTGTTATCTCTTTTTCAAACAAGAGTCTAAAATAATATTATTTCAAATAAAAATATGAAGTGGTTATATCTTTTTCAAATAAGGGTTTGACTTTTCGATGATCAAGCGTATTTTCATCATCTAGCATTTTCATATTTTTCTTTCTTTTTTTCTTTTCTCTTTCCTTTTTTTTTTTGGCTGGTTCTTCTTCTTCCTTTTCATTGATGGCCAATCGGGCATTGATGATGTCCATAGAGAGCTCGATGCAGCGGGCCCTCACCGAGCTCTTGCCCGCTTCAATGAGGGCCCCCCATGCAAACCACAAGCAAGGGATAGCCTCGCTTGGGCGGAGGCAACTCTCGTCCTAGAGGAGGCCACTCCTTATGGCCGTTCGCAAGGGCTTGGCCACCTTGCCGACCGCTGGTAAGGGCCTCCGAGGGCTTGTAAACCCTTGTTGGTTGCGGAAGAGGCTACCCTCGCTAGATCTAATGAGGGTTGCCCTCGCCTAGGGTTGGCGAGGGCTCAATGACCCTCGTCGACCTCACCCGTAATGGTCAAGTGCTTTCAGGCCTTCACCGGCACTTCCCAATGGCCAATGAGGGTTGTTGAGCCCTTGCCGACCATTGCTAGTGGTTGTTGGTTGACACCAAAAAAAAAAAAAATGCCTTAATCAATTGGAAATTTTAGCCAACCAACAAGCAAGTTTTTAAATCCTTATTTGAAACAATCCCTTATCTAAAATTTTAGCCAACCAGCAAGGTCTTATTTCAAATCCTTATTTGAAACAATCAATGACACATCAAATCTTTATTTAAAACAAGATTTACTTCAAGTCCTTATTTGAGAAAATGAGGATGATTCGGCCAGTTTTAAAATTTTTCCTAGATTCCATAATAGAAAAATGCCAAATGATTTTTTTTACTAATTTTTTTTTTTTATTTTACATGACCGTCAATTAAAACTAATCATGTAAAAATTTTGGACAATAAAACTTAACAAAATGAATGGATTAAAATGTACGAGTTGGGAGTTTTAGATTTCGAATGTATTATCATGATAAGTTTAGAACTGTTGCTGTAATTGTCCTGTTTTAACGCTATATCGGGCAGTTTAATTTTAAGGTAATAATGAAATGATTGGCCAAAAAAGATAGGAAAGAAATGGAAAGAAAGAGGGGAACAGATAGAGAGGAAGGAGAGGAAGAAATCAGTATTTTTTTTTTTTTAGTCAAAAAGGAAATAGTAATTTGGATGATGAGTTTTGGATGTATGTGGAAAAAAAGTAATAATTGGGAGGAAAATGAATTTAGCAAGGAAAATGAATGTAGAAAATAATGATTTTGTTTGTACGTATCTTATGGGCCTTTTTTAAAAGAACGGGGCAGGGCGATTGTCACAGCCAAAGCGGCTGCAACTGCACCTTTTTTTAGTACCACTTGACAAATATTCTAAGCTATTTTTACCTTCCTTTGTCCTTTACAGTTTCCGTCTGGGGTTGTTCCCATTTATCAGAACCCCGATCACGATCGCATCTGGCTGGCTTCAAGTTCAATTGTTCAACCAAAGTGGAGTGCCCAACCATTGCACTTCTCTGCTTCACTCGACATTCGCAGTGAATCTATGTCTAATGCTTTAAAACCGCCCTTGAAGCAATGTGATAAACTTTTTTGCAAAACAACAAAAAATGAAGCCCGCTGGGATGTGGTAATCCTTAAGGATAAGCATATTGAAAATCCTAAAATTTATCATAAAAATGGAATTAAGTTCTAAATTTTTAAAAAAATACAATTAAATCTTAAAACTTTCAAAAAGTGCAATTAAGTTTTAAAATTTATCGTATTAGTCCAATCTAAATCCTTTCATTGATTAAACTTTTTTGAAAGTTTTAAGATTTAATTGAACTTTTCTGATAAGTTTTAGAACTTAATTACACTTTTTAAAAATTTTAGAATTCAATTGCATTTTCATGACAAATTTTGAGACTTGTACTTCTCCCGTAATCCTTATGAAGTCTATGAAATATAAGTTTTCATGGTATTTTCTCTAATGAGGATTTTTCATTTTGAAATGAAAAAACATGGGGAAAAATAGAATGAAATGACAAAGTTGTGCAAAAAAAAAAACATAAAAAGAATGGAGAAAGTCAAACAAGTGGGTTGGCGAGCCATTTCAATTTTCATAAGCATTTATTAAAGCTGCTCGTATTATTAATTTATGGGACTCTTGCAAACCATCATCAACCGATGGACTTCTTTTATGTTTAATTTTAAGTCAGTTGCCACGTGTGTTTGTAATAGTATCTTAATATGTAAATGCATGTCGCGTCAATGGCGGCGTGGTAATATGATACCACTTGATATTATCTTGAGAGGAGAAAACGAGAGAGAGAGAGAGAGAGAGAGAACAACTAAACGAAGAGAGGAATGAGCGAGCGGGTCCCATAAAAAAGCTAGTTTCTACTTACCTCACAATCAGCAAAATGTCTCAGGAACTAGGATGTTTGTACTTCTGCACAGACAAACTCAACTAATACAGAGACCGTTAAACGTTGCAAGCACACGGCTTCACCTTGGCAATTTCTGCTGGTGTAGGAGCGCCTTTGATATCCTGCTTATTTGCAAATATAAGTAAGGATGCTCCGGATAATCTCTGCCAAATGAGCAACAACTTCAGTCCCCTTCATCAACAAATCTAAACAAAAGACTTTGGTACTGAAAGCAATGCATCTAGTTCTAGCTAGAAGTACTATCAGCAGCCCCTCATTTGAGTACCCATGAACCAGTTTTATGGACATTGATGGGGTGTGCATAATGGATATTCGTATGATGACCTCGTTAAAAAGTAGCCCTGAGGAACTTGTTATGCAATCAAATAAGGAAATATTGCACTTTTCAATGCACTGACTGTTTTTATGACATGCACAATCAATACTTTGAAAATCGAATATCTCTTTTCGTATATTTAAAAAGTGCCTTAGGAATACCTATGAACAAGACCGATTGCACCATTCATTGTAGGATCTGCACAAGGATATCAATTAGTTTACATATTTTTTGTTAACTCATTTTCGTAAGTGAACCAATCGTTGAAAAATTTGGAAAATGTTTTCCCAAAAAATGTTTCAAGTTTACCTTGAAATATAGGAGGCTTATCTAATGGGTTGGCATTTTTCAAGGAGAATGCAAGATGCTTAATGTTCTATTATTTATTTATGTACATTTATCTACCATGATATTTTCGATTCTAAATATAAATTATATGTATAAAACACAAAAAATATTATACCTTTTTTTTTTTTTTTCAAAATTTAGCTGATTTGAACGAGTGCCATAGAAATATAAATTAGAAGAAATAAATTATAGATTTATTGTTTCCTTTGTGGGAGATTATTGAATATCACAAAAAGACTTCACCACTCCCACTAAGAAATAACATACTGATTTCTCGATTTAACTGGAAGATCTCTTGACATCTTGAAGGACTATCTGGGCAGCATTGCGTCCAGGCGCACCCGTCACACCGCCACCAGGGTGCGCGCCACTTCCACACAGGTACAGCCCTTGAACCGGCGTCCTATAGTTCGACCTGCATTGACAGGGGGAAGAAGATGACCACGATTGAATGCCCAAGATTGAATGCAAAGACATCATTGTACCAGGAAAGAGAGGGGAAACAGGACTCCATCCTCGGCTCGAAAATTACCATCCTTTTACTGGCCGCATGAGGAAGAGAGAATCCAAACCCATGGCACCGTGAAAAATATTCCCTCCTGCCAAAAGATCCAGCAGAATAAAATTAACAATGCTCCCAGAGGTTAATCACTAGTTGCAGTCATTGCCTAAACCTTGTTCATCTAAAAGATCAACCTCTGACATTCCAGGTAAAGGAAAGCGCATCAACTCTCATGATTGATTTTGTCAAGAAAAGGTACATCAGAAGCTTAGATAGGAGTGGACAAACACTCATTTAAAATGATTGTCTATGTATGACATCCTCTGGAACCAGTTATAACAAATTCGCAAGGTCTATTTGTTGATTTGATTAGACTGCACTTTATTATTTTGGTAAGCGACACTTTAAAATGATTGTATTATTTCTTTACAGATCAAAACAAGATCCGACTGACAATATAATGCAGAAGGGGGCAGAGCCAGTGAACACGACAATGACAAATGGCCTAGAAGGGAAAAAAGAAAAGAGCAACAGGTACTGAGAAACACATGAACCTATCTGAGCCAAGCCTCACTGCATGCATTGACTGAGATGCTAGGAGCACAGGCAATATAATTGCATTACTTGCAAGAAAACTCAAAGCAGGCAGCAATGAAAGAAGGGATATTCTCAATTGTCGATATGTATAGCGACTTTGACAAGAAACAGAATAATGCCACTTCTTCCATAGCTTATTCACGTGCTAGTAGTCATGATGAAATATCCTTGTATAGTCGTACTCATAGGTACCACAGAAATGGGTACCTGTCAGACCAATTTCTCTCTCAAGATCAGGTGGAGTAAGCATATCATAGCCAATGACTGATGAGCTGAAACCAGGGCAATACTCATCAATCAAAGAAAAACATCTGTCTGCATAGGATTTCTGCAGTCAAAGAAATAGATAAAAAAATGACATCAAATAACATATCGCAAAAGATACTTGGTCTCTGAGCATAAACTCCAAGAAGCAGAAAAATGAAGCCTAGAAGTGAAATACAAATGTGTTGAAAATGTAACTCACCCTGTAAACAGGATCCATCCAGCTGCCATCTGATGGTTTATATGGTGTGTATTGAGTAAATAAGTTGACCACATGCTTACCTATGAAGAAAGAAAATTCTCATTACGTGAAGAAGCTGAATGATGCAGATTTTCCAAGAATGCCAATTAAGTAATCGTTCATATCATTAAAACTCCAAATTGTTACCCCATTACATATTCATACTAAACTAATATTTGTCACATAAAAAATCCAAAATTGGTACCCCATGATAGATTTACCTCAAACAATCTTTGTCGGTACCCCTTACCCAAATCTACCTTCTACTAGCATTGCATCCGATAATCCATTAAAAAGTATATGTTATATGCATTTTAACAGTGAGAAGATTTGGTTTAGGGTACAAGTTTGGGATAATGTGCCATTGGGCTACCAATTTGAGATTTTTTTATGGTAATAAAGCTTTAACTCATATCAAGAATTTAGAGCTTTAACTCAAATCCCAGATAATCAGGAGTTGAATGGACCAATGGGAGACATCAGTCGGGATAGACGAGTAAGAGGGTGTAATAAGAACACTTGTCCAAGATAAAGGAGAGAACAATAAAGAGCATGACTCCAAGTTTGTCTAACATACAAAAGACCACCCAAAACAATTTACTACATGATCAGTTGTAAATCAAAATTGGAAAGAAATCGGTTTGGCCACTACATGATCAGTAGTATTAGGGAAATGAAGCTACAAGCCCTACTTGCAATCAGGCATATTTAGATGATGTATTTGTAGATTATTACAAAGCGTTTTGTTTGTCACTGAAGACATTAGAAGCACATCAAATTCAACCGATAACTAATAAAGTGCATCTACCCAGAGCTGCACCTTCATTTTTGTAGGTCTTCCAAAATTATTGTCTTGCCAAGGGCAAGAAGAGAAAGATAAGTTGTTTTAAGAGTTGTCGAACCAATACTGCCATTGTCCAAGGTTTCTCTTTTCGAGGTTCTACATTGAAAATGATTCCTTGGTGCACGTTATTGTGGGAACAAGGATTCGAAAAGATCAAATGACAATTCCTTCGTGGTACATCATTGTGGGAACATGGATTTGAAAGATCAAATGACAATTCCTCGATCATACGTCATTGTGGGAACACAAATCTAGTTAAAGGAAGTAGTTGTACCAGGAGGTGCTATAGTCTTGTCCAAAACAGAAGGAATGGTCATCTCCATGAATGGTCTTCTTGATGGTACTCCATTTACAGCATCTTGACAGGCTGAGCCAATTTCTTCCATACTTTAAAATAAAAGTTAGAATCAGAATTTGTTCATTACATCTCTAAATACTCTCTTAGATGACAAATTAATAATCCAATGATGGCTAAGCAAGAGCCCCCTCTCTTTCTTTCTGGATAAATCAACATATAGAAAGGGATGTATAATCAATCGCAATAAAGTAAACAAGCCGCAGAACATCAATGTCAAGGGCAATTTGCGTTTATCTGCAATACATGTTGAAAGAACTTCATCATAAAATTTAAGCTATGACCATCATCACAGTTTAATTCAGCAATCTAAGCTAAACTCTCGTCTGCTTCCTGCTGCTAAAGAACTGATCAATCTTGAGGCAGTTTGAGGTCAGTTTTGCCAATCATTACCTAGAGATGACAAAATAACTAAGACCCCCATTTAATAATACACAATAGACTGAAAATATACCTCTCAGAACTGATAAAAATAGATCCCCTATGCTGAGGACCCGCGTGAGGATAATTCAACTTGCATGATTGAAAGGAAGGCAATCTGTCAACGGCAACGTTTATTTTTGTGGTTCCCTGTTTTACATTTGACATCTTAAAAGGTAAGTTTCACCCAATAAAGGATGTGCAATTCATGACCGTCAGTCGAAAAAGTCATGAAGATGCAGCTTAAGGCTCACAAGCCTGGCTTTTTGTAATTTACTTAACCACCTGCTCCACAATGAACCAATTCCACACTAGATTCTAGTTTTAGACTTATCAACTCATCAATTACATTAATGCAGAACTTGAGATTTACATCATTCACGTTCATAGGAAACATAAGCATATTCTGGTCATTGAGCTATAGAGACACTTTAAAGAACCAAATGGAAGACTCTACTCATAAAATTTTTGAATGCTGTCAAGAAGAATTATCCAACTGCAATGCCAGACACATTGGTACCTTATGGACAAACAAGAAGAATGCTTAATAGTGCCCCTGTAGGTGATTAAAACTAGGTAAAAGATTTTACAGATCAGTCAAAAGCAACAATGGAGCTTACAGAGGTGTAATCAGCATTTTTGACAGATTGTAGAAATTCATCAGGAAGAACATCTTTGGGTACTAATTCCTGCATAAGGCCCAAGAAATCTATTAGAGTGCAACAGCAACTTGAGAACATTCATATGGCATGATTTTACATATTAAAGGGTGAGTGTCATCTGCCATTGGCCCACAACTATTATCAGTATAAAGAGGTACACATTACCATGAAGGTCCTATAAGGAGTAGCATTTGATAAAACAATGGAAGAGTGCACCTCCGAACCATCAGCCAGCAGCACCTGAATATAGCAACCTATGCAAAGTTAGACTAATTCTTTGAACAAACCCTATTTTGTTCACTGAGGGAATTCATTGTTTAAAACTTACTCCCTTCGCTCTGCCATACTCATCAAGCATCAGCCGAGAAACCTAAACAACAACATCACCCAGTAACTTATGACAGAAAGATTGAGGGAAGTCTGAACAACCAAGATCCCTAAATAGAGGTCTTGAATTTTGCACTTATCTGTACTTCCAACAATTGACAACTTACAAGGCCACCAAACATTTATTTGTATTTTACACCAAGTTTTCTATGTATTTCTCTAGGAAGGTAATTTGAACTCAGGAAAACAGCCAAACTCATCGATACCCAGAGCACATCTCACATGTTGTGTAGGGTATCAGATAAAAGTGACATCATCTGTGGTTCTGACATCATTGAGAGAATGATGAACGAGTAAGGATTTATAAGACCCAGATTTTCTAATAAATAATACCTCTGCATTTGTTATGATTTGAGCACCAGCTTCCCTTGCAGCATTACCAATAGCAGAGGACACCGAACCCATCCCACCTTCTACATACCTACAAACATGAATAGCCAAGCAGAAAGCTTAAGAATTTATAAATTACTTTAAAATCTGATCTTTTTTATGAGCCTCTAAGCTGCCCTTCCAAGTTCTAATCTATGGCATATGGGTCAGTTTAAAGTCCATACAAAACAAACCATATCCATAGCAAGGATAAAAACAATCAAGAATGACAAATCAACTAATAACTCGGTATGGCCAGAAACATTATACATGTCAAAAAATGTTCAGAGCAGAATCTGCCTCCAAGTTAATCTGGAAGAGTAACATATCAGGAAATGCCTACGATGTGTTAACTTGTTGGACTAAACTTTCAAGCATGATTAGAGGAGATGCTACATATTACTGTCATGTTTTTGCATAATGGGAGCTTCCCAGTGGTCTGTGATACTAACAAACCGGTCAATGGTTCAGTATATGAGAACTCCAGAAGCCTTTCATGTCGACTTCATTCATGAACACAAGCAAATGCATTTGTAGCATTTCCATGCTGTTACTCAACATTATGGACCTTCCTTCCATTACAGAATGGTGATGCCAATCAAAATGGAGAGGCTGTAGAAGGTAGATTTTATTTATCTAGTGCTCCTTTTATGAGTAATAGGCTCATAAATATCTTAATAGAAGACTTTTGTGATTATTGACACCTTATAATTACTCAAGAATATTGAGGAAATGCTTGGAAATAGTGATACATACGACCAAATCCCCAGAGCACCATCTGTTTGACCCATAACATGATGCAGCAGTACATATCCACTCCCTGGTGTATGAACACTCCCCTGCAGATGTAATTGTTGGGCCAAAAGATTACTAATGTTTCAAGTAATAAAGACGAATCACTGCTACTCAAATTATGAAAGTACTTATTTCACTAATATCTGACAAAAGCTAAAAACTGCTTATCCAAATGTCACTCCACTAATGCAAAAGCAAACCGCACCGTTGACCCTATGACTGCATTTGTTCCGAGGGTTGCCTTCAGAACGTCTGTCTGCGCCAATACGAAATAGACACAACATCAACTGCAGATAATCAAGAAAAGCAACAAGTTGTACATCAAATATTTCTCCAGACATTTTATGTTCTATCTGTTCTCGACATGTTGTTTCATAAGTTCCGTCCTGCTTTATATGATCAAGATGTACCATAAACAAAATAAAAACAAGTATAGAAGAAGTTTCATCCATAACCAATCATCTACCAAGGGGACACTGTAATAAAAGAGAATGCACTAGTAAAAGTAATTTTCTACTAGCCCCATCGGGCTGGCTTAGTGGTGAATGAATAAACTTGAGTGTAGATTAGGCACATAACACGAATTTGACTCCCCATGCAGTGCAAAACCAAATTCATGTTTGAGCCAACTACCCGTGCTTTGGCTCTCGTCTTACCTGGATTAATTGAGGTTAGTGGGATATTATATTGGCCTGGGATTTACTTACCTAGGTGGTCTTTTTTGTTATAAAAAATGAAGCAGTTTTCTTTTGAACCAAGAACCAATCAAAAGAAAATAGAGATATCTAAACCAATTGGTCAGCCTTCTCATCTTTCCAATAGATTGTTACACATCAATACCCTGACTGTGCGAGGGTAACAGGGAAAAAGGACTGGTGGGACGTCCTTAGGTATTGGAACACTGCAGGGAGGAACTTGTTGATAGTTGAAGATATCTAAGTGGAAATGTCGATCAGAATATAATTGGTAAAACATGGAGAATTTAGACAAAAAATTGTTTTATCAAATACAGAGTCCAAGGATTTCAGAATCTTCGAAAAAGGCAAAACATATTTGATGCAAAATTTCCTGATCAATCGCACAGCGATCTTATCAATTAACCCTGTTAAGTGACCTTGTGATTCTTGCGATTGCAAACTGATGCTCTATAGTTTCCATCCAAGATGGATAAAGTACAAAGGATCGATGGTAATTTACAAACCTCAAACCATTTATTCAAAACCTTTGAAGCTGGTGAGAGCAAAAGTTCCATAAAATTCCTGCCAAAGTCAATAAAAACTGATAACAAAATCCATCAAGTCCAATATTCATGAAGCAACACATTCGCGAATATTAAGCGGCATTGCCAATATCAGAACCTGGTAAATCTGAAACCAACTTCCAACTGAGTTATAAAAGCCTTACACCATGTCATTTTGCCCCAGGTCAAGAGCTCGCCGTAGGCAGCGAGCCCAAAAGACTGATCTGCGAGACTTATCTCTAATCCGGTCGCTGAAAGAGGATATCTCCTGGAAAGTTTCTGGAGGAGGTGAATCAAAGAGGGGATCCACAAATTTGCAGAAGTTCTCTAGTTGTTTTTCATATCTGTGCAAAACACTCTAAAGTTATCATGGTAACAATTTACCTAAGCAAAGACAAAGCACTCGTGCTGTGAGAACAACAGTTAGAGAAAACACTTACAATCACATGTTCATTGAAAATAAGAGTCAATCCAATTATATATATTGTGATGTTAATACGTCTAGAATACATGTTGCTCGTGTTGGCTTTCGAAAGGCAACTAAACAAGCAGCAGAGCATTCATTTATCGGCTCCACTGTCCCTCCTTTTTTTCACTAAGTTAATATCTTATTAAAGAAATGTGTCATTTTTCTCCAAGTATGACTACCAAAATGAAGATATCTTACTGAAGGCAATTGTTTGACATATTTAAAGAAATGTTTCATAAGACTAGCAAAATTATTTTTTTTAAATCAGATAACTGACAGAATATTTGGAAACACAGATAATATGGAACCCCTAAGTTATCAATTTAATGTTAGGTATATGACATTCGGAAAAATTGGAATCACTTATGCTAAACAGAACCTTACATACTAAAAAAGAGCTGAACGGTGGGGACAGTACAGTAGATTACACTCCAAGAAAGCTTAATCTCCAGATTGCCCAAGAAAAAAGGACAAATGAAACGGAAAAGAAAAAGAAGAGCTTGATAGGCCACTGTCCATTTCACGCAAACTACCAAGCAACTTGCAAACCTTGTAGATCAGATGACCCTTTCAGAGTGTTCCTCACAGTTTGTTTCTCAAGAAGCTTTTTTTGACCCAATGATTTGTATCTTTGGGACCTTCTACAGTCTGAATATAACAAAAAGGGAATGGGATCCCACCTAATCGATTGCAATTTTCCTTTGTCATTTGTAATTTTCCTCACTAACAATAATTTACCTGTTACATATCATTGCATAGTTTAATTTTCCTTTTAGTCATTGTACGTTTTGTGGATCTTATAATTTGTAATATTCCACTATAAAATAGCAATCTCCCTAAGTTAATAGTAAAATCTTTTCTTATTGTCAGTATACTAACAAATAGACATAAATTTCCTTCAATATACGTAATTGTCTTCACTGACATTAATATATCAGTGACATATCCTTTCGTAACTTTTCTTCGAAGAGCGCAATTTCCCTTTGATCCATAAGTTTCCCGGGCCCTATGATTGATAGTAATCTACCTAACATTAAGGGTCCGTTCGTTTTGCGGAAAATGATTTCCGGGAAAATATTTTCCGAATTTTCCAGCATTCGTTTCACGGAAAATAAACTAGTCAAGAAAAATGTTTTTCATCATTGGAAAAAACAACCTTTAAAAGTAAGGAAAATGTTTTCCACTTCCATAACTTCTTCCATCTTACTTCTTTTTATCAATACATTTTCGTTTTATTTTTATGCTTTCTTTTTCTTTTTTTCTTTTGTTTTAAAAAATTGATTTTTTATTTTTTTTCTTTTCTTTTTTTTTTTTCTTTTCTTTCTTTCCTTTTCATCTTCTTCTTTGGCCTTGGCCGGTCGTCGGCCGTCGGCGGAGCCTCGCCCCAAGCCGGCGAGGCTCCGCCTTGCTCGATCTGGCGAGGCCTAGAGGCGAAGCTTTCGCCGGCCTGGGGCGCAGCTCGCAGCTTGCTAGAACCCGGCGAAACTCTGGCGAGCTCGGGTGAGATCGGCCGAGCCTCGAGCTCACCGGATCTGACGACTGGGTCTTGGTCGGCCGCCGGGCAACTAGCCATCATCGTCGGCATGCATGCGGCGGAGGAAGGAAAAGAAAAAGAATAAAGAATAAAGAATAAAGAATAAAGAATAAAATTTTTGATTTTTAAAAATACAAATAATTAAAAATTCATTTTTTAAAAAAATATAAAAATAAAACTAATTTTTTGGTTAATTAAAAATATTAAAATTCAAATTTTGATAATTTTTTCCAAATAATTAAATTAGTAACGAACAAAAAAATATTTTTCCGCTAAAATTCGAAGTTTCAAATAACATCTAAACATGATATTTTTTGCGATCTGAATGGAGCGCTATTATTTGTCTATGATTGTTTTTCCTTTTTTAGCCAAGTATCCCACATTGAATGCAGGAATGATCCCGTTAAAACTTAAAAGCACCCATATGGGGACCATAGAATTCTCCTTCCATTATAAGTTAATGGCTGTCATTCTACTTTCCAAATGCCCTTGAAATCACAAAAATAAAAATAAAAAGAATAAAGAATAAAGAAATGTTTTTCAGCAGTAAGAACGAGAAGAATTTCCTAAAGAACTTGACAGACAAGTCGTTGAAAACGAGGATATTGCGCGGACAAAAAGAATCGAGATTGCCGAGAAGCAGGAATTTCAAACCTTGGATAAGCATCCGCGTCGCGCTTCGAGAACTTCGAAATCTCCGCATGAGTGAGCTCCTCGTCGGCCCCCAGCATCAAGTACCGCCCGTCGAGACACGGCGTGAACGACGACGGATTCAGCCGCAGCAGCTTCAGCCCGTGCCTTCCCAGCTCCAGTTCCCTTCAAACGGTCCGAAATCGCGCGCGCGCGCGCACATTGGATCGCGTACGGTAAACCTCAATCGATTCTGAAATGCGGCGTCAATTCAATCGGGAGGGTGGGGGACCTACCTGACGACGGCAGGCCGGAGAAGGCTCTGGACGTAGCTGCAGCGGGAGAACTTGAAGCCGGGGACGAGCTCCTCCGTCACGGCGGCGCCTCCGATGACGTGGCGGCGCTCGAGGACGGCGACGGAGAGGCCGCCGCGGGCGAGGTAGGCGGCGGCGGTGAGGCCGTTGTGTCCGCCGCCGATGACGAGCGCGTCCCAGCGCTTGTCCTTGAGGGCGCGTGAGGAGGCGCCGTGGCCAACGGTGGCAAAGGTCCTCCGCCACATTTTTGGGAAAAGCATTGTTATTAAGGATAATAATTCAGCTTAAGGACCTTTAAGATAATTCCACCCTTCGAAATGAAAAGATTTTTCTCTTTAATCCGCACAGAATAAGCAAAAGTAACGAGAACGATAACTTTATATTTGAAAATGTGAATCTTAGCAAATAAATGAAAATAAAGGAGAGATTATCTTATTTTTGGAAAGAAGCAAAGCAAATCAGGCATTACGATACTGTTACATTATATCTTAATGGTTCGGCTTTTGGAAAATGTACTTGCAAAAATGCAAATACTTTGGGATAAATGGGGTTTTTCGAAATGCAAATATCGTTTGGTAAAATTTACATTAAAAAACAACTTTAGCCAAAATACCATTTGGTAAAATTTGCATTTGTAATTAACTTTTATTAAATTAAAAAAGCAAAAATATGTTTATATATATTTTTTGAAGTCCAGCCACTAGACCACCGGATCCAGTGGTCGGATTGTCGAATTTGGCCCTCGAACAGTCGTTGGGCCCAGGCGACCCTAGGCGACAGCCACCTGAGGTCACGCACCCAGGTGACCGCCACCTAGGTTCGCATGATGGCCGCCGACGCGTCGTCGGTGCATGCGACCCCTTGGCTGGCGGTCATCGACCTTCAATTGGCTTTTTCGGAGAAGATGAACAGTAACCCCAAACTTGCATTCCGAAAATGCAACTTCTCAAAGAAATCTCCAAACTGCTTTGCCAGCTCTTAGAGCCACTTGGAGATGCACGGTGCATCTTCTTCAAAGTCACCAAAAAATCAAAGAAAAGCGCGTTTGCGTTTGGCCAAACTTTTAGAATCAGAAAGTCCAATTTGAAGCGCCGAACAAAATAGGGCCTAAGATTCCTTTCAATACGAAATCTTCATTTCCTATTCCTACATTTAAATTCTATATAGAAATGCCAAAAAAAAATTTTAGCTAATTTTTACATGATTGTTAATAAAAAATTATCACGTAAATATTGTCATCCAATAAAACTTAACAAAATTGATGAATGAATTAAAATGTATGAATTGGAAGTTTTAGATTTCGAATGTATTATCATGATTAGCTTTCAAACTATTACTGTATTTGTCTTTTTATTCTAAAACCATATTAGGCTGGTTAAGGTAATAAATTATTCTCAATTAAAAAAGGGTAATCAAATGATTAGCCAAAAAAGATAGGACAGAAACGGACATGGATGGAGAGCCAAGAAAGGTAGAAAATAGTAATTTCATGATAGGTTTTGGAGGTATGTTGAAGGAAAGTAATTGGGAGGAAAATGAATTTAGCAAGGAAAATAAATGTAGAAAATACAAATTTAGTTTATATGTATCTTATGGGTGCCTTTTAAAAAATAATTAATAGGGCAAGGCTATTGTCGCAGACTCGCAGCCAAAGTGGCTGCAACCACATTATCGGGCTGACTTGGTCATATGATACCACCAAGTATTATTTTGAAAGGAGAAAAAGAGAGAATGGAGTAAGGTATGAGGGGATCCCACAAAATGCTTAAAAAGAATATAAATAATCTTTAAATTTAAGCTTAACATATAATGTAATCCCTAAATATTAGCTCCATTTGCAATATTGCCTCTGAACAAATAAATTGTTCAATGTAATATTTGGACTTTTGGTATAGGACAACATCAAATATTTTTATATGATTCAAAAACTAAATTGAATATATACCAAACTTTCAGAGACCACATTACACATTAAACTAAAATTCAAAAACTATTTATATCTTTATCCCCTCTACTTAACCTAGACTTATATAGTCAATATACTCGTAATGCTGTGGTAAAAGCCGTTGCCGTGGAAATAGAGATTAGCACAAAGATAAGGGCGACTGTGAAAGGGAAGTGCGAGATTCTATTGTCCTACCACTCTATTACATTTTTGGTGGGAAATAAAATGGTAGGCTTAAGGGAGTTATTTCTTTCCATATTTGGCCCATCTCCAAAAGGGGGAAAAAACTTATTGAAGAGGACTCAATCATTGAAAGACCCACTAATCAAAATTTCCTCCTGAAGACAAATTTGCTGCAATCCATTTGCGGAATCTAAATAAGCTGCTTCATTGCATCCAAAACGCCCCAAGCAGAAGACTGCGATAGTTCCCAACTCATTATCTTTGAAAGAATGGAAGAGTTCCTAGTGAATCTGCTTCAGCCTGCTCCTATATGGCTGCAGTCAAGTTTGAAAGTTTCCCCACTTGTCACATTGGCTGCTATCACTACTATACCTTCAAATGAAAAATCACAGGCTACTACTGGAGCAAAACAAAGAAACTCCCAACTGGCTATGGTCTCACCCGACACAATCTGCTGGCCTTGCACAGTTTCTTGCAATTGAAGATATCTGCAAAACCTCAGGACACGATCTATTGTATCCAACAATCCGATGTCATAGAAGTACCAGTAACCTTCTTCACCAATGTTGAAGAGTGTTCTGGTTCATGAGGGCTCCAAACAAACAGAACATGAATGGAATGAGAATATTTACAGCAATCATCTGCACCAGTAGTCCATCAGACTTAAATCAAACAGTTTACATCAATATATTGAAACTTGACTTGCTAATTTTGATCTTGCTTCTGATCTAGCAGAACCAGACCTCCATCAAGACAGAATCTTCTCATTCCAAATCCTTTGCACAATCAACTCCGCCGCTACAAATACATCCCACTGAATTTGGTTTCCTGAGCTAGTCACTAGCGGTTTCTCCCATAAGGAACCAGGATTAAAAAATAAGAGAAAAAGAAACTGCATAACCAGTGTGAATTTTCCGGATCAATGCCAGCTAGTTGCATTTAATATTTCCTATACAACAGATGTCACTCAAGCATATAAATTCGAGAAGCTATGTCCTGAACCAACCAATCAAATCCCTCAAGAAGTCCCTCTCCTGTGTAAGCACTACAGCCCACTATTTTCCAGTGCCGGGTTTTATCCATTGCTTCCAAGTTCAGAACCTGCTCCAAAACAAAAATAAGAAAAAAAATCATAACACGGAATAATCAGAGATTATTTGTTCAAGTTGATCACTTTGGAAAAAGATCTTTGGCATTGTAGCAAGCAAGAAACTTGATAGTTTGACTGCTAAGGCAAAGAAAGGTCTCTTTGCAGCAAGCACTGCTTTCTCGAGTTTAAACAACTACAGCCCACCTAAGCTAAACTCCGTTCTCTTATAATTTCACAACCATCCAAAAGCTAAAAACAGAAAACAAAAGGAAAACTATGCTAGCTTAACCAATAAAAAAGGAAGCCAGCATAGCATAAGAAAAATTTCATCAAAAGCTAAAGGAGAATGATATCATTAACAGCTTAAGGAGTTTTCACCTAATAAAGGATCATCCCCAGAAGATTAGTATAATTGTCCACCCTAAATTGAGGTGTTTGGGTGTAAATGCCACAAATTTATGCTTGGCATGTAACATGTAGAAGTTAAATGGGTAAGCAAGCTTACATATGAAGATGCCATTCCATGGACTTGATTGGAAAAAAAAACAAGACAGCGATGAAGAACAAGACATGGATTTTTGGTGCAAACAGGCATGTGCACAAATCAGCAACTTCTGTGCTATCTTCTTCTGGGATCGTATAGGAAAAATTGAGGACCTTAGGTTCGGTTGCAATCTTAGAACTTCGACATAACTTCATTCTCTCGTTCTATTGTCATACTTGCTTTACCATCAGTAATTATGAAAAGTAAAAATGATCAAGGTGCTTCAGATTATGCATTAGTAAGCCTAAAGGGAACTTTTGGAAAGTTAGGATTCTCCCTGCTACCAATATCTTAAGAATGACAACACATTAAGATTTCAAGGTCACAAACAGCAAAATATTTCAGAAACCAGGATGTTTGTGCTTTTACACAGACAAATTCAACTAATACAGACACCGATAAACATTGCAAGCACACAACTTCACCTTGGCAATTTCTGCTGGCGTAAGAGCACCTTTAATATCCTGCTTATTTGCAAATATAAGTAAGGATGCTCCGGATAATCTCTGCCGAATGAGCAACTACTTTAGTCCCTTTATCAACAAGTCTAAATAAAAGACTTCAATACTCGAAGAAATACATCTAGTTCTAGCCAGAAGTACTAATTCAGCAGTTCCTCATTTCAGTTCACATGAACCAATTTTATGGACATTGATAGGATGAGCACAGCGGATATTAGTATTAGGATCTTCTTAAGAAGTGCCCCCATGAACTTGTTATGGAACCAAGTAAGGTAATATTACAATTTCCAATGCACTGACTGTCCTCGGGATATGCACAATCAATACCTTGAAAATTGAATATTTTCTTCGGAATGTTTAAGAAGTGCCCTATGAGTACTTGTGAACAAGACCAATTGTACCATTCATTTACAAAAGATATGGCCACATCTGTAAGGTGTGCACAAGGATATTGTTCAGTCTACAGATTCAAAAGACTTGAAAGAATGATATATTTGGTGGGAAAACGTACAGACAAAAGTATATCAAAAAGATTCTCCATCCAATTAGATGGACAAGCATTAGAAGAATTTTACTGCAAACATGTAGTAATTATCAGAATATGCAGTCCCTTCTGGAATGGAAGACTAATGACTCATAAGATCTTGCAAAATGTAGATGCTCAAATAATCGAGAGAAAACTACACCAGATAAAAACAGAAGCAATGGGCAACAAATCAGCAAAAGTCGCAACATAGAAGCCATATAGAGGTAAAATAATTTTTTGTTTTGGAAGCGAGAAAATCTTGTAATGGCATGATACCTCCTCCTTCAAGAGATTATCCAATTCCATTTTGCAATCATCAAGCCTTCTAAGGTCTGAACTATCGACTACCCAAATCAGACCATCTGTTTGCTCAAAATAGTTCCTCCAATATGATCTTATAGTCTTCTGACCCCCTACATCCCAGATATTTAATGTATACCTGCCACAAAACATCAATTGGAGATAAATGTTTAGTGCAGCACAACATTAGCCCCAAGTTCCCACTTCTGACTAAAGCAGAGCCTATTAAACAATACGAGGAGAGAAATATCATATTCAAGATAAATCATAGGGCTTTTGAGATTTTGACAATGGAGTCTAATGTTGATCCGTAAAATATAGACAGTTACAGTGGACTTCTCAGTTGATGCACAAAGTACTGAGTCACACCATTCATTTGTTAGATTCGATGGACTCTACTTTGCATCTAGTTGTAAATGTAGGTTGTACCCCACTGCAACCCTATTAACAATTTTTCTCTTTCAAGATTTAGAAAGAGAAATATCCAGCTGGAGAGCAGCAATAGACAAAATCAATTCTTTAAGTTCTGCTAACCTTGTCAAGAATTGTCATAATCTGCACGAGAACACAAAAAAAAAAAAAAAATCTTTGAAGTATGTTTATCACTATGGATTCACTGAATATGACCCAATCTTTGAAGTACGACTGTCACTATGGATTCACTTAAAATGACCATGACTCACTGCCCTTCAATAGTGAGCAACAGAGAACCCCAGAAACTACACGTGTATTTCTTTTTGAGTCATATTTTCCTCCACCAAAGTGGGGGCAAATTCACCCAAACATGCTTCTCATTGGAATATCACAGGTTATGGACATCACCAACATGCAAAAACTTAACTAAGAATAAATGTGGGTGAGGTCCACATCTGTAATCCACCAATCAAAGGCATGGTCGGATTCTTCCAACCAGAAACAGAGGAAAACATGGGCCTTCCTCTATTTATGGTGATCTCAAGCTATGGAAAACAAAAGCTTCTTTTGAATCTACAGATCTCTCTGCAGATACAGTAGAAATTGCTATGAGACAACGTTTGACACAGCAGGCTATATCTGTAGTTGAATAAAGTCAAGGAAAAAAAAGAAGAAGAGAAACTGACAGTCGCTAGGTAAACAGGTAATCAACCAAACATGGCACTAAGTAATCCTAATGAGAGGAGAGACCTCAACATACTTCTGGTAGGTAATAGTCTTGATGTTGAAGCCAAGAGTGGGGCTAATGACGCTAGTGTCCTCTCCGTTGATCTTCAACACAATGGTCGTCTTCCCTGAATTATCCAATCCCCTAGAAAGCCAAGTATGAAGTGCAACAACATTCCTTTATTAATTGCGAACACAAAATGAGCACAAGCTAATGAAACAAACTTCTCGATGAGGATGACACATACACCATGAGGATGCGCATTTCTTTCTCTTTCCTCTTGATCTTTCGGATGATGCTGAGCAGACCCATCACTAAATCTGATGCGATCAATCAGGAAAAAAAGAAAAGATCATAAGTTGATGTAATTTTTCAGCTGGTGCTTCTTGAAGGTCTATTTACCCTTAACTAGGACGCCAGTGTTCTCAAGTAGAAGAACGAAAAACAGAATAAAATCAAATGACTTGGAGATAGAAAATTCACGGAGCACTTGCCGCATTTTCATAGCGAAATTCAACTATGAAGAAACATTTGCAAGGGCCACCATTGTTCGCACATCAGAATAGGGCTAGCAATTTGTCTCGTGCCGAGACAATGGGACAACACGATTATGGCAAACCGCGGCGAGACGAGCACCACACACCCCCAACAAGGCGGGTCACGTAACCGACGAGACTAGCACGTTTATCAAACACGTCACCTCGCCAATCGTCAACGAACAGGCACCTACAACAATGTACGCACAGCGCGTTTCTTCTTCACTTCACATTACACGTAGAACAAAGAGCAAAGTTGCGAACCAGTGATGCTCTACACCGAATGAGACGCAATCCTTTTACATTTGTCAATGGATAACGACCATTTTAAGAGCCCTCGATTAAGTTTCGGAACGTACTAATCCCATTTATTTCAAAAAAAATCTACAGATCGAAGACGGAAAAGAACAAGAGGGCATGAAAGAATCTCTCACTCCGGAGCTCTGTGAAGTTCTCCCTATCGGCAGCTTCCCTTTTGGGAGCTGAGGCAAAGCACGACCCCGAGTGAGAACGAATCTGAGGCGACCGCCCGGTAGAGAGAGAGAGAGAGAGAGAGATTTTAAAAGTGAAATGGTGAGCCGCGATCAATCTCCTTTTGAAGGAGGAGACGATCAAGCATTTCGTCTCTTCTATATACCCGTTTTTGCTGATTTGTTTCCCTTCTTTTGGGCTTCTTCTTTTTATTTTTATTATTATTTATGTACCTGGTGGCGGTTTACTTCCTCTGATTTTTTTTTTTGGGAAAAATACATTATAAATCATAAAACTTATCATGAAAATATGCAATTAAATCTTTAAAATTTTTAAAAAGTGCATTAAGTCTTAAAAATATAATCAAATCGTAAAACTTATCATATTAATCAAATCTAATTCATTTCACCAATTATACTATTTAAAAGTTTTAATACTTAATTGTACTTTCGTGACAAATTTTATAACTTGATTGGACATTTTGAAAGTTTTAGAACTCAATTGAACTTTCGTAATAAGTTTTATAATTTGATTGCACTTTCATAACAATTTTCCCTTCTTTCACACCTGCTTGCAGTATCCTCCCAATAAGTCTCCCATTCCAAAGCAGCTACATGATTCTGATCATTACTGCATTTTTTCTGTAAAATTCTTTTGAAGTTTGTCTTTTTAATGGCAAGGATTCTCTTTTCCATTGTTTCGTACTTTTATCTGTACATTTCCCCACTGAATATATCACTTCTTTCAAATATTTTCAAAGGGAACCATATGGTGCACTGTTCACCTAGCAATTACACAATTCTCATTTAGCTCACGTATAAGGAGAATGTAGGTCAAAGTGCTCCCTCAAAGGGTGCAATGTAAGTTTCTCGCGTTCCTTGGTAATCGATACCTTTGGTTTTGTTTTGATCAGAAATTTCATCTACATAAAGTCAGATTATGCTTTCGATGAGGCCTCGAATTTGACCAGTTTAGCAGGCGTCGACTATCAATCGATGTGCATGACAAAAAACATACGGCGGGGATGAGGACCATAATCGTAATTTTGAGCAATTAGATTTCTCAACACGAACTGTGCACGGGGAGGAGAAGCACATCTTGTTTGAACTTACAGCATGCCTCTTCAATTCCAAATCAAATAAATGAAACCTTCCAACTTTTCATCTTTCTGATAACCTTCCTTTTCACCTTTTCATCATCTTATAGTTTCACAAAAATGGCAACATTAGCTTGACACTTGGTAAAAATACATTTCTATCATATATTTCAATAGATTCTATCAACAAGTAAGCCACTTAATAAACACCCATAAAGATATTGTAATTTCCAAATGCCAGCATAGAAAATCAACACATTTCCTCATGATGTATACTTAACAAGTTCTCACTAAAATACCTTACCTCAATTGGTCGGAAAATTATTTTGCATCCATATTCCCTCAGCATTTTCACAACTTGTATTGAATCTCCTAAAGTCAATGCCCCACCAATTTCCTTGAACTAGAGAACACGAGCGCTGATCTTAATATTTACAACCGCGTGTAAACGTGTTATAGGACCAGCTTCCCACAGATGTAATTAAAGCTTTCAAATGTATTGAAAACGATCCCCCTAAAATTCCATGTGAAATCAAAGAAAGTTCACACTTTGAAACCTTCACTTTCCTCTGCATTCATAATGCATCATCGCACTTCGACTTGCAAACAAGTTCCAAACATAATATGCCAAAGAAAAAAAAATATCAGAACATCCTTTCAAATCTCATATAACACCACCATATCACTTCCTTTTTCCACAATAATCAAGAACTTATGAATAGTCAGACAGAACCTAGACGTGAGCAAAATAAGTAGATTCTAGTTCAACTGCAAATCTCTATTTATCAATTTTCTTAAGAGTGTGCATGGCGTGAGGCAAAATAGAAGGTCATATCTTCCCATCCATCATCAAAAGAAAACCGCCACCCTGGTTCATGATAAATCTTAAAGAATTGCAGTCAGCCAGTTGCATCCTAAAATATTAAATAATGGAAGCCGGTGTCAAAGAATCATTACACGAATGACAAACTGGCTAACAAGGACTTCCTGGCTGATGTTGTGAAGCTTTGAGATCAACAGGAGGATTTAATGCTTTTGTCAATTCAAGATAAGTAGAAGTAGAGAACCTCGGCGGAACGATCATATTTGGTCGATCCCCACTTAGTTTGTGATATGCCACCCCCAAGGCATAGCCCAAGGCCCGCGCCACGGTAATGGGAACTGCATTTCCTATCTGGCGGTACCTTCACATAGTAAAAAATAATTAAATAAATAGATGAGCCTAAAAAAATTACTTAGGCACGTGCCAGACTGTACATACACTGCACATATCATGATTTAACATGAGTGCATTAAGCAGCGGCAAGATCAATTTATCCAGAACAAAGATACATGTGATTAAATCAATATAAATTGCGAAATAAGATGATGAAGCTAAAGGGCGTAAAAACGTTGCAGGGGAGAGAGAGAGAGAGAGAGCAATGTTCTTTTCTCAAAACATGAGTATGCTGTTTCCTCAAATTCTGTGAATGGGCACTGAGTTTTCTATTTCACAGTTTGTTTATCTATCACATATGCAATCTTACACTGCTGAGTTTCTCAAATTTCTTCATCGGGTGGCCCGTGTTTTACAAAGCATTTCCAATCTCAAGATGAACATGTTTCGAGTACCAAACCTCTCTTTTACTGTCCCGCTGAACCTATAGTAGTCTGGAAATCCTTGCAACCTTGCACATTCTCTTATTGTGAGGACTCGATCTTGCTCAGGATGCAATGCTGCCTGTACAAGTCTGAAGTCAGTATATTACTCGCAAATGTTGTATCATGACATATAGGATGTGTCAAACCAAACCTGGCTCTGATAATAGGGGAAGGTTAGCACAGTAGGCACCGTTTCATCCCACCATAGCCTCGCAAACGGTCTGCAGCTTGCCTCTGGTTAGAAATGACATGATTTGATATGACAGTGCAAAACAGAGATATCGAGCATGAAAGGTTTCACCTTTTCGACTTTCCTTGTTCAAAGGTGAAGACGTAATCTGGAACCTGTAAGTACATAAAGAGAACGAATCATCGTTGTCCATATCAGACATTACTGGAGTTCCATATAATAAATGGCTTAGCATGTTGTACTGTTTAACCAAAACTTCTTATTCAACTTCAGAACCCTTCATACTATTTGGGTGAGTTTTGTCTTGGTTAACGTGCATTTCTCCATATCTCATCTCAATCTCTACACAATCATTTTCCTCATCACATAATTAACGGAGTATATCAGAAACTGGTTCAGTCACCGCCATTTTGAGAAAAAGCACGTAAATTATTCTAGGAGGACCCTATGATGGCCCGTGTCTGCATCTATTAGAATATTGTTTGAGATTATGGGATCAATTCTGTGATCGCCAGACACATGAAATGAAATTAAAGACAAAAATGCATTACTTAAGATACGATAACAAAAGTAACAACAGAGGCAAAGATTCCAAGGTGAAGATTTGATGAAGTGTATGAACAATCACGAAGACCATAAATTATTACCTCTACTGTGTTGATACTGTAGAGTTCAAGAATGAACTAGACATCCATCAAAGTTGTTTACTTTGTCAACAGCATATACCACTTGAGAGAATTTGTTCTATGTTATTTGAGCACAGCAAGCATGGCTTTTACATTGCAACATTAGTGGATTGCACATTAGCCTTTCATTGAATGACACATTCAACTCGGGAGCCACATGACAAGAAGTTTATTTTGGCAGGATAATGTCAAAAGGCCATCAACTATGAGATGCAAAGCTGAACAAAATCACAAATTCAGTTGCCTGCATAGCATTTTTCTCTCCGCAATGAAGCCTCAAAAAGAAAAGACCAAAAGGTCTGTATGACCTCATTGTGGTTACATGACAAACTTGAGTGCATTTTGGATGAGAAGTAAGCTGACAAGCAGTTGTAGGGAAGGGGGAAAAGAGTGAGTGCTAGAATAGTTTCTATGCTAAGATTTCTGGGGATGAAATACTTACCAGGGGCTCCCCAGATGGCAGCAGTTGCTCATTTGTTTTATCACGCCGTACTGCATTATCGGCTCCTACAATTACACCGGGAAGGTCTCTGAAGTTCGCTCCCTGCATATGAGAAACATAAGGAGAAATCCAACAGTTTCACTTGTGACCTACTTAAAGTATAATTCACATCCATCTACCTTCCTTTTTGGAATTTGGCAGATTCGTAAATAATTAACTCCTGATATTGGGAGTGGCCGATGGTCATATAGTAACCTCCTCATTCTTGTGCATTCATCTGACAGAGATCCCGTCATCTCTGAAAATAGTAGAAAGAAATAAAACAGTCAACATTTAGTATCATCATCCCTGGAATCTAACTCCATGAGCTTGCAAGAGATTAGAAACTGAGTGCAAGTAGGAATGACACATGTTAACTAATAAGTACCCTAAGTTTAGCAGACAAAAAACACCAATTTTTCTCACTTCAAATCTGCATAACCTAGTGATTTTTGCATCAGGATTAATAAAATCATCTGACAGTTTTAACTCCTCATCTAAAGGACATCAAAGTACCGTATTTTGTTGATCTAATATACTTCTGGAAATCCGTCTCTGGTAACTTCTTGTATGGCATTTCCTCACGGGTTTCAAGGCTTGGAACCTGGAAGAGCCACCTAATTTCATAATGTGGGACATTGGGAAAGCAGATAACCACTATGACTACGATGCAGTAAGTTTACATCTGGAAGATCAGAGATAGCATCGCCAAGAACAGCCGCTTTTGCAAGGTCAGCAGTATGATCTTCATCAAAAGCCACCAAATTGCGCTGTAAAATGAAATTGAGTTCCTTTAAACAGTTTGAAAATTAAACTGATGAAATAGATGAACAGAAGTAAAGTTGCTTTCTCTGAGCAAAATTTCAGTACCTCAAACTGTGGGGGAGGCCAGTATCTCACAATGACATCATGCGTAGGGAGAGGAAACTGGGGTAGGTTCTGTTGGCAAAGAAAGGAAGGCCAAACATTAGCGAGCACAGCAGAATTTTGACTCCCAACATTAGCAAGCAAAGCAGAATTTCTACTCCCAAGATGAAGGTGTAACTCAATAATTTCAATGAAGGTTTGCTTTCATTCTTGTATCACTGAAGTTGACTTCTATAGTTAAACCTTTAATACAATTGTAAATAAGACAGCTTCCATATTGCAGCGATATACGAAATTTAATCACCTCTCTTGGATGAGCTCCCCAAAGGAAAACACGCAAGCGGAACTGAGGGACACCATAACAGCCAGCTGCCATTACTCCTAACCTTGCTTGGTATCTCATATGTACCAATCGACTTAATGCATACCTTGCAAGTGAAGCTTTGTCTAATCTCAAGATGTCGGTTACATTTTCCATCAATACAAACTTAGGTTTTAGGAACTGCACTATGTCCATGAAGACAACAATCTGACGATTCCTTGTATCATCCAATGGAGCCTCAACATTCCTATATCGATTGTAGCCACTGATTCCTTGGCATGGGGGGCCCCCACATATGATATCAGCATCACCCTGAATCCACCATGAAGATATAGACATGGATGATCGATACTGCAAATATTACTATCACACAGGGCTTTCAATCCTAGACAATAGGAGTAGGACAAACATTTATCTGACACTTACAGGCAGTGGCAAGATTTTGGACTTGAAACCCTTTCTGACAAAATTTTGCATCACCTCTCCACAGTTTCTGAGAAGTAGATCTGAGATATCAAAAGCACATATTGAATATGAAGTTTGAGGTTGTCGAATATGGAGTACCTTAGTCCTTCAATCGGTTCCCATGTATCTTCCTTCGAACTGTAACCTTTCCAATGCACCTGAGGATAGATTAGTGAAATATTTTGCATAAGCTGCAGGCAAGGAATAACTGAATATGAAAAAAAAAAAAAATTGGAGGACACATGAATGAACTATAGGAATCAGATAAATTGGAAGCAGAAGTTCATCATGTGGTCACCTTGGATAACCATATAAAGCTTTTTTTTTCGCTCGCTGATAACCATTTAAAGCTGGTCAAGCATTAATATTATGTTTCTCATCTCTTTAAAAATCCCAGGCCTCCTTGGTTCCATTTAGCTCCCCAATTATCTGTTTTCTATATACATTGCTGTTATTAACATTGAGATTTGAGGAATAGCCACCCCTGTTTTCAGGGCAACCACTAAAGGCCACTTCCCAAGTCCTTTGACTGAAATAACTTAAAGAAGTTTTATCATAGTTTCACCTTTTATTTTATTTTTATTTTTTTTGGTCGAAAGTGTTCACCTTTTATGTAAGTGGGAACAAAATTATGAAGAGAGACGAAAAATAGAACTAGTAAAAAATATACCTAAACAAATGGTTAAAACACACCAAAAAGTTCTAAAGTTTAGAAGTGGAAACAGAAAAAATCTTTCCAAATTGTCAGCAACTTAACGGTTCCCTGACTGTATTCACAGAAATGCAACCTTAAAGTATAAAGAACCTGGTTAAATCAAATGATGTAGTACAAATGACTGAGGAAAGAGATGAAATCAATGTCCTCTAGATGTTTGCACGTGGAAAGATTTAAAAATGGAAGTTGCAAATAATTTGACACTGCAAACTTTAGGACATGTAAAATCACCAAACTGCTAGATAATTTGTCGATGGCTTTCTTTGAGATCAATGTAATGTTTTTAGCCTTTGCTCTTGAATCTCTACAGGCTAATACTCATTTTGATTAATAGCTTTACATATTGCAGTATTGCAACAACATGAGAAACAATAGCTGTAGATAAAATTTATAAACATGGCAACGAGGAAACTTTCCAACATGAATACAGATGGGACAGCTAATTTAATATGTGTATACATGAGAGAAAAGAGATGATCCTGCAATGTAAAACAAAAGCAATGAGCAATGACGATGAATGTAGATGGGAACCTTAAAATGTAGTCCAGGCTTGCCTATCTCATTGGGATCACCATAACAGATATCAACAAGGCTAGAAACTTCATGTTCATCTTTTGGTGTATCAGCAACATCTGCAGAACTTCCACAACTACGGGTGACTCTACAATTGTTTTTTCTCAATCCGTGCAGACCCTCAACACTTTTTACGGCAAATTGTTTACATAGCTTTTCCCATTCCTTTAATAGTTTAAGGAATTCCTCAGCACCTTCATTCCTAATCTGTATGAAGACCACGTGTTAGTATAAAAGCTGTAGAGCTATGTGGATAAATAGTTCCCAAGCCATCAAATTCGTCATATGAAGTCTGTTTACCTGGGTCTCAGGATGATTTAACTTGAAGCTCTCGCATGCGGACTTGTCACAATCAAGAGCCCATCTCTACAGCAAACAGCTGAGTCAGTATAAATTAAAGCCTTTACAAACTTGCTTATTTAATGAAAGTACCATCACAAGATCAGTGCGAGAAAGTTTGGCACCAAGATGTAGTCCAGTTGACATCCCTCCACACCCAGAATAAAGATCTAAGAGTGTTAATTCTGCTTTCTGAGTTCCACTTCTCAGCATATTCTCTGATGTTGTTCCAATGTCAGAGGAGGCTGAACCGTTGAGGGAATTACATGATGGAGAATCATTGCCATTAGTCAGACCATCTGATGGTGAGACACAAAGTTAGATACAGAAATGTCATCTGGATCTCACCTGAACTCATAAAGTTGCATTCAGAAAATTGAGTTCTACAAGTCTCTCACTCTAAAAATAGGAAGTTCAAAACCCATAGAAGCTCAGAACCAATCATGAAAAGACTTTAAATTACCCTTGACATCAGTATATACAAACTCACCAGAAATCAATGTGCGAAATGTTGAATACTCCAAGGAATACTCCATGTCATAATAGAAGTCAGACTGTATGTGAGTTGATTTTACACCAACCTGCCATGATTTAGGCAGACCAATAATTTCAGAAGGGGAGCATCAAAGAAGAGTTGATTATGTAGACAGAGAGATAAAGAGGTGCCAATCAAGCACGACAGAACCCTCACATGATAAAAATGGCATGGGATTATACCACTATGTTAATTTAGCATGAAAATCCATTGTCTCATTCATCACAAGCTAGAAATAAAGCAAAATGTGGAAAACTCCAGTTTCCCTTGGCCGGAACGGAAGGATTGCCGCAAGCATAAAATGAGATGAAGCAGGGAGATTGACCCTCGGGCAGCGTAAGACAACCGATCTGCTCTTTACACACTTCAAGGATTTGTTGTTTATTTTCTAAGCTTCAGCCTTCCTTCCACCAGGTAATGTCACTTTCATATGATGCCACTGACCATACACAACAAGACAGGCAGCTGCCTCTTACTCTACTACGGCAACAACAGGGAAAAGATAATGGAAGGACTTCCAGTGCAGCATATGAAAATATGTTGAGCGTTGAGATATTAGGAACAAAAGGCCTAAAATTGTTGAATTAATGGTTTTTTCATACATCTTTCCCTGATGCGAAAAAATCAGGTGAAATTTTTGTTGTGGTTATATTTTTCCTTTCTTTTCTCTCCTCTGCTTTGTTTTCTGCCACTTCTCCTCCATTGTCTTTCAAGAAATTTCTCTTGTTTATGATCCTTTAGTTCAGTATGTGTGCTTGTTATCTGGGCAGAGAAAAGAATCATCAACTGTTACGTAAATTTTAAAGCACTGTTGAAGTATACCTTAGGATTTAACCTTGCAACGTTGACTTTTGAAAGAATACAATCCACAGGATTGTCATTCTCCACAGCAGAATAAAATAGCCGCTTCTTGTCATGAAAAGAGGATTGATTTTGCATGACCTGAGAAACAGTCAGCAAGAAGTACCGAAAATATTAAAATAGATGAAACTCTATATACCAATTTGTGCAAATGAAAAGACACTAACCGTATCTTCAGCTCTATAGAACCACCGAACCCTGATATAATCTTCTTCATCAGTCGTTCTGAAGAACTCTAAGATCCTCCCCACGTGTTTCTTCCCATTGTCACCCTGTAACAATTTTAATGAATGACTTATTGAAGCTTCCAAGCTGGAAATATCAGGTTTAAGTGCATCTCCCAGCTGAGAAAGGTTCAAGATCTTTGTTCCACATTGCAGAAAGGAAAACATTTGTTAAGACAAAAGAAATTCTTCCTGTGAAGCAAATGTTATAACCAATCCTTCAAAGTTAACATATCCATAAATCACTAGCACAAAAGGAAGTTGGCCAATCTGCATTGGACACCCATGATAAAATGAACTTTTGAAACTCAAACATCGGAAGACCACAACAACTCTAGAAGTCATTTTAGTGGCATACAACACCCCTAATCTTAATACTTTTGAGATTTATGCATCACCAAGGGATATAGAGCATCAGGAGGAAGGAAAAGGAGAGTGTTATAATTTTTCTTAATGGCGAAAGCATCTTTCTTAATTGAAATTCTACAATTACAGGAACTCTGGGGATGACGTATTTAAAATTGAAAGAGAATGCATCATTAACATTTATGACATGCATAGTATCAGTATGACCAAGCTTTGGACTCCAAGACAATCAATTGCATGAGAGAATAAGAGAAACTTTGTCCACAAGTAAATATGCCTAAGTCAAATGGCAGTGCAAAATCATATCATCCTTATTAAACAACGAAATGCTTAGGGAAAATCAGCTGCAGTATTAAGCAAAAGTAGAAATCAAAAGGATCGTTTCAATATTTTTTATACTAGGACAACAACATACAAAACAAAGATGAGTTTTCAGTTTTTCAAAGTCAAAGCTGGTAGCTGGATGACTTGCTTAATCTTGCAAAACATTGACTTTCAGATGTTATTTTATTTTTTAAATTTGACAAAAGACAGCTTACATGAATTATATGAAAGACTGACATTGATTTGCAGATTTAACTGATGTAAAAAGCTTTACCCTTAGATATGCACAGTCTCCAATTTCAAAAATGCAGCCATTAACTTCAGCTTGTCTATAATGGCATTTCACATTTGTAATGATCTCATCTTCGTCATCAGACCTATGCCAAACCATAAACAACATAAACAAGAAGGATATAATAATGAGCACAAACAAATCGTGAAGAGATGCCTAAAACAACAATATAAGAGACTGCATGGCATAACTTACTCCAGCGATTTCTTTCCACCCTTCAATGTTTGACTCTAAAAAACTCAATGGACATCAAGATCAGTAAGAATGTCTTCAGTGTTATGGAAGACAGATTGCAAATAACCATACAGAAAAGTATCAATAATCTAGCAATTAAATGGCATGAGAAAAATCATTTAACTTAGCATGTCACCATGGAATGATCAAGAAAAAGGTGCATTCTGTTAGAAAAGCTAATGGTAGTTTTCAGTAAGGAGCAAGCCACATCTGATCTATATCAGCAGAAAACAGGCATGCGAATATTGTGGATTCCTAATGATGTAAAGCATGGCAGTTCCATAATCCGATGGCCGGGCAAGTCCAAACCCAGTAAAATATGCATCATAAAATCATCTGCATCCAGTTAAAGCGTATGATAGTAGGTGCATGGTTACATGGCAAAACAGAGAAGGAAGCCAAAAAACCGGAAACATTGCACAAGTTTCAAAATCTCTTTTCCTGAAAAGTAGAATTGCAAATAAACTTCCTCAATGTTATTGTTGTCCTTTGTTGACCAACTTAAGATCAGAGAAAATTGAGAGCACAGAAAGTGACCGATCTCATTAAAAGTTTCTACATTCTTCAATTCAAATGCTTTTACAAAGATGCTTCCCTGCTTCCATTATGCTTTAGTCGAACTGCACAATAGGTGCCTCCTTCAATTCACCATCTTCTGCCATGACCATATGCAATAGTATTTAATTAAGCAGTAACAGATGCCTTTATCCCCACGGGTAGTAGCATTCATTCCATTTTATGGACCTATCTGTTAGTTATCATGCTTTACAGCTTAATTTGCTAAAACATTATCTTCCAGATGAGCTGAATTATTATCCACCCAACCCCTAGAAAGAAACCAATAGGGTGTCTGGAAAAGCATATTGATTGAACCATTAGATTGCTGCTAAGAGATAGGAAGCATCTGGAAAATTGAATGGGGGTGTCCAGTAAAATTGAGCTGAGTGATAGACATTCATAGTAACTGTTACATTCATCAGTATTCAGTCCAAGAATGTGATGACAATTTAGTCAACGAACTTGATGGAAAGACATGGATACAAGTTTAGAATATGTTAACAAAAAAGAACTATTCTAGCAATTGATTCTTTGATTTCTTGGTTTTCCTTTAGTATGTCATTCACTACACTGCATTTACTTAAAATGGTCCAACATGTCACTTGAAGATAGGTATCATTTACGTAAAGATCCTTGAGAAACTAAGGGACACTACCCAAACTCATACCTGCTGTGTTATGCAGTTATAAAGATAACACAAAATTTGTCATGAATAGCAGTTATGTTGAAAAAGCAACACGAATTTTTCTTAGGAAATAAAATAAGTAATCAGTTAAAGAGTCAAATGATAAAAATTTCTAACATTTACAACGACAACAGTGTCCACACAAAGCGCTTTCTTTCTTCACCTAAGGCTAGAAAAGAGCATCAACCTTGTGTAGGAGGGTATAAAGCGAAAAATTAATGAAACAGATTAAGCAATCACCTTCATATCATAACGCCACTTCCACCATTTTTTAGCTTCATCCTCAGGAATTGCATCTCCAACAAAGAAAGTAGCTTTTGGTTTGTTTGATTTAATCATTAAAGAAGTAGAAAATTTAGCTTCTGAAAGAGTTTGCTCGCTTGTTGTCTCAAGTAATGTAGTTGGAGCACAAAAAGTTCCATCATGTTCAGATTTCTTAGGCAGGGCATAATCTGCTGGAGATTTCTTCAAGTAACTCTTGTCCAGTCCTCTAATATCTGGGTTCATTAAAGAGGACATATAATCCTTGAAAGGCTCTTTCTCTGATTTACCACTAGAGACATCCCTGACTTCAACATTGTTGCCAATGGGAAGTGATGGGAGTTTTCCAGGGCCCCCTGATTGCTTACCATTCATAATGGACTTGTCAAAGTTTCTCAAGGAATTTCTTACTATTGTCATTTGGAGTTGCTAAAACAAATCTTGGAGACCTTCTTAACGGCACGTCGTCCATATTTCTGGAATCCAGGGGCATTATATGCATGTGTGATTTTTCCTCACCCTTATGCCAGGGGAGGGATAATCGCTTGACTTTACTAATTATAACCTTCGATTTTAAATTACAACACTTTGATAACAGGGATTTAAGACCATCCTTTGGAGAGGACAGCAAGTCTTTTAAATGAATACTTCGCCCTCCTAATTCTGGATAATGCATTAGCGGCATTGATGGATTCGAAGACAATCTTGGAGATCTTCGAAAAATTCTAGCATCCAAAGAGTCCACCTTGATAAACAGTTTTCCCATGTCATCACTGCAAGAAGGAGTAGACCGTAATATAGATGAGTAGAGAACTATCTATTAACAAAGCAGAAAAAATCAGTCAGAAGATGTCTCTGGATATTGCTTACAACGAGCTCTGACCAGCAGATCCTTGACACTGTAAAGTTCCACGACATACACCCAAACACATAGGAAATAAATTAGAAAATCAGTGACACGGGTGGATTATAAGCAAAAGAAAAAGTATCTACAGAAGATGGATATAACGACATATCAATAAAGCTCTCTCTCTCTCTCTCTCTCTCTCTCTTATTAGAATCAGTAAAAAGTCAGATAATGGTTGCAAGTGGCTTTCTTCTGTTTAACATGCCATCGGTTGTTTCGAGCATATTCATTAGTGGTTAAGGAGCAGAGATTTGTGTGGGGGTTTTGATTATACAAAGCAGTAAGCACTAACTACAGACAATCTCATTTTTGGGCACCCACTCAGATTTTGCCTCACATATTTTTTGATTCAGTTTAGTGGGGCAGGCTTAGGGTTCACCTGCCCAAGGAAGGCTGCATCATTCCAACATGAAAGTATGGTAGATATCTCCTGAGTTACCATGTCAAGAAAAAATAGAGTTCTTGATTTTCTAATAGCTTATAAGGGCATATTTCTCAACTCATCCAAGACACTGTATAGAACATTAATTCAGATTCCCTGCCTAACCACCACAATGGTATAAGAAGACAACCAGACAAAAAAGGTTACATAGACAATACAGGCAAAAAAGAACAGAATGCAGGGTGCTGTTTTGCTATAAAATGCCACAAGTAGGAGTTCTCACTTTGTAACCTTGTATCCAGAAAAAATCAGCACCCCTGTAAATAATCAGATAGAGTGTCCTTTGGAAAGGTTATCACTGCAAGATACTAACAATTTTGGCCAGTGGCTGAAAGCTATCCACTCTGGCCTTCAGCCCCCAAAGTTCAAAGGATCGAAATTTTTTTCCTTAAATTATCATTTTAATGTTTGTTGATTCCTCAGCCTCAATTCAGGCAGAGCTGGATTCCCTTAAATTAATGTTTTAAAATCACATCAATATAACATAAAACCAATAATACAGCAAGAAACACTCTTCCTTCTATTTAACAACAAAAAACACGGAGAAAGATACAAAGTTATGCAGAAGTCTGCATCCTATGTCACACAAGAAAAAACATAACATCAAGTATAGTTTTGATATTTGGATCTAAATATGTGTTAAGAAGGGTACTCACCAAGGTAAATTATGTAAAATACATGCATCATTCAACAATTAATGATTTACCATCAAATTAAAGTTGGATAGCACCAATAATCTAAGAAGCACGAAACTCTCCAAAAGCCTTCGTGTCGTGTCCGACACTCCGACACGTGTCCGACATGTTTTGACACGCTCTGACACGTTCCGACATGCGGTCAACGAGTGTCGGAAAATCTGACACGTGATCAACTCTTCCCGACACACGAGTCTGAAATTCCGACACGCGATTCCAACACGCACGGGGTCAATTTTAAAAAATTTCAATTCTTAAGGGGTCAAAATGTAAATATATGAAAAATAATGAAAATAACAAAAATAAGGAGAAAGAATAAAATTCTTACTCTCAAATTTCTCACTTATAAGTTATGATCTTCCCGTGAGTGACAATGGAACGCTCCTCTTCTTGTCGGCGTCATTCCGTTGTCCCCACATACTTTAAAGTTATAATTTTTTTTTGCTTCTTTTCGCCTCTCACAAGCATCGCTTGCAAGTTATCTCTTTTGGTCTATGTTATTGGCTTGTGAGTTATCTCTCACATTTTCCGTGGCGAATTTAGTGATTTCCTTTTCTTTTGGTCGTACTTCGAGAGTTTTTATCTTGGATTTTCATTTTTCTCAAACCTTATTTTGCAGAGGAGCTCTAAGCTAATCTATATCATGAACTCCGAATTCTGTCTAGGACTATAAAAAATCTCATTAATCTCCGACAAGTATAAGAAAACAGGTAATGTTCCTTCAAGTTTACTCTTTCTGTATGCAACTTTTGAATTTCTAGTTCAATTTCTGTCAAATTAAAACAATGAATGATATTAACAAATGTTAATTAATATTTTTAGTATAAATTAATTTTATGCTCTTTTTATTATTATTTATTTATTTTTGTATTTATATATAGAAATATATATTTAATATATAACGTGTCGAAACATGTCGAAATTCTCTATTTTTTGAGAAATAACGTGTCGGCGTGTCGTATCGTGTCGTGTCGCATGTCCGTGTCCGTACTACATAGCCGATGATACAGCAAGAACCACTCTTTTGTCCATTGAACAATAAAAAAAATCGAAAAAGATACGAAATTGCAGGCGACGAAAAGATACGACCTCTAAATTTGCCAATTATGAAACCAATAAGTAGAAAATCAAGGAAATGATTTTATAGATTCAAGATTTTCTTTCAATAACATTTCAAATCAATGAAAGAACTTAGTACCAATTATGCAGCAAGAAATGCTCTTTCTTCTATTGAACAACAAAAAAATTGAAAAAGATACAAAGCTGCAGGCGACAAAAAGATACAAACTCTAAATTTGCTAGTTATGAAATCTAGGAAATATATATTCAAGATTTTGTTTCAATAATATTTCAAATCAAGGAAAGAAGCATGCAGATTTATATTGTACCAAAAAAAAAAAAAAAAAAAAAAGGTTTAAAGTCATCCCCGTTTACTTTATTGAAGGTTGACCTCTGCCTTGACAAATTGCATACTTCATCAGATGCATGAGTCCCACTTTTTTTTGCTCATGGAAACCTTGTTTCCACAAACATTGTCTAAGCACGGAGTGCAGAACAGAAGAGATTACTAAATTCAAGGGTTCGTTCCATCAAATTTTATTGAAGTATAGAGGAAGACCATAAGCTTACTCTTTTTTCTTTTTTCTTTTTTTTTTTTATACCCTTTCATTACCTCTAGTTATTCAATTCCTCGACCATATTTTAGCTAAAATTTGTTCATATTACATGTTTATGCTAAATATCACCGGGTTAGTTAGCAGAACCTGATGGCCTGACAAGCTATATAATAAACGCTGCCCCCCAAAGACATGGACCGAGTTTGCCTAGAGCAAAGTTAAAGGAACGGCCGACACTGTGACACCAAAATGAGTATTGTTAAGATGAATTGATTCCGATACCACCAGGCCAAAAGGAATCTTTAGCTACTAAAACATAAGTCGAAGATTTTTCCATGACAAACTTTGACTAGATCATGCCCACTCTGAGTGCTCTCATCCAACGTCGTGATCAACTAAGTTGCAGGATAAAAGCAGCAACCATTCCGTTCACAAGGTTATCTCATCTTCAGACGAACACAGCTACCGTGTAACATACCTTAGCCGAAATCAGAGCGGCATTTCTCTTCCGACTCCCATCATTCGCGCGCGCCGAACTCGAGCTTATCAAAGGCATTTCGGCAGAATCCGGCGCACGGCGCTTCCTCGCACCACTCCCCGCCACCCCGGGACCAGATTCGCTCGACGGATCGCCCAATGCAGGCGAACCGGTAGCCACATTGTCGTTCTCCACACCGGTCACGGCAGAACCAAGCCTCGGAGACCTCCTCAAGCATCTAGCCAAGCACGAACCGGTCGCCAACCTCGTACCGCTCTCTTCCGCACCTTGCATGCCGGAACCCAGCCTCGGGGACCTCCTCAGGCTCAATGCCGGCGCGACATGCTTCGCCAAGCGAGAACTGAGCTCGCGGCGAGATCGTGGCCCCGATCCCGGGGGTCCCGGAAGCGGAGAGAACCGCGGCGACCGCCGGAGAGGCGGGCGGAGGACCGGCGGAGGCGCGGGATGGCCGAGGGGAGGGGAATGCAGGCGCGGCCGGAGGGAGGGAGAGCCGGCGGTGGAGCCGCGCTTGGAGGTCCGCCGCGGCGGCCGCATGGCTGATCGCGGCGGAGGAGGAGGAGGAGACGACGATCAAAATCGGAGAGAGAGAGCTCGAGCTCAGTCCCGAGGCGAATGTCGTGCTCACTTCGCGAGAGTTTTTTTAATTTGCATTGATGGAAGCTGAAGCGTAATGTAAATGAATATCCCTTGTACGGTCCTCGTAAACAGAGCTCGGTCGATCCAAGCCGTTGGATTACGCTGGCGTCTCCTTGGGCCCACGTGGTTTCGCGGTTCAGATCAGGCTGAGCTCAGGTGTGCTTGGAGCAGGCGATCTCAGGGGAAATAGAGTTGTTGGCTCGGTCCACCAAAAGCGGAGGGCGTCAAAGCTTTAATGGCATGATCTCACCAACTTTTCTTGCGAGCATCTTTTTTTTTTTTTTTTTTTTTTTTGGACGCTGCCGTTATCAAGCTAATCGCGAATTTCGTGCTAGCTTTTTACTTTTCATCATTTATTACTTTTACCTCTTTTGGTTCGCCAGCATTTATTCCTTGTGAACACAACCATTCGATTTGATTCTAAACAAATCAACTAGATAAAGATATAAGATGCCAATTTTTATTCGGCTCAAATTTTTTGTAATTTAACGTGATGAGACTGTTTTGCTTTTGCCAAAGACGGAAAAGGACTATACTCGAGAAAGGTATTTGGTTTCTAAACGATTAGTCTCCTTCGTTATCATAATCCGGTATTTGAAAGTTAACTTCTCTTCCTTTTAAGCCGCGAAAACTATATGAATACCGATGTATAATTCTGATCGTAGCTACCCATTTCAACTTCTATACGAGAAAGGACTGAGAAAACCGTACGAAATGTGAAAATCGCTACCCATAGTTACGTGTTCACATCTGAAAAATTTCATCTTCAGAACCATGATGATTCCACGTCTCATATTTCTCTGGCTAAAAACTTTGCGATGACATGCCGAGAATCTCTCGTCAATGACAATTATCATCACCACACTAGTTTCGTCGACTGCTTAGCACTGCACATCTTGACGTGGGTGGTTTTCCTCCATGGTCCGAAACCGGATAAATCTTTTGAAAGTACTCATTGTTCGGCTGAGAAAAGTTGGCATAAAGGGGAAACAAAAGCAAAGATTCCACAGTGAGAGAGAGAGAGAGAGAGAGGGAGTTTCCCTCACTTCATCAGTGAAGATCACTTCAGATGCAAGAACAGTTAGGAGGAGCTCAAGAGGGGACAAAACCACTCCCATGTGAAACGCATATCCAGACATCATTGCAGCTTTCAGAAACCTCACCCCACATATGAATTATGATTTCTTCATGCGATATGTTCCGCCAAAGTCAGAATCTTTACGCTCTTCTTCCTCAGCTCATGCGGAACCGGCCCGAACACTCTCGTCCCCACCGGGTCCTTGTCCTTGCTTTTGTTAACGATGAGGACGCAGGCATTGTCATCGAACTTGATCTCGCTGCCATCACAGCGGCCCCGTGGCATGGCGGCACGCACGACTATGGCGCTGAATTTGTCCCCTTTCTTCGCTTTCCCGTTGGGAAGGGCCTCCTTGATAGACACCTTTATTGTATCTCCCAGCCTCGCCCCTTTCTTCCCCGCCTTCAGAGCTTGGATGCACATTGCCTTCTTCGCCCCTGAATTGTCCACGACTTTGAGAATTGTACCCATCTGAATGAAAGTCCTTCGCTGCTGCAGAATTAAGAAGAAATTTATTTAATAGGTGGTCCAAAAAAAATTACAATATGATTAGGTAAAAGTTTCTAAATTTTAGTACTTCCAAGTCTGCTAACTTTTCAAAGTCGCCGTCAAGAAACTTCCTTCTTATCTTTCCTGTTCTTGAAAACTGCCAACGAATGAGATGTGAAGAATTTCTAAGGCACTAACCTGAGACAGGAAATTGCCATACGCCAAATTGTGCAAAATGTTCCACGAAGAAGAGCTACCCGTAAAAACACCCTGTCTCATATAACCTGCTAGTTTTGTCATACAGTAACAATGGAAACTGAATAAATAATTTGGAAGTATCGAGATAATACCCTCATTGTCATGAAGGGCAGTCAAGATGAGACATGCAATGCACTCCGAAAAAATACATGTCTAGGACGAGAACAATAACAAGCAATTAATCCAACATCAGGTATCAAGAGAAGGGCAACACTGTTGCTCCAAAAAGTGGATCGTGCTTCCTAATCTCTTTGAAACGAGTGGACAGGGAGTTCAACTAGGAGGGCTCAAGTTCCATGTGTTTGCCCACAACAACAATGGCTCATGGTTCTCAGAGACAAAGGTCAAGGTGCAAAAAACAAACCTAGATATGTAGGGACAGTTGCTAATTTTTATGATAACATTTCATATACAAGTAATTTTATCAAGTAAAACATTCCATGCAATTATAGTATGGTGTTGAGCTACTGTTTGACAGGTTGAGAAGCGTCATTGTCCCAATGGGCTATAACAATTTTTGCTCTACACAGATAATTTTGAGTAACTTTCAAGCATTGATTTAGTGCGGACGCTGCAAGGATTCAGAAGGAAAGTACAGAAGATTAGATAAGTGCAGATTTCCAACACAAGCAGGTAGCACATATAAATAGCTCACATACAGATAATTTACACTAGAAATCCTAAACATTTGCACATAATGCTAGCCTTTTAGTTAGTGCAATGCAACCCTTAATGTCTTAAAAATTTGCCCCAGCCCTTTGAGTTATCAGTCCAATAAAATCACACACCTACACGACCATCAGTATCCTGACGATAGGAAGCAACTAAATTGCTATTTTTTGAGATTATTTACAACAACACTGCACAAAGGAAAACAGAGACTTGATAGAATTCTGCACAAAAGATTTAAGACTTAGTGCAACTCCTTCATGAAGGGATTTGATAGTGTTGTAATCTATGTGGTTACAGATCATCTTAAGAAAGTGCAATTGATATAAGACAACCTTGACATTCACAAATAACACCTATGGATAAGTTGAAAACCAATAATAGGAAAATATAGCTAAGGCATAGGAAAATATTGCTATGGCATGGAAGATAGAACCTTCAACTTGCTATTTTCACAAGTGAGATTCAACCATTGTTTTAAACCAAAAATTATGCTTAAAATGATTCCACAGCCCAAGAGAATGGAGAAACTGAAACTTCTTAAAACCACATCTTCATCACTCCAAATGTCAAGTATTATAAGATCACAAAAAGGTGTCAACAACAGAATCAAATTGAAAATGCCAGGAGTTGCTAATATCAGCAATTTTTCAATGAGAAGCAGCAAAAATTGTTAATCATTGTTGAGGCAAATTGTCAAATTTTCATAGCTACAAATTGCATAGAATGGCAGATTCGAGAGTTTCATTTCTTAAAACAGAAGCCAAAAATCCATCTCTCATGCAGCAAAATTGCCTCAATGAAGCATCCCAAAACATTTTCACCATAGATGCAAAGAAATATCAGAAAATGTTCAAATTTGATGAAGGTTCTATAGCAATATAAATTATATGTCCATGCTTCCCCCCTCCCCACCCGCCCCCCAAAAAAAAAAAAAAAAACACCATCATTGTTCATGCCAAGACTTCAAAAAGCCCAAAAACTGAATTGATATACAGGCCAAAAAACATATTAATATTAATCTCAGAGAAGAAATCAAGATGTACCTTATAGTGTTCATACAATGAAAAATCGATTTCTCTGGTATTCTTTTTTTCTTTTTTTTCCCTGAACATTCCCTTTTATTCTCTCATTAGGAAGAAAAGATCATCTTGTCAAAAGAAACCAGGGTAAAATATGTATAGATTAATAACTGAAGAAACTCTATGCTCTATCCATCAGTAGAAACAACATTCTAGTTCCAAGATTATGCAACAAGGAAGGCATATGCATAAACTGTTGATGTATTTTCCGTTACTCTAGATGAGATATTAGGACCTCCATCTCACTCACCAAAGCAACACATTCTCTCAGTAGTCACGCCTGCATTCGTTCTACTTCTACAACACCTCATAGAATTCCAGATTTGAGGATATGCCGATCCTTTCATTGGTTCCCTTTTATCCCAAGAGTAATACTCCCCTAATCAAGACAAGTGACTGTGTGCTTGACCTAGCTCAAGTCGAAACCCTTTGTGAAACTGCCGTGAGATTGATATTTATACCCTAAAGACAGAATTAACCATATTTACCCAATAAGTGGTCTTGAAACCTCAGTGAGCTAGCTAGGAATTAATTATGAAATTCCATATCGGTGTCACATAAATAACTCCTAATGACTGCCTTGCTGGGAATCAAAAGCTAACCAAGTCATCAAAATTACAAGAAGGAACATCAGAGCCTTTGAGCCTTGTATGCAATCAAAAAACTAATAAGTTCTCATAACAAGTGGTCTAAAGTAAAGAAAGCAATGGAGTTATTGTCATTAGAGAGAAACAGTCGATACCCTGGATCGGTGTCGGCAAGCGGTTGCTGCCCAATTGTCCCACCGTGCTGCCACTAAAACGACCACAACCCCAGGACCAAATTCAGTTTCAGGAGGTAAAAAACATAAAAATAAGCCTTCCGTAGCATTTAGAGGCAAAACGCGAAAAGCGAGGAATAACCTGTTGATCGTGAAAAAAGAACGGTGAGGCTGGACAAAGTGGGCATCATCGCGGGGCCACGCGTTTCGCGAGGACCCGATTGACGACCTCAAAGATCGGAGTAGCGAACCAGAACGACCAGCCATTTCTCTGCGACCTGCGATCACTTTCTTCGATCAGGGTTTTGAAGGGGTTTTGCATTCGGAAAAACAAGAGAGGACGGTAAAAACAACAACAAAGAATCGCAAAAACAAGAGATTCAGCATTCCTTTCATAGAATTAGTCCACAGATTGCTGCAGCCGATAATAATAATAATGCTTTAGTATCAATTAGAATCAGTCGAACGCCAAAAGAATTAAAATGAAAACAGAGCAGGGACATAGTTAAACTCCAAAGAAGAAGCAAAAAGTTCGAAACGATTTCGGTGGCGCAAGCAGCAAAATCAGACCCATCAAGCAAAAGAACTCGACCCGAGTGAAGTTCTTTTCTTTCTTTCGCTTCGCATCGAAACAGAGAGACTCGAGCTCAGGGGACAGAGTACCTCAGATGAATACTTCGGACTTCGGACTCGAAATGCAGCCGAGACTCCCAGGAGCAGTCGCCAGCACAGAGAGATAGAGAGAGAGAGAGAGACTATGCGTGCGCGCTTCTGGCGGTGTTTACCGTCGCAGACGGCGGCAAAACCAGTGGAGAGAAGACGACCCTACCGGTGGCGCGTTAGGGTAATTGTCTCCCCAAGGAAAATAAACGCCCGCTATTATTTTATTTTTTTCCTTCCTTACTACGAAAATGAAACTCCAATATCCACGTCTACATTTATAAGAAACTAACTAAAGAGCACTCGTTGATAAAAAAATTTAAGGACTTCTTTTAAATATGCTTTGTTATCTGTACTGATTATGAATGATACGAGAGCAATCGGTATGTTGAGAATAGTAAGTAGGTTGTTTTTAAAGTACCATTGGCCATAGATTTACAAAATCTCTTCAAAAGAAATATGCCTGAGAAGGGGTAATTAGGATTTAAATGAGATGTACAATAGGAAAGAAATGAAAGAGCTTCACATTTAATTTTCAAAGTGAATTATTTAAAAAAATTTGGACTCTCTCGACTATTTTATTACATGATCAACATAAATGGAATATTACATGCCAAATCTAAGGATTACCTCCAATGACTAACGAGTGGGATACAAAAAGCTCCATTTTACTTTTTAGTAAGGGAAAAATGATATGATAGTCTATGAACTTTAATTCAATGTATAATGTGATTTTTGAACTTTTAATTTATTCGATATGGTCCATAAACTTTACCCCAATCTACAATATGGTCCGCGAACTTTTAATTTATTCAATATGATTCATAGAATTCTGAACCAAATTATCAAAAGGGATATCATACGTGCCTCTATACTGAAAAAGAAGACCCATGCACTTAATCAATTTGATTTGCATTCAAATTGAGGTCTCACAACCATTTACAAGCTCTAGAATTTGCCAAAAAGCAACTTGGAAAATATTATAATAGCTTTATCAATTTTGTGAAGGTAGATAGACAATAGAAATGAAAAAGTCAATTTCTTAAAATCCTCTCCTCTGTTCACATATTTTGCTCTAATCACCGAGAAAGCAGGTCTAACGGCTAGGTAAAGCGGTCCAATACTCTTTATCAATTTGATTTGCATTCAAATTGAGGTCTCGCTCATTTTACAGGCTTGGGAATTAGCCAAAAAGTAGTCTGGAGAAGATTATAACAACTTTATCATTATTGTGAAGGTAGATCAAACGACCAGATAAACTATAAAAGTACAAGAGTCCATTTCTTAAAATCCCCTCCTTTGTTCACATAGTTTTCTTTAATCACGTAACGAAGTAGGTCTGGTCGCTAAGCAAAGGGGTCCAATGACTCCTTTTGACTATGAGAAGACTTATGTCGGACACTTTGGAGATTGGAGGTCTATTTGAATAGGTGAGAGATGGTCATGAAGATTGGAGAAAATTAAGAACTTTCATTGTCATTCCATTGTAGTAAACTCTCTAAATTTCACTTATGCAAAGTTAATTATTTTCTAGTCCTAATTCTTTTTTTTTTTTTTTTTTTTGGGTCGAGTTCTTGTGTTTGGGGTAGAAGGAGAGTTACAGCATTGTAAGAGCTGTTTATGTTGGTGAAGTCATCTATCGAGCTTTGTATGGAAACAAAATTCTCTATGAAGTGTAAAATATAGAGAATTTCTATCGGATTCTAGTCTTATTTTATGGTTGTTAAAGCTAGAAGAGTGGAGCAGACCAAGTGGAAGGCCAAACCATTAAATCCTCTTCCAAATCTTCCACCCCTTTTAATTCCCCTGTTATTTATTTGATAGAAAAATTGTTTCTTCACAGTTGTTTTCCTCTGTAGCACCACACTACACACCCATCTTTTGCAGGACAATTCTAATTTTCTTAAAACAACCAATTAATCATCTCTCAAACATTTCAAAAGTTAATGTTGCGATTGAAGGAATTACCAATTTTTTCTTTTCAAATTTTTATTAGAATGACAATCTTTTGCACTTCTTATACTATTTACTTTCTTTTTTTTAGTTCAATCTCTAATATCCATCGTCTTTTGGTGATTGCATTATCATTAGCAATAGGATGACTTACATGTAACCTTTTTCAGAGACTTTAATATCTCAATTTTTTTGTCCAAAGGGTCAGTGTCGGCCTTCACCCATATGAATTCATAAATATCCACCTCCCATTTGATATGCACCCAGATTTATTTTGCAAGCATAGGAGTGACCACTTATCTAGGCGTTGAAAATGGTGCCCAATTACTCATCCATAAGATATTTTCCTAGCATTTAAATTATTAAAAGTGAATATCTTTTGGATAGTTCGAGCACCTAATATTATTTTTCTTTCCTTATTTTTTTTTTGGGTCAGCGCCAAACCCACTTCGCTATCGCTTTTCTGGGTTTAACCGTTTGAGTCTAAAACCCTACCAAGTCCTCCTCCATCAACACAAAAGCGGAGCAGAAACTTTTGCCTCCCTCGCGCTCTCGCACGCTCGCTTGCGCGGTGCATTTTCTCCATCTTCGCTCGTCGCCGGGAGCTCGAAGCATCTGCTCCTACGATCGCCGGAGCTCAAGGCATGCCGCTCGGAGAGAGAAGCCCCGGCGACAAGGGCGAGTCCCGGTACTGTGGAGTGGAGACCGAGTTCGACGAGGATGTCCCCCGCCTCCTCTCTGCCAACATCTCCCGCGGCGGCTTCGACTTCGTCGTCTCTCCTCTGGTTCGTCAACCCCCTACGTCATCTTTCAATCGCCGAAATGATCCGCTCGGCTTTTATGTGGCGCCGTCGCTTCGACGACCGTGTCCCTCCAAATCGATTCTGCTTCCAATGGCTTCTTTAGTGGCCAGTACCGAATTGTTCGTCGGTGGCTGGCCTCGTATTGGCTGGATAAATTTGTTGGGTCCGCGTATGAGTTTGACCTGTTGGGATTCTGCGTCTGGTTCTTTAAGAGCTAAGTACTGGCTTCAGATTCATATGCATTTTGAGGTGCATTTGCAATCCGTGCATATGACACGGTTTAATCGGTGACAATTGGTGGTGCTGCATGATCACTTGTCTGGAGACAACTCATTAGGAATAGCTGTTTACGCTACTGCGGACTACATTAAAAAATGCGAGCGCGAGGATTTACAAGAGAGATTTGCTTATGCTAGGATGGATGTTTTGTAACTGCTTTGTGTGGTGTTTTTCCTCATGCTGCAGATGAATCCAACTTATAGGCCGAGCTTACTAGAAAAAGATGGAAATGGATCGAGTGTCCTGCCAGTTGCTGGGTCAGACTTAATTTTGAACCCTTCCCAGTGGAGCAGTCATGTCGTGGGTATGGGGCCTTTCTCTTTGTCATTTTTTTAAGTTCTGATTTTCTTTTAAGTTTGTTTGACATTCACACTGGAATCATTTTACATTGGCATACACAAGGTTATGTTCATCTCTTTACGGGAAGAACAAGAACGGCACCACCAAAATGACAAAAGAAAAGAGCAGTTCTCGTTAGTCGGGACTTGGCTGAATGGCTTTTACGATCAAATCCCATAATGTGTAGCATATAAATTACTCATCAAAGGTCGTTATCATATCCTCTTGCGTTATGTAATTCAGCCATTCTTATCTCCAATAGGTTTGCGTACTTTTAGGTTTTGTCTGTACTCGAATCCTTCCCACCAATCTGTCAGATAATCTTCGTCTCAACTTGTGTAAATTAGTCTTCTAAGTGGTTTGAAGCTCCTACTGCATATATATGTATAAATTCGTGTGCATATACCTAGGTATGTATGTTCTGAAATACAAGTAAACATGATTCGGAATTACTGGTACCAAAGCTTTGATACCAAACAAGCTTTGAATGTGCTTTGACTTTTCTTCTGTTTATATACTTTTATCCACATCAATACGGTGGAAGTTCTTCAAAATGCAGATTACTTTTGTTTCTTCCGGTAGAAGCTACTTAGTTGGTACTAAGATATTGACACATGTCAACTCCTTAAATATAAAAAAACATTAGCATAATGTTTTTACATATTTTAGTCAGACTGCTGGAATCATCTCCTCTAACAATAGAAGATATCCCAAAAAATTTAGAAAAGAAACTGTCTCAAAATGAAGTGCCATTTGAGAGATATGCTAGTCCCTCTATGTGTGTTGCTCTTTTTTTTTTTTTTTAAATGGATAAGGTGGTCTCTTTAACTGTAAAACACCACCTTCTTGTTATTTTGTCAATCAGCATCACTTGTAGGAATTTGAGCATTGACAGAACCATATTTCCTGGTTTATAAGATATTTCCATTTCAATGTGCTTTGCTTTGACCGTCATCTGCTAATTTTCAGTTTTATGTCTTAAAGAACAAATATCATACATCATGAGAATCTTCTTGGTCTTGTGAACTTGCACCCATGATCTTCTTTTATCGATGATGTTCTTGCTTAGGAAAAATTAGCTCGTGGATTGACCTGGATTCTGAAGACGAGATCCTGCGACTGGATTCTGAAACCACTTTGAAGCAGGAAATAGCATGGGCTTCTCACCTTTCCCTGCAGGTATAGATTGCTGATAGCTTTACATGATAAGTTTGCATGCTCCCTTCCAGGTCTCTCTTAGATGCCATAACAAGTAAAATTCGAGAATCCATTCCTAATGATTGAAGAGGATTTCAGTAGAACCGTTGGCATGTGTGGTGACCATGAGCCCTAGCACATCTCGAAATCTATGTAGCAAAGGGCTGTGATCACTCGAATTGGCAGCATAAAGCAAAACCAGTCTTCCTATACATCTCACTGTAACCAGCTGTTTGCTCCACTAGAAAATGTAATAATTTGATGCTCTGTTGGCAAAGATAGTCATGGTCAGAGACATGCTTGAGAAAATGCTTTTCTTGTAAGATCCGCTTGGCTTTCATCATCTTGTGCAGGCCTGCCTGCTTCCCACACCTAGGCGAGCATCCTGTGCAAATTATGCTCGGTGCATTAATCAAATTTTGCACAGTCTGACCAATATGCAGGTGCCTGATCACACATTTCCTTTTTTATCACTATCTGTCTCTACTATATCTTCTTGTTTCTCATGTTCAGTTTCTTATGAACAGTTGTGGCTTAGAATTCCTTTGTTCAAGGCCGAGGATGACTCCATGGGTACAAGTACTGATGATATGGTCAGTAATTTATGTTACATCTTGTCCTCTAAGAGTCTCTAGTCCATTCTTCATGATACTTTCTTCCTTGTCATTGTACTACATAGATTTAGTTCAAGTCTGATGCTGTGATGGAGAACATTCTCCTCAAAAAGAAGAAGAAATAATTGAGATATAGTAGAAGAGTAAAAAGAAGAGAACAATCATCTTATTTACATGTCAAATTTTTGATTGAAGTCTACATCTGCCTAATTGGAGTATTTGACACTTGCCTTTAGACTGATGCTTGGGACCTGTGGAATTCCTTTCGCCTTCTTTGTGAGCATCACAGCCAACTTTCAATTGCTCTTGATGTTTCGTAAGTTAACTAATTCATTCATAAGTTAGCTATGGTGTATTTATTAGTTTTTTCTTGTAGTGTGCTTTGGAGCTATATGTTCCCCATATGTAGTGAGAATTTTCTATTTCCAGGAGTACATTGCCTTCAGCAAATTCGCTTGTTCGTTGGTTTGGAGAGCCTGTTAGAGCAGCAATCCTAAACACAGAAGTACTATATCTGGGCCTTGGTTTATTATAAAAAGATAGTTATCACTTTACTTGCTGCTTCTCAGCTGAATCAAAAGTAAATAATGGTTTATTGATGCGGCAGTGCTTTTTAACAAATGCACGAGGTTATCCTTGCCTGTCAAAACGACATCAGAAGCTTATCACTGGGTTTTTCAACCATTCAGTACAGGTACTTCTATACTCTATGAAAGCTCTTTTCCTCCAGATATTTTAATTTTTCGTATACTCTTTACAAATTATTGTCCATTCATCACTAAATTTGCGGTCCTTCAGTTTGGACTTACATGATGGAATTGGCTTTGCTTTAATGAAATCTTGTCATTAATACATAGTACATGCTCAATTAATGCGGTATATTTGTAACATACGAATAAATCATAAGAGCGAGCATTCTTATTGAGACTAGAACTCATAGGGAAGACAATTAATTTATCGGTGGAATCAGATATGCAGTAATTGTAGACAAAAAGTACTTGAATTTATTGGAGTAATTCAATGTATTTTAATGTTGAATCGACTCAACTAGGATATAACAAAGCATTTGGTTGGGCGCTTCTTTGGTGTCAAAATCCGTATCTTGGGACTAGCTAAAGTGAGTTGAAAGAAGTAATATTTAGTGACAGCCTAGGGAGATTTTGTCAAGAAATGGAACAACAAGACAAAGTGGTTCTTGATGGAGGAGGCATGTTTATTTTGGTGTTACGTGTGTTGGTGGGAGGAATATTTTGTAGCTTTATCTCTTCAACTAAAATATAACAAAGCGTTTGGCTGGGCTCTTCTTTGGTGTCAGATGTGTATCTTGGGACTAGCTAAAGTGAGTCGAAAGAAATAGTATTTAGTGACAGCCTAGGGAGATTTTGTCGAGAAATGGAACAACGAGACAATGTGGTTCTTGATGAAGGAGGCATGTTTATGTTGGTGTTGCATGTGTTGGTGGGGGGAAGATTTTGTAGCTTTATCTCATCAACTAGGATATACAAAGTGTTTGGTTGGACTCTTCTTTGGTGTCAAGGTCTGTATCTTGGGACTAGCTAAAGTGAGTTGAAAGAAATAGTATTTAGTGACGGCCTAGGGAGATTTTGTCAAGAAATGGAATAAGACAAAGTGATTCTTGATGGAGGTGGCATGTTTATGTTGGTGTTACATGTCTTGGTGGGGGGAATTTTTGTAGCTTTATCTCTTGTTATAGATATTCATGCGATGGAGAAGAAAACTATGAAATAAGCTTAAAGCCTCTATTTTCCTTTCCATTTTTCTGGTTTTACGCATTCTTGGCGATGTCCTGTGACCATTTTGACCAATTATGCTAAGGTTATTGGAGGTGTTGGTGACAATAAGGATTTGGTGATCTCATAGATGTTTGAAAATGATTGTAGATTGTATAAGGAGGTAGTCGACTGTAAGAAAGGAAATGGCATAGAACCAATACTAAGCTGGCTGATGATTGGTGGCAGAAACTTTCAGTCGAATCACTGCTTTCCAGCTTTGGCTAAGTGCATAAACTTCTCATAGCATCTGTTAATCATGCTAATGTTTCCTTTTTACTGTTGTGAAGATGTTCAAGAGATATTTTTGCCCTTAAATCTTACTTCTTAGTCTCTGTGAATCAAATACATGCTATTTGGTGACCATAGTAATTAATCAGAACTAATGTGGGCAGTTGCCTTTTCCATTGCTTTTTATGCATGCCTTATGAAACTTATGTGCTTCTTGCCAAATATGTTTTGTTAGATAGTCATTTCTGGAAATTCATTACATAAAGTTTTGAGGGGAAGCGCAGATCCAGCTACTTTGGATAATGGGGACAATGTTGGCTGTAAGTGTCCTGTTAGAATATTGCTCTGTGCTTTGTATTGGAGTTCTTTTGATGCATCATTTTGTCATGTGGAGCAATATTACTTGGTTAGAAGATTTATTTCATAAGCTTGGACATGAATGAACAAAAATATTTCTTTGGCTTTGAAGTTTCTTGAGGTAACTAAGGTTGGTGATTCGTTATTCTAACACTCTTTTTATTTGTTCTTACTAGCATGTCTCATGTCTGAACTTTTTGATGAACAAGAAAGGATTTCATTAAGAAACTCTCACAGATATTTGTGTCTGCACTACATCGTTGATCCTGGTTGTCACCACTGTTTGACAAAAATGTTCTTAAGCTAGGTGTACAAAACAATTCTTTGAGGCCATACCTGGAGTATGTTGGTTATCTCTATCAGAAGCTGGATCCACTTCCTGAGCAAGAGAGGTTTGAGGTAACCATCAATTCACTGAACAACAAACAAACCCAACCCCACCGCGCCGCCCCCACCCCCCAAAAAAAAAAAAAAAAAAAGAGTAGGAAGGAGGAACCTCATCTGCCTTCCCTCCAAAATGAAAGGGTGAGAATTTCAGAAAACAAAAGAAGAATAGAAAAACAAAGGTTACTTTGAACGTTTTAACATTGGCTGATTCTTTTGCTTTGGCTAACTCATTCTTTTGGTCCAGTTGGGTTACCGGGACTTCCTGCAGTCTCCATTACAAGTAAGTTTTCCATGTCTGCGGACATTGCCTTTTGCCGAAGTAAGTTTAGAATTCCGTTTAATGTATATGTTACTGTTACAGCCTCTTATGGATAATCTGGAGGCTCAAACCTATGAGACATTTGAGAAAGATACAGTAAAGTACACCCAGGTATAGCTCTATCGTACTGGTGACATGTCTCAAAGAAATTATATGTTTGTAGTTTTAAGATGTGGTTCTTTGAGAATTTTTGCCTTATACTTCCGTAATGGTTCTTTGAGAACTTCTGTCCTATGTTTCTGGTCTGTCATTTACTCATAATATCTCACTCCAATAGTTAAGAAGAGAATGCCTGTATTGCATGTTGAAGTTATATTATCAATGACTTTTGTGAGTTGACCATTTTTACCAAAAGCTATAAGGAAACAAGCAGACAATGTATTTTATCATGTTTCTTAAAAACGCTGTCTCATGTGTGAGCGAGACCTCACACAAGAAAAACAGCAGTAACCACATTGATGAGATAACCTTGGACTAGAACACAATAACCAAAGAAATATAGAGGGAGTTTTAGGATTTGAACTCTTGACCTATGCTATATTACCGATAACCCTAATGACAGTTTCTCATGAAAACATAAGTTACTAGGAAACGGGACAATGATGTATATTAGCATATTACTTAACAGTGTCCATTTCCGTGTCCTTAGTTTGTGCAACTATTATCAGCATATTTAATATTGGATGTAGAGTGTTATGAACATGGATAGTACAAGTGTAAGATTCACATCCACACTCCAGATCTTTTCCCTATGAAATTATCACTAGTTTTTTGGATGCGTACAGTTTCCTGTCTCTGTTCATGATTTGTTTTCCCTTTGTCTTTGATTGTCTGCATTCAAATTTTCTTTTGCAGTATCAAAGGGCGATTAGTCAAGCTTTGATTGACAGAGTTCCTGATGAGAAAGCATCGGTTATAACCACTGTATACTCTCTCTCTCTCTCTCTCTCTCTCTCTCTCTCCAGCTTTTGCTGGTATTGCTCCATTTTTGTTCTGCATGTTGTTTTGTCTATGATGAGGTCCATTGTTATTCTTTTATATTTGCAAAGGTACTGATGGTCGTAGGAGCAGGACGTGGACCACTAGTAAGGGCATCATTGCAGGTTGTACTGTTGACAATTCTGTTTACTCATATTCCATAGCTGGGCATCTGATATGTAATTTCTTTCCTCCTCATATTTAGGCTGCTGAAGAAACTGGCCGTAAGATAAAAGTCTATGCTGTGGAAAAAAATCCAAATGCAATTGTTACACTACATGTGAGTCAGTTAATTTTTGTTCTCTACCATGAACTGTTATTACAGCAATTCTGCTTATGCTTTTCTTGAACTCTGATATGATAATGTATACTTTTGACAGAGTTTGGTTAAATTAGAAGGGTGGGAAAATTCTGTGACCATAGTTTCCAGTGATATGCGTTCCTGGGATGCTCCTCAGAAGGCTGACATATTGGTAGGTATATCTAGTCAAATGTTATTGATTTTTTTAATCTCCCTGTGAGCTAGTGTTTACTGATTTGCTTATCTTAGGTTAGTGAATTGCTCGGTTCTTTTGGCGACAATGAGCTCTCTCCCGAATGTCTAGATGGAGCCCAGAGATTTTTGAAGGAAGATGGATTGTCAATTCCATCATCGTACGTGTTCTTTTCAGTAATTCAAAATAATGGACAAATGCTGTCAGTTAGCTGATGCTTATGCGTATACTTGATTTAGCATGGTGTGCATGCTAGGAGGACTGACCTTGATTTGATGGATAGACTATATTTAAAAACCTCATGCGCACTGTAGATCAATTGAAAATTCTCCTGCTGTTGGTCTCCTTAAATTAATCAACCCCCCACCCCCCCCAGGCCCCCGGGCCAGCCCTACAGTATCCCTTCACTTGAAAACTATTAATCCACAAAGTCGCATGTCATGTTTACTTAGAAAAGTAATGAAGTATTGTAGTTAATTCTATTGGTCAGAATTCACATTCTGAAACTATTACAAATGAGTTTCTTTGTCATATTTGTAACTTTGGTTGGTTGAACACCCATTTTCATAGCTTTTTGTGCTGCGTTGGCCCCATCAGGGCCCTTTCTTTATATGATGATAAGAATTAATCTCGTCTTCTCTTGTATGCATAATTTGCTTGGACATCCTCCTGACAATGCTTGTAACTGTACATGATTATGTTGATTCCCTAATTTAAATTTCATGGACTATGAGCAGCTTGATTACAATTGTTTAGCATATCTCGAGTTGTGTGATTCTCCAATCAGAAATTATTTATTAAAAAAAAAAAAAAAACTTTATGTTTGCATCTTTACTTTATCGACTCAAATCTTGTTATTGAGATTCCTGTGATCCATGTTGCTTTTAGCTAAAATGGATATCCAATACCAGATTGGCTCATTTTGTCTTAGTTGTTCATATTTAATTCTTTGCTAACTTTTGACTCCACAACTCCAATCATTGATTTTCTTTTTGAAACACATGACATTGCAGCTTGTTTCCTCTTCTGCTTTCATTTTATCAACCAAGAACATCACCTGTTAGAAACATAGGAAAAAGGAACCTTTACCTTTCCTTATAAGCTCGATTATTATTTGGACGAAAGAGCTAAAGGTTTACAAGTCAATATCCCTCTGTTGAGGACTTGATATAGCTCTACTTTAATTTAAACTACTTTTGAGTACATGATGGATTGAGCTAGCAAAGTATCTCTGGTTGATAAATGTTTATATATGGAGTTTGAAAAACACACCTGACACAGAATAAATATCAAAATCTGGTACTTTGTGGGCATTGAATTGATTAAACGATGCCTCGGCTGACATTAAAGTCCATATTTCCTGTTATCTAGGGACACTCACATGTAGCATGTATCTATCTGTATGCCCATTTTAGGTACACAAGCTTCATACAACCCATGACAACATCAAAGCTATATAATGATGTATGCCCCTCTCCTGTATCAGAGTTACCACTCACTATATGGATGCTTTGTCTCAAAGGTTAATGTGGCATTGCAGGTGAAATCACATAAAGATCTTGTTCACTTTGAAACAGCTTATGTTGTCAAATTGCACAGTGTAGCGAGGCTTGCTCCTACGCAACCTGTGAGCTCTCTATCCCAATGGCATTTGTGACCGGATGATTAGGAATCATTTGCTGTTCTTATTTGTGACGGAAGTCATCAACGCATGATTTGTTACCTTCAACTTGAGCTTTCACTTTCTCATTTTAGTAACTGTCTTTTACATGTGATTAGGTCTTCACATTTACCCACCCAGAGCACTCACCTCAGAGAAATAATCAACGTTACAAAAAGCTGCAATTTGAGATACCTAGCGATATGGGATCAGCACTTGTCCATGGTATGTTGTATAAATTTTATTTCTGTAATCTGCACAATTTGTTTCTGAAAGAAAGCATATTATTTATAGGTCTTGGCATCCCTCTTTAGTAAGTACAGCTTTTCATGTGAGTAGGCCGACTGTTCTACTAAGTCAAGCTTCTTGACATCATTTGAGAGTGTACCTATTTATAGAAAAGAGGATGTGGTTTGTGCTGGAAGAACTCATAATCGGTATGCCTTGGAGATTAAGGCATGGCCTAGAGAGAAGTATTTGGCAGAACTCGTTTTAATTTGTTTTCTTTGCATGATCTGTAGGATTTGCTGGCTACTTTGATGCGACACTTTACAAAGACGTTCATCTTGGCATTGAGCCATCAGTTGCCACCCCGAATATGTTTAGCTGGTAAGTCCACTTGGTGTAAGCCGTGCCTCACCAAAATAATGCATCTTATAATCATCTTTAAAAGTTCCTTGACTGCTTTTATGTGTTCTTCCCCTTCTTGCCATGCTCTAATGTTGGATACAGGTTCCCAATATTTTTCCCTCTGAGGACTCCGCTGTGTATACATCCTGGTTCTCCTCTGGAAGTACATTTTTGGCGTTGTATTGGTTCTGCAAAGGTAAACTATCTCATGAATCAAAATCATCCTATCCATTGGCGACTCTTAAGGATAACGGATTTACTCATCATTTGAACTTTCATGAAGGTTTGGTACGAGTGGTGTGTGACATCTCCATCTCCATCAGCTGTTCACAACAGCAACGGCCGTTCATATTGGGTGGGACTATAAGACTTACCAGCTTTGTAGCATATGATAAATGACGAAAAGATGGCCTGCAACCATGTTTCATGGTGAATGGATCTTCTAGTCCATCATAGTTAATCTTGTTCTCAGACTTTGTTCCTTTTTCCCTTTACTGGCTCTACGATGTTGTATCCAATAGTGGACACCAAGTCTGATTCCGCCAAGTGGATCAGTTTTGATCATTTAAGTACTAAGTTTTATTGGGGTTTCGTTGTATTAAGTTCATATCAGTCTCCGTGGAAGAAATATCCTACTTGTCATCGAACTTGATCAAATCCAAGGGATTCTTTAGCGAAAGGTTTTTCACTTGATCTACGCTACCTGCATGTATCGTGAGTCGGCACGGCGTGTAGGGAATACCTTTGTCCTCGCAGAGTCCATGGTAAACTGGATAGCCAGAAGAGGGCCAAATAGAAAACTAGAAATTCAAGTTTCTGACGAGGCGGTTCTCCTTATGTCTTGGCTCTGGTTACTCTCTGTTAGTATTTAGTTCTCCATGCCGTCAGCTCCGTTGCCTCGGTCTTGCCTTATGTCTTGGCTCAGGGATATTCTCTGTTAGTATCTAGTTCTCTATGCTGTCACCTCGGTCTTGTGCCTTTGGACGTATGCGACAGCGACAAGTGAGGAGTTTTGGTATGGCTTTATCCTTTGCTACTTTGTGGCGGTTGCCGTTGAGACTCATTCTCATGAAGATTATTGCTGTCACCATCCTGATGCTTTGTTGATGTTGCCTTACAGTCAAGAGAACAGAATTTGGAGCTGGAAATTTGAACTGGCTCAGCGTCAATATTACTCGACAACCGGTCTCTTTCAAAAATAATTTCCAAATCCGAGCTTAAATTAACGCAGGAAAAGAAAAACAAAACTACGGGAAGCAAATCAGGTCTAAATCGAGTACAGTAAAGAGCAAAACTTCGAAAAGGCGGATTTTTAAATAATAAAATCTTGATTCAAACGGTTTCAACAGAGAATCAACCTTAACGGTCCGGTTAAGCTCTAGAATTGGTTTTGATTGGCCCTGTTTTTAAGGTTGTATTTTGTAATATTTTGTCGAAGTCCTTTGGGGCCTTAAAGGCTCTTGCACGAATGTAGATGATTTGATTAGCCCCGTTTTTAAGGTTGTATTAGGTAGTATTTTGTCAAAGCCCTTTGGGGCCTTTAAGGCTCTTGCGCAAGTGTAGATGATGTTGGGTAAATCTTTTTTAGAGCTTTTTGGACGTGTAATGATATTTTTTTTTTTTTGGTTGAAGTAATAATATTTTTGATAATTTCTGAAGGCCTCTGACCCAATGTGCCTTCGGAATAGCATTCCAGCATTTACGGAAATGTGGAGGGATAGTTAATGAAATTTTCTCTTATTTTCTTCTGACCCTCGTTTGATAATTAAAATTCTCGTTTTGCCCTTTTAACGACGATACCTTAGTACTAATCACTTTTAATGACAATACCTTATTGATCATTCTCTTCCTCATAGATCACAAGCCGATCGTTGGGGATTAATACCGTGCGATGACTTAAGCTCTCTTGGATCGTTTGGGATCCCTAGAATGCCTAAGCTAAGTTGCTTAGGCCTTATTTGAATCTCACTCCTTCACTCATAGAGAAGAGTTTCTAGATAGAGAAGTTTTGAACAAGAGAATGAAACTTCGATTATGAAATTAATGAAGGGATATAATGAGGGGGAGGGCACCCTTCTTACACTTGCGGCCTTCTCGTTGCAACCATTAATTGTTTATTGATTCGGTGAACAAAATTGTGCCTTCTGGCATTTATGCTGAGAGAATTCTAGATTCCGGCGTAATTACCGTCTCGCCTATCCTTGGCCTGAAACGTTCCGGAATCTCTAGTGAAAACCCTAGGCAATCGTGGATCTTCTTCGATCATGCATATGCACGGTGCTGGGAACCTGGTGACCGTGACGCGCTCTTCTTCCACCACCGACTTCGTCACTCGGTGTATCTTCCCATTGCAACTAAAATTGTCGTCTTCACTACACTTCCAAAGTAAAAATCTCTCTCAGAAGGATGTTGAAGAGATTTTTCTTCTCTTTTTCCGCAACGCTGTTATTATTCCTGTTCGGCTCATGTTCTGTGGTAGCTTTCTCGTTTTGGTTTCATCAAATACACATAATTTTCTCATTTGTAATGCTGGAATTGAGTTGATTTCACTATTCTTGCTTGCGGTGGAATGAAGTGTGCAATCTTTTTTGTTTAAGGCTTTTATTCTGTGATAGCTTGTTCTTTTGTGGTGGCATTCAGTTATTTTTCTTGATTGGGTTTTGTTCCGTGGCAGCTTGTCCTTTTGGTTTCTTTAGATTAATATAATTTTGTTTGTGGTGGGATTAAATGCCCACCAAATGTTTGGTTTAAGTTCCAATATAATGGTGATTTCACCCACTCCCCTTCGCTTTGGTCCCTCACTTTCCTTTGACAATACTCACCCTTCTACTTGGCAGGTACGTTCTATTCAGTCTTCTGTTTGTTTTCTCGGTCTCATTGCATTCCAAACTCCTGAGAAGAAGTCTTCCTTTTTGCCCAGCTATGGCTGCTTCTATTGCCTGTGTTCATCTGCATCTTCTTTAATTTTCTGTTTTTCGTTTAATGGGTATTTCGAAATGCAGATTCGGTCGTACCCATTTGGTTGATTTCTATTTTAGCACTTGTGACATGAGTGAATGTGTTTTGGAAGACCGTGGAAAAACGCCGGGAGACTGATTATCTATTGCTTGCTAGTTTCAAAACCACTTGAAAAGGTTCTTGATCTTTTGGCGATAAGCGGCACTTTGCACACGAGTTTCCTGAACTTTTTCGCTACATTTTTTTTTTTTTCTGTTAATTCATATTTATGGAATTCTGAAATAATTACTCTCATTTTACGTGCCTCTCCCACGTGAGGTGTTGAACTTCTCAGCTCTCGCCTCATGGTTGAGAGCCTGTTCCTGTCACTAGTTTGTGTGGGGCTTTGGGCGACCTTCATGCCATCAAATCTCCGTTTATGTCGTGAATTTGATTTTGTTTTCACTCGAAAACGGCATTCTCTTTATCACCTCGGCATGCGTTGGCAATCAACAGGTGTGCTTTTATGCTGATCCTATCTTTGTGAAACGCGAATGTCCATTTTGTCCCATGTTTTTATTCCTTTCCTTATTTACTGCCAATATATTTCCTCTTCATGGAAGTTAAACTCGTTTGTGTAATGTGTTACATCACGTTGTGTTACTTTGGGACAAATTTGTAAATCTTTAAGTATTCTCACACCATCTAGGTGACAAAGTCTTTTTATCACCTCCTTAGCAACTTGGATTGCCCATTACTTTTCAAGTGTACGTTGCCAATACTTTCTTGTGGCTAATGAGATCAAGTCATGCAAATGAAAATCCCTTTATTCAGTGAACTGTGTAGTGCCAATATGTACATTTGGTAACCATTCCATTCCTAGAACAATTTTTACTCATAAATGATTTTTCCTAATTCTATTCCTAGGAACAATTTATGAGCATTTAAATATGACTGGTAAACTGCCCAAAGTTTCTATTCCTAGAATAAAATGCATTTGATAAAATCTTTAAAATTTCTAATCAAAATAATTTTCTTTTAATCTTTTAATAATTTTATTAAGATTTTTCTTTTTCTTTTTCCCTTTACATATTCTCCTTTCTCCGTTTGTCGGCCATAGGCCAGACGAGGCTCATCGGCCCGAGCCTCGCTGTGAGTTGGGTGAGGTTAACCTCGCCCAAATTTGGTAAGACTAAGCCTTGCCCAGCCTTCGGTGAGGTCAACCTCGCCGGGCCACCCCTTGTCGAGCCACTACTAGGTCGACCTTGGCCAAGCTTGGCGAGGTTGAGCCTCACTGGTGGTTGGGCAAGCTCGGCCTCTCTAGATTTTGGCAAGGTTGACTTTGCTCAGCTAAGGCGAGACCGAGCTTCACCCAGCCATAGCGAGGCTCAGGCCTACAAGCCTTGCCATGGGTCGGTGTCATCTAGGGCTGGCGATGCTCTAGCAACAGACCAAAGGAGGAGGAAGAAGAAAAGAAGAAAAATTATGCTTGATTTTAGGAATTGTTCCACGGAACAAGAAGTAACTTTTTTATGTTTGTTGATTCTGTTCAAATTTATTCCCGATAATGAAAAAATGGATTTTTTTCAGGGCAAAAAATTTACCAAATGGATTTCTATTCTTTTTTTTGTTCCGGTAAACAAAAAAATAGAATTAGTTACAATTTGGAGTGTTGCCAAACACGCCCTAAATTACATCTTTGGATTAGTTAATTTTTTTAAAAGCCCTAGATCTTTAGTCATGTGAATGCCCTACTGTGAGCATATTGATCTCCCTCCTCTCTTGAATCCAACAGATGACTGTAGTGTTTCCTTTGAGATCTCTGTAGACATGCAAGGAAATTGAGAGGTTTTAATTTGGTAATCCTAGTTGATTATCTCTCTAGAAAAATTGCACATTTCACCACTTTGAAATTGCTGGGCTACCATCTACATTTGGTTTTATTATTATGTTACTGTAACAACTAGTGTGCCCTTAGGCACGATGATTTTCCTTCAGTCAATTGATTTCCGACCATGCTTGCCCTATGCTAAGTTGACATGATCTTATTCTCGCCAAATCTAATTCTTGGTAAAAGGAAGAAGATCAATCCTAACCTGTGCATTTGTCTTCCAATGAACAATGAACAATGACCTGGTATTGGCAGGGGCAGTCCAAATAGACATGTCCCATTGCTTTTCAAGTTTTCAACAAGTGCATTGTTTATTCTGATTTTCATCCGTTTTTCCTCTCAATGCCCGTAAAATCCTCCTTATTCCGGCTCGCCTTGAGTATCATATCCATGGACAATTTGATACCTCAAAAGGCCGGAACTATGAGGAAGCAAAGATAAAACACGGGATTGACCGAGAGTTGATTCGCTTGTTAGATAGCTTCAACTTGTTCTTTTATTTGCCTTGATGACGAAAAGGAAAATGAAAAACTAACGCCCTATATGGCCTTGTGAATACCCAGTACAGGATGGCAATAAGTCATTCGTGATCCTCAAAGTCAAGTGATAACTTTTCGAGCCGAGCGTCATTTCCTTCATCTCTGTCTTCGCACAGTTTCTCCCTGAGAAGCGTCATCAACCGTCTAGTTTTATTGTTCTAGAAAATCACTTGAGCAGAACTGAACCACTTTGCTCATATCCTATGACAATTTCTGTGACTAAAGATTGGGGAAGTAAATGGATCTCGGTATGGTTTGACATTTTGGAAGAGCGTGTTCAAATTGAAGCATCACATCTCTGAATCTTGATTTGTTGTAAGCTGTGTTGTTTAGTCCTTTTATGACTACATCTGAATCGTATCAACTCCTTCATTTTAGATTCATCCAGTTATGCTCGCACTCATACTTAAGTTGTGTTCTGTCCCTTGCACACATGATTATTTACTCACCAGGATGTTTCATGGTCTATGGAGATTTTGTTCTCTATGGAAGAATCTTCTTCTTAAAGGGGACAAATGGGTAGAAGAAGTGACAGGGACATGGACATATCTAGTGATGACGAAGAGCTTGGTGACTCTCCTAGCTTACATGATCCTGGAGAGCCATTTCTGAGGAACTTTCGTAGGATGGCACCCACTGCATTCTTCCATGAGCACGTTGGTCTAATTAGTCACCAGATTAATTCCTTTAACATTTCATCAAAAATGGAATTCAGAACGTTTTTGATTCCTCTGGAAATATTGTAGTCGAGCCTGGTTATGATCCATCAAAAAAGGTGATCGACCACAGTTTCTGGTGAAAAGCTAGCCGAATGCAGGTACGAATATTTGAATTTATTTAGCTCCTCGCCTGTAACATTTTGTGCTTTTCCTAAATTTCAGTTTTGCCGCACCAAATTCGGGGCCAAAATCCAAGGAAACAACCCAAAGTTCACCTTATGCCGAGGCCATCATGATTAAAATTAAAGTGCGTCTCACAATTCCTGATAATGACATAAAATCATCCGGCCTAGGTTGCCTCGGATTTTCACCAAGGATATCATGTCCCCCAAAGACCCCTAAGCCTAAAATTTCATCATCCTCATAAGATGTAGCAAGGCAAACCGCATTAATGCTTTGTTTGGGAAAGAGGGAATGTGAAGGAAGATTAGGGGTCGATGTGGAATACCTGAGATTGTTGGGAAGTACAACGAGGAGGGAAAGTTGAAAGTTTCTCTCCGCTTTCCTCGTGCTGTCCCTCCCAAACAGAGCATAAGTGTTGAAAAGCAAACCAGAATTAAACAAAGGTAGAGTCATCATCAATAATTTGCTTATCAATTATCTAATTGTTGCTTATCCAGCAAAAGAAGGGAAAACAAAAATCAAATGTTGCTATTTGGTTGAGCTGTTCGACAAAAAAGCTCAGTTGACTAAACTCAGAAAAAAGGAACAGGAATTTTCCCCAAGAAAAAATAAAGGTTGGTGTAAACGATTTCCACCAGTTGCAAGAGCCTTAACAGCAGTCGTCCAATGGACTGCAGTGATCAACTGCAGAAGCTGAGCTTCTTCATCACCTTGGCATACGCCAACGGCACAGTAGCTGGTTTTCGCAGCCTCCTCTTTGACTTCTTTGACTGCATCAGGCCATAAAGTCTCATTAGCCCATTAACCTTTATCCCAAGCATTGAGCATTTCAACAAGAATGGAACATGTACAAGTGGAGAGGCATAAGATACAACCAAACTACTCTATCGATATAAGAAAGCTCAAGAAGCATTATATCTGTCTAATTGCATTCAATCGCATACAGGTATCACTCACCAGACTTGCTAATCATCGATTTCCATGAATAAATGCAACTAAAGGGCTGTTCCAAAGCCAACAATGGCATTTTCTTTTTCACAAGATCATGATTGAATGCCCCTAGGAGAAGCACTCTACTACCATTTTGCACAAAAAGAACTGCATCTCTATGTCATCAAGGTCTTTAGAACATACTGCATTCACCTAACAGAAAGATTTCGACCTAAATGTATACAGAGAATAAAAGTTCCCAGAATACCCCTAGCTACTCAGGGCAGGGGAAAAAACAGAACAGTGACCAAGTTCATCCTATCATCGATTGTGGCAAGTGGAAACTTCATTTAACATATGAAAATCCAGCAAACCCTATTTCACATTTTCCTGATTATAAACTTGTAGCAGTGACACTGAAGTACATCACATCAAGAGCCACCCAGTGAGGCCCAATGATAGAAAAATAAATTATTACAACCAGTGACTCATCCAGCAATCCGGCAACAGCAGGTGAAAAAGCAAGAACCATCACTTGACCAGAAAACGTAATCCTCATTGACTGAGCCTTTCTAATAGGGCGACCTATACTTTTTCATGCAGGATCACCACCTTGCGTTCAGTTTTCAAAGAATGTAAAGAAGGCTAAGAAACTAGCTCACTGGAAGAAAAGTATTTCAACAATCAAATGTCCCTTCCAATAGACCACTGCATCCACTATGTTCCAAGCAAACTTCACCTCTAAAAGTATGGATTCGCAAGAATGCCAAGATGGCAAAAGCTCGATTGCTCAACAGGTCAACATAAGATAATCAGAATCGACATGGTAAAGTCCAATTACTGTTAAGAGGAAGTAATTTCCATGACATAATGCTCCAAATGCAGCACATAGTGGGACGAGGACCATCTCCATATCTTCAGATTCCTAACTCCCACTATAACTAGAAAATATCTTGTGTTATGCTGAAATGTCTGTCATGCTTCAGCATTGGCTCACTTCATTCCAGTTCCTCCAACATGAGGACAGATACCACAACTCCTCCAAGTCCTACCCACAAAGCTAAACTACAGACACCTGAAAACTACTTTGCTCCACACAAGCACTGTATTCTATCCCAAACCCTATTTGGCCGGGGATAATGATTGCAATCCATTGGGATAATAGGCAACACCCCCAACCCCCCGGGTGATGCTTCTACAAAATCCGAATTATAGTCTATGTGAAATCTAATCTGAATTTTGTACAAGCAAACTATCTTAGTTTTTGAGATTTTAATGAGATAGCAACCGTCAACATTTTCCAAAAGATGAATGAAAGATGTTCTCATGGCAAAACCAAGTGCATCTGTAGTGCACCACTCGCATAAAAATGAACATCTAAGGGAGGACGTCTCCTACCACACCTTTTGACGCACACGCACACAGATCCTACCACAAAAAAGCTAAACCAACCGCGTCATCAACTGACTGAAAGTTCCGGCACTACAGTTTCTTATAATAAAACTTCAGCTAAACGCCAACAGGTAAAAAGGGCCAACCTTGAGATGCGCATTATGGCGTTTGCCTTCCTTCCACCGTCTGATATTTCCATCGTTCATTGGTCTGAATCTCATCTTGTACGATCTGAGAGACGACACACGGACAGTCCAGTTACACCATCTCATAATGCAAACTGCTCCAATCACTAAATAATCAGGTAATCATCAACAGAGAGGGGGGCAAAACCATACGAATAGAATTTCATCTTGATCTTCTTCACTTTGGAAACCATAGGCGTCATCCGCTTTCTCTTCTTCCTGCGGTCTCGAGACGACACGTGCCGCACTTGAGCCTACTAACCACACGCCAACATCAACACAAACAGAAGAGTCCCTTTCATTTCAAAGAATCCCACTCAAACATCCACAATCCCTACCCCACGACTAAACCCGACCTACATCCGATCGACGAGAAGCTCGCTTCTTTCCTCTCCCCGCAACCATTTTCTCCGCAGTCAAAACGGAAACGAGGAAAAATGTAAGAGGAGGAGTCCGAAAGAAACCGCATCGAAACTTACGGAGAAGTTATGGGGAGGAAGCGAGCGAAAGCCGAGAGGCGAGTAGTGCGCGGGCAGAGAAGCGTTCGGAAGAGGCGCATTACAGAAGCTCGGCGTTCGGTACAGCGCGGAGGTCGCGGCGGGCGGCCGGAAGAGCGCGGCGGCGTGGAGGAGACGGCGAGAGCTCGGGGCCGGAGAGCAGCGGACCGATTGAAGCGCCAGCGGCCGGAGCTTCGTGCACCATCGCTGCATCGTTCGGCGACTGATGAGAGCGCGCGCGGAATCGGGAGACGATCTCAGCTGCTGCTGTGCGATGTTTGCTTGCTTTCTCTGAAACCTCGACGGGGAGACGAGAGCGGTTTTGGGGGTTTGAGAAGAAGAAGGGGAGTGTTTGTTTGGCGGGTTTAGGTAATCCACGTACAAGTGATGCTCATTTCGTGATTTCATTTTATTTTATTTTTGGCTATGCTTAAAAAAATTCTCTTACTGGAATCTCGATATTTTCTTTTTCTTTTTCAAATGCCCTTAATTACGTACTTGCCCTTTGTATTTTTAGGACTTCCTGTAAAAAAAAATTAAGGAGGGAAGAATTTATTTTCATCGACATTTTTACCGAATTTTTATTATTTTAAAGAGTACATAAAAAAAAACAAATTAGAAACCAAGCTCAAGCTTGCCACATAGGCTTGACATGACCTGTCATTGTCACAAACCATGCTTGGGCTGATTCATATGTGAGGCAACTAGGATACCATATACAATCGATGCTTGGAACTACAATTATGATCATATCATGGGACTTGAGGTACTTGAGGACGTTAAGATCTCGTAACAACCCATTGCTTATGAGATCCAATTCACGTCATCCAAATTTAGCATCGGAATGATTTAAGGGGAAACATGGGAAATATTAAAAGAAAGGGGAAAAGAATAGTTTAGTAAAGAGCGAAAGTAAAAGAAAAAATGACATAGATGGTCCTTAAACTTTTGTCATAAGTACAATATGATTCATAAACTTTTAAATTGTTTAATAAAATTCATGAATTTTAATCCAATCTACAATATAATCCATAAATTTTTAATCTTTTAAATATAGTCCATGTCTCTGCACTATATAAAAATGTCCAATGTTGTCATTGGAAGAATGACATTGGATGTTTTCATATAGTTTAAGGACAATGGAAAATTACGTTAAACAAATTAAAAATTTAGGGAGGGCATTGCGTATTGAATTGAAATTTAAAAATTATATTAAATAAATTGAAAGTTCAATGATCATATTGCGTGTTTTGTTAAAGATTATGGATTATTTATGTCATTACGACAAACTAAAATATTTAAGCATGGCATTATGTAAGAACAAACTTGTGTGATATGCGTAGTACATGAACTTGCGAGGTAGAAGAAACAATACAAAGAATCAGCATTTATTACATCAGCTGAAAAATCCAATGCAAACACAAAGGCAAACCTGGAGGAGGGTCCTGCACTTCTCGAATTATACACTTTCCCACTCTGTTCATTTCCTCTCTTTCTCTCCCTCTCCCTATGGAGCCGCAGACTGCTCCTTCACAATCACTTCATCGTCGAACGCGTGCTCCGGCAGCCCCCTCCCCCCACCGTCCCCCTTCACGTGCCCTGCTCTCAAAGCTCCCCCGTAGTCGCTCACGTTCCAGTAGACCAGCACGATCGCTCCCAGGGCCGCGCCCAGGAACGCCACCCCGAACGAGGTGCCTATCTTCCCGGGCACGGCGGACGCCGCGGCGAAGCCGGCGCAAGTGCCGATCCCGCCGACCCACGAGTGCCACGCCGCGAAAGCCCCTTCCTTCCCGCACGGCGCGGAGTCCAGGATCAGGACTCGCCCGAACGCGTGCAGGGTCCCCGCCAACGTGCCCTGTATCCCCGCGAACAGGAGTACGTGCTCCTTCGCCCATGTCTTCTCCCTGAAGTAGAACCCCATTCCCGATGTGAGCATCGAGAGAGCGAAGCCCAGGATTTTCATCTTCACTGTGCTTGTTCGGAGCACGTGTTGGAGCGGGTGCATCAGGGGTAGAGAGACTATGGGGAACAAGAAGTAGGTGAGCAAGAGGTAGAGGAGAGGAACTGGCTTTAGGCATAGTTGGCCAATGACAAAGAGGACACCCCCGGTGAAAATGCACATCGTTGTGAAAGATCCCAGGAAAGCACTGACGAGCCCCCCGACTGCTTGTGGAGATGCCAAAGTGGAGAAAAAGTGGGACATTGGTGTGCTGGTTGAGGGCAGCCCGGATCTTTGTGCGATGCCGACGTGTAGTATTCCGACAAGCCACAAGATGCCGCTGAAGATGGAGACCACCCACAGACCGACGAATTTCTCGTCGACCATGTGGGAGGTGAAGGAGGAGAAGGCGGCAGAGCCTAAGGAGCCGACGGCGGTGGCGATGAGCGAGAGCCAGGTGGATGCTGCCCTCCGAAGGTGGAACTGGTCTCTGTTGAGGGTAGGACCAGTGAAGCCGCGGATCATGAGGCCAAGGTGGCGAGTGTGTGCGGCGGTGGCAATGGTGTGGGCGGCAACGATGGCCACGATATAAGGAGGGAAGATCCACGTTAAGCGGAAGGATCCGGCAGGTAGGCAGAACACGACGCCAATGACTGTCGCAGCTCCCGCGATGATCTGTTGGCTGCGGCTGTGGTCGAGGTAGAAAGAAGCGAATCCAAGGAATGGAGCTGCCAGGATTAGGCCTATGACCCAAGAAGCTGATACCCACTCTAGGGATGAGAATGTCCATTGGCCGACCTTAATTGACTGGTAAGTTATGCTTTGATACCTGTTCTCGAGATCATACAATTATAAGTTATGTTTGCACAATGTGTTGATATAAGGGCAAGTATTCATTAATCGCTCGCCTGTGGGAGCATATGATAAAGGAGCAGGAAACCAGTATTTCCAACTTCATGTAACCTGGTTTTCTATTTGGGTCATCGTTATTTCTCCGGTGCTCCTAGTTCCTATCCATCATTATTCCATTTTGATCTTGAGTTTCTTCATAGGCCTAAGCTCAGCATAAGAGTGTAAAAGAGTACGTTTGATGCATGCAGCGACTTGCTTTCCTAATAGGTTGAGCTTCGTGACATGGAGTTAACCATAATATCGAGTCTATACCATTCGATCTTATATGACACAATTGGAACATATTACACCGACCCATAAGTGCATGCACACTATGTTACTGTCAATAAGCTGTCCAAAATATATATGTTCCGCTTGTTAAGAAATCATATGGCATTAGGTTTTTAGTACCTAGCTGTTACGGATGATTTGGAAATGCCATGAACTCGAAAAACTATTGTGAGTGAAAGTTAGAATTATCTTTTTCTACCAAGTAATTGGTCTGTGTTCCCATGAGCTCTCTCTTCAGAAAGAAGTTGCAAGAGAGTGTGCAAAGACTTACAGTGTCATTTCGTTTTTGTCACAAGCCAATCCCCTGAAACTCCTGTACCATCCTTGAGTGGGCGGAGGTACTCTTTTAAAAATTTGGCTGATGAGGAGAGGGAAAACTATCGGCACAAGGACCGTCTGGATGAAGTATGAGCAAAGCCCGTACAAGTACCAAGAGTAGACCTCCACTTTGGATGGCTTCTCTTCGATGCTCAGATGCTCCGCATAAACTTCTCTTGCCCTCTCGATCTTCATTCCGGTGTCGTGAACATCCGGCATCTCTGCTGCATCATTATCCATCGTGACTTCGCCAGGACCAGTCGCTGAGGCTTCTGTTTCCTCTCCCATTGAGTATCAGCTAATGTCCTGTGGAATTGATTTTGATGGGGGCAATGGTCAAGCAGAGAGAAAAAAGAAACGGGGGAAGTGAGGAGTGCGAGAGCACTATAGAATTTTGAAGTGGACTATAAGAAAGAAGATGGTTGGAGAAAGAGAGAGAGACCCCAGCTGGTGCGAAGCTATCGAGGGGTCAAAAGAACAAAAGAAATGAGGCCTCGGTATATATGTTCAAACAGAGGGCATATCGGCATCATATTCTCTTGTAAAACTGTCACAATGCCATGGGGATGGGGACCTTTTGGTAGCATTATGCTCTTCTTTCTTTGTCTATCCATTGTACGCTACATCTGTCCTATGTTATGAGCATTGGTGTTCGCTTCTTTTTCCCTTTTTACTCGAATGGTATAAAGAAGATGTTATTCAAACTCTAAATTTTAGCCTAGTTGTTGTAAGCCATCCTTGGTAAAAGCGTCCATATTCATCGATGCGACCTTTCGATCCGTGAATTACTAACGCATCACATTGAAAAGCTCATTGGGCTGATATCAATCCTCCCTTTCATGCACTCTAAGAAAGGGAGTGAACTCCAAAATTGTCCCAAAGCGAATGTCATCTATCAAAGTGCTGCCTTGTATGGCCTAAGTTTGTATCGATGAACTCCTAACAGTTGCCAAATGCGTGCAAACTTAGTCGTTAACTTGCGAGTACAATGACAACATAGCAATTTGAGTTTAGTCGCACGAAATATCCAAAATCTTTCATAGGTCTTGAAATTTGTTTCAAATATCAGATTAAAAGATATGATTTATTCCCCAACTAGTGCCTTTTCCGAAGAAGTTCCATATTCTATGACTTATCAAACCCCTAAAACGCAAGCATTCTCTTTGTAATCCACCCGTTCTTTTTTTCTATATCGGAACCATTCAAAGCCTAGCTCCTTCTTTTGATCTTGGTTTGATCTTTTTGGTATGTGTGATTTAGCAGCTCTATACATATCTTACTTTTGAAATCGAACGAGTTTTGGATAAACAACTGTTGAAAATTAGGGAAGAAGGCGTGACATTATCGTGACGACACGACGGTCCCCATGAGATTGTAAAAGATGGGCTCACAGAGGAAGATGATGAAGTAGCAGTAGTAGCGGCATCGTTGACGTCGCCATTGCCTCCCTTGTCCATTTATAAATTTTGAATGCAAAAGGAGAAAGAAGTTAAGTTTCAAATACCAGTCTAGTGGTTATCTTGCCTCAGTCAATTTTGCTGAGACTTCAGTCCATACTTTGATGATAATGATTTATTGCTTTGGGGTAGAAATAGCAGTCCTCTGATTTAATCTCGACAGGACAATATTTACCTACGAATAAGCTCTGGATTTAGTATGGAAATGGGACGGACCGCAGAGGATCAAAAGTTTTCTATGACTGGTTTCATACTAACATCTACTTACTAATCACGAAAGATTCCATCATAAAATCATAGCGGATCCCTATTGCACTTCTTGTCCACCATCTTCTGAGACCACCTTACACGTACTTCGGAACTGTAAGTATGCAAAGGGCGTTTGGCAGAAAATTTTGCCTACAGATTTAAGGGGTCATTTCTTTACTTTTAATTTGCATTAGTGGTTGTTAGCAATCCTATCTGTTGCAACAACGATGATAGGAAAAATATGATTAGCCACTAACATTTGGTGTGACTTGTTGGCTTCAACAGAATTGGAGGAATCATAAATTAATTTAGACATACTTCTCCTTTTCAGGTATACCTATGAATTTGATCTTAGGATATGTCAAACGATACCCTATCTGCTTGATTAATAGAAAATAAATTGTTTGCCAAAAGGGAGAAAAGAGATAAGTTTGTGGGTTGGACCATGGTCAAACTAAATTCCGACGAGGCCTCTAAAGGCAACCTAGGTCTAGGTTCAATAGGGGGATTTATTCGTGATGACTTAGGCAATTGGCTCGATGACTTAGGCAATTTCTTTAGGTATTACCGGACTTATTATGGAAGTGGCTTCACAAGTGAACATTTCTCAACTTCAGAAATCAACTTCATCACTTTATTTTGGTGACACGCTCATTTCTCAAATTGATAGCGTGCTCAAGTGTTTTCAAATGTCAAGATTCTCCATAATTTTAGGGAAGGTAATGGAAGTGCAGATTGATTAGCAAATTGGGTTATTAAACCCAACAGTGCGGATGATAATTATGTATTAGATAAGCCACCAATAAGTTTGTTTCTTTTGTTGTTAGGGGATCAGGTTTAATCATATTTTATTAAGAGAGTAATGATGTAATTTTCAGGTCCTTTTTTTTTTAAAAAAGATGAAAAGAGATGAAGAGCAAATACCTTTCATAAACATAAGTCCCAAAATAGTCTTTTTGCCTTTTTCGCCGAAATATAAATCATTTTGTTTCTTTATAGTAAGAGAAGAATTTGAGCCGACTAGATATATATATATATATTTAGTTGATTTGTTAGGAATCAAATCAAAGAGGTGTATTCTTAAGTGATGACAAGAGCAAGACAAAACTCATAAAAGCAAATATAAAATTAAACGAAAAACGGGGACACCTCAAAATACTGGAAATAAAAGTGTTGCCTTGGTAAGGGGAGGACAGGTACCAGAGAAAGTCTGTGAGAGAGACTGAGAGAGAGAGGGAGCGAAGATGGGGGGAGGAATGGAAGCGCACAAGAACAAGTTCATAGAAGATTGGGGCTCGGCGCGGGAGACTTTGGAGCAGAACTTCCGGTGGACTCGCCGGAACCTCGCCCTCGTCGGCATCTTCGGCGTCGCCATCCCCCTCCTCGTCTACAAGGGCATCGTCCGCGAATTCGTACGTACTCTTCCCTCCTCTCTTCCTCGCGGTATCGATCGATCGATGTTTCTGATTGATCTAGCCTTCGGATTCCGCATTTTCCCTAGTTTTGATTGACACTGAATCGATCGCTGCGCTTGCTATGAGAATTGGCTCAGTGTGTCCTGGGTGTCGTTGGCTTTGGGTTGCGCCCAGGGATGAGAAGTGAGCTGAACGCTTGACGATGGATTCTATGGGTTTTCAACTCTGTGTGCTCTTTAATTAAGGGAAGCGACTCTTTATTCATCCTGTGGTGTAGGGCGTTGAAATTTTATTGTACTGTAGGAAATGGACATACCGGGAAGAGAGCAATTTGCGGGATTCATGAATGGTAATCTAGTTTTGGTTAGAGGGAAGACAAGGGAGGCTAAAAAGGCCATGTTTTGAAATGTGTAAAGGCACGGGCTGTTAACATTGAAAAGGATTGATCGATTGAATGAGCTTGGGAAGCTTAATGGTTAGAAGAATTTAGTGGCCTGTCCAAATCGAGACAATTTTGTTTTTTTTTTTTTTTTTTTTTTTTTGCTTTTGCTGATGACAATAGTTTTATCGATTTGCTCTAGTTTAAATAATCTGAACTTTTGGTCGGGGGAAACACAGTGTTGAGCACAGTTTGTAAAGGGCAGGGCTGGAAGAATGTCTCCTTGGAGAAACGAGATGAATGGGTCCGTTGATTATATTGAGTTCACTTGGTGAAGTGTGTTAAAAGGGGTTAAAGGCAGGTTAGATGTCCCATAATACATAATGCACACCGCAGCCTATTTGCTGTTTCTGTTGTAACTGAATCAATTGGCAAAGTGCAAGAGCCTTTACATCCTTAATTTGCATTGTGGCTTTGCTCTGGAAATTATATAGTCAAAGCCAAGATTAACAGGCTCACTGGAATTTGCTTTATCACGTTAACCTTGTGGAAGTTCACATCCTCAGGTTCTCAACTACAATGATGGACTGAACCTAATTGCTTTTCTGTCTTGAGAAAGAAATAGTAGTCTTTTGATCTTTTCGCATTGGATCTGGGCTTATTGGAGTCTAGTTCATATAGGGCGGGTTGTTTCCCCTTTGGCAAATTTCTTATCCGGTGGGAGCATTAAGAATTCTAATCACCCTATTCTGAGATGTCTGTATCTTCAACATGTGACGCGTGCTCACTGGCAGAGTGGATATGATTGACATCTTGATTTTCAATCTTCAAGCAATATAACATGTGTGTTGGCTCTCCTTTGATTAATGATGGATTCTTCTGGATGGTCTTTTCAAACTGGTGCTGAAACTGCATTTGCTTGTGATTGATTTGAAAGCATATGAGGTGTGTTACTGATATATCTACTTTGGATGGTGTTTTAACAGCACATGCAGGATGAGGATAATGGAAGGCCATACAGGAAGTTCCTCTAACTGGTTTCAAAGTGAAACGACATAATAATTTACTGTGGATGTACTTGAACCACATAATTCGGATCGAGTTTTTCTTGTGAATCTCTTTGCTATGTCTTTTCAGTATTTTGATGTGCGGCAGCTTAATGCTTATGGTCGAACTCTGATTCTTCCCTTTTTGTGCTTTTTCAACTCTCTTTTTCTTCTGCTCTCTCTGCCTCTACGCGCATCATGTTCCTTAAATGTTTGATTCATCTTGCCACTAGAAGTAGATTGACCTAGCAATTTGATTTGCATTTGGCATGGAAGCAATTTCTTCTTGGTCTCCAGCTATTGGGAGATCACAATACAAAGTAAAAAAGAGAAGGGGAAAGATGCAGGAAACAATTGTGGTTTTGTATTGTTTAGCTATTATTGTGTGACATTAGATGGTCTACTGAAACTTAGGACTGCTTATGTTTGAGAACACTTTGTTTCATACCAGATATCCTGCAACATAAACCAAGTCGAAACACAATCGATTTTTGATTCATTGGAACAAATCCGAGCAATAAGTTTTGAATAGTAACATGACGGCACTGCAACAAGCAAAGCAAGTTATCAGTCTCAGCTCATGCTTCCTAAGATGCAGCAAGTGGCCTTCGTCAATTCACTCATGGGAACCCAATTACAAGTTTGCCAAATCTATCCGGGCATTTCCTTTTCTTTTTTACAATTTTCTGGGATCTTGAACGGAAGCTATTTGTACAGAGAGGTGCATTTAATGTCATCGTGCATTTGGTTTATGTCAATGAAGAAAGTTAGAGATACCTCCTGTTTTTGTGAACCGTACAAATTAGTTAAGAGTTCAATGCTGGAAGATAGCTATGTTGAGGACCAGGAGGAACGCCCAAAAAAAGAATGATCTCCCTCCTCTTTTGTTTCCGCCTAGAATTTGATTTGGCCCTAGAGAGATATACGTCTGAGAGAGACTCATTTTGTTTTGAATGAAGAGGCCCGCAGTTTCCGACCTAAACATCCCGTTTTTTTTCGACATATTTTCTCAATAGATTAATCAATTAGTATGATCAATCGATCGATCAATTAAATATTTTTCTGACTTTCGTCGTGTCCATATTATTATAAATACTAATAATAGCTATGATCAATTGATCATTAAATATTTCGGTCTGGGCCAGGCTATTTGGAACCTGAAATTTTTGCCAGGGCTGAACGTACATGTGAAACCCGTCCAAAGAACGGATCGACCATTTTCGGGCCTATGAAATTTGGACTTAATCAGGTTGGTATGGTACTATGGTCCGAGTTTCTTAGGCTTTTTATGTATTTTTGTGGTCATATCAGTTGGCCCTGTTTGGTTCAGTTTTCCCAAGAAGCGTTCAACCCCCAAAGCCCCTTGGAAAAAAAAATTGATGTTTGGTTTAGCATTTGGAGCCTCCATTCCCCAAATGCTGGTATTTAAAATGCTGAAAGCTTAAAGCAGGTGGGGGCATTTCAGCATTTTCGGAATGCTGGTATAGGGAATTAATGAATTTTTGCTGATTGCCTATTTTATCCTTAAAAATTTATTAGAAGTCCACTTTTACCCCCATACTAAACGAAACCCCAGCTCTTTCACGTTTTCCTCTCTTTCTCCATCACGCGGCTCTCTTCTCGTCTCTCCCTCCCTGCAACTCGCACCACTCCATCAAGGCCGAAGTTCGTCACACGAGCAAGCGAGATCCGAGATCCGAGATCCGAGATCCGAGATCCGAGCAATCCGAGCACCACTCCATTTGGATCGTCTCTCACCCATTGCTGTGATCGGAGGCCCTCCTCTCGCGGATCGGCGACGGCTCCGCCTCCTACTCCTGCGACGGCGACAGCTTCGGCTCTGCTTCCTGCTCCTGCAACGGCAACGGCTCTACTTCCTGCTCCTACGACCGACCTTCTGACCCAGCTGAAGGAATTCGAGTCCGAGCTTGCCCTCCTCCGCATCGCCAAGGTCACTGGTGGCTCCCCGAACAAGCTCTCCAAGATGCATGTCCTGTTCGTACTTCATTTTTAGGCGAGTGACTCTAGGGTGTGCTGGGGGTGGGAATCGACGACCAGGGCTTTGGGTTTTTCGGCTCGGTTATTGATTAGGGGTTGCTTTTTTTGATTGTTGTTGTTGGAATTCTCATAAACACCGCCTCGCAACAAGGACTCCCCTTATCAAGAGCATTCAAAGCGTTGTCCGAAGAAGGAGTAAACGTGTTCAGCTGCAATTCAACCCAAGTGAACGAAAGGATTCTTCACTCCATCAAAGCCGAGGTATCCCTAAGCCTCAATAATTATCCCTCAACGAATGCATATAATGCCAATACTTTTAGGGTTTCATTAGAAATTTCCTTTTAACCCACTAATTGATGAAGCTCCTATTTTATATTGGGGTTATTTATGCAGGTAACCAAAGGAGGAAATGGCAATTTGTCTGAGCTGCAACAGAAATTGATGAAGTTAACGACTTGATTATTCTCAGATTGGAGTGATTCCGTGAATCTTAGTTTTGTGAACCTTTCCTCTAGATGACATGAATCATGAGGATGTCTTTACATTCCGCAGGTCCTTCTTCCAGGCAATTTTGGCCAGGAGTTGGTAATGTTGGTGAAAATGCTTCATTAGAATATGTGAATGTGATATATTAATTTTTGCACATTCTTCCTGTACTCTACTGAGAGATGAATAACATTGTTCTGCCGAGTTGGCTTTCATGTACAGTTTGCCTGCCTGATTGTATCACTTTGAATCTCGTACACCAGAAGTCTGGTGTCATGATTTTTATTAGCAGTATATAAAAGTTAATGCACATAGTTGCTGTAAATGATAGGGCATCTGATCAGTGGTGTATAGCAAATATATATGATCCTCCATGTGCATCTGGTCATGTTAGGATTTATATACATGCGAATATCTGAGATTGAAACACTATTTTTTTGAGAACTTCATCAGGATTTGAATATCAGGCTAATGTAACATTCATGGATTCTACTTCCTTCTTTGCAACCGATTGAAATTGATAAACAGAAATAGTGAAGCATATATTCATGATATCTGATCTTATCCATCACAAGCATGCATCAGCATTAATGTTTACTTGTTTGGGTTCATTTGCTGGAAATGCATCATCAACTACTTGGGATAAATGAGGTGTTGTGCTGTAAATGCATGCTTAGACTTTGCTTTTGGGTAATGCTTTCTCTTAAAGGGAAAAAGAGACATTTTTTTCCTATTAGCTCTTAGGAAGTGTGTATCACTTGCGTAGGACATATCACATGTCCGTGCATATGCATATTTTAGCAATTGATTTTATCTATTAGCATGGCGAATCTTGTACAGAAGCATCTTGGTAGAGAAATTGAAACAATCTTTCCACTGGAGTTGAAAAAATCAGTGTGCATCATCAGAAACCGAAATCATTATACACTGAACTTGTAGTCGTCAAAAGTATGTTTGATTGATGCGAGCAACAGACTCGTTATTTATTGAAATAGTTCGCCTCTATGGGAAATAGACATAAGTTTACAAGGTTGGTGCTTCAAATTCGTATACATCTCCGGATATGGCATGTTTACGTGATGAAATAGACATAAGTTTACAAAGTCGTTGAGGTTTGTAATACTAAATATAACGTATTTCTTTTTTCTGGACATATATAACCATGTTTACTATCATGAAATGACTCTTTCTAGTCAAATTTGTATGAGAGGAACTTGGTTTTATTTTTCTTAATGAGGATCTCCCTTTTTATATGCGGTGCTTACTAAAAAAAAAAAATAGCATCCACAATCTCTTTATCATTCACCAAATAAGTTCACTTTTTTTTTGCTATATCATTTTTATCTTTTGACAATCAATAGTCCAACTTTTTATTAATATACTAGAATGATCATTAATTAACGAATATGATTAATACTATAATAATTAAAAAAAAAATTATTCAAAGTTGAAAACAAACTTAAAAGAACCCTTAGCCAAAAATTGAGCTTTACATCTAATCTATAATCAAATTTTTTTAATATAATTTTTAAATAAATTTGTCAATATGTATTTTTATATTACTCTCAATATGAAAATATAAATGTTATATAACCATTGTTTCTTTTTTGTAATTTTAAAAATACTAAAACTAAAAAACTTAATTTGGTCACACCAAATGGCTTTTCAAATATATGTTTACCAAACAGTCTTGCATTTCCCCTGCCGTTACGGACCTCTTCTCCCCTTTGGGGTCTTCGGTTCGCATGATGTTGGATTCTAAGGGCATCTCTCTCCAAGAGGCGACTTCAAGGGCGGATAGATTATATTGGTCACCTCATCCCTTGGGTTTGTTCTCGGCTTTCCTCTGCTTGGGATTGTATTAGATCAAAAAGGACTCGGGTTCCTTGGTATCCCCTCATTTGGAATATGGACATTGCTCCAAGATTTCAATTTATTCTATGGCCTATCACCAAAAAGCGCTTCTTCTCTCCTTTGGCAGAATTGACTCTGCGTTGTGTGTGTTTTGCAATGGAATCTCTGACTCCATTGACCACCTCTTTTTGGTTGCCACATTCCGGCCTCTCTTGCCTTTTTTTGGGCCACAAGGTGTAACCTCCCGTGGCATTCCAAGACCTGGGATGACATTCTCTCTTGGGCTGCTAAGGGTGTGTTTGTTTATGTTCTTTTTTTTCTTAAACAGTTTTTCTATTTTTTTGTTCCCGGGAACAAGAAAAGAAAAAACGCGTTTGTGTGCGTTTTTGTTCCAAATCTGTTCTTTTGTTCCTGAACAAAAAAAGAACAAAACAAGAAACAAAAAAAAAGTTGTTTCTTGTTTTACCGAACAAAACAAAGAAACACTTCTCTTTTCTTCTTCTTCTTTTTCTTCTTTTCTTCTTCTTCTTGCTTTGGCCGAGTCACGGCCTCGGCCATGGCCGGCGACCGGCCGACGAGGGCCGGCGGCCTCGCCCGCCACGGCGAGGCTCGCCGGCCCCGGCGAGGCTCGGCCTCGCCTTGGCCGGGCGAGCTCGGCCTCGCCGGATCCGGGCGAGCCCGAGCTCGCCCGGCCGGCCGCGAGCTCGGGCTCGCCCGGATCCGGCGAGGCCGAGCTCGCCCGGCCACCGGCGAGGCGAGGCCGCCGGCCCTCGTCGACCGGTCGCCGGCCATGGCCGAGGCCGACGACCGGCCAAAGCAAGAAAAAAATAAAAAATAAAAAGAAAGAAAAATAATGAAAAATATAAAAAAAACATTAAAAAATTAAAAGAAATAAAAAAAGAACAAAATTTACCAAACATATTTCTGTTCTTTTTTATTTTAGGAACAAGTTTACCAAACGCTCATTTTTGTTCAAAAATCTGCCTCCCTAAGCAGAAATAGTTTTTTCTATTTCGTTCCCTAACAAAAAAAGAAAGAAAAAACACAAACAAACGCACCCTAAATTTCTATTTGGTAATGACTTTTACCATCGCATGGCTCGGTTTTCCTTCGGTGCTCTATGCTATTTGATCTGGAAAAAAAGGAATGACTGCATTTTTAGAAGTGTCCCGGTTGTGCCTTCTACTTTTAAGAACCATGTTATCAAGCTTGTGAAGGATAAAGCGTTAACCTTCTTCAATATTATGGATTCTCCACAGAACAGGCGTCTTCAAAGGAATTGGGACCTTCATCCCTCCATCTTTGCGGCTCCTCCTGATTCGTTGTAGGCTGGTGGTGCTGCCCTAAGATGCTCGTGCTGGCTCCCTTTTAAGCAATTGTTCCTTTCCTTCCTTCTTGGATTGGAGGGTCGGTTGGTCGGGTTGTTTCTTTAGTGTCTATTTTTGCTTTTCGTTTTTTCTTTATTGTCTTGTGAGGTTAGTCTCTCCGGCCCTGCGTGGCCTTTTCTTTCTTCGCTGTTTTCTTCTCTTTTGTTTCGCCTGTTGTTTAGGCTCTTGCTTGCTTTGGCCGCCTTAGCGGTTTCTCTTGCTTCCGGCACCCTTCCTCTCTTGTAGACATTTGTCTTACGGAGGGCAAGTTTTGTGGTGCCGGTTCTTTTGTAATTAATGATTCAAAGCTCAATACATCTTTACCTTTACCAAAAAAAAAAAAAAAAAGTCTTGCATTTCCCTAAAGCACTTTTCAGTTACAATTTACCAAACAGTCTAACATTTTGGAAAACCCCTTTACCTCAAAGGTATTTGCATTCTCCCAATGACATTTCCCCAAAGCTGAACCAAACGGGCCCACTAACTCATCTTAAGTAAGTTTAACCGGTCTTATTCTTGACAAGAATCGAATTATTTTTCTTTTCCTGTTTGACGCAACTAAAAAAGGGAGTGCTCCAAAATTTAAGAATTCGATTTTAAGCTTAGACAATCTTTAATGTTGAAAGTTGAAACCAAAATTCATTTAATGGTAATTGAAATTGATAAGTAAATGAGAAAATCAAGAGCGATTGGTATCAACGAACGCAGACCTCGTAGAAAACATATGACTCTTTACCTGTAGACCGCTAATTTTGGTGATAATAATAATTGAAAATTGCTCATTAAATAATTATAGTAACTAACCGAATCATTACATGTAGATTTTAGCAATACAAGTCGAAAGATCTTAATTACCATCGATTGCCTTTTCTGATCGAATAAATACTTACCACATTCGGTAAATTTTTTAGACTTTAAAACTTTTAATCAATAACAGCAAGATTATTAAGCAAGTTTAATCTCATTCAGTATTTTTCCCTTTTTCCCATGCTTTAATAAAGTTACCGTACATGCTCTTTGCATATTCGTTTGTGATCAAATTTGTTTTTATAAAACATCAAGAACTTCATTCTATATAGATAGGTAATTTTGACGGGGCATTTAAGCCCAAAGGATGAGTAAAATTGAAATGAAGGATTCTTCTTCGGAACTCGTTCGACGAAATTGAAAAATAAGTGATAAAAATTTAACTACTGAACATTAAGAGTTGAAATTTTAAAGTACTGAAAATGAAAATAAAAATATATTCGATAATAAGTGATAATTACATAATAAAATTGATTAGTTTCCAGCCAAAAAAAAAAAAAACTTCGTTAATTTTTCACCAAACGTGGAGTAGTTAGCAGTATGGAAAAGTCATGACAAGATAATTGGTCTTATCACTTAACTAATTAATTACACCCCTCTTCTTTGTCTTTTTCTTTTTCGCATCAAGTGATTTTTATTTAAAATGTGGATAATGTGATTATTACTAGAGTAGCAATTTGCATTGTCTCGTGTTAATTGTGTTGTGCCAAAACAAGCGTGAATATGTCTAACTTGCATGCAACATGTTTAATAAGTTTGTCTATCTATTTCGATAAAGAAAAATGATATATTTAGTAAAGCGAATGTCATAACATTACACGACTCACGTAACTTACACAATTATCTAACATGTTACCATTTACTCTCAACAACCTATGCACATGATAAACATGTTATCCATTATACACTCTTAATATATCTCTAAATAAATGAGTAATTTCACTTCACATTAGAATGAGACGTAATATCTGAGTTAATTTTTTGTACTGTTAAATGACTTTTTAATCCCTAATTCTGTTTGTATTTTACCATTTGTTTATTTTTTGACACGGGTGGTAGTATAATTAAAAATCTTTAAGCACGAGTATTAACTGCATTATAGAGTGTTTAACTATGACGAGTTAAAATAAATGACACGTTTACACATAAACTTAAATGCGTAGATTCGTGTCTAAATGATTGAGCAGGGAAATTAATGCACGATACAATCTAATAATATCAATGAACGGATTTCTCATCGAGATTCATTTACGCTAAATCTAAATTTATTGATAGCGCTAATCATGTCGCATCGGGGAAATACATCGATCACGGAAACGGCGCTGGTGTGGTTCCACTAGTCAAACTCTTTTCACCGGCGCCCGACAAATCGCACCGTCCATGGTAATAGGTTACAGTGGAGTAGGTATAAAAAAAAGAAAGGAAATACTTTAGCAAAAATAAAAATAAAAAATAAAAAATAAAAAGGAAGGAAGGAAGGAAACAAAGGAAATGAAATAAATAAAATAATAGTATAAAAAAGTTGAGACATATACGTAAAAGCAGCAAAATATTCTTTCCTTTCCTGTTTCTCTCTTCACCACCTTGTCCTTGCTGTGCTGCTGCGCCTGCTCTGCTTCCTTCCTCTGCACCCAATCCCCTGTTCTCTCCTCCTTCGCGCGCAGCATAAAGTTGTAAACTCTCTCTCTCTCTCTCTCTCTCTCTCTCATACCCACAAACACATCCTACGCAGAGTCTCTGCTTTCTGCGCTTTCCATGGCGACCCTCCAAGACATAGGCGTCTCGGCGCTCATAAACATCCTGACCGCCTTCGCCTTCCTGCTGGCCTTCGCCCTGCTCCGCCTCCAGCCCGTCAACGACCGCGTCTACTTCCCCAAATGGTACCTCGACCGCGCCAGGACCAGCCCCCGGAGCTCCGCCCACTTCGTCGGCAAGTTCGTCAATCTCAACCCCCGGACCTACCTCACTTTCCTGAACTGGATGCCTCAGGCCATGAAGATGAGCGAGGACGAGATCGTTCGCCACGCGGGGCTCGACTCTGCCGTTTTTCTCAGAATCTACACTCTTGGGTATCCTCTGGAATTTTCACTCTCTTGTTCTCCTCCCACCTCTTTCTTTTAGCGCGAGAGAAACGAGAAAACCCGGGGACGGTTGGTTTTGTTCTTTTTTTTTTGTTATTTGGATATTTGGCGCTGCTTCACTGAAAGAAACTGAAATGTCGTGGAATCTGCATGTTATGCTACGAGTGTTTTCTTTCTAGAACTTGTTTGGTTTCTGCGAGAAGTAGAGCGAGTCGTGTCATTAGCGTGCTTAAAGCAAGCATTTTTGCTCGACTGGCTTGAAAAGTTTTGATCTTTTCCGACATTTTCGTGTTTCCTCTTGATTTGTTGAGTGCAGTCATGAGTGAGCTTGAGCTACTTGCTCATCTTCATTTTTAAAGTCGTCCTTGCTTCTGCTTCTTGTCACATTCGACCTTACTAACAATGTCTGTGATCACGTAATCTTTGACCTGACCCTGTTTCACCCAATCTGAAGCATTCATATGAGATTTTCTTGTTTTGAGACGCCCCCGTTATGTTTTGTCATAATGGTATTTGGGACTTGTGGTTTGGATGTGGCCCTTTCAGCCTAGAATCTGCGCTTGTGATGGTGCACTTCCCTGATCTTTTGACTGAGTTTTCTCCGCTTTCAAGAATAATTTCTTTCTCCATCTTTTCATGACCTAAGAAATTTTCCCTCCCTCTGCAAAATGATTTTGCATTCATTTTGGCTTTTCTAAAAGTGGTCATGGTGTCTGAGAAGTGCGTACACACATCGGTGTGTTATGTCCACACATAACGGAGAACACGGCACTGTTCAATGTGCATCGGCAGTTCTGTGAGGAAGCATGGTTTTTTAATCGAGAACTTGTCTATGCCATTCGTGCTCGAAAGTCCAAATGTAAGGGTGGTGTTAAATCCAAAAAGGAAATAAATTAAGTGATGAATATGTTCGTGAACATTTCAAAGCTTTTATTTGCTCTGCTGTAGCAGTGTTCTTCTAATTCTCTGCATTTTCTCTAACGGTAACATAAGTCTTTGGCAAGTGATATATCTTCTTTCGCCGTAACATGCATGCATTGAACAGAAACTTTCAGATACGTTCGCCGTGAAATATATTTGTGACTAATATTTTTCTCATCTCTGACAGCTTAAAGATTTTTGTGCCGATCACAATCATTGCGCTTCTCATTCTTATTCCAGTCAATGTATCAAATGGAACATTATCCTTTTTGAAGAGAGATTTGGTTATGAGTAACATTGACAAACTCTCTATATCAAATGTCCATCCTCAGTCAATAAGGTAAACTCGTTTCTCTTGTACATACAGAGAGATATCTGTTCAAGACCCAACACTGGGCATACATGCAGAATATTGTCGCATGTTATGCCTTTCATAGGAGCTGGACAATTGTAACTGTTCTAATCACCTAATTTGTTTCTCTCTCTTCCCACTTAAAAGAAGTTCCTTTTGTTAATTTTTCCTATAGTGTTTTAACGGTAAGCAATTGGGCTAACATTGTGAGAACTTTACTTATGTATGACATTCTAAGCATCTCAATGGTATCTGTTTCAGGTTCTTTGTTCATATAGGATTGGAGTACCTGTTCACCATATGGACTTGTCTCATGCTTTACAAAGAATATGACAATGTAGCATCAATGAGGCTTCATTTCCTGGCCTCACAGGGAAGACATGTTGAGCAGTTCACTGTGAGTTGACTCTCATCGCATCCACCCTTTCATTGTATTTAGTTTTTGATTCTTAGACCATGTAATTGATCTGCCTTTGTCATTATGCTCTGCAATTTGATAATTCTTTTGCGATACAGGCCAAAGACTTCAACTACAGTTACATAACACAAACATAATCCACATTCCATCATTGATAACTAAAAGTCTTCTTTGAAGTCTTTAGTTTCAGTCATCTTCTCCCAAAAGTTCCGAATACTTTTCCATCTCATTCATGCATGAGCAGACCTGGTAGTCTGTAACCTTGATTTATTGAGCAACTTAAGTTGCCAAACAAAGAAATGTGAGTGGTTTTGACAATGGTGTACCTAGGCACATTATATAACTGTTTGCTCCTAATTTTGCATGCAACTACAAATTACTTGACTTTATGAGGTCTCCACTATTCTCTAAGTGATGATGATCTCTTCAAGCAAGAAGACCTTAACATTTATGTATGCTAAACAAGTCGATTTATCATGTACATTGCACAAACTGATTTAGCCCTACATGATAATAATCGGCACTCATGGAGCGCCATGTTTGAAACAGTTAAAGTTCCTATCTTAAGTGGTATAATTTGTTAAAACTTGGTTTAAGCAGATTTATTATTTTGGGAGATGTAATTTGTTTATGCTATGTATCTAGCATAAGCAACCATGATGTGGAAGATGACTGAATTCTAATTTCCTGATGGCATTTTTCCTATAACGAGTCGTCAACAAGCTATACTTCCTAAAATCCACCATTGGATTGGTCATGCATAATATGAACTAGAAGAATCAATCCTCAATGTTGCACTTGGGAATCTGGATCTAGCAAGGTTGGACCTTGTCTCTACCATTAATTGTTCTATTGAATGAGCTAGCTTCCACAGGAAGGACAACATGCCTTTTGCAGTATAACCTGGATTGCCTTTTCATCTGTAGGGAGTTAAGAACTTAAAGAGTTTTCTTTGGAAAAAATGACACAAATAGTCCCTAAACTTTGGTCCAATAATTTAAGAGTTTTCTTTGGGGAAAATGACAAATAATCCTTGAACTTTAGCCCAATGTGCAATCTGGTCACTGAACTGTAACCCAATGTGCTATGTAATCCCTGAACTTTCAGTTTGTTCAATGTGGTCCTTGGACTTTTGGTACATATTCTGTTTAGTCCTTAAACTATATGAAAATGTTCAATATTGTCCTTTTATTAATTGAAAGTACATGGACTACATTGAATATCGGACTAGGTTGAACATGTATCAAAAGTTCAGGGACCATATTGAACAAATTGAAAGTTCAGGGACTGCATTGCACATTGCGTTAAAATTCAAGGACCACATTGAACAAATTAAAAATTCAAGAACCACATTGGACATAGGATCAAAGTTCAGGGACTATTTGTGTCATTATCCCTTTTCTTTGTGAAGGTTTTTTCCTATAAATGAGGAGACCCTCTGTTAATTTGCTTCAGGCTGCAAGTAAAGGATGCAATTTCATGTATATTCTCAATATTGACCTCATCCTTTTCATGCTTTGCTACATTAATGAGAAGTATGGCAAATACACACTTTCCACCTCTAATAACTTGGAAGCCCTGGCAAATCACTTTGTTGGCAGTCATCTGCTACTTACAATGCTAATAGTCATTTTAAAATTTATGCCACTTGCAATTACCTTTAACTGTTTGTGAAGAAACTAGCATATTGCACTCATGCTTATTGTTCCAGTAATTATGACTATTGTGTTGCTGAAGAATATTTAAGCTAGCAGCTTGCTTACATAACTTCATCACGTCTGTCTGTGTTAGAATTTGACGTACGGATTGCTATTGTTTGTGTCAACTATATGTTGATATGATTTTGCACCTTGTGACCATAATGTGGATGGTGGGGAATCTTACAGAAATTTTTTTATTGTCTCTCTTCATGTAAGTTACTTCACAGTTTGGATGCTCAAACCATAACTTGATATTCTTATGATCTCTCAATTTCTTTCCATCTCATCCAATCTATGGACTTCTTACTGAAGACAGATCAGGTGTAAATGAGAATGTCATGGAGTTGTCAAGGTTGGGAGGGCTTTGACCAATCTGACACTCAGAAAATAGTACTTAAAACGTTAATGGTAAACTGTTAATTTTTTTTTCGTAAGAGGATATGCATAATTTGGAGGTCTGAGCTGGTCTAGTTCTTGATATAATGGAACTTTACTCATGCAAATTTCTTGATCAGAGATTAGTAATCTTTGCCACAGTCCTGCTATGTGAAAGACTTCTGTCAAACCATACTCTTTTGCAGGTAGTGGTTCGAAATGTGCCTCGTGTTCCTCACCGGTCAATATCAGACACAGTGGACCATTTCTTTCGAACTAACCACCCAGAGCACTATCTTTGTCACCAAGTAAATTTTTTTTTTTTACAGTTCTGCTATGTTGTTCATTGACATTTTTATTAAGCATTTATCTTGTATAAGTCATGGGCATGCCTTAATGGGCATAGTTGTCTCTTTTTATCTAAGGTCTTTTCTTCTGTCTGTAGTGACGACCTTTTCTGTTTTGCTAAACTCCAGGAAGTGTACAATGCCAACGAATTTGCTAAACTTGTGAAAAAGAGGGACAGTCTTCAGAATTGGCTAGACTATAATCAGCTCAAATTTGAAAGGCATCCGGAGAAGAGACCAACTAAAAGGGTACTTCATAGTTCTTCAAAAATCATTTTCCTAGTGTAATTATCTGGGTTTCTTATCACCCACATGTATTAGCTGTTTCAGTTATATAAATGTCAACTTCTCAATAGTTAGTGCTTGTAAACCTAGTCTTACACCTTAATTTCCAGAAAGGCTTTTGTGGGCTTTGGGGTGAGCAAGTAGATTCAATCGACTACTACAAGCAGCAGATAAAAGACCTTGAGAAAAGAGTAAGTGATATTTATGTTTTTATTATGTGTTTTTCATTCCTTAATCAATGCTTGGCTCTTAATACATAACCAGTGGCTTTCTGTACTCTTGCATTTCAACACTTGGCTGTTTTGACATTGTATCAGATGACCATGGAGCAACAGAAAGTTATTAAAGATCCGAAGTCTATCCTGTCAGTTGCCTTTGTGTCCTTCAATTCACGTTGGGGTGCTGCAGTTTGTGCACAGACACAACAAAGCAAGAATCCAACCCTATGGTTGACCGACTGGGCCCCAGAACCCCGTGATGTCTACTGGAAGAACTTAGCCATACCATTCTTTTCACTGAGCATTCGGAGACTTGTGATATCCTTGGCAGTCTTTGCTCTGGTGTTCTTTTACATGATACCAATTGCTTTTGTCCAATCTCTTGCCAACTTGGATGGACTTGAAAAGGTTGCTCCTTTCCTCAGGCCAGTGATAGGACTGTAAGTGAAGTAACTATATTCTTCAAATTTCAAATGATAGGGAAAGGAATATACTTCTTTTTGGACGCTCTTGCAAAATGCATAATTCTTCTTGCTTTACCTTATTCTGAAGTGTGCATGATATTCCCTTGATAAACTAGTGACATGTCAAGTAAACAGCTAAGATATGATTTCTTTTGAACTTTAAATATTAGCAAGAATAGTATTTTGCATTTGTAAAAGTCTCAACTTTCAAGGACTTTAATCTCACTGCTTATGCACTCTGCTTCCTTGTGACTCTGGCAATTTTGGTTCTGCTCTGTCGTTCTCCACCATATGTATTTGCAGATTAACCTTGTCCTTGCCTTCCATTCCTTGATGCATATTTGGAGATTTTGCAACTAATGTATCAAAAATTATAAAGTCGCAGTAGTTTCTTTACTTGATTTCCTTGGGTCTTGACCTCCGGTTTTCAATTGCAACTGATGCTTTGATTTTCTTCACTTCATTTTGAACTTCGTATTGCATGTAAGATGAAATGATCAAGGATTTGGTCAATTCAAGAGGAGACCAACTCAATATGGTCTCCGGTTCCATTTCTTTGGCTCACCTTGAAATCATTGTCCTTGCAAATGCAGGAAATTCATCAAGTCATTCTTACAAGGTTTCCTCCCTGGCCTTGCTCTCAAAATCTTTCTGTTCCTTCTTCCTAATGTTTTGATGCTAATGTCAAAAATTGAGGGACACATATCGCTGTCAATATTGGAGAGGAGAACAGCATCAAAGTACTACTTTTTCATGTTGGTGAATGTCTTTCTGGGGAGTATAGTGACTGGAACAGCTTTTGAGCAGCTGTATGCTTTTCTTCATCAAGCACCTACGCAGTACGACTTCTTCCCCTTATGAATGGTGGCTTCTCTTTTTATTCCTGAATTTTGTATCCAATTTCTCATTTGATCCACAATTTCCAATTTGATGTCTTCATAGTGAAATGGGTCGAGTCATTAATAATGTCTATAGTCTCCAGCTTATTTTATTCAACATGGGTTTTCCCCCCTGAAGCACATATGTCTAGTGACATCTAACCGAGTATACCTTTGTAACATCATCATAACTGACATCTGCTCTACAAGTTCTGTAATTTGGATGAGTTGAGTTCATCATTGCGTACCATTGACATATTGAATTACTTCACAGCATGCATTCTTCTTTATCCCCCAAGTCGTGGTCAGATTTCATGAAACTTCAGTTCCTAGGATAACTCGCTTTTGTGTGCTATGAACCCTTTGCAGGATTCCTAGAACCATTGGGGTGTCAATACCTATGAAGGCCACTTTCTTTATCACTTACATAATGGTGGACGGATGGGCTGGCATTGCCAGCGAAATTCTTCGTTTAAAGCCATTGATTATATTCCATCTCAAGAATATGTTTTTGGTGAAGACAGAGAGAGACAAGGAGAAGGCGATGAACCCTGGAAGCGTGGACTTTCCAGAGACTCTCCCTAGTCTTGAACTCTACTTTCTTTTGGGGATCGTTTATGCTGTGGTTACTCCGATTCTTCTGCCATTCATACTAGTCTTTTTTGCTTTTGCGTATCTAGTATATCGCCATCAGGTCAGTTAATTGACTCAATATTGTTTTTTCTATGTCCATTTTTATGTAATGACAGGAAAGTTCACTTACATCTGATATGTTTTGGCTTCCTCTGATGGTTAATATTGGCAGATAATTAATGTCTACAATCAACGATACGAGAGTGCTGCAGCATTCTGGCCACACATTCATAGTCGGATAATTGCAGGCTTACTAATATCTCAGCTTCTTCTGTTGGGGTTGCTCAGTACTAAAAAAGCTGCTAACTCCACTCCTCTGCTTGTCATCTTACCAATTCTTACACTGTCCTTTCACAAGTACTGCAAACATCGATTCGAGCCAGCTTTCAGAAAGTATCCACTGGAGGTAAATTTCTATGATTTTGGAACTTTTGTTGTGAATCCTCAATGTTCATTTATCCAAGCTTGTTAATGATACTTCTTTCATTGACGATATAATTAGCATCCCTTGAACATGTTGTGGGTGTTGTAAATTCTTGTGTTGGTTGGGCTTCTGAATCAGATCCAAATCCATAAACTATTGCTCCATCGGGGTAAATAAGCTAAAGGAAAGCAGATACTTACTGAAGAAGGGTAAACTGTTGCATTTTGGATCTGCGTACATTTAAGTGAGCTTGTCTTTGGGGCCTGAAAATAGCCTACCTAAGGTGGGTTTCTTGTCATTAAGAAAAGGGCTTGCCTCTTACTTACTGGCACATGTTTCCACATGCATAACCTAAAAGCACTGATGATTGTGGCTGTCAATTTGCCTTGTAAACCCTTACCCCTGTTAAGAGTATTAAGGTCATGGATAATTATCAACTTTCCCTTTAGTTTTCTTAGGATAGAATGTTCACATTCCTTGTGTTGGGTCTTTTGTAATTTGAGTGCTCACGCATCCTTTCTTATTTTTATTTTTCAATAACACATCATCCTGTAATATTTAGAAATTGACAGTATCCTCCTCACCATGAGCTGATCGATTTTGTTTACATCGATAAAATGTAGATTTCGCTGTTCAAGGGTTTTTTCATTGCAATGGAATAACTTGCACCATAGTATTGCAATTTTATCGTAGTACAGGAATGATCAAGTCAGCTAGGAACCGTGATGGAATTTGTGATGAATGGCTATTTTCATTAGGGCCAAAAGTACTAGGATATCAATTGAAACTAAGAAAGGTACCAGGATCACTTCACAAATGACTAAAGAGTTACTGGACATTGCACCCTCATCCTCAAGGAAAATATGGACATTGTGGGATTTGGAGTGGTATTTATCTCATTGCGGTTATTATGGTTTTTTGCGTCATTGGTTTGCCTGACAGAATGACGAGTTAAAGGTTCACAGTCAAAAGTCCGACAAAAGTGTACTTGACCCAAAATATTGTCTAACAAAAGAAGAGACCTGGTGCTGAGTTCTTTTCACTTAGCCAATATCCTTTGAGTTCTTCAGCATGATATCATGCATAATTTATGCAGATTGTTCACTCGCTGTTGCAACCTACATCTTTGGCATCTTTATGAATGTGGTTTTAGCCGTACTATTCTCCTTTTTCCCTCAGGAAGCCATGGCAAAAGACATAGTGGAACAGGAGGCAGAACCGGGCCTAAACTTGAAGGCTTACTTAGAGGATGCCTACTTGCGCCCGATTTTCCAGTCCTTCGAAGCAGAGGAAGAGGAGTTAGCTGAGGTTAAAGTAGACAGACAGTAGTATCTCATATTCGGAGTCCTCCCCTGGAATGTGAACAATGATCATGACTCCCTCCTTGTCGCCCCATTACATCAATTGCTACGAGACTGATCCCCCTCTTATAATACCTTGCCATATGAGGCCGAGGGCTCTCTTTAACGGGTTCTACAGATTAAGTCTAACCGATTGTTTCAAGAAGAACTTGACATCCGTCATTGCTTATTTTGGATGATAGATTGTCGCGCTCTTTCTTATGTCACTTGTTTACTAATTTATTAGTCTATCTGCCATATGTATGATGCAAACAGTTCACAATATCTTCTGGAGATGAATCTACTTTGAGTCAGCTTCCTGTACTTCTGATATTTTCTGTTGGACGCAATTCATTTTCTTGGTGAGGTTTGGTCAGGTTAATTTCCATCCTTACTTGTACCTAGAGGCCCCCAGAAAAAAAAAAAAATGTGGAAGAGAGGTTAGTCTATTATGCCGTGAGGACATCGATCCTTGCAATTTAAAGCCGTCGGATCACCATTACTAAATCTCGGCCATTGATGATTGACGGCTGAAATTCAACACAGGTGATTCAAATGGTCATATAATCCATGGGTATGATGCCATCCCGGCCGGATAGTATCTGGCCTGCCGCCTACCCTGAGGAGTGACGAGTATTTCGTACATACAAAGTTCTCGCTATAACTAAAGTTCAAAATGGCAACTTCTCACAAGACCTGAGAATTGAAGATAGCTATCCGAGCCCCACTTTTTCCACTGTCCATCGTGTGTTTGGTACAGTTGACCCAGCTGGACATAGCCAAAGATACATGTGTAAGTTAACCCTTTTTCATCTTCAAAAATTGGTACATCTATATGAGGAAATGTCCTATCAATAGTAATATCGAAAGTTGTCTTTCGCATTCAAAAATGAATTGGATAGAAAAATCGGTCCGTTTTTCATAAGGAGTTGATCAGTCAATGTGCGGACGGATGTTCATTCTTCTATTCATGAACGTAAATATACTTCTTGTGTGTATGCAATACAGAAGAAAAGTTTCAAATGAAGTGTAGGAAGCAAATCCCAAAAGGGGTACTTCAGGTCCACAAAGTAAGTTCCTCGCCGACCTAGGGCGGAGCTCGAGTTGGCTCCCAGCCGGTCGCAAGCCACGACGCCAAGGCTAAGGAAGAAAGATTTTTTTTTTTTTTTTTTTTTTTTTTTTTGAAGGAAGAAAGATGAAAATGAAAGAAAGAAAAGAAAAAACGAAAAGGAAAAAAAGAAAAAGAAAGCATAAAAATAAAACAAAAATATGTTGGTGAAAAGAAGTATGGTGGAAGAAGTTATGGAAAACATTTTTCTCATCTTTGAAGGTTGTTTTTCCAATTATGGAAAACATTTTCTTTGAATAGTTTATTTTCCGTGAAACGAACACCGAAAAATCCGGAAAACGTTTTTCTGAAATTCATTTTCCGTGAAACGAACGGACCCTTGAGATTGCATTATCAATCCAAGAATGTTCCACCGTGCGTGCGGTTGTAGACCTAATAAGCGAGTTCTTTTCCCCAAATTGGGTCACTTCTCGGATTTCGTTAAACCAGTGGGGCCACTTTTAAACTTATTTATTTCCTCAGGAGGGTACTACATTTTCAAACGGCTCCAATTTGCTAAAATCAATTCAATTCAGTCCTCCGCACATTGTCTTTTCTTATCCTAGTACATCTATCTCACAAAAGACCTCTTTGGTCCAAAGTCCTTTGCACTTATGTGAAGGTTTTTTCCAAATGCTCTCTGGAACACACCCTAATAAATAAATACCGAACAGTCAAAACTCCTGAGCAGATAGCCATTGATCCCATATCTATATCAGCTTATAAAGTACAACTAAGGAAAAAAGAACTCCCATGTGGAGAGGCAAGATTTGTATCAAGGAAACAAACTCAACAATCCGTTGTCGTACGAAAAATGGATCCATCTAATTTTAATCATTGAGCGCTTGTTGCATTAGCTCGGATTAAAAGTGGGATAAGCAGTTTCAGGACCACCATCTTTTCTTTTGTGTAGCACAATTAAGAGGGAGAACGACTCTTGAACAAATTCGGATGTTTGTTCGGTTTCTTTGGCTTTGCTCCCTCCGTCGGTTCTATTCAGGTGTTCTATTTAGGGGTTTGCTCACTTGACACGACGTTGGGTGGGCATCGAAGCACCGATTGTTTGTTTCATTCGGTCGGCATCCACAATACCAATTTTCTGTCGGAACTGGTCAGAATGGTTACACCCAACTTGTCTCTAGGACTAAATTAAAATGTTTAGAATCGTATGAGCTTCCATAAATAGATTGAAGAGTTTTTTATAATTTTTCTATTCAAAGTGGTAGCATGTCCATCTAGGTTAGCATTTAAGGATATGTGCTTGGTCGACCTCATTAAGTCCGAAATGGGTCTTGATCATTCCATTGTTGCCATAACCCGACCTTTGAGGCCACCCATTGAAATCATTTCCCATGGGTCCCTCGTTATTGCCCGTCGCGATAACCCACAAATCGGTCTGAATCGTAATCGAACTGTCTTCATTTGGTCCGGTCGATCATGGGTACATTGTTTGAGTCCAATGCGATGCCTATCCATCCTGGATCAATCTCACCGGAAATGCTATGTATACTTATCATTACATATGTGAAATTTCCATATCAAATTAATTTGACCCGTTACTTTTCTGAGTTTGACCCCACTAAAATCTGGCTGCCACTAATTAAACATGATTAGAATTTTCAAAAGCTCTCATGCTCAATTTTTTTTTTTTTGGTAATTGGCCATTACAAATATGAAGTTTGTCAAGTAATTTTTGACGTTAAGTTTCGAGATAATAATTAATATTTTCGGTCCCCGTCAGTCAACTATTTCAACTCCACTTTCGGACTACCTGGGCCGGCTCACCTCTTTGTCAAGTCTGAGCGTTTCGGTCGCTGTGCGCCGGCCCTGCATTTAGGCAATGCTTTGACTTCACAAATAAATAAATTCAAATTCGCGATTGGTTATGCACGACTAGAATTGAATGACTGAAAGGCGCACAAACCTAATTGGATGATAATTGAGTCGATTTGGGTAGTCCTTGTATTTAAATCAAGTCAAGCTCATACCTAATAATACTATATTTAAGCGGCGGCTTGCAAACCTAATTAAGCATTTAAGTTGTGTTCGTATTACATGTATAGATAAACTAAGTCGAATTTATACTAAAAACTACATCGGATCAAATAATCCCTTAATTGCATTCCTAGAATGTGCTCTCTCTTTTTGTTTATTTATTCATTTCTAGAATAACTTAGGCTCTTACTTCATTGACCTCACTAGCCAATAATTATAAGAGCCTCTTGTAATTTCTCCCATAGCAAATGATCTTTTGATAAGGTTTCATAAACCGGAATGAAAAAACAAAGCTCTTTCAAGCTTACCTAAAAGTATCGTGGCCTTTTAAGATCCGCAAGGACGAATTCTTTGGCCGTAACATGGTTTTAACAAGGGTTAATACCCTGGAAAACCCTAAACCGGTATACATGTGACAAATTTACTCCAAATTATTTTTTTGACCATAAAAAACCCCAAACCGGTACACCTGTGACAAATTTACCCCGACTGACCATAAAAAACCCTAAAGTTGTACATTTATGATAAATTTACCTCGAACTAATTTATTCAACCATAAAAAACCCTAAACTAGTAAATTTGTGACAATTATACCCTCCAATAAATTGGGTTAACACCACAAAAAAAAATCACAAAAATTGTAAATTGTGACAAACTGAGTGTAAAATCCCAAATCGGTATACCAATCAACTGTCACATGTCATTTAACTTAATTAAAATTTAACAAAAACTAATAGAGAGTAAATTTGTCACAAGTATACTAGTTTTGGGTTTTTGGTGGTCAAAAAAATAGTTTGGAGTAAATTTGTCATAAGTGTACCAGTTTAGGGTTTTTTATAGTATTAACCCTTTTAACAATGTCAGTTTCTCGTCTTAGTACAAACTTTGTACTACAAAGCAACACAAACCTAAATGGTGGGCAGTATTTGACGGGCTCAAGCGAGTATCAGTCACGTCACGAGTTTGTTCCCTTCCATCCGCTGCATGCTACCAATTTTTTGAAGGCCATCTGGGGGGTGAGCGGTTCCAGGTTCCGGTTCGGTTCCGTCGGAACCTGGATACTACCTTGTCACAGGTTTTAGGTTCCGACAGATTCTTTTTTTTTTTTTTTTTTTTCATATTTGAACTATAACGTACACGCATACTTTACGGTAACTTCCCACTTCTTAACAAACATACCAATGCCAAGAATCTGGACATACATAATCAAAACTAATAAGAAGTTTCCAAAGAGAAAAGGAAATGCTTGAAATGAAAATCCAGTGCTTCCTTAGCTATTTATAGGTGGTCCATCAGCACTCTTTAGCAAATTCTTTTGGAAAATTATACATAAGACAAATGAAAAATTACAAGTAAACATATGTATGTTGTAAAATGGTTTCATGTATTTTGTATTAAATAAAAGTCAAAGTGCATGCACTACAAAATTTGAAAGAAAAAAGGAAAAGATAAAACATTAAGTTGCATTTGCCTTAGTTGTTTTAGAGCAATAACTATTTTTTCTTTGTTTTCACGTCATTTGTTTAATTTTTAAAAGTTCGTCAAAAAAAATAATTAAATGTGAGTTTACGTGTCCGTATTTGTACACGGGAAGGATAAAAAGTTTGCAGATCGTCGTGCAAAATCCAAAATTTAAGAAAAGCAAAAATTAATAAGTTGAAAAACTCGCAAAGACGCCCCTTTTGGTTCCCCAAAGGCCCCCCACCCTCCCGGTTCCGCAAAATTTTGCGGAGATGCCTCCTCTGGTTCCACGACAAGCGGAAACTCCAATGACTGTCATTCGGTGATGGTTTCGGAGCTAAGCGCTATCAAAGAACAATTCGAATGTATATCGTGTATCCTAATGCTACCCTCATAGGAAGATTACAAAATGAGGAAAGCCTAGAATATAACATGTGAAGTACTTTATAGGTAGCACGGTTGGAAAATTTAGAAAAAAAGGAGAATGTGGGATTCGGACGTGGGATTCATTGGCTTTGGTGGCGTATTAGAATGGACATTGATGTGGTTGTTGGCCTTACAGTGTAATTAGAGAATGATGTTGTTTAGTGTATATTCTTGTTGTATACATTTTCACTCTTTGATAACTAGTGTCTAAGATGAGAAATTTGGTTTTGGCGACCGGTGTCCGGCGGCGTCCAACGCGGGCAAGCGGCATTTGGCGGTAGCGTTGAGGGTGAGCAGCCTTAGTGAAAGTGTGAAATCAAAGTGAAGGGAAATTGTGAACACTGAACCGGTCGAGAGATTTGGGGCTTCTTTTCTTTTGGACTTTGGAGCCCTAACCACGGTTCCGAAGCCGGTTCCGGTTCTAAGAGATTTGGGGCTTCTTTTCTTTTGGACTTTGGAGCCCTAACCGTTCCGGTTTCGAAACCGAAATTGCCCATTCCCGGAAAAAAGGAACTAGGAACACGGTTACCCCTAATTTGCATGGGCAAAGCCGGGAGTTACATGGGTCCTAGGCTTGCAGGGTGTATATATATATATTTTTAGGCTTGCCTAAAAGTATTAAGTATGAGATTTTATGGGATCATTGTCAACTGTTCTCACGTTTAATCTAGTCTTTTTGCCTAATATCAAATGTGAAAATTTAATTGGGAAGACAAAGGGGCACAAAAAGATTTGAACTTTAAGACTTTCAGATTTGATATCATGTAAGATTTTTATAAACATAATTTATTATTAAATATTATAATACGCGGGAAAATATTTTTATGGACCCGAGTCTATAAATCGTACATAGATTTCTAATTTTCCTGTGCACCATAAATCATGGATAGTTTTTCAAAACAGGGATCATTTCCTTTTTTTCTTTTTTTCTTTTTTAAAAAAAAAAAAATTTGTGGCAGGCAGCAAGTGAGCAGAAGAAGCCTACAAATCTTAGCTGCCTCCGACGGCTCGCATTCCTTGCACGACAAACCATCCACGCGCAGCCTCCTCTGTCCCTCGTCCGCCGCTTCCTCTTCTTCTTCTTCTTCTTCTTCTTCTCTCTCTGTTTCACGCCGGCTCGCGCACGCACAGCCTGTCAGACACAAACAAACAAACACGTTCCCTGCACTTTCTCTGTAACCCCGGCGTTCCACGAACTCGACCCACCAATCCCTGCTCGAAGCATGCAGACCAGCCCACGTGCAACGCTCCCTCCTCCTCCTCACTGGTACTCCCCGGCCACCGGAATCTACTTCAGCAAACACCCCGCCGTCGACCTCCCTTCGGACCCTCTGAACGACGCCGTCTCCCACCTCTTCTCCCGCGCCCACGGCGGCTCGACCGCCCTCCTCGACTCTCCCTCCGGGTCGTCCATATCCTACTCGGAGCTCCGCTCTCTCGTCCAATGCATGGCTTCCGGGATCCGCAGCATGGGCGTCGCGCGGGGCGACGTCGTCCTGCTCCAGTTGCCCAACTCCGTCTACTACCCCGTCGTCTTCTTGGGAGTCCTGTTCTCCGGCGGGGTCGTCACCACCATGAACCCACTGAGCAGCGAGTCGGAGACCAGGCGGCAGGTTTCGGATTGCAATGTGCGTCTCGCTTTCGCTTCGTCCGACAAGTGCGAGATGTTGAAGTCATTGGGTGTTTCTGCCGTTGCTGTGCCAGAGGATGTACATTCCGCTTCAACAGATCGCGATTTCGTGGATTTTCGCACGCTTTTGTCGAGAAAATTTGAATCTTTCGAGAGGCCCATCGTGAAGCAGCAAGATACGGCGGCGATAGTGTACTCGTCCGGCACTACGGGCGTGAGCAAAGGGGTTGTGCTCACGCATGGGAATTTCATCGCCATGTGCGAGCTATTCGTAAGGTTCGAAGCCTCTCAGTACGAGTACCCGACCTCCGAGAATGTGTACTTGGCTGTCCTGCCGATGTTTCACATATATGGCATGTCGCTCTTTGTCTTGGGACTGTTGTCCTTGGGGTCCACTGTGGTTGTGATGAGGAGGTTCGATCCCAACGAGGTGGTCAAGGCCATTGATAGGTATGGAGTCACTCATTTCCCTGTTGTTCCGCCCATATTGACTGCTCTGACCAGGACTTTGAAGGTTGCCAATGGAAGTGGCTTGAGGAGCTTGAAGCAGGTCTCTTGCGGGGCTGCTGCTCTCAGCAGGAAGAGCATTGAGGACTTCGTTCAGACTTTTCCTCATGTTGACTTCATTCAGGTAGGGATGATGAAACTTGCTTTACTCTAATTGTTTGATTGGTTCTACATCTCTGCCTGGCTCAATCAAGCCTACTAGTTTCCTAGGCATGCTCATTTTCCTGTTGCTGCTCTGCAAGAAATAAACTGAAGTTTAGGATTCCGCGCCCGCCCCCACCCCCCCCCTGCCCCCCTTCTTTTTTTGGGTTTTCTTGGCATTCATTTGATCTGCAGACATTAAACAGCAGCTGAAACACTGAAAAATGTTGGAAGTCTTGACTTCTTTTACCCTTTTCCCTCACTTCAAAGATGGAAAGAAATTAATTCTGAGTTGATTGAATTGGAACTTGTTATAGCATCACTTGAGGAAATATGTTAATTGTATGTCGGGGATCGCAAGGATTTCTGCAGTTTAGGCATGTCCTGCCATTGATTATGCTGGTTAACAGGGTTATGGCATGACCGAGTCCACTGCAGTTGGAACCCGAGGTTTCAATACCGAGAAGTGTCGAAGATATTCTTCCACTGGACTTTTGGCTCCAAATATGCAAGCCAAGGTGTTGGACTGGAAGACTGGATCCTTCTTGCCTCCAGGCAGTAGTGGCGAGCTTTTGTTACGAGGACCTGCAATCATGAAAGGTGATATTATCTCTCTCTATTTCCTTTTTCAATTTCTCATCGGACTTTCAAGCAGGCAGTAAAAAATTTGTTTTGCTAGATTTGTTTTAACTCTGGAAAAGAACCGTGTGCATACTAATGTGCACGAATTACTTTTCAACTGCAGTACCGTGTCTGTTTATTAACTGCATAAATCTGTGTTATAGGTTGCATATAGCCTCCATGCTTACAATATTCTTCTAGTGTTTTCTTTACTCTTTTCTGGCTTCTGGGGACTCCATAATAGTGCTAGACTTGTTGGCCTTTTAGTTAAAGAACTATTTTCACATGATTTTTCTTCAAAGCAAAGGGTACGTAGGGTGTATGTGCATGCATCACTTTCCTATTTCCTTTTAAAGTAAGATATTCAAAGCTGCCAGCAAATTTTCAGGGTACTTGAATAATGTCGATGCAACTAGGTTAATGATCGACGAGGATGGTTGGCTACATACTGGAGATATTGTCCATTTTGATCAGGATGGATTTTTACATATACTCGATCGAGTGAAAGAGATTATAAAGTACAAGGGCTTTCAGGTAAGAGCTTTACGGTTAATGTTAACGGTTGTCGCAGATTGCCAATTGCTTTTCCCAGTGGCTTTTTAGAGATAGGTCAGTTCTCTGCATTATGCTATAATGGAAAAATGGTGCTACAGTTTATATCTTCACTTCATCTCAATATATCAAAAGGCGATTATTAAAGAACATGAATTCCTAAGAGATTATCTATTGCAAAAAGCGCTTACATGCTCTTGGACAAACTTATCTTTCTTATAATAGTAGCTAACTTCACATGACATCTTATGCTGCCAACAGATTGCTCCTGCTGATCTGGAGGGTGTATTAATTACCCATCCTGACATTGTTGATGTTGCAGTAACAGGGTAAGTGAGACTTCAATGCCCGCCCCACCTCCAAAAGAAAAAAAAAATATCCGTGTGAGTTTGGACTGGAAAATTGAGGGTAGAGTCAGTCCCTTTCCTGTGATATATAATTCAAGACAGAAAATGCATACTTAGAAGAATCTCAGTATGTCACAGCTGAATTGTCTAAATTTTTTGTTTCTGGGAATTTATGTAGTTAAAAAGATCAAAGAACACCCACCCCGCTGTGGGCGTGTTGGTTTGGGCCTTTCCCCCTCTAATTGCGGAAGGGGGGAGGTTCGAGTCACTGCGTGCGCATTAGCGCGACTTAAGCGGAGCACCGTGGGAGGTGGGTCCCCGCACTAGTGCTCCCTGGGGGTTTACGCCGAGCGCTCGCTGTGAGGCGGTTCCTCCGGTCCCAAAAAAAAAAAAAAAAAAGGATCAAAGAACCAATCCGTCTTCACTATGAAATATGTCCAAGGAGCAAAGTTCGATCATATGCTGTTTTAGTCAAATTTCTTTGAATGTCTTATTTCTCGTTGTTGATCTAGTGATGTACTGGTACTTAATTTCTCTGTACCATACAGTGCCCTTGATGAAGAATCGGGTGAGATACCGGTGGCATTCGTGGTCAGGAGAATCGGAAGCAATATTTCTGAGGAAGCTGTCATGGACTACTTAGCTGCACAGGTTTTTCATCAAGTTAATTAGATGTTGTCCCGCATGCACACATCACAAACTAAAGATTTCCCAAGTTTTGTCGCTTAAAAAAGATAACAGCAGTATGAAATGATTTTCAAAGTGTCAAACACACTTGACCAGGCTTTTTTCATCCTTCTTGATGATCAAATGAACTAAGGTTTTCGACATACGCTTCTTTGTGCTTATAGGTTTCTCCCTACAAGAAAGTGAGGAAGGTTGTTTTTAGCAGTTCAATTCCGAAATCAGCTGCTGGAAAGATTCTTCGGAGGGAACTCAAGAAGTTGTTGACTTCTAGATTGTGAGGGCCATACATTTCTGGCCATACATATAAAAATTGTGGTTTTATTATGATAGCCGCAAAAGACAAGTAGAGAATTCTGTGCTACACAAATTACAGATTGTTTCATTCTTATGGAACAAGTGGCTTCAATATTAGCTTGAGTGTCTCATACCTATGTAGAAAGGTTCTTATACTTTTTCTACTAGTTTTGCATTGATATTTCTGAAGGTTTTTTGTATGTAGTGTCCCTGCTTAATGGCAATCATATAATAATCTTAAGAGATTTATATCTCTGTCCTTGTATTTTATTGTAACAGACAACATGCTGCATCACAGTCTTTGAAAATAGTGATCCTTAACATTTTTTGTCGAGCATACAGGAAGCGGTCTCATTTTAGATGCTTTGTGTTTTCATTTTACCCGTAGTGCTTGCCTCATCATTTTTCTCACCTGCTTGATTTTGTTGTTGCCTCTTGGCATATTTAACTGATTGGATCATGGAACTACAGGCATTTTTCATTTGCTGTGGGGAGTTAATGGCCATTAGTCAATTTATAGACGATGATTTGCCAATATTCTCTCTATAAGATTTCTTATTTGCATTAGAATTTCATAATGGTCTAGGACCTGCCCTATCTTCTCTACATCTCCAGCTGACTTTCTCTTACATTATGGACGTGGCAAAATTATGCACTTTGTTATGCTGGTTCAGGTCACGTTCTGTCTACAAGTGACAAACAGTTATTATCGTGTGTATTAAGGTCGAAGATAAGTTTAAAGATGATGACTCGACAAGGTCTGTCGCAATCCTCTGTTTCAAACATCGTGAATGATTTTTTTCCTTCCCTGGACGGTCCTTGATATCACAAGTTCGTCTTATATAATGCACCGTCGATCTATTAATTGCTTTCACAAGTATATACAATCTTCTGCTTTTATTCCTCTATGTTACAAATTGGATTGGAATTACAGAGGGGGGAAGTAAATACATGCCGAGCGCTTTCCTCTATGCGGGCCGAAGCATGAAGGAAAAATAATTTGGGTGATGAAGTAAAGAAAAAGAAGAAGAGAAAAAATAGTAAAGGATAAAATGGGGCTTGAGGGACTGTGATCAATATGGGTGATATTTTTTCTCCTGCCATTTAGAAAGTTTCAAGCTTTTGCTGCTTCCAATGGGGTACCAGTTTTGGTGGCAACTATTTGTTCCCAGAGGTCTCTGATCTTCAAGCCAATGATGGTTTGGAAGAGGCCTGTGCCATTGTTGCTTCCGGGGAAATCAGAGTGCTTCAGCATTTGCTGGGTGACCTCTCCATAGAACTTGGTGGAGATGTTGCTGAGATGGCTCTCCACATATATCAGCTCAGCTAGTCGGTCAAATTGCCCATCCATCTCCAACACAAACACCTGCAATTAGAGAAAAAATAAAGATTTTGACAATGAGCCAAAACAGATAGGATAAAAAAAAGAAAAAGCGTCTACAATGAAAATTTTATGGAGCTGGCGGTGATGCTAATACAAATCTAATGGAAGTTTCCAAATTGATGGAGACTGATTTAGAGGTAAGACAAAATGAAGTAGCCTCGTCTACCGTGCTTCTTTTTCTCTTTATCTTCCTTTGTATTAAAAATATATATTCCCGAGAGACAGATAGAGACAGACGGACACAGACGGGCAGACGGACAACTAGATCCAAAAGAGTTTCTCGGGAGAATGGAACCATCACTACATTTGATTCATCCATCCAATGAATGAGAAAAACTTGGAAAATGAAGATCTTACAATGTACAACATACAGAATGCACGGCCTCGATACGTTTTCTTTACTGCTATTTGCTGTGTCTACCGCGAGACTAGTGGTAAGCAGTGAAATTATGAAACCTAGTCGATTAGGTTCTTAGTTTTGGAAAAAAACATGAAGATATATATGGAAGCAAATGATTACCTCATGGCCAAAATAAGTGTCAGGCCCGTAGAAGAACTTGATGCCAGGGTAAGAGCAGGTGAGTTTCCTTCCGCAAGGAATCCATGAAATTGTTGAGCCCTCATCAAAGAGGTAGACCGGTTTGAAGTACTTCAATCCTTCCTTCATTATCAGTCTCACTCTCAACACCTTCCCCTCGTTGTCATCAGGAATGAGTTGGGTTGGCAACACTTCAATCACTGCATCTGCATATTGCTTTTGTGGATCTGCAAGTTCCGAAAAAAGATAAATTAAAAAATGCAAAGATTGCTGAATAGTTAATAATAACTTTGCTTTCCCTTTTAATGGGGAAAGACAAGCATGACATCTACAAGGATTATGGACTCTAATATTATTCCTAATTTGCAAATATGGCATAGTATCAGCACTAGCATGAAAACAAAAGCTCATAGAAATTTTTTTTTCGGAGAAAATTTAACCAACGAAAAGATGGGTTTTATTTTCACCTATATAAGCATCAAAGTCTGGCTTTCTGGCCTCAATGCTAGCTTTGATGCTTTCAAGACTGTGTCCTCTCTCAGCCATGTCTCTCTGCATTTTTTATCAGAACACGAGTCGTCATGCATTCCCAGGCTGTATATTGCAAGAGGCACATTTCAGAGACTAGCAGATTCGTGTTACCTGAATCTTCCAAGCAAACTTCACCTCACTGCTTATGTCCAAGTGAATACTGAAGTCCAGCAAGTCCCTCACACGTTGGTCAAACCTGCAAACTCCCCCAGTTTGTCACAAAGATTAGATGTGTGGTCCAGACTCGATGAGGGTCAAGCTCAGAATAGGCCAAGCCCATGAGGGAAGTTGTTGTTACGCTTCCAGGTCAAAGAATGTCAATTCCTAGTACCTTCACGGAAGACATGGGCCAGTGTATGGCCCAGCCATTGAAGAGAAAGCGACAATTCCTCAACCATAAAATGCTGCTTCAAGATCGGCTCTTAAAATCTATTGTGAAGCATATCAGAGCATTTTTCTTTTCTTTTCTATCTCTAGAGAGGAGGATATAGCATAATTATCAACCCCATACACAAATCGACAGTAACACCAGTCTCTATCTAATATTTTTCTCGGTCTCGGTCCGTAGTGAAATTTTCTAACCATTTAACTACTCATAAAATGTTATTTCTCTCCAAGAACTAGTCCATGTAACACCAAATTTGAATTTTATTTTGCTTTTTCTACTACATAATGCAGAAACCGATATTCCCAACTCCCGTAACTAGAGAGAGATAAGAGACATACATTGGGTGCAGACCCTCAATGACAAGGATCTTGGGCGGCACAATGAGCTCCGGCGGGTCGAGGAGGCCGGTGACGTGGTTGTAGATGGGCTTCTCGACTGCCTTCCCTTCCTTGAGCGCCTTGACCTGCTCGTACATGAGGTCGAAGTCGTTGGCGCGCGGGTCGAGTGCGGTGACACCCTTTTCCTTCCTCCCTGTCCTGTCCAGGGCGTGGTAGTCATCCAGGCATATCACGGTTGTTGTGTCGCTGATGAGGGTGTTGGAGTCCGGGTTCCCGCCCTTCGGGGGCTCCGCCGCCCCTCCGAACACGCTCGTCAGCCTCCTCATGAAGGTGCTCTTCCCGCACCCCGAGTCGGCAGCGAGACCGATCACCAGTGTGTCGCCGCGGCCAGCCGCTGAGCAAATGACCACACCGGGTGATGACGGGTGGCTTTGGATGATGACCCCTCCTCTCTTGGTGGCTCTGCTGCCATAAGTGCAGAAAAGGACCTGTTTCTGGTGAAAGCTTGCGATTGATGAGCATGTGGGGTTGAGTAATTGGGTTGTGTGGACAGTGCACACTGCCATTTCTTGACTATGATACGATGAAGCGTTTCTCTTTGCCCTTCTCTGAGGAAAGATGGAGAGAGAGGAGGGCAAGAGAGAGGGATAGATGATTTATAATGTTTGTTCAGGCAAACGGAGTGAATCCGCTTGTTTTCGTGGACAGTGCATGAGATGGGTTTTGCTTCTTCTTGCTGCTTTCTGCGTGATTCAAGCAACTTGAAACCGGAGGAGGTTAAGGGTGATGGGAAAACGTAGGCAGTTTTCGAGAGGGAACACAAGAAAAAAGGAAAAAAGGGAGGGTTTTTGTGTTGATGATGAAGCGTGATACGTCTTTTAGCTTATGGGATTCTGTGACTACCCCCAGTTTTGGACAAATTGGGAGGTGATTTTGAGGTGGGAATGGGAGGGGGCATGAATGTCCAAAGAAAATCCATGGACGATGGGTAAAACCATCATAAAAATGATTAGTGAAACACAAGGCAAAGCTAATCTCATTTCTGCCTCTTCTTTTGAACTTTTTCTCTGTTTGGAAGATGGGATGGGGGGTGTTGATGAGGTAATGGCAATTGGCAATGTTTCTTTCTTTCTGCGATTGAGCACAGGGCATGGACAAGTATGGTGAATAGTCGTTTCGGTTTCGGATAATGGGGGCGCCACGTGGCATCGAGGGAGTGGGCAATTGGAGATGAGGGGGTGGAATGGAGGAGATGTTGGAGCCCATTGTTAGAGAGAAGTTTTACATGAATATCCCCTTTTCAATTGATTTGTTAATGGACAATAGTAGGTACACAAACATTAACTTACATACCTAGCAATAGCATCACTTTCTGTAGATATGATCTCACCAGATTGAATATGGCATCTTTGTTGTCCCCGCAACCTGCAGTAGCATCTCGTTGTTCACTATTCTACTTTACAAGACTTTCATCAATTGCTGCTTGCGTGAGTGCGTCTACTGTTTCTAATTTTGGCCGACGTTATGTTGCATCTTCTTAAGAGGAAACGAAAGGGAGAGGCAACTTTGCTTCACAGGTGTTCCAGAAAGTGAGCATTTTCTTAGGATTTGGTTATTTGATCCAATGGGTTCGTGGAGCTTTATGTAGCATGTATGCAATCGTGAGTTTTGAATTACAGGGACCGTCCCCACTAATCATTGGAGCATAGAATGGAATTTCTAGTAGATGAATTTACTGGACAAAGCAAGTGTATCACTTGCACGACTAAATCCTATTTTATAAACAATATATATAATGTATGTGCAAGTCGTATTGGTTGAGCTTTTTGCTGTACATTTCACATTATTTTTGGATTAGAATTAATAAAATTTCGTAGCTAATCTTTAAGGGATTGGTTGAGTGGTTAAACGCTTGATTTGAATCTAGCATATCCTACATTCAAATCACAGCGTCAACCCCTTCTATCGACATCAGGAGCCATGCCAGCCACCCTATGGATGCAGTGGAGCCTTATGGACTAGGTGAGTCGTGAGAATTTTTCTAATTTATGTTCTTCTATAAAGAAAATCGTCTGAGCTTATTTCGGGAATTTTGTTCCTAGAGAGAAGTACAAACCATCACCCTGGGGTCTAGAGAATATAAGAGAAGGTCGTGGAACTCAAATGAAAGCAAATCTTAAGGTACACTGCTTAGTGCTTATTCTATAAATTCAATTGATTTCTGCAGCACAGAATTCAAAAAAAAAAAAAAAAAAAAAGATGGGCAAGGCACACGGTTTGACGCTTGTTAGATCCGGAAAGTAGCGAAACCCGGGTTCAAATTTTCCTACTTAATTTAATACATTTTTGTGATCTCTTTATTTTATTTTAAGAAAAGAAAAATAATGAAAGTGGGGTCCGCACGAGCCATCCGCCCAACTTCTTTGCTCATCATCCAGAATTCCAGGGACCCCGCTCGCTCTCTTCGGCCTGATTTCTATGTCCTTGTCCGAATTCGGATTCGAACTCGAACGTTTGTAAGGCAGTTCTGCTGGTTTTCTTCGGTAAAGTTTTGACCTGAAGAATTCCATTTCTCTGAAATGCAATCGCGTGGGCGGTTCCCATCGTCACTTTTTCCACTCCTCACGCTAAACGATTTTCCATAGTTCACGTGATGTGATTGCTAGTGCCGTCGTTCGGAAGGACGTGATTTCATCGTACTTAAAATAAAATGATTTATTTATTTATTTATTTATTTATTTATTTATTATTATTGTGTGTGTGTGTGTATATATATATGTAGAATACGTTTATGGCCTAAAATATGATATACGCATGCCATCACATCTGCTCGTGATTGCTGCCTAATGCTGTCGTGAGTGGTCAACCTACGGCTTGTTTTTACATGATTTTGACTGTGAATACGAAATGAAAATACTTGGGGAATATGCTGCGGGCCAGGTTGGTGCGCAACGACGTTAAAGAATATTCGTACCACAATTTCCGGACTCGAAGAAAAGGCAAAGGAAAGATGTTTTTTTCATGAGGAAGAACGTCCGATTGAAAATACATCGTGAGAAATACGTGATGTATCCGACACATAAAATACTTTGTTGAAGGTCAAACCGATTTTTCCTTCAATCATGTTTATGAATTGCTCAAACTTCAACCCTAATCTCTAGTTACAAACCAAACTCTCAACATAAGTGATTAACTGACTACGACAATACGAGTCCGCTTCGACTTTAAATTTTTTGAATTCCCTTCTCCTTGCGTCGCATGAAACTATGTAGCCAGGTAGATCGAAACACAGACCGAAATGGAAGCTCTTGATCGAGAGGACTTCTGCAGAGCTCACGGCCCTGAGCGGCCAACATTGAAAAAAATTCGTTTTTAAACACGGCGGTCGTGTACAGCTTCGTCTAGGACTCGGTGACGCCGAACTTTTTCATGGTCCACACCTCATAACACTGAGACGATGCGTTCTGCGTGATCGGAGATAGGCATCCATCGAACAAAATGATGAATTCCTCCTCGGAAGGCATCGAATCCGACAGAGTGATTTCGCGGAAAATCTCCTCGACGGTATCGGATGAGACCAACGACATAACGATTCGGCCGTCGACGTGAGCATGAGGGCACCAACAAGATGAAATTTTGGAAGGCAACTTGAGGCCCGAAGTTCTTGTCCAGCCAGGAAGGGAAGACATTGCCGATCTCCTTCCAGAAATTGCTCCTCAAGCTATAAATCTGCGCCTGAGAAGAATGGCAGTCTGGGTGTGCTCCAAAGTAGAAATTTGTGGTGACCACTTTGAAATCATCAAGATGGCCACTGAGAGGACTGATTCCAACAGCAATCAATCCTGACACGTGACAGTGATGTTGAGGTAAGACAATGTACTCATGGATTGATGGGTTCCATATAAGTATATCTGAAAGATTAGGCTCATCTTTGTAATAAACGAATAAACGGACGACTCCATTGCACGAACCAATGACATCGTATCGGTCAAGATGACCAAACAAAGGATTAAGATGAGATAGATCTCGGCAACGTGAGTGGTAAACTCCAATCCTGGAGGAATTGTTGTCGTCGTACTTGAGAAGGTTGATGATACCAAATTTCGACGATCGATTGCGATGAGCTTTGACGAAATAGGCATTATTGAGTAGGGATTTTCAAGATTTGCATATGCACCAAAACCAAGCTAGTGATTTTCATTGAAAGCTGCAATAAGATGTCTATTGTTATGTCATCCAGGAAGCTTGCCATCTTCCTCACGCTCTCAAAGTACACCTTCGAAATGCGGTATTGCTTCGAATTCAACATAAATGCCGATGAATTACTTTGCATGTAACGATGTTTTTCAGCCTCATTTGGAGGTTGTTTCAGCTTTTCCTCTTGTCCTATTACTATGAAGACGAATAAAGAACATTGCAAACAGGACTCAGAGATGACTCCAACAAAATTTGATTCTCTTATACAATGTAATTTTCCATTGGATTAGCTTTGAAGTATCGAGTAATTTTGTCGATAACAAGAACAATTTCCAATGTCCACGATTACATCGCCAGGGTTTCCTCCCTCGAGCAATTACACGGGGTGATTTTGGCAAGATGCGTATAATAAGGCATCTTTGCAAAGTCGACCGGATTGCTCTCGTCTTCTATGTCATATAGTAAATTCATGTTGTGGTATTGTATAATCAGCTATTTCTCGTTTCGTTTGCAAAACAATTTAAGTTTTGATCTCAACTTGATAAAAAAAATAAGGTTTTGCAAAAAAGAAAATGGTCGAATGTGTAAAATCATCTCTCTTTCAAGTAAGATTGTTAGGGAAGACCAAGACACAACCTTGAAGTAGATTTACCACGGAGCCTTCTAGAGTGCTCGGTTGTCAAAATAACGTCCATATTATGGGTTTTAGAAATCTTATCTATCTTTATTTCCCCCTCTCCCCCCTCATGGAATAATTTTAGAATTTTATTCCAAGTACTAAATGTTGGCTATACTAAAATTTGTGGGTAAATTTAGTACAGATGATGGATGGTGAGACAAACCATGTTGTTGAATTTCAATTGGTATTTAGGTGCTATTCTACTAAATTTATGTTAAAAATCTTTATTTCAATTGTATCAATTAAGTTCTGAACTTTTTGATAATTCGTCAATATAATTCATTTAGCAAATTTAGCAAAAAATGTTAGCTGCCTTATGTAGTGCTACCACGAACAAATTTCATAATTTTTAAATATTTTTTCTCATTTCTTTTTTTCTAAGTTTCTTTTCTTTTCTTTTTTTGTTTTTTCTTCTTATAAATCTAGGTTGGTCGACCATCACTAACCACAAGCGAGGGCCAACAACCCTCATCGACCACAAGCAAAGGCCTACAAGCCCTCACCAAGATCCAAGCAAGGGAGTAGAGCAAGGATTAGAGGCCCTCATATGCAATTGGGAAAAAGAAAGGAAAGAAAGGAAAAGAAAATAAACAAATAAAAAATGATCCACATTAGCGACAACTATATTGCATAAAACATTCAATATCCATGTCAAAGATTTTTGACCAAACTTGGCCAAATGAACTACATTAGCAAATCATTGACACAATTGAAAGATTTAAAATTAAATTTGTACAAATACAAATAAGTTTGGAAATTTTTTGGTACTTATTCCCTAATACTATGTTAATACCATCTTCTTTAGGAACCTCGTGGGTTACATCCGTAATTCTTGAAGATGATGTTGCCAAAAGCATTCGTACCTTGAAGCATGTTTTCACATACTCAAACGTGCTCAGCGGACGCAATGTCCCAATTGTAGACAAAAACTATAATTGAACATCGTGGATTAATCATTAAGGCTCAATTGTACACACAAAAACACAACAATTATCATCTTCCTATCGTCTCTCTTTCCTCTTCTATGGCCTCCATCAATACAACTTCCTTCTCTTTATTCTTTTTTTTGGTAAAAGGTAAGAATTATATTAACTAAAGCCAAAGCGAAGTAAGAAGCTATACAACAAGAACTCGGCACCAAAACTTACACTCACGAGGACAAGAACAGTCAGAGTGAGTGGAAGGGTGCCAAGGAAAACAAGATCACCTGCACAGGAGCAGAGGAAAGCCAAAATAGCGGCAAAAGCAAACCAAACGGCCTACACAAGGTGCAAAAAGAGCAAAGAGCCCAACAACAACACAGGTGCAGAGAGAAGAACCCCACAGTAAGATTGGTAGGTGAGTGATCAGTCCGCCAAAATGGAAGGGTTTATAGACCAACAATGCAGCAACCTACAATTCGTGGTGTTGGGAGGGACCTGTTTAAAAGACAAAGCTTTGTCTTTGACAACCTTCTCCAATCGCACCTTCATAGCTGGGAGGGATGGTGGCCTGAAGATAATATTATTCTGCTCCTTCCAAATGATGTTGCATAAGGCTGCAAAAGCAAACCGGCCAAGGGTGGAACGGAAACAATTCCCAGATAAATACTTGATCGCCCAGTGTAGGTTATCCACCCAAGATTTGTTCGTCCAAGCAAAATTGAATCTAGAAGCCCAAAAAGTGGCAAGAGCGGCAGGAATGGAACACCCAAAAAACAGATGGTTGACCGAGTCTGAACGACAAGAACAAAAGGGACAATTCACAGCCGGGATACAGCCATAGGTAATAAGCAAAACCTGCGTCGGTAGCTAGTTTCTAGTGATCAACCAAAGTAGGAATTGATAGCGGGGAATTAGTGCATTGTTCCAAATGAAAGGAGCCCATTGCGATTTCTGGCCTCTTGGCCGAAGAGCCTCCCACGCAGAAGCAGCCAAAAAGATGCCAGAGGGGTTATCCAACCAAAGGAAACGATCAGGTTCATAATTGAGCTCCGGGAGATGCAGCAATAACATTCAACACCCCAGAAGTGCGGTCAGGGAATGCTAAAAAGTCAGCCACAGATGCTCCTTTAGGGAGTCGCGAACAGTAGATCTCAGTATTGGAGAACTAACAAGTTAAGCGGGCCTTTGGGATGTCAATTATCGAACCAGAAGGAGACCGAGGTACCATCTCCACACGCCAGCAGAATGACCTACGGAAGTCACCTCTAAGATCAAGGATTTTCTTCCAAAACCAAGAACAAACAGTGGGCTTAAAGGCCAACCAGAAGTTGACATTCTTTAGGGACACAGTGTATCCACCTACGCCAAAGGAAAAATAAACCCACAACAATATTGCATCCTTCTCTTTATTCGATTCATCATAAACCCACAAAGGAAAAATAAATTCAAATCAAATGCTCCATATTGCATTTTGATTTCTCCTCCTACGAGTCATTTCCATCAACAATATTCTAAAACTCTAAGCATAGGCTTCGTAAGAAACACTGCCCATGTTTTATAAAATAGCTCAAGCACCGTATTTCCTAAGTTCCTTTCGCAACAATCAACCATACCATGCTATGATCATTTGGATATAGTTTTGCAAGCTCAAAGTTTGAAACCTTTGGAGTGAAATTCTAATTTAGAACATTGTGAGGCTTATGTTAAAGTTTAGTTTGCATGTTGCATCCCTATTGCACTCAGCAAGAGGCATCGTATGGTTGGGGGAAATATAAAGTAATAAAATCATTAATATACTATCAAGAAGCGGGCATGATGAGCCAAGGGATACTAACAACTACGTCATCGAGGAAAAAGGCATGGCAAATTCGGATCTCCCCACAATGGGGAAGGTACAATACCAGAGTGTACTCACGACTGTGTAAATGGATACAATAATTACAAAAGAAAGCACATCTCATCATAATAAAGCAGCTCGAACATCCATCGGCAAGACTGACCAACACAAGTCAGTCATGAAAAACCAGGATCGAAAATCACTTGTGTCCCCTGAAATACATGTAGGTTTTCTGCAGAGAACAGTAAACAAAGTAATAAGCAGGATGAAGAGAAAACAAAGGATAGAATCCCGGTGCATGCAAAATGCAAAATCTAGTCAGGCAAATTGTATGTGCTTCAACACACTATGTTATCTTGAGTACTCCAGCCTCGCAAATTCAATAGGGATAAGTACTAGGAAAGTTCAAAAACTTATTGCAAAGGTACAATTGAATATTAAAACTTTCAAAAAGTACAATCAGATCTTAAAACTTGTCGAATTGATGCAATTGAGTCCTTTCTTAACACCATCAACTTGTTTAGCAGAAAATGCTGTCTATGTGGCATATTTTTATTATATTCTTTTCCATATCTTATTTAAACTAGATTAAAAAACTAAAAAGGCTGAAATTTAACTAAAAAACAAAATTGTAAACAAAAGGGAGTGGCATGCCTCGCCAGTGGGGTGCCACCACCGTCCATCACAGGAGGTGCTGGCCCTGAGCAAGGGTGGCTGGTGGGGGCCGGTGAGGCCCCAGCCTAATGTTTTTTGTTATTTCCCTTTCCCCTTTTCCTAAGTAAACACATGCTTCCATCATGAATGCTATTATATTTCTCATTGTCCAAGCTTTAAAAAACATTTCCATCCATTAAGGTGTGTAGACAATATCAGCTCAGTCCAAAGCATTGCAACAAAGGCATTTCTCATTATGCATGTTGAATTAAAATCAGCTAGAACTCGTACTGTATTTTCCATGCAGCTGGCTACCTGTTACATGATCCCAGTACAAGACTTTGAATGTTACTCATCAATCCTTTCAATAAAAGAAATGCATGACAAATTGCTTTCTAGTTCACTTAAGTAAGACTGCTAGGAAACCTGAACCATTCAGTGCCAAGGGGATAAGAACTGACATATATTAATGCCCAAACTTGTGCTAGGATGAGGGAGAGGATTCTATAAGGAGTGTTAATTTAAGGTTAAGTAAAAATAGAATCTGGACAGTGAAGAGAACGTGAATGATACTCCAGTTCGATTGTTGCTCAACCCAAGATATTCTTCAATAAGTAACAGAAAGAATCCTAGATGATGCTTTTTTTCATTTGGCAGATGCTGGAAAACAAGACAATATGCAAAATTCATTCTCTCACCTGAAGAACCCACATGCTCAGCAGTGACTCCAAGCAAAATAAAGCGAACCCAACCAAGTAGAAAATCTGCACCAAAAAAACAGTCAGCTTGGCCAAAAAGCTAACAGGAATAAAACAAGGAAGAAACAGAGCACAAAACATTTCCAATAAAAAGATCCTAAAATGCAGGGATTATTGCTCAAATAGGTAGAGCCATAGTTAACAATAGTCCTTCCTTCAAGGGCCTTAAAGGCACACATCGAAGAGATGGTACATGTTGAGAGCAACATGCATTCAAAGTTAGGTTGATGAGAGCATAAAATATGTTATTCACCGGAGGACTACATAAATCAAATTACATGCCATGTGCACACTACTTCACACATCCAGAAATCACCAACTTATCTACCATGATGAAGAATTTCATTGAAATTTTCTCCTCAACTCCAGAGGAATTCTGACAGCCAAAAGCCAAATAACGTTGTGGTTCATCCAGCACTCTGTCACAACACTAACTGGTCCCTTGACACAAGCGTGTAGTATCCTATTGTTCACTATGTAGGAAAGCAGCATTGCAAATGGTACAAAGTCCAGCACTAAACCAAACAGCTGCTGAATCACATAAAAAAAGCTAAGAGATTCTGAACCTAAAACAAAGAAATCTAAACAAATGGTACAAAGTCCACCACTAACCCAAACAGCTGCTGAATCGAATAAATTTTGTGTGTCCAAAAGCTAAGAGATTATGAACCTAAAACCAACAAATCTAGGCACCATGCATCCTTTGTCACTGTAAGTGAACATGTACAAAGTAGATCAATTTTTGCAGCGATCATTAGAAGGCACAAAAAGTTTGGAGTGCATGAAAACATACCCCAACCAACACATGGTCAGAAAACACGTCAATTGCAGCGAGAATACCCCTGAAAAGAGAGATTTTTTGTTAGCAAAGAGCTGGGTACTTGGGGTCAACTAATGATAATTTTGAAGGAATCGTAGTCTCAACAAGGCAAGCAGACATGATTATAATCCATTTATTCCCACTCATAACACGTACTGAGAAATTCCAACAACCAGCACATAAATTTTCAGGATATTAAAGTGCAGTATTTAAGGGCTTACGTGAGTGATTTCCCATGAAAGACAATTGGTGGAGCAATAGCGGCAATTATGCAAAAGCCAACATGTAGCTGTGTGGACAATACCATAGACATAAAAACCATAAGTAACTTAACACAAAAGCAGTACCATACGCTGTCAACCTTAGATTTCAATTTTCAAATCACGAATCCTTCACAAGTTGAACTAAAAAAACAGAAAGCTTACCAAATAGAAAAGGAAGAACCAACTAAAGTTCAATGCACTGTCAGTCCTGTAGATACAAAATGTTTAACATGCTAAGATGAAATGATACGAAACTAATATGTAATGGAAACTCCACAAAACCCATATGTCTACCCAATTCTGACCTCATTGCACGGTATAGGGGCCTGTACCACAATACATAGGACAGTGGGCATCCCATCAACGCATAGATTATTGCAAGGAAAAATATTTTGACACCTGCAGATCTCATGAGAAATACCAAATCAGACCTAATCCCTAAATCTATACCTAAAACCTTCATATTAAAAATATCATTAAGAAAAGTCAAACGAAAAAAAGCTTACCCCCGCCCCTAATCCAACACACGGTCACGGCAAGGACATTGAAAGTAAGGCAAAGAACTATACCTGCAAGGCATGTCAAAATGATTCAAAGATGCTTAGTGTTGTAGGAAATGTCCATTCCAGAGGATTTTCTTACAATATGACAGCTCTTGCTTAAAGTAGTGACATTTAAAATCAGGAGTTGATTCGGGTAGGCATACCTAACCAACTTGCAAAAGCCAGATATTGAAGCCGTTGCGCATGGACAGGTATCTCATTTGCTATATCGTGATGTATAATTGGACAGCAGGGGGCCAGTTCTTATCATCCAATGGGACATTAGCTGATACATTGTGACAAGTGAGTAACCCACACGACATCACTGACTGTTCTAATGGAAAAGGCTCATAAATCGAGATTATTTGAGTCTGACAGAATTGCAATCATAACAAGGATACCTCTAGCAACAGCATCTTCTCTCCGCTTTATTTCCTGTAGAAGATGAGAATTAATAGTTAATTGCATAATTGAAAAGGTTATATTCGATTAATTTGGCTAAGGAAAAAATGGCGGAATGGATAGCTAACCCTCTCTCTTCTTTTCAGATCTGCTTCCCATGAAGCTAATTCTTTCACTTTTTCCTTGGAATCCTGTAAATGTAACCAGGGATTGTAATTTCGAGCTTCCGAGAAGTATCATTGAAAGAACATAAAATAGAGACAGAAAAAACACAAAGAGGAAGTGCTCTACATTCATTGTATCCAGAGGTATATCCACTGTCGCGTCATGTTTCTGACCAAAGCCAAGGGGTTCAGATGCAAGAGGAGGAAGGCGGGACTTTGATGCTGGAGCAGTACCCTTCTGTAAAATTCCAAGATGAGTGTCGAATGGATAGATAGGGCGATATAAGAATGTTGAAAAGGCCAAATAATACAGTTTATGCAGCTATACTCAATATGCAAGCCCAAAATTTATGAGCTCAATTCAGGAGGTAATGCCAATTTAGGTGACTGGGCTACCAATAGACTACAGCAACAGTCCTCATTTATCCAATGCACAGCACAACTTCAAAAATTACAAAGATCAAAGTACTAAGGACTTCATTCTACTGCTAAAACCCCAATACTGCACTCAGAAGTAAGCATTCAGAAAGTGACACCCCTAATTTGTGCATTTCAAGTGCAATGTCTCAGTATTGGCGATGATCTGAAATTGACTGACCTAGAATCTGTAAGATGAAGAACCTTGTTCCAACTAGAATCATGCACATGAATGAATGGCAACCAAATTAGAGCCACACATTCAATCTCATTTTATGTATAGTAGGTTGTGCCGGGTAAGTATGCCACCCACTAAAGAATTTCTGCCAGCTATTACAATACAACACAAGCAGGCCCAGTCCAGCCAGGCCCAACACAGAAAGGGTGCCCTGGAACTCTAGGGGGACAATCCTTCAATGATGAAAATATAATTTGAGAGTCAGATACAACATAGTACCATCACAATTAACTCGAAACCACAATGACCTCATATTTTGACCTGTCTTTTATCAAAATCAAACTATTACAACATTCTACTGACACGAAATTTCATAAACTATCAACAGGAACACGATGACATCACACGGTCACTCCCAAGCACTGCCCACTGCTGAAGCCCTAATGAGCCATGTCTAGGCTGCATTGTGCCTGGCCTTCTTGTCTGAACTCATGGGGAAACTACTCCATTTCTATTTTTTTTTTTTTTAAAGATTTTCATTACAGGGCTCCTTTTTTTTTTTTTCGGCACGTTCATATCATATCAAATAGATAAGAGACAGGATAAAACAATCCATTTATTATGAACAGAGGTAACAGTTGGTTCTAGTGTCCTGAACTCCCCATCTTTTTACTAAATTGAACTTGTTCATTATTCTCGAATAAATAAATATTGGTTACATTCACATTCAACATTCAAGTGCCATTCGAGTGCGCCATGTCTTCCAGCCATCTCTATGCTTCAGTTTGGTTGCATGACCTATAAGCTCATACCAAAATAATTAGAGGCAAAGTCCTATCTTTTGAAAACTTTATCTCGTACTCTTATTCCTACATTATTTAACCCATGACTTGCACCAACATTTCTAAGTTTGCTGGAGAAAAGAAACTTCTCTCATGACCCATACTCTTTTACTGACACTAAAGGTTGTGGAAACTTTTGAAATTGGCCAGGTTAGCAGAATGTAATAGCAGCAGATACATGATCAATATTAGGGTTTGCTGAGCTTAAAAGGTCAGAATTTTCTAATCCCTCATGAGAAAGTAAATCGGTCAGTGCTACTTTTCCTATTCTTAGAACTCTTGTGAAGTTTCAAAATGCGTTTTTTTTCTATCTGGTTACAATCTTATCGTATCCTTACGCCTTCACATGCACTATGCATATATGCTGGTCAATCTTTAAAGAGGACAAAAATATCATTTTACAGATTTAACTATCCTGCGTTCTTATGCAACCAATTTCTTCCATTGACTTGCTTCGAAAAATGAGTTCCCCAGTGACGACAGCAATTGAGGAGTCTGTCTTGGCAATAAGATGCCACGGAGGCAACAGTGCTCATAATGCAACATTGGCTTTTCAAAATCCCAAAGAAAGAAGAGCTAGGAAACTCCAAACAGACGTTTTCAAAACCTACGTACAAGGACTTGAAAAGCAGCTGAACGAGATCGTCATGGAAAAGTAAAACGCGCTTTCCACAAGCTCTCTTTCAAAAAAAATTAGAGAGGTGAAAATCTTCACCCACATAAAGAGAGGTCACGTGCACTTTCTCCGAATCGAGCCAGGCTGGCTTTGAAACCGCCAAGCTCATAGGCCCCGCCAAGGGAAAGACCTTGTGGTTGAGAGAGCTTATTCTCATGCTCCAAGGTACAATAATAGACGTACTCTATATTCCCGTGGAAACTTAGCGTTAACAACTGGATATTTAGGAAAGCCGGGTGGTAAAGTAAGGACAAACGCCTCGAGAGTATTCCTGCAACACTCTCGGCGAGCCCCTGGTCTACGGACGTCGCAGCATCAGCTCGGATAACTGAATTCAGCTGCAGCCAAAGAATCGAATCCACACCCGACATGGCGAGAGGACGAAAATGCCGGCCTCGAATATAAAATTACCGCGAAATCCGACCGCGATCCGGGGCACTACAGCACCAGCAGGGACCAGATCTATAAATAAAAATAAAAATAAAAAAACAAACAGAGCAGCGACCGACACGCGCCCCTCCCCGCGGGAACCGCGGAATTCCGGCTTCGGCGTCGAGCCATTCCGCGCGCCACGGAGCCCGACCGCACAGGGCGAGGCGGAGCTCGATTCGATCGGCGAGAGGAAAAAAAGCAGCGACCGAAGCGCAGATCTGCGAGAGCGGGAGAGAGAGAGAGAGAGAGAGAGAGAGAGGGGGGGGTAGCCGACTCACCGAGAAGGGATTGACCTCTTCTTCCTCGTCGAAGGGGTTGGGATCGTGGTGCCGATTCATTGTAGCGCCGGAAAGCTCGTCCCCTTCACTCGCGCACAGAGGGAGAGAGAGAGAGAGAGAGAGAGAATTTGAACCGAAAAGAGAAACGATGTGCTGTCGAAGCAGAGTGTTTGGGGGAAAGTCCTTATCTCACTCCCTCTTCTAAAAGACTGGCTTAGGTGCTACGCGGGACATCGCCGAAAAATGAAATCGCTTTCCTCTTCGCCCCCGAGAGGCCCCGTATTTACCTGTCTTGCCATTGTTTCGGGGACCCACGTGGGCTATAGTCGTTCGTTCAAATGGAATTTCGGAAAACGTGTGGGCGGGAGAAGTCTCGCGCGGGCTCTTTGTCGGGTGCGCTGGAATCTCGTTGGCCGGAGAAGGTTGGTTACCGTGGGATACGCCGCTCCTGATCGCGGCTCTCCGGGTGGTTGCGTGATGCGATGCGTGACGCGCTCTAGGAGGAGGCGGTGGGATGGGGACATATCGTGTCGTCTAATAATCTCTTGTTGGTAAAGCAGACGGTCTCAAACTCTTCCTCAGGAGAATTTCATTAATGCAAATATTATTATAGCTTCCAGCTCAAGATTTTATTCATCTTTTCCATTTGATTACACTTCATATTTAAATTTTTGAAGCGAATCTCATCCCTTTCCATTCCCTTCCTTCCTTCTTCTTGGGGCAATCGTCGAATCTCGACTTTAGATTTTTTCTTCTTTTTTTTTTTTTCCTGCATAGTGGAATTTTGGTTTAGTTAAACTGTTAAAGTTTCCGACATAGCGAAAATTGTCACTTTTTATCCTATTTGCTGCTTAATAATTGATCATTCATTATATTAATTGTTGTGTGTGCTTAGGCTTAAGGGTGATAATTTTCGAAACAATGTGATGGCGCGATTCAAACGTGGAGTTAGAGGATTTGAATTGAGACTAATCTTGTTTGGTTTGTTAGCATGTCAGCCCACGAGACACGATTAATAATCAATGTCATGTTCATATGTAATCCACTCAATATGAATTTGACTGATTTAACCTGTTTAAATTAACGGATAACTATTAACATGTCTTGTGTGTGATTGGTTTAAACACGATTAGTTAAAAGATCGTCATTCCAAGTTACTCATTATTAAGACTTTTTTTGGCTAGGCATGATATTTCGTTTACTATGAACATGTTTTTCCTTTACAAAGTGCTACAATTTGAAAATAAAATTTACAAAAAAAAAAAGTGAGATATTTTGAATCAATTAGTTTATTTTGTGCTGGCAAGTGGACTTTGTGTGTTTAAGGGATACGTAATTCTTTTGCCCGAATCATCTTACACGACTTTAGTTGTACTCGCCTTGAGTAGGTTGCCACAGCTAATTAATTAGGTTGTGTTTGGTGGTATATTTAGTAGCATATCATCATATCGATATAACATAAACATAATTGGCGCAGTCATGAATAATCTATTCTCACCTAGGAGGCCCATTGATAAAATGTATTTCAACACATCAAGATAAAAGTAAGGCACTTGACTAACATTACTTCTGCCCCTAAATTACGGAAAACACAGGTTCGAATCAATAAAGCAATCAAGTTGAATTTTGAGGAATGATATCACTTTGTTTAATTATTTATATTGCCTCATAATGTTGCCAATAGTTATCGGCGAATATCTTCTAAAATACAACAAAGTCTCAAATGAGAATACTAAATAACAATTATAGTATTTTTCCAATGTCTCTATAGGAAACAATTGAAAAAAAAGGTCTATAGTTTTGGAAAGAAGACTTAAAAATGATTTCATATTCATTCATCCAAAAATAGATATATATATATATATATATATATATATATATATATATATATATATATATATATCAATCAGTCTTAAAGAACTAACTCTTCATGAAATGTTGTAAAGTGAACAAAAATATCCATTTGAAAGAAGTGGCAAAAATGAACAAATGCAATCTTTCATGAAAAATTGCAAACTGAACGAGTATCATTTCCAAATGTTGTATTAAAAAGACATGTATAAAAATTCGAAATAATAAAATAATAAAATAATATTTTTAAATAAATAAAATTATGAATTTTCATCATTTCCAAAAATACTTAATAAACTAAAAACAACCTTTGAAATAATAAACGTTGATGAGATAATCATACAAAAAAATAAATAAAGGAGTTAGTGTTAATTAAATCGCGGGCACACTAGAGTGCAAAGTGTTAAGTGTGCCAAAATCACGTAATTATTTGCGCATCCGTACGCTAGTAATCTGAGGTCTAGCCCACACTCAACATTTTTTTCAAACACACTAGACAATGCTCACACTTATAAATTAACCAATCTCCTTCCAACTTTCCTATATAGGACTAGGAAAAACATGTTTTGTTTGTTTTACAAACAAACTTCCAACAATCTCCCACTTTGTTTATAAAACAAAGATTTCAAAATAAAAAATTTTAAAAACCATACGACCAAAATTTTTTAACTCATTTCTAATAAAATTATTTTTATTTTTTTTGTATTAGAATTGAATGTTTGTTATTCTAACAAAATAACTTTTATATTATGATATTAGAAACTATATCTTTTTTTTTTCCATCTTTCTAATGGGATAATTTTATCTTTTATTGAATTTTATCCCAACTACTAAATACAAGCTTAGAGTATACTAAAATCCGTGAGTAAATTTATTACAGACGATGGATGGTCAAACCATGTTGCTAAATTTCAGTTGGTATTTAGGTGCAATTCTTCTGAATTTATCGTAAAAATCATTATTTTAATTGTACCAATTATCAAAACAAAAAAAAAATTAGTGTACGAATTAAGTTTTCAACTTTTTGACAATTTGTCAATATATTCCATTCAACAAAATTTAGTCAAAAATCGCTAACATAACAGTCGGCCATTTTACGTGATGCTAACGCAAGCAAATTTCATAATTGTTAAAGTATTCGAATGAGCGAAAATTGTCGTTTTTTCCTATTTGCAGCTTAATAATTGATAATTCATTACCTCAATTGTTGTATTTGCTTCGACTTAGGGGTGATTTTTCTAAATGATGTGATAGCACGATTTAAACATGAAGTTAGAAGATTTGGAGCGAGACTAATCATATTTGGTTTAGTATCTTGTCAGCCCACGAGACACGATCATGTTTGTGTCTAATCACTTTGTATGAATTTGATTCGTATAACTAGTTTAAATTAATGGATAACTATCGACACATCTCGTATGTGATCGGTTTAAAGTTTAAACACTACCGGTAGAAATATTGTCATTTCCAAGTTACTCACTCTTAAGATTTGAAATTGTGATATTTCATCCACTGTGAACGTGTTGTTCTTTTTATGAACTACTACAAATTGAAAATAAAATTTACAAAAAATTGAGGATATTTTGAATCAGCTAGTTTATTGCGTGCGGGCGAGTTGACTTTGTGTTTTTATGGGATATGTAATCCTTTTGACCGAATCACATTACACGACTTTTGTTGTGCTCATGTCAAGTAAGTCGCCGCGACTAATTAATGGGGTTGTGTTAGGGCGGTATATTTAGTATTATATTCTCATATGATAAAATGTAAACATAATTTGCATGAACAAGAATAACTCATCCTGACCTGAGAGGCTGATTGACGTAATATATTTCAACATATCCATGGATTTGAGTGGTATTACCTCCGGCCCTAAATTACTGCTCTTAAACTTTCTCACTCTCGCATTTTGGTTCTAATTCTCTCATTTTTTTTCCATGTAATAACGAATCGAATTATTAGATAAAAATGAGAAAATTTCAAATAAGTACCTGAAATTGATATTTTTTACTTAAAAAAATGACCTAAAGTGGGTAATATCTCATCTAATGACTCAAAGTGACTAACTCAATTTCAAGTAAGGATCCAAAGTTCCAAACTTATTCACAGTCAATGACATTTTTGTCCAAGAACTTTTTTCTTTATATTTTCTTTCATTCTCCATCTTCCTCATGCCTCCTTCTTCGTTCTACATCACCTCCATCTTCAACGCCACATCAGCCTCTCTCTCTCTCCGTCATCTTGTTGCATGAACAAGATTGGCTTTTCTTTAGCACAAGCCATTATAATACAGTCTAACTCGTTGAAAATTTTAAATTTTGTTCCTCAAAATGGTTTGTAGTCAATTCATGAAGCCGAAACGAGCATACAAAAGTAGGTCCTCTTTATTACAACATTCATTGCAAATTCTGATCTCAAAGGCATTATATGAATATGCTTTTGCCAACACTCTACTTATTGTCAAAGTCTCAAATGTGTCTTCTCTCACCTCGAGAGCCATTAACTACAATTTTTTGTGTTGTTTTTTGTCTTGCTTGCCAACAATAGTGAAGGATGAAAGAACAATGTTGTTGCGAGGATGATGAAGAAAGAAAGATAATATAAAGAAAAAATGTCCTTTGAGAAAAATACCTTTGATTGTGAATAAGATTGGAATTTCGAGTTCTTATTTGAGATTGAGTTAGCTACTTTGGGTTTTTATTTGAAACATTCTTCATTTTGGAGGATTTTTTTAAGAGAATGGCTTGCCCTCATTTAAAATTTTTCTAAAAAAAAATTTCATGAAAGGAAGAAAAAAAGGGAAAGCAAAAAAAGAAAAAAGAAAAAGAAAGAAAATGTAGCGAGTCAGAGAATCAGAAAGTCAAAACCCTAGAATAAAACCCACCGCTCGGCCCTCTCCTGAATTGGCACCGATTCGCTACTCCTCCTGCCTGCAAGAATATACCCCACTGTCTCCTGCTCGGCAAAGCTCCAGCGCGGCAGCCATGGGCAGAAAGGTGAAGGAGGCGTCGACCAAGAGCGAAGCGAGTGTCCTCGAGGAGGCGAACGGCCACGACCTCATGCCAGAGAAGAAGAAGAAGAAGGACAAGAAGAAGAATAAGAAGGACAAGCACGGAGACGGAGTCGGAGACTTGGACCTGCAATCCGCGGAAGAGCTGAATCTGTCGAGCAAGAAGAGGAAGGAGCACGGAGAAAACGGAACTGAGGTTGAGGTAATTACTAAGAAGAAGAAGAAGAATAAGAAGCACGAGGGGGAAGCCGCGAGCGGGCGATCGAAAATGGCGGGAGCGGAGCTGATTCCGTTGCGAACGGGAAAGAGGGGGAGGTTAGGAGCGGCAATGTGGTGGTGAGCGGGAGGAACGTGAATGATCCGAAGTACTCTCCCGTGGAGTCGTTCGCGGACGCCAAGTTGCCGGAACAGGTGCTCGAATGCTGCAAGGGCTTTACGAAGCCGTCTCCGATTCAGGCCCGGGCGTGGCCGTTCTTGCTGGACGGACGCGATTTTATCGGGATCGCGGCTACCGGTTCAGGTAGTGTTTTGAGGTTTTTAGTTCAGCTCTTCTATTTTGGTGGTCGGTGTTTGGTGAGGCTTTTACTGAATTCTGTGGTTTAGGTAAGACTCTGGCCTTTGGGGTGCCCGCCGTCATGCATGTTCTGAGCAAGAGGAAGGGTAATATGTCGAAGGGGAGGCGTCCACTCTGCCTTGTGCTGTCACCGACGAGGGAATTGGCTCAACAAGTACGTATTCATGATTGATGCATTTCTTGTTTTGTTAGGATGGGACGTATGTATTGTTTGCATGCTTGCCATTTTTGTTAGTGAGTTATTGAGAGCATGTTTCGACAGTTGACTTGCGTCCCAAATTGACCGACAAACAAAAAGTAAAGATGCAGGAATGGATGCTGGTGTTTTGTACATTGGTTATGTGAATTTCTGCAGTTAAATTCTTGGCAGTCGTGTGTTAACTTGTTCTGAAAATGGTTGGATATTCTGGGATAGGGTTACAACATGAAAATTTTATTTTATTGTGAATCTGTAACCGTGAAAATGGGTGGACATCATGGCTTCTGTCACATGACAAAGTTACAGGGGAATTTTCACTTCCGGAAGTTGTGTTCAGAAGTGGAGCTATTTGTTTAATACTATTGTAGTAGGAATTCCAAAAAGATTAGTGAAAACAAGAAGGCACGCAGTAATAGCCAAGTTTATTGACTTTGTTGTTGTTATGCTGTAAAGGTGTACTATAGTATGTGCAGATTTAGGTGCTGAGAAATAAAGTACATGCCAATGCCATTTCTCATTTTCCCACTTAATTCATAGCCTTTTATTCTAAGTTTGCTGCGCTCTACATATGTCGTGGTTCTTGTAATTAGTATAAATAGTGGTGTATTTAAACAGATGACAAGCTATAGCCTTCTCAATTTGGTCCCAGATTTCAGATGTCCTGGTTGGTGCTGGAAAAGCTAGCGGTGTGAAATCAGTATGCGTGTATGGAGGGACCCCAAAGGAACCTCAAAGAGCTTCTATGAAGTCCGGTGTCGTAAGTCACCTCACTTTATTAGGCTGTGCATATTAGTCTTTTCTACATCTAGCATTGTTTTATGAATATTCAAATGCCATATTTTCGCTGATGCTAATGTAAGTGGTTGTCACATTTCAAATATGTTTTTGGTGATGATAGCTCATGTACTCTGACCCTTGAATGATCTTCAAATGCTTGACGACAATTTGAGCTATCTTATGAATTCTAAGTGAAAAAGAATTCACAATTTGAACTATCTTGTGAAGAAATCCATGATGGTCTTAGCCACCCATTATGATTGACGTTAGATTTGCTTGTGTTCTACGTGGGCCTGGCTTTGTAGCCATGAAAGAGTTGCTATTGATTCTTTCAGATGTTGAACTTGCAAAAATGGGATTGCTTTTCTGTCTGATCATCTAGAAAGTTGATAACCTTGATAACCTTACTCACAGAGTACTCCATTTCATCTGTAACTAGGATTTTGTCATTGGAACTCCCGGTCGTTTGAAGGATCTGATTGAAGAGGGTGTTTGCCGCTTAAATGAAGTAGCTTTTGTGGTAAGTTGACTTTTCCTATAGTGTTTCCGTTTTGTATTATGTGATGTTAGCACGGTCATATAGCTTGGTATCAAAGAGTTTTGTCAATGTGTCATTCAGGTGCCTGTCATATTGCTCTTTGACAAGCTTTGTGTTTTATAATGAGTTTTCAACTGACTGGAATATATATGTGGCGTAGGAATTTTCAACAAAGTCAGCATCTATTAATTCTTTTTCCTTTTGTCTTCAGGTCCTCGATGAAGCAGATAGAATGCTTGACATGGGTTTTGAACCAGAAGTTCGTTCTATATTGAGCAGCACATGTTCAGGTATGTTGCAAAGTGTGTCTTTACTTATTTCTTACTTTTACCAGTTGACATCTGCTAGTATAATTTTCGTAGAAGTCTTATCATCGGAAATGGGTTGTGCACGTGTGTAATTAATCAGGCAGTCTTTAGTTTGAATTCTACAACATCTTGTTTTCTGTAAATTCAATAAATTTTGCATCTGCTAGTATAATTTTCGTAGAAGTCTTATCATCAGAAACCTTTATCATTGTCATTGACCATCCGGGTTGTGCACGTGTGTAATTAATCAGGCAGTCTTTAGTTTGAATTCTACAACATCTTGTTTTCTGTAAATTCAATAAATTTTGCAACTTACGACTTTGTATTTGTAATAGAACTTACATGTGAACTAGAAACTGATGGTGATTTTGTTCCCTTCTAATTTTGTGTGCAAACTTGTTTTTGCAGTTCGCCAAACAGTGATGTTCAGTGCTACATGGCCTCTTCCTGTTCATCAATTAGCACAGGAGTTCATGGATCCTCACCCAATCAAGGTGTGGATCTTCATGATTAGGCAATGTCCTTTATTAATTCATATGAGTAAACTGGCAAGAATGATTGGCTCTCTTTCAGGTTGTTGTAGGTTCAGAGGATTTAGCTGCCAATCATGATGTTTTGCAGATAGTTGAGGTATGGATTCACACTTTTGGCTTTGGTTATTTTTTTCTGGACATTATTAATTTATCTTTTGGTTTCACTCTATTGCCTTTGCAGGTACTAGATGATCGTTCACGTGATGAACGCTTGCTTACCCTTTTACAAAAGTATCACAGTTCCAAAAGGTACTCTCTTTTTTATACATACTACTGAGTTTTTGAATCTCGTTTTGTGGTCTTTCATTCTGATCTGATCCTGCTAGAGGCTATAGGTTAAATAGTTTGGTCCTCTTTTGGCTGTCACTCCTTAAGTATGTGCAAAGCTAAGAGAAACCATGTGCGATAGTTTATTTTTATAGTCTTGCAATAGCAATGACATCTTGCACCATCTGACATGGTCGATTTTGCCATTTATCAGTAACAGGGTATTGGTCTTTGTCTTGTACAAGAATGAAGCTTCTCGTGTAGAACGGATGCTTCAAGCAAGGTATTTCCCTGTCAAGTCTGGTCACGAATTGGGCTAAGTGAAGGAACTAATCCATCTCTAACCCTTCATCATACATTTGTTGTCTCACTCCCCAATTTCTTTTTATAGAGGCTGGAATGCTGTATCTATCCATGGCGATAAGAAACAACATGAGCGCACGACGGCGCTGTCATTGTTTAAGAAGGGAACCTGTCCTTTGATGGTATGTTTTATCAACCAACATTTTAGTTGATGTCGATTATGTAATTTTTTAAGACAATTGAACATTAGTTGGGTCAATGGAGTAATAGTGCAGTTCCCTAACGGCAGTCGGGGATCATAACTTCTTTTTTCTGCATGGTGGTCAATTCCTTAAAAGCTTGAGTTGCCCGATATGTCTGCAGATTGCAACTGATGTCGCTGCTCGTGGATTGGACATTCCAGATGTGGAGGTTGTGATTAACTATAGTTTTCCTCTAACAACAGAGGATTACGTCCATAGGATTGGAAGGACTGGACGTGCAGGAAATAAGGGTGTAGCACACACATTCTTCATGAAAGAGAACAAGGTTCCCTATGAAAGTCTCTAGTATTATTTCTTGCCCGACGAATTATCAGGGATACTGATTGACCTGTGGTTGCTGGCAGGGGCTTTCTGGGGAGCTGGTCAATGTTCTCAGAGAAGCTGGGCAAGTTGTGCCTGCTTCTCTTCTGAAGTTTGGTACTCATGTGAAGAAGAAGGTGTGTGTTTTGAAACATCATATTTTCTTACCGAAACACTGTATTTTGTTCAAGCAATTTTATATGATGTTTCCTTTCTTGTCAGCATTCCCAATTTAGTTGGAGCATTTTAGGGCCAAACATTGTCAAGGTCATCTTGCTGTGGAGTCTATAAATCGCCGTAAAGAAAAAAAAATTCTTAGTTTTTAATAAAATCTACTGCAAAATTAGTAAATTGATCGGAAGGAAGCTTTGCCTCGCGAGCCACATGGTACACCATCAGAATTCTCCATTCTGCTACCTTTCTCCGTTAAACTTAACCAATTGACTTGATTATATAACTCTACCAGAAAGAGAATTCATCATTGAGTTACCTATTGATGATTTAGATAATTTTTGGATAGTAGTAGTAAAAGTAAGTCCTCCAATTGTAGTTTTATGAGTTTTAATTTTCTGTTCACATATCTAGAATAATTCTGCATTTTGTAGTCTGATTGATTTTTTTTTTCTTGAATAAATGTCCTACATCATAAAAATGCAATTTTCTCATTTATGTAGTTTTACTATTTTATGATCTGATTAAAGATTCATATTATTTTAATTTTTCTTGCAATTGCAGTAATTTATGTGGTTTTACCATATATGTAACACCAAAAATAAGCTGTCAACCCAAAGTTCTTTTAAGGTCGTGCAACGCACGTGTTACCATGGAAACTGTATTGCTATCTTTGTTTTCATGTTCTTTTCTCACTTGGCAGGAATCGAAGCTTTATGGCGCTCACTTCAGGGAAATTGCAGCAGATGCTCCAAAAGCTAAGAAAATCACGTTTGACAACTCTGATGATGAGGACTGAATTGTTGGTAACAGTGGTAAGTAGTGGCTTTAGCTTGCATAAAGATGGTTTGGTTTTAAGTGCATTTGTGATACTTTTTTTATCCAGACTCTTTTTTTTTTTTTTCAATTTTTAAACAGTGAATGTGTTCTTTGAAGGATGCTTCTCAGAAATATTATTACTGTAATTCTCAGAGTTGTCATCAGAATACCTGAACCAGATATGTCTGATCATTGGGTTCCTGATCTGTGTGCCTGCTATATTTTGGAGATTTTAGTGTCTTTAAGTTTCCTAGCTAATAGGTGAGGCGAATATAATTTTCTTGAAGAGACAGTGGCTATGCCATGCATACCGAGGAGCAAATGGTTGTTGCCAATTTGATTGTATTTTCTGTCTGCAAATCAATGGAATTTCACAACTGCCACTTTCAATGACTGTTGACTTTGCTTCCCTGTGATAATGTATTGGAGTTGCTTCATAATATAGTTTCTCTCAGAGTACTTGCGACTCCTATATTTGCATGCTCTTGATTTCGTCGGGTTCAGCCAAGTTTTGATTAATTGATTTGTTAGAAGGTGACAGTTGTGTTCAGTGAAATTGGATGTAGTTGATTTAGATGGGAAATGCTGAAAATTTACTGATATGGAGGTTTTTTAGAATGTATGTTCCATTATGCTAGCTGTCGTTGAATATGTTTCTGCCTTGAATGCTTAGGCTGCACTATCTGGAGAGGAAAACAGAAGACAATCGCACTTGCTATGAGACTTCTGCACTTCAAGGTTTCCAATATTAATTATGTGCGGACAGCTTTCTTTAGGAGAAAATATGTCCCAACAAACTACATTTGTCAAAATGGGACAACGGAGTTCGAGGGTCTCATGTTGCTAAACCACCCACGGAGATAGGAATTGCCTTTGTTCAGCCTGCAGAGGAGGAGAATACGGCAGATTGTAGAGTAAGCAGCGCGATGAGCCATATAAAATTCATGAAGGGTTTCTTTACGCGAAACTTCTGGTTATTTACTTATTTAATCTCTTTATAATGTGGTTTTGCTTTTGTCATCTTTATGTTGTTGTTGGCATTGTTAAGGCGAGGTAGAATAGTGAGCAGTGAGCACGAAAGGAGAAGTTTTTTTTCTTCAACATGTATTTGGTTATTCTATTCTATCAAATGAAAGATAAAGGAAATTTATCCATGGTAATTTAATTAAATATGTATGATCGTGAGATCATTGAATTCAATGTCATAGTGTGAAATGACTTTCCAATTTTCTCCCCATGTACGATGAAAACACCAGTAGCAGCTTTTCTTACATGGAGGAGAATTGCAATTGCGCCCCTCTGCTCTTAGAATCTTCCTCCATACGTGAAGACTTAGCTGTTGTATCATTTTCGTCGGTCAACACGCGGCATTCAGGATCATTTCCAGTGGATTATTCGTATTTCAACAGTCAAAGCATCTCCACCTAACACTTGCCCGAATACTTATTTCAAAGCGTGGGCAATCTGTCATAAGGTACACCAGATTTCATTACCCAATCTGACCAGCTAATTTCATTGGATGGCTCTATGAATCTAGGTTTCCGCAATTTGTGTATTCTTGCGTCCTGTAACTTGTTTCTAGAGTCGATCAAGTTTCAAGGTTTAGCATTTTAATGGTGTGGGGAGGGGCGGCCGGCGTAATTATCCCTTTGGAAGTTAACGGGGTGGTTCCACAAACGTCTGGTCCGATAAGTAGACAAATTGAGTTGCTCATCAAGATTAAGTATAATTTCATTTGAAGAATCATATTAAAAAACTGACACTAATACAAGTTATGGTTACGGTGAAGTACCTAATGTCATATATATAGTCTTTTATTTATAAGGGTTGGGTTGATTATCATATTTCTTGTCAATACATGCCGATATTACTTATGATACGAGCGAACATTATATTAAAAATATCCTAAGTCATAAATAAAACGTCTCAATTAGTGGTGACGAAACGCCTTTGCTCGTGAGCCTGTCACAATCAGACTTGTTGAAGCAAAAATGCTCGAGAAGGATGGCAAAACTGTTCATATTCGGCCCCCTTACAATTTTCTTTTCTCTCTAATTATTGGAATTCCTCGTGCCTTGATGGCTTTCATCTGGGGTCACGTCAGACGAATGAAATGGACAAGAAGTGACATTGAAAGACTAAGACTCAGAACATTTAAATAGTGATAAAGCCACTTACGCAGTCATTTAAAAACTAAAAATTAGATCAACCATCTCGGCTCCGACCGTGTATTCTAACATGATGTTGAGGGATCACTTCCCACGTTTTAAGAACCCCATTTCCTTAATAATTTAACTGCCCACGTTTCATTCGACCCCAAAAAGAAAGAAATAAAAAACTTCCCACGTCTCACGGAAGTGGATTTTTGCGGGAAAGGCGCGAGGGCGAGTAAACAAACAAGTCGCCATGAAATTTCTATAATCTTAAGTGATCACCTTTCTCTCTCTCCTTAGTCAGGGTATATTTGAATGTTCTTGATGCTTTTTTTCTTAATCAGAAAATGTTTTTGATCAAAGATAATGAAATGAATGTCCTTTTTTCTTAATGAATGAATAACGATTCCATATGAAATCGGGAGGAGTACAGTTAGAAGATAAAGGCGTGCATGATAAAATTTTTATTTTTCTATTTTTCTATTTCTCGGAACAGGTTTGGAACAGAAATCCATTTAGTAACGCAATTTGATTTTTCTATTTCTGGAACAAATTTCTATTTCAGAAATAGATTTGAAGAAGAAATCAGAAGCTAATATTTTTAACTTCTCGATTTCTGAAATAGAAATTGAGAAATCAATTTATGTTCCAAAAATCTAACTGTACTCTACCCGATTTCATATGGAATTGTTATTCATTTCGAAAAAAGGACATTCATTTCATTATCTTTGATCAAGAACATTTTCTGATTAAGAAAAAAAGCATCAAGAACATTCAAATATACCCTGACTAAGGGGGGAGAAGAACATTCAAATATACCCTGACTAAGGGGAGAGAGAGAGAGAGAGAGAGAGAGAGAGAGAGAGAGAGAGAGGTGATTAAAACGGAGGAAACGGGTATATTCAGTGTATGTATTCATATAAAATTATACCCTTAATTTTTCGTGACTTCTTCTCCATTGAATTAAGGTCACCACTCAAATGGTCAAGGGAAAAAAAAGGGTTCGTGTCCGATCCTCCAACCCTAGTTTTGGTCCCATCAGCTAACACCTCAGCCATTTTTGTCAGCACATTTTGCCGTTTTGCAGCAGCTGGTGTTGTATAAAAGATGGAGAGAAGTAGAAGGGAGGGAGGGAGGAGTAGAAGGAACGAGAAAAGGAAGAAACCAAGAGAGAGCGAGGAAGGGTTTCGGTTCATCAAGCCATTAGATACCTCGGCACGCCTAATCAACTTTGTTTTGAAGCAATCGGTAAGAATTCTAGGTCTTGATTCCTTTAATCGCAGATTATTTCTTAGTAAATTTGTAATTTTGAGTGGTGTTGAATTCTGAATTAGTGGGTTGACTCTAGAGATTACATAAGTTTGGACAGTTATGGACACGTAGAATTTTACGGAATTTGATTTGGGTTTACCATTAGATCAGGTGAAATTTTAAAGTTCGTTGTGTACCACTGAAACCAGATTCGAATAATTTTTCTTTATTGAGTTGGCAAGCACTTTGCTGAAACAAGGGTCCCCTCAGCCAGCTCTCTCTCTTTCTCTCTCTCTTGGGAGAAGAGGATGATCTTATTATCGCAGGAGATGATGAATTGGAAATTCGACGAACAAAGGAAAATCTATTAGTATGCTTCCAAATAAAGGAACTTGGGGTGCTCAAGCATTTTTTGGGAGGAGAGATTTGAAGACTGAAAAGTAGACAAGTAACTTGACTGGTTGGAAGGGGGAGCGGTGAAAGAAAAGGATTTTGAAAAGTGAATTATCTCCATGAAATTGAATATTTGCCTAAATAATAAAAGGTCCCAAATATCCCTATATATCTATAACCTCTTATATATACATTCTCTCGAAAAGTAAAGCCTTTGGTTAGTTCCCAAAGATCTCTGAATTTTAACAAGTTCATTCAACCCTTCAAGTTTTACTAGTATCTTGTTCCAGCCGCTGACCGAGAATACTTGGTTCTACTCTCTCTTCCAACAGCGGAAGGATTTTATTTTTAACATTTTTGAGCAGTTAGGATAGCTCTATCTTTCCATGGCAGAAAAGGTTTACCAGTGATCTCATCATCTCAAGCTATCAAATTTGTTTCGTCCAAGAGATGAGTGGAAGACGGCATTTAAAATAAATGATGGATTTTATGAATGGTTGATTATGTCTTTTGGATTATGCAATGCATCCAGTACCTTCACCATTTATGATTCCAGCCAAGAAGATAAAAAAGGAGAAACAATGATGATTATCAAGGAGAACCATCAAGTTAAAAGAAGGAACAAAATTCGTAGTGTGATTATGTGATTATGAAAATCAACATAAATTCTTTTTATACAGTAAAAGGAAATCAATCCAGAGGTACGCCGGGAGTGGAAGTCCGCTTGTTGGTTTTTCACTCGCCCTTTCGGCTTTCACGCAGAAAGTAACCGCGCTTTGATTTCAAGGTCCCATTTTTTTTTTTCTCAAGTTGGATCGTGTCAACGAACGGACGAAACTGCTGTGGTGTTTTTACAAAAACTTGAGCTTCTTGAAGATAAGCATGACTTAAGTAGGGGTATATAAAAAGCGAAATCTTGATCATTATACTTTTGAGGTGAATCTCTTTTCTGGCTCTAAAGAATTCCAGCATAACAGAACTGATTGGGCTCGTTATCTCATCTCACAAGAACAATCATTTCTTGAACACCATAAATGAATTTGACCTCCCCCTAATCATGTTTGCAGGTAACGATGAGGCATGAAATTTCACTTTTGAGTCTATAGCTAAAACCAGTACTTAAAAGTTTAGACAGTTCAGAGGCCTAAGCTTTTCAAGACTATATGCATGGAATTTCGTTTTTTAAGTGGGACCTGAAATCTCTAGTAGATACAGTGATTCTACCATGCAAGCATCAAGAAGTGGAGTAAAACTTAAAATATCTGAGAGCCAAGCTAAGCCAGATATAAAAGACTAGTAGCTTTAAAAGCAATGCATGCTCTAAGAAACTGTGGTCAACTAGTACAGCAGAAGTAAATTGTCTAATTGGTTTTGGAGCCCAACATGTTAAAGCATTGAGTCTACTATATATATATATATCGGAAAACTGCAGACACAGTATGTAGTATTGTGACAGCCACTGACCTCTGATCTTGCAAGGTTGTAGGCAGAGAATGGCAGAAGGTGCAGTGCTGTATCTACTTAGCAAGCTCGAAAGCTTTGTCGAGATTGTGGTGCAACAACAAAGAGAGGGTCACGAAGAGTGGATGTCTCTGATGAGAGAATTTGAGCGCATCAAGGCCTTCCTAAAAGCTGCGGATTCCATGGAAGAGTGCAATGACGAAGTCAAAGTATGGGTTAAGCAAGTACGAGAAATTGCATATGAAGCTGAGGATCTTCTTGATGAATATACACAACTCTCAGCGCAAGATCCTCAAACTGAGAGCTTTCTACGAATGATTCAAACCAGTGTCAGAAACAGGAAAGCTCGACACCGACTGATTTCAGCTATGAAAAGCATCAGCCCCAGAATCAAAAGTATCTGTGAAGGGCAGCAGAGACTTTTTGATGGTTTCAGCACAACTGAGATAGGTTCAAGCTCAACCTCTTCTTATGAAGACAACAAATGGCAAGACCATCGAGGAGATGCACTTCTGGTAGAAGAATCCGACCTGGTGGGCATCGAAAAGCCCAAAAAGGAGCTTGTCGAATGGTTGGTCCAGGGTGCTTCACAATGCCAAGTAATTTCGGTGGTTGGCATGGGAGGTTTGGGGAAGACGACTCTAGTAAAGCAAGTTTATGATGACCCAGCAGTGAAGAAACGATTCACAGTACGTGCTTGGGTCACTCTTTCTCCTTCATCAAGGACCGACGAGCTGCTTTCAGACATGCTTCGACAGGTTGCCAGTAGCATCACGAAGACGCTTCCATCTGGAGCAGAAACTTCCAAAAGTAGTTGCGTTAGAATGATGATCAAAGACTTCCTCCGGGAAAGGAGGTTGAAATACCTAATCGTTCTAGACGATGTATGGGATATGAACAAATGGGATGCAGTCAGGTGTGCAATACCGAACAATAACAATGGCAGCCGAATAATGGTCACCACAAGGAAATCAGATCTAGCATCAGCATCCGGCACTGGATGTGCAGGGAAGGTCTACAACATGAAGCCCTTGTCATCTGAACAGTCGCATGAACTTTTCTGTAGGAAGACATTCAAAGAGAAAGCGTGCCCCATCCATTTGGAGGAAATCTGTCGGCAGATCTTGAAAAAGTGCGAAGGACTTCCCCTAGCAATCGTGGCCATCAGTGGTGTTCTGGCAACAAAGGACATAAGAAGAATTGACGAATGGGAACTAGTCCTCCGCAGTCTCCGTTCCGAAATCGATGGCAATGAAAAGCTCAAAAACCTGAAGCAGGTACTTTCATTGAGTTTCAGTGATTTGCCTTATTACTTGAAGTCCTGTTTCTTGCATTTGAGCATATTCCCGGAGGCTCTTGTTGTCGAGCGTATGAGGATAATCCGACTCTGGGTAGCAGAGGGTTTTGTTGAAAGGAAAGAAGGTAGGACCCTGGAAGAAGTCGCTGAGGACTACCTTGATGAGCTCTTGAACAGAAGCCTCATCCAAGTGGCAGAGACCACCAGTGATGGAAGAGTAAAAAAATGTCGAGTTCATGACCTTTTGCTGGAAATCATCATTCCGAAGGCAAGGGATCAGAACTATGCAATTATAGACCATGGACACAGAGGTCCGTGGCCAGAAAGAGTTCGTCGCCTCTCCATACACAAAGCAATTCAGATTGCACGAGAAAACCGGTCACTTTCCTGTCTCAGATCCTTGTTCATGTTTGGCGTAGACTCATCTTCTGTAGTCGACACTCTCTCATCTGAATTGAACCTTCTCAGTGTCCTCGATTTAGAACATGCTCCAGTAAGCCGTTTCCCAGGTCAAGTACTTGACATGAAATGTCTCAGGTTTCTAAGCTTGAGATCTTCCGGTATTCGAACCATTCCAAGTTCCATAGGGAACCTTCAGAACCTAGAGACACTGGACCTTAAAGACACTCATGTCGTCGCATTGCCTGTGGAGATAGCAAAGCTTCAACAACTACGTCATCTCCTTGTGTATAGGTATGAGAATGTATCTTATACTCACAATAAATATGGTTTCAAAACCCTGGCAGATATTGGAGCTCTGCGGTCTCTGCAAAAGCTATGCCATATAGAGGTAGATGACGAAAGAGATGGTAGCAATATTACAGGGCTGGGGAAACTTAATCAGTTAAGGAGGTTATGTGTGTTAAAGTTGAGGAGAGAAGACGGAAGGAATCTGTGCTCGTCGATAGCAAAGTTAACCAACCTCTCCTCACTGGCTGTTTTTGCTTTCAACGATGATGAGGAAATTGATCTGCATCACCTTTCTTCTCCTCCGCAACTTCTTCAGAGGATCTTCCTGAGGGGACACTTACGGACCCTACCAAGCTGGATTGCTAACCTCCACAACCTCGTAAAACTATGCCTGAGAATGTCCTGTTTAAGGGATGATCCACTGGAATCCCTTCAAAACTTGCCCAGTCTCGTTCATCTCGTGTTGTTGCATGCTTATAATTGGCAAACTTTGTGCTTTAAGGCCAAAGGATTCATGAAACTTAAGATATTAGGGCTCGATCGTTTTGAGGAGCTCGAGTTCATACGGGTGGAGAAGGGAGCAATGCCCTGTCTAGAAAAGTTGATGGTCCTGCGGTGCAAATTGCTCAAGGATCTGCCATTAGGAATCGAGCACTTAAACATGCTCAAAGTGTTGGAGTTCTTCGAGCTGCCTTGTGAATTAGTCCAGAAACTTAAGCCGGACAAACAAAATAAGGACTATCAGAAAGTTGCGCATGTTCCCGAAATTCGATACGCTTACTGGAGAGAGCAAGGTTGGGATGTAACATCCGTAGAAACATCGGTTGAGGAAGAGGGCTCTCGTTCGCAGAGTTCTAGTATGAGGAGTAATGAACTACCTCCCTGTTGGAAATAAGCATGTCTACATCTTCTGCGAATCCATCTTTCCTGTGGTGTCTGCCATGAAAAATTTGATGTAACCGAGTTCACAGTAAATGATTCTGGAATACATTCGAAGGTTCGTTTTTGATCCGGCAATGCTTTGTCATTCAGTAGCCTTTCTCAAACCAAGCATCAACCGGGGTTAAGCCAGAGATGACAAGTCCAGAGAACTGTTCAAGCCTTATCAACATGCCATTGCAGATATGGTGACATATCTGCATTGCAAACACTCCACAGGCCTTGGTATTATATATAAGTGGATGCTTACAAGTTTCGGTAAATACATATTAACATAAAGTGTGCATCGTATATCTTTATAAATTACATTTCTATATCAAAAGTGGCAGTTTATTAGAAGGATGAGGAAAAATAAGGTCCTGTCACTATCTTTATTTGTTCCTTGCAGGGCTCCATATTTATGATTACCATTCCATGAGCATGACAGATTTGTATACGATGACAAATGAACTTAATTATGACATTGTGGAAAGAAAAAAATTTAAGCCAAGCTTTTATTTATTCTTTCTTTGTAATTATTTATCTTAAATGATATTTTTAATTTGCTTGGTTTTGCTGAAAATGAAGCCCCCCTTGTCACAAGCATGCGGGATACGCGCTAATGAATCCTTCTTTACATGAAAACAACAACCTCAAACTCGTCGTAATCGCATAAAATATCTCTGTCTCAGCTTTTGTTGTTTTTATATACAATGAGAAAGAAAAAAGAAGAAGGTTCCATGGTGGCGAGATCGTACAAATTGTACTAATTTTAATGGAAATTGCCATAAGTGAAGGGTAGACGGTGATGGGAATTTTAGCATTTTTAATGCACTCTACATCACGTAATAGTGCCAATTTCGTGGCGCCTATATCTCGTGCTGACTCATAAAGATCATTAAAAAATTAAGATATGTTCTTTTATGCTTGTTGTAGGCAATTGGGTCATCAATTGTGAAGTAAAACACTAGATCACCGAGGCCACGAATTTTGGATTTGATTGACCATCTCGATTACTTTTCGACCATCCCTGATGTCATTTTCTTTCTTGGTCATCGACCCTTAAAAGAATTATCGATTATTGCCTAAGTAATGATTATTAAAATTAAGGAAGTATCTTCCAAATTGAAGATCTTCCGCGAGACAAGCAGACTATAACTTTAACTTTCCGTGAGTTTTTAAGAGGAGAGGAAGAGTGACAGAACACCACTTGTAACGCCCCGGGTCTCAATTATAAATATATTGTCCACTTTGGACACTAAGTTCTCACGATTTTGTTTTTCTTGGGGCAGCCCATACTACCTCAAGAAAACGCATATATACAGTTAGAAGAACTCAAGCATTATAAGCTAGCCTAGGACTCCCTCCCTAGACGATGTGGAACAAGAGAAGGAGCTGTCACACACTATAGTTCCAAAAGCACATAATTTGCGAAAACCTTTTGAATTGGAGAGTGCACTCCTTTAGAACATGTCAGCAAAAACGCGTAGAGAGATGACTATATTTCTCTTTCAAATGAAATTTGTTTAAGTAAATAAAGGAATGAACCGTTCATGCAAATGGAACCAAAAAACACCTTTAGTCTAAACAACAAGCAATTTGGACGAAGTCCAACGATAATTCTTTAGAGGATGTAGATTGGAATCAATGGGGCTCGGCTGTCAACTTCACCATTATTGATCAAGGTCTAATGACCAAAGTTCATTGCATTTTGGGCATAGTTCTAGCTTCAAGCGCCATTATTGTAGATTGGTGGAATTGGAAGACGGTGGAATACGTTACGTACATCAACTGATTTCAATCCAAATTTCTTTTTTATTACCAACTCAATAATTGCTCTATTTGCACTAGAGAAAATAATTTCATGTGACCCTCCTGGCACAAGGGGCTTCAGAAATTTATTTGTAAATTCATGCTTTCAAAGGCTAAATATGTAACATCTCGGGTCTCCACTGTACACATATTGTCCGCTTTGACACAAAGTTCTCACGGTTTTGTTCCTCTCGGGACAGCCCATACTACCTCAAGAAAATGCGTATATACAGTTAGAAGAACCCAAGCATTATAAGCTAACCCAAGACTCCCTTCCTAAGTGATGTGGGACAAGAGAGGGAGCTGTCACACTAAAACGGACAATTTGTGTACAGTGAAGACTCTGGATGTTACAAAATATCTGTCGGGCACATGAGGAATCCAATTTAGACACGCATGTACGAATTAAAATGTGTGGCTTTATTGAAGGTTCATTATTTTTTAGTTTGGTTTGTTATCAATACTGAAATTTTCACTTCGCTAAGACAAACCCAAAGTAGGCTCTACAGTAGAAACAGTTCGGGCAATCGGTGAGTTGTCTATTGATGTGATCATCTACGCAGATACAAGAAATGAGAATAAGTCAAGTTACTTGAATTATTAATCAAACTCGGCTTGGTTATTTTTGAGTTCAAATAACTGGAGTACTTTTCGAGCCGAGCTCCATCTTGAATATTGCGAGACCAATCGAATACTACCGTATTCCATTGTGTATGGATCTAAAACTATCAACTCTCCTCAATTTTATTCGGGTTTAGATTAATACTCATCGAATAACATAGTTAAGTTGAGTCGAATCAAGCTCGAGCTCAATGAGAACTTATTTGAGAGTTAAGCTCAAGTCGAGGATCGAGCCTTGAACATTCAAGTTGAGTCGAGCTGGAGTGTCGAACTGCATTGACCCGAACAGACGATGCAAGCTTTGGGTAGCCTGTATAGTTAATTGATCATAGAAACAAATTGAAGAGAACAATAGGGTCATGTTCTAGTAATATATTAAGATGCAAGTCACCCTCCATCCCAATATATTATTAAAAATCCTCCATGGAAAATAAGAAGTAGATCCCCATCCTTTGTATCTGGCTTGATAAGTGAGATAATAACAGCTTTTCGATGGTTTAATATAACTGATGAGTAGACTATCGTTTCCGATTAGTACACGCAAGCAAGGGTTTTGATAAAACGGACAAAGATGAAGACTTTCATGTACTCAAAACAAGACAAACCAGAAGACTTTCACTTGACCCAGGATATTAAATTCATCTAATGTACAGGGCTTGATCTTCGTCCATAAAAACTAATCTAATAATCCTCCACACCCGATCCTTATATTGCAACGATGGAGTTTCATGTCAAGCTCATGATCATTAATTTGATTCAAATCCACAATTAAATAAATAATAGAAAAGAGTTTAGAATGAATTTATACTAAAAATATTAATCCACTATTTATTAATATCATTCATCGTTAATAATTGACAAATTTAACTTCATTCCATTCCAATAATTGAGGAGGAAAAAAAAATCCACATTCAACCATTAAATTTAATATTTGACAATAAAAAAAATTCACATTTCACCTCAAAGAGCTTCTATGAAGTCCGGTGTTGTAAGTCACCTCACTTTATGAGGCTCTGCATATTAGTCTTTTCTACATCTGTCATTCTTTTATGAATATTCAAATGCCATATTTTCGCTGATGCTAATGTAAGTGGTTGTCATATTTCAAATATGTTTTTGGTGATGATAGTTCATGTACTCCAACCTTTGAATGATCTTCAGATGCTTGACAACGATTGGAGCTATCTTATGAATTCTAAGTGAAAAAGGATTCACAAAATTTGAACCATCTTGTGGAGAAATCCACAATGGTCTTGGCCACCCATTATGCTTGACGTTAGATTTGCTTGTGTTCTGTGTGGGTCTGGCTTATAGCCATGGAAGAGTTGCTATTGATTCTTTCAGATGTTGAACTTGCAAAAATGGGATCGTTAATTGTTTTCCCTGTATATCATCTAGAAAGTCAATAACCTTACTCATAGAGTAAGCAGCGGGATGAGTCATATAAAATTCATGAAGGGTTTCTTTTCGTGAAACTTCTGGTTATTTTTACCTATTGGGGCTCTTTATAATGTGGTTTGGCTTTTGTCATCTTTACTTTTTTGTTGGCATTGTTAAGGCGAGGTAGAATAGTGAGCAGTGAGCACGAAAGGATGAGTTTTTTTTTCTTCAACATGTATTTGGTTATTCTATTCTATCAAATGAAAGATAAAGGAAATTTATCCATGGTAATTTAATTAAATATGTATGATCGTGAGATCATTGAATTCAATGTCATAGTGTGAAATGACTTTCCAATTTTCTCCCCATGTACGATGAAAACACCAGTAGCAGCTTTTCTTACATGGAGGAGAATTGCAATTGCGCCCCTCTGCTCTTAGAATCTTCCTCCATACGTGAAGACTTAGCTGTTGTATCATTTTCGTCGGTCAACACGCGGCATTCAGGATCATTTCCAGTGGATTATTCGTATTTCAACAGTCAAAGCATCTCCACCTAACGCTTGCTCGAATACTTGTTTCAAAGCGCGGGCAATCCGTCATAAGGTACACCAGATTTCATGATCCAATCTGACCAGCTAATAACATTGGATAGCTCTACGAATATAGTTTTCTGCAATTTGTGTATTCTTGCGTCCTGTAATTTGTTTCAAGAGTCGATCAAGTTTCAAGGTTTAGCATTTAATGGTGTGGGGAGGGGCGACCGGCGTAATTATCCCCTTTGGAAGTTATTATAGTGGTTCCACAAACATCTGGTCCCATAAGTAGACTCATTGAGTTGCTCATCAAGATCATGTATAATTTCATTTGAAGAATCATGTTAAAAACCTGACGCTAATACATATGCACGCTATGGTTACGGTGAAGTACCTAATATCATATATATATTTTAATAAGGATTGGGTTGATTATCACGTTTCTTATCATGCATGCCGATATTACTTATGATACGAGTGAAGATATTATTAAAGATATCCTAGGTCATAAATAAAACGTTTCAATTAGCGGCGACGAATCGCCTTCGCTTGTGAGCCTGTCACGATCGTAGACTTTTTGAAGCAAAACTGTTCATTTCTGCCCCGCTTACAATTTCTTTTTCTCTCTAATTATTGGAATTCCTCGTGCTTTGACGGCTTCCATCGCGGTCATGTCAGGCGAATGAAATGGACGGGAAGTGATATTAAAAGACCAAGAAGACTTAGAAAATTTAAAGGGAGATAAAGGGCGTGTTTGTTTATGTTCTTTTTTTTTTGTGCATAAACAGTTTTTTGTTCAACAAAAAAATGAAAAACGCGTTTTTTGTTGCTTTTGTTAAAAATCCGCTTTTTTGTTCCTAACAAAAAAAGAACGAAACAAGAAATAAAAAAAAATTGTTTCTTGTTTTAACAAAAATAAAGAACGCTTTTCTCTCTCTTTTTCTTTTTTTTCTTCTTTCTTTTCTTTCTTCTTCTTCTTTGCTTTGGCCGGTCGCCGGCCTGGCCATGGCCGGCGATCGGTCGATGAGGGCCTGGCAGCCTCGCCCGGCACTCACCTGCGAGGCTCGCCGCCCCGCTGGGCCGAGCTCGCCCCCACCGAGCCCGAGCTCGCCCGCCCGCCGGCGAGGCTCGCCTAGCTCGGGCCACCTGGGGACCGGCGAGGCGAGGCCGGGCCACCGCCCGGCGAGTCGGCCGCGTGGCCCGGCGAGGCCTTGCCGTGGCCGGGTGAAAGCAAGAAAAAAAGAAAAAAAGAAAGAAAAAAAAAATGAAAAATAAAAAATAAATATTAAAAATTTAAAAAAACAAAAAAGAACATAAATTTACTAAACATGTTTTTGTTTTTTTCTTTATTTATTTCGAACAAGTTTACCAAACGCGATTTTGTTCAAAAACCGTTCCCCCTAAAAAAATAGTTTTTTTTATTTCTATTCTCTAACAAAAAAGAATGTAAACACAAACAAACGCACCCTTACTCAGTCATTTTAAAAACTAAAAAAATACCTCAATAATCTCAGCTCCGACCATGTATTTTGACATGATGTTGAGGGATCACTTGCCTTCTAATTGTGCTCCACCTGGTTTCATTTGGAATTGTTATTCATTCATTAAGAAAAAGACATTCATTTCATCATCTTTGATCAAGAATATTTTCTGATAAAAAGAAAAAGAAAAAGCATCAAGAACATTCAAATATACCCGGACTGAGAGAGAGAGAGAGTGATCACACTTAAAATTACAGAAATTTCATGGCGATTTGTTTGTCTACTCGCCCTTGCGGCTTTGCTGCAAAAATACACTTCCGTGAGACGTGGGAAGTTTTTTCTTTCTTTTTTTTTTGGGTCGAATGAGACGTGGGAAGTTAAATTATTAAGAAAATGGGGTTCTTGAAACGGAGGAAACGGGTAACTTTCATTTATTTATTCGTATAGAATTATACCATTAATTTTTCTTGACTTCTTCTCCATTGAATTAAGGTCATTACTCAAATGGGCAGGGGAAAAAAAAAGGGTTCGTGTCCGATCATCCAACCCTTGTTTTGATCCCATCAGCTAATAGCTCAGCCACTTTCGTCACCTCATTTTGCCGTTTTGCAGCAGCTGGTGTTGTATAAAAGATGTAGAGAAGTTGGAGGGGGGAAGAGAGAGAAGGAACGAGAATAGGAAGAAAACAAGAGAAAGCGAGGAAGGGTTTCGGTTCATCAAGCCGTTAAGACACCTCGGCACGCCTAATCAACCTTGTTTCGAAGCGATCGGTAAGAATTCTAGGTCTTGATTCCTTTCATCGCAGATTATTTCTTAGTGAATTTGTAATTTCGAATGGTGTTTGAATTCTGAATTAGTGGGTTGACTGTAGAGGTTATAAAAGTTTTAGATGGTTGTGGATATGTAGAATTTTACAGAATTTGATTTGGGTTTACCATTTGATCGGGTTGAAATTTTAAAGTTTGCTGTGCACCGCTAAAACCAGATTCAAACTACTGTGTTCGTTGAGTTGGCAAGCACTTTGCTTAAACAAGGGTCCCCTCAGCTCCCTAGAGAGAGAGAGAGAGAGAGAGAGAGAGAGAGAGAGAAGAAAATTGAAGGAGGTTATATGAAATTTCATGGTGATATGTGAGTATGAAGATCAACATGGATTCTTTTTAAACAGTAAAGAGACCGCTTGTTTGTTTTTCACTCGCTTTTCTTTCACGCAAAATTAATTGAAAAACCAAATTGGACTTGCTCATTTGGGATTTTTTCTTGGGTGATGTATTCGCTCTGGTTCAAAATCTACTCCAAATTACTCTGCAAAAGAACAAAATCATCTTTCTAATCATACACTCGTTATGTAGTTGAAAAACCAGTCCATATAATGCAATGAGCTCACCGTAAGAAACCAACATCGACATGATGAACGCTTGGGATATATGTGTTTGCATCATGAGAGGCATATGACCATAAAGCGAGTACATACTTTCTTGTTTTGGCCCTTTTGAAAAGCAACGTGAGCATATACACCAGCATATCAAAGAATGCAAAAGCATCCACCTGATGGATACTGACATTTTGATAAACTATGCACATCTTCTAGGAGAAGCAGGCATCATTCATGATCATCGAACAATATGGCTCCTTTCAAAGCGAGACGAACTGCTCAGGGTTTAGTTGTCTCATAATAGCAAATTCCCAATTTAAGACGTGCTCGACAGTGTATTCCTTAGGCTCGAAAAGGTTATTCCCCAGATCGAGATTGACCGATAATATAAATTCTGGTTGAACAAAGACTTGCCGGGCAAAAACTTAACAAGGCAATTGTGTCAACGAACAGACGAAACTGCTGTGGTGTTTTTACAAAAAGATCGAGCTCCTTGAAGATAAGCACGACTTAAGTAGGGGTAATGACTGGGCTCGTTATCTCATCTCACCAGAACAATCATTTCTTGAACACCATAAATGAATTTGACCTCCCCCCTAATCGTGTTTGCAGATGAGGCATGAAACTTCACTTGAGTCGATAGCTAAAACCAGTACCTAAAATTTAGACAGTTCTGAGGCCTCAGCCTTTCAAGACCATATGCATAGAATTACATTTTTCGAGTGCGACCTGAAATCTCTAGTAAATACAGTGATTCTACCATGCAAGCATCAAGAAGTGGAGTGAAACTTAAAAAATCTGAGAGCCAAGCTAAGTCAGAAATAAAAGACTAGTAGCTTTAAAAGCAATGAATGCTCTGAGAAACTGCGGTCAACTAGCACAGCAGAAGTAAACTTGTCTAATTTGTTTTGGAGCCCAACATGTTGAAGCATTGAGTTTATATATATATACATATAGTCATTTAGTCATGCACATCAAGTTGAATCGGAAAACCACAGACAGAGTATGTAGTATTGCGACAGCCACTGACCTCTGATTTTGCGAGGTTTTAAGCAGAGAATGGCAGAAGCTGCAGTGTTGTATCTACTTAGCAAGCTCGAAAGCTTCGTCGAGATTGCAGTGCAACAACAAAGAGAGGGTCACGAAGAGTGGTTGTCTCTGATGAGAGAATTTGAGCGCATCAAGGCCTTCCTAAAAGCTGCGGATTCCATGGAAGAGTGCAATGAAGAAGTCAAAGTATGGGTTAAGCAAGTACGAGAAATTGCATATGAAGCTGAGGATCTTCTTGATGAATATAGACAACTCTCAGCGCAGGATCATCAATCCGAGGGCTTTCTTAGAATGATTCAAACCGGTGTCAGAAACAGGAAAGCTCGACACCGACTGATTTCGGCTATGAAAGGCATCAGCCCCAGAATCAAAAGTATCTGTGAAGGACAGCAGAGACTGTTTGATGGTTTCAGCACAGCCGAGAGAGGTTCAAGCTCAACCTCTTCTTATGAAGACAACAAATGGCAAGACCATCGAGGAGATGCACTTCTGGTAGAAAAATCCGATCTGGTGGGCATCGAAGAGCCCAAAAAGGAGCTTGTTGAATGTTTGGTCCAGGGTGCTTCACAATGCCAGGTAATTTCGGTGGTTGGCATGGGAGGTCTGGGGAAGACGACCCTAGTAAAGCAAGTTTATGATGACCCAGCAGTGAAGAAACGATTCACAGCACGTGCTTGGGTCACTCTTTCTCCTTCATTAAGGACGGACGAGCTGCTTTCAGACATGCTTGGACAGATTGCCAGTAGCATCACGAAGACCCTTCCATCTGAAGCAGAAACTTCCAATAGTAGTTGCGTTAGAATGGTGATCAAAGACTTCCTCCAGGAAAGGAGGTTGAAATACCTAATTGTTCTTGATGATGTATGGGATATGAACAAATGGGATGCAGTCAAGTGTGCAATACCGAACAATAACAATGGCAGCCGAATAATGGTCACCACTAGGAAATCAGATCTAGCATCAGCATTCAGCACTGGATGTGCAGGGAAGGTCTACAAAATGAAGCCCTTGTCATCTGAACAGTCACATGAACTTTTCTGTAGGAAGACATTCAAAGAGAAAGCGTGCCCCAGCCATTTGGAGGAAATCTGCGGGCAGATCTTGAAAAAGTGTGAAGGACTTCCCCTACCAATCGTGGCCATCAGTGGTGTTCTGGCAACAAAGGACATAAGAAGAATTGACGAATGGGAACTTGTCCTCCGCAGTCTCCGTTCCGAAATCGATGGCAATGAAAAGCTCAAAAACCTGAAGCAGGTACTTTCATTGAGTTTCAATGATTTGCCTTATTACTTAAAGTCCTGTTTCTTGCATTTGAGCATATTCCCTGAGGCTCTTGTTGTCAAGCGTATGAGGATAATCCGACTCTGGGTAGCAGAGGGTTTTGTTGAAAGGAAAGAAGGTAGGACCCTGGAAGAAGTCGCTGAGGACTACCTTGATGAACTCTTGAACAGAAGCCTCATCCAAGTGGCAGATACCACCAGTGATGGAAGGGTAAAAAAATGTCGAGTTCATGACCTTTTGCTGGAAATCATCATTCCGAAGGCAAGGGATCAGAACTATGCAATTATAGACCATGGACACAGAGGTCCGTGGCCAGAAAGAGTTCGTCGCCTCTCCATACACAAAGCGTTTGAGATTGCACGAGAAAATCGGTCACTTTCCTGTCTCAGATCCTTGTTCATGTTTGGCATAGACTCGTCTTCTGTAGTCGACGCTCTCTCATCTGAATTGAACCTTCTCAGTGTCCTCGATTTAGAACATGCTCCAGTAAGCCGTTTCCCAGGTCAAGTACTTAACATGAAATGTCTCAAGTTTCTAAGCTTGAGATCTACCCATATTCGAACCATTCCAAGTTCCATAGGGAACCTTCAGAGCCTAGAGATGCTGGACCTCAAACACACTCATGTCGTCGCATTGCCCGTGGAGATAGCAAAGCTTCAACAACTACGTCATCTCCTTGTGTATCGGTATGAAACCATATCTTATACTCACAATAAATATGGTTTCAAAACCCTGGCAGATATTGGAGCTCTGCAGTCTCTGCAAAAGCTATGCTATATAGAGGTAGATGAGGAAAGAGATGGTAGAAATATTACGGGGCTGGGGAAACTAAATCAGTTAAGGAGGTTATGTGTGTTAAAGTTGAGGAGAGAAGACGGAAGGAATCTGTGCTCATCGATAGCAAAGTTAACCAACCTCTCCTCACTGGCTGTCTATGCATTAGATGATGAGGAAATTGAACTGCATCACCTTTCTTCTCCTCCACGACTACTTCAGAGGATCTTCTTGAGGGGACACTTAGAGACCTTACCAAGCTGGATTGCTAACCACCACGGCCTCGTAAAATTATACCTGAAAATGTCCTGTTTAAGGGATGATCCTCTAGAATCCCTTCAAAATTTGCCCAGTCTGGTTCATCTTGAGTTGCTGCATGCTTATAATTGGCAAACTTTGTGCTTTAAGGCCAAGGGATTCATGAAACTTAAGATATTAGGGCTCGATCTTTTTGAGGAGCTCGAGTTCATACAGGTGGAGAAGGAAGCGATGCCCTGTCTAGAAAAGTTGACGGTCCTGCAGTGCAAATTGCTCAAGGATCTGCCATTAGGAATCGAGCACTTAAACATGCTCAAAGTGTTGGAGTTCTTTGACCTGCCTGATGAATTAGTCCAGAAACTTAAGCCGGACAAACAAAATGAGGACTATCAGAAAGTTGCGCACGTTCCCGAAATTCATTACGGTTACTGGAGAGAGCAAGGTTGGGATGTCACGTCCATAGAGACAACGGTCGAGGAAGAGGGCTCTCGTTCGCAGAGTTCTAGTAAGAGGGGTCATGAACTAAGTCCTTCTCCTCGGAAATAAGTGTTTGCATCTTCTGTGAATCCATCTTTTCCAGGGTGTCTATGTTTACACTGCAACGGAGGATTCGATGTAGTCGAGTTTACAGTAAATGAATTCTCGAACATATTCGAATGTACATTTTCGATCCGGCAATGCTTGGTCATTCAGTAGCCTTTCTCAAACCAAGCTTCGACCGGAGTTGAGCGAGAGATGACAAGTCCAGAGAACCGTTCAAGCCTTACCAACATTCCATTGCAGATATGGCGACATATCTGCATTGCAAACACTCCACAGGCCTTGGTGTTATTTATAAGTGGATCCTTATAAGTTTCGGTAAATACATACTTGTATTGAACATACTTGTCTATGTCCAAAGTGATGGTTTATTAAAAGGATGAGGAAAAATAATGTCCTGTCACTATCTATGTTTGTTCCTGGCAGGGTTCTATATTTATGATCATCATTCCATTAGCATGACAGATTTGTATAGGATGACAAATGAAGTTTAATTATGACAGTGTGAAAAGAAAAAAATTTAAGCCAAGTTTTTCTTTATTCTTTCTTTGTAATTTTTTTTTTTTTATCTCAAATGATATTTTTAATTTGTTTGGTTTTGCTGAAAATGAAGGCCCCCTTGTCACAAGCATGCAGGATACGCGCTGACGAATCCTTCATTACATGAAAACAACAACCTTAATGTCGTTGTCATTGCATAAGATATCTCTGTCTCGGCTTTTCTTGGTTTTATATACAATTAGAAAGAAACAACCATGGTGGCGTGATCGTAAAAATTGTACTGATTTTAATGGAAATTGCCATAAGTGAAGGGTAGACAATGATGCGAGTTCTAACATTTTCAATGCACTCCACATCATGTAGTAGTGCCAATTTCATGGCTCTTATACCTCGTGCTGACTCATAAAGATCATTAAAGATTCAAGATATGTTCTTTTATGCTTGTTGTAGGCAATTGGATCATCAATTTGAATTGACCAATACGAGTACTTTTCGATCATCCCTCATGTCATTTTCTTTCTTGGTCATCCACCCTAAAAAGAATTATCCATCGTCATTATCGCCTAAGTAATGACGATTAATAATGACAATTGAGATTAAGAAAATATCTTCCGAATGGAATAATCCTTCGCGAGACAAGTGGACCACTAACTTCAACTTTCCGTGAGTTTTTAAGAGGAGAGGAAGCGCACTACAGTTCCAAAAGCAAATGATATGCGAAAACCTTTTGAATTGGAGAGTGCACTTGGTGAGAACACGTCGGTAAATAACGCGTAGAGAGATGATTATTTCTCTTTCAAATGAATTTCGTTTAAATAAAAAAAAGGAATGAACCGTTCATGCAAATGGAACCCAACACCACATTTAGTCCAAACAGCAACCAATTTGGACGAAGTCCGACGATAATTCTTTAGAGGATGAAGATCGGAATCAATGGGGCTCGGCTGTCAACTTCACCATTATTGATCAAGGTCTAATGACCAAAGTTCATTGCATTTTGCTTATACTTCTAGCTGCAAGCACCATTATTTTAATTTGGTAGAGATGGAAGACGGTGGAATACGTTAGGTACATCAACTGATTTCGATCCAAATTTCTTTTTGTATTACCGACTCAATAATTGCTCAATTTGCACTAGAGAAAAGAATTTCATGTGACCTTCCTGGCACAAGGGGCTTCAGAAAAAAAAATGCAAATTCATGTTTTCAAAGGTTAAAGTTCTCTCTGGCGCACGAGGAATCCAATTTAGATATGCATGTCGAATTGAAATAAGAAAGTAATAAATTAAGGTGCAAGTCACCCTCCATCCCAATACATTATTAAAAACCTCCATGGAAAATAAGAAAGTAGATCCCCCATTCTTTGTATCTGGCTTGATAAGTGAGATAATGACAGCTTTTCGATGGTTTAATATAACTGATGAGTAGACTATTGTTTCCGACCAGTACACGCAAGCAAGGGTTTTGATGAAACGGACGAAGATGAAGACTTTGATGTACTCAAAACAAGACAAATCAGAAGACTTTCACTTGACCGGAGATATTAAATTCATCTATTGTACAGGGCTTGATCATCGTCCATAAGAAGTAATCTCATAATCCTCCACACTCGATCCTTATCTTGCAACGATGGACTTGCATGTCAAGCTCATGATCTTATAAGATTCGGGCAACAAAAATCAAGGAACCAATATCATTAAATTAAGAGTAAATTAATGGGTGCTTTGGTGCTCCAGTAATGAAAAATGTGTCAAAAGTTATTTCTTTAATTATAAATTCTGCATTAGCAAAGAAAAAACAGACACCCCCATATGAGCCGTGAATCACCTCCCCATAATGGACAGTTACAATTGAATACCCCTGAGAGAGAGAGAGAGACCGAGAGACTTCAGTTTTGAGGATAGTCTCTTCATTTAGTTTTGATGATTATCGTGTCTAAGCTGATTTGTCATCTACACATGTCACTGCTTACGTTAATTTGCATATTGACCCGAGCGCTAATCTAACTTCTTTCCTAATCTCTTCTGCGTCACCCCACCACGTCACAGTGAATTGCCTCACTAAACAACGCAATTCATTGCCTAATTTCTCCTATACTCAAGAACTTGGATCACAATACTCTAAGTAACAAGAGGTTAACCCTAGTTTAAGTCTAACTGAGGAAGTTTACTGTAGTTGAATAACCATACAGACCACCGAATTGCTCCTTTTGTCCTTGAACAAGAATGCATCGTTTGGAAAGATTATTTGGACACCCTCTTGTAAGGACCTAATGTACTAGATTGATCCAAGGTAATCTTACTGTGCGGTTGGCTTCTTTTGCAACATGTCCAATGACTGCATTCCGTACATTCTCTTCAGTTCACTAATCGCTTTATCATAAGTTATGAATTTGGGAATTCAAAAGACCCTGAGAACTAAAGTTGATTATGTGATGGATTCACCAAATAGCGCTGCCTTAAGAGAAGCAAAATCTAAATGAAGGCAGAAACGGCGGGGAAAAAGATAGATGAAATCATCTCGTTGAGTCCCTGGATCAAAGTGACTCCTAGGTGAACATCAAACTTCTAATCTCACAAGTGACATCAACTCTTCTTTGCAAGAAAAAAATCATACCGTCCCATTTTTCACTGGGTAATAATCAGACACGCAATGGCCAGTCGTAAACACAAACCTCGAGTTTTGACATTTCAATTTCTTTGCTTTCAAGAAATTCATGCATACACTCCATCCAGGACTACTGTACATGTAAGCAATCTAAAAGAATCCAGTACAGAGGACCATAAACTATGTACCGAATAATTTGAATGAGAGAAGGAAAGATTTAAAATACGAGAAACGACAAATGAGACTAGAAGCTTCAAAAGCAATATATAAGTTAGCATGACGACATTTTGTGAAGGTTTGGCAAATGAGGAGAAAATTGTTTAAAAAGTTATAAACTTATTGCACTTTAACTAATTAGTCCTAGATCTTTTAATTTTACTAATTCAGTCCTAAACTTTTTAATTTTATTAATTCAGTCTTAAACCTTTTCAATTCTTGTCAATTGAGTCAATCCGGCTAATTTTGATTAGAATTTGTTAAGGCGGACACTGGTAATGATGCCACATGAAATTATATATATATTTATATATATATATATAGCTTTTTTATTTTTATTTTTCATTTCTTTTCCACTTTCTTCTTCCTTTTGTCGGTGACTAGCTATAGGCATTGGCCAGCCATCGGACTAGCCTCGCCCGCCACAAGCAAGGCCCGACCAAGCAAGGGCGAGCCCCGGAGAGGGGAGCCCTTGCCTAGACTAGGTGAGGCCACCCTAGCCTGGCGAAGGAAGCTCTCGTAGGGGCTTGCCCAGGCAAGTATTGGCCTCACCCAAGCCAGGATAGCCTCATCTTCGTCCAATTGACAAAAGGCGAGGTCGCCTTGGCCTAGGTGAGGGCCAACAATTGCCTCTAGCCAGTGGCTGGCCACTGGCAAAAGAAATAAGAAAGTGGAAAAGAAAGAAAGAGAAAAAAAAAAAAGAAATAAAAATCAGAAAAAAATCAAAAAAATAAAATTATTAGTTAAAAATTATCAACGTTGATCGTGTCATATGACGTGGCCAGCGTCCATGTTAACAAATTCCGGTAAAAATTGATCAAATGGACTCAATTGATAAGAAATGAAAATGTTTAGAATTGAATTTGCAAAATTTAAAGATTTGGAATTGAATTGACAAAAGTATAATAGATTTAGGATTTTTCGGACAATTTTCCAGGCAAATGAGCATAGGACAAAATACCAGTCAATTAGTTTGGATGCGGAGCCCGACCTGACTTTTTACGAAATAAAGTGAACTATTAAATTTAAACGTCAGGAGTCATTCACATCCAGCTAAACCTAAAACAAAAAGATTGGAACCGATATTCTTAGGCACTATGAAACCCAGCAACTCCAGACATTTCAGAAAGTAGAATAGAGAATGGCTGAAAGTCCAGTGATCTATCTGCTCGGCAAGCTTGCCAGCTTTTGTGAGAATGAAATCCAACACATGAGAGAGGGCCGTGAAGAAATAATTGCGCTGAGAGGTGAATTCGAGCGCATCAAGGCCTTCCTGAGAGTTGCAGATTCCATGGAAGAGCAAAACGAGGAAGTCAAAGTATGGATTAAGCAGATAAGAGAAGTCGCATATGAGGCTGAGGATGCTGTTGATGAATTCAAACTGCTCTTGGCACATGATCACGAGGGGCGTGGTCTTCTTTACAAGATCCCTTGCTGTGTCAGGAACATGAAAGCTCGATATCGGTTGACTGCTGCAATCAGAAGTATCAGCTCCAGAATGAAAGACATCTGTGAAGGCCATCAGAGACTGTCCAAAAAATTAAGAAGAGCCCAACAAGGTTCCAGCTCCACCCGTGAAGATGACACGTGGCAAGATCATCGAGCAGATGCAGTCTTTGTAGAGAAATCTGGTCTGGTGGGAATTGAAGAGCCGAAGACAAGGCTTACTCAGTGGCTTGCTGGCGGCATTCCAGAGAGGGAGGTAATATCGGTGTTTGGAATGGGAGGGTTGGGGAAGACGACCCTGGTAAAGCAAGTTTTTGATGATCCAGTTGTGAGGAAGCACTTTCCTGTGCGTGCTTGGGTCACACTTTCTCCATCTTCAAAGACGGAAGTGCTCCTGATGGACATGCTTCAACAAATTGCCAGTAGAATCATGAAGCCAGTTCCAAGTGGAGCAGACACAATGGACATCGATTGGCTGAAAATGATGATCAAGCGCTTGCTACAGGGAAGAAGATCGAGGTACCTGATTGTTCTTGATGATGTCTGGCATATGGACAAATGGGACGCTGTCAAGTATGCATTGCCTAACAATAACCACGGAAGCCGGATAATGATCACAACCCGGAATGCTGAACTGGCACAGGCATCCTGCACTGAATTTGTTGGGAGGGTCTATGAAATGCAGCCGTTACCAGTCGAAAAATCACAGAATCTTTTCTGTAGGAAGACATTCAAGAAAAACGTGTGCCCCTCCCATCTGGAGGAGATATGTACAGACATTTTAAAGAAGTGCGAGGGCCTGCCCCTAGCAATCGTGGCCATAAGTGGTGTCCTGGCTACAAAAGACAAGCGGAGAATAGATGAATGGGATTTGGTCCGCCGTTCTCTTCAGTCAGAAATTGATGACAATTGCAAACTCAAAAACATGAAGAAGGTACTTTCACTCAGCTTTAATGACTTACCTTACTACCTAAAGTCCTGTTTATTACAGATATCTGTATTCCCTGAGGCTTATGCGATTGAGCGCATGAGGCTAACTAGACACTGGGTAGCAGAAGGTTTTGTTGAAATGAAAGATGCTAAGACCATGGAAGAAGTTGCAGATGACTACCTCAATGAGCTTGTAAATAGGAGTCTTATCCATGTGGTGGAGAGAGACACCGATGGGAGGATAAAGTCATGCCGAATCCATGGCCTTTTGCGGAGGATCATCACTTCAAAGTCAAGAGATCAGAACTTTGCAGCCATAGTTGACGAACAAAGTTCAGTGTGGCCAGATAGAATTCGTCGCTGCTCAGTTCGTAATGAGCTTCAAATTGGACAACAGAACTTGTCACTTTCCCATCTCAGGTCCTTGTACATATTTGGGGTAGACAAATTTTCTCTATATAGAATTCTCGCTGGTGATCTGAAACTTCTTAGTGTTTTGGACTTGCAAAATGCTCCATTAAGGAGGTTCCCGGTGCAATTAGTAGACATGCGTTCTGTAAAGTTTTTGAGTTTGAGGCATACTCAAATTCAGACAGTTCCAACATCCATAGGAAGGCTTCAGAACTTAGAGACTCTAGACCTCAAACACACTCATGTCATTTCATTGCCTATAGAGATCATGAAGCTCCAACGCCTTTGCCATCTTCTCGTGTATCGTTATCAAACTGAATCCTATACGCACTGCAAATATGGCTTCAGCACCACAGCACAAATTGGAGCTCTTCAATCTCTACAAAAGCTTTGCTGCATATATGTTGATGATGATAGAACCAACAATGTCATAAGTGAGCTTGGGAAGCTAAATCAGCTGAGAAGACTCTGCATTCTAAAGTTGAAGAAAGAAGATGGAAAGAGATTGTGCTGGTCAATTGCGAATTTGACAAACCTCCAAGCCCTGTCTATTCATCCATCAGAAAATGATGAGGACATTGATCTGCAGGACCTTTCTTCTCCACCGCCACTACTTCAAAGGATCTACCTGAAAGGACGTATGCGGGCATTGCCGCATTGGATAGCAAACATGCATAGTCTTGTCAAATTACATTTAAGATGGTGTTTGCTTAAGGAAGATCCACTGCCATCCCTCCAGGATTTGCCCAATCTTGTACATCTTGAGTTACTTCAAGTTCACGATTGGCAAACACTATGCTTTAAGGCTAAAGGGTTTCAAAAGCTCAAGATATTAGGTCTTGATTATTATGAGGAGCTTACATTTGTAGAGATAGAGGAGGAAGCGATGTCTAACCTTGAGAAATTGATGATCCAGCGATGCAAACAGCTGAAGAGTATGCCATCGGGAATCGAGCACCTCACCAAGCTCAAAGTGCTGGAGTTCTTTGACATGCCTGAAGAGTTAACCGAGAAGCTTAAGCTAGAAGAGAAGGATGGAGGTTATCAGAAAGTGGCACGTGCTGCAGAACTTCGTTATGGCTACTGGAGAGATGGGGCTTGGGACGTTACTTCAGTTGAGAGATCAGGAAAGGAACAGAGCTCTCGACCTCAGGACACTACGATGAAGAGAAGTAACCTTCCTCCTTGTTGGAAATAATGATATGCTCCATCTTGTGTAACTGCAGTTTTTCTTGATTTGCCTCCAATTTACTGTAACTAATAAGGCTGATAATGTTCATGGCAAACATCAAAGTTTTATTGTCTCCAAGATAACTGGGTAGGCCATTTTGTAGCCTAGAATTGCATCTGATATTTTGTCTACACTACACCACATGCACGTCGCTCGGGTGAACATACATATATATATATGTATATGTATGTAGGCTTGGCAGTTGATCTATGCTTCATGACAATATCTTCCAAATTTATTGAACAGATCTTTCTAAGATGACATGTCAGATGACACCACATTCACAACACATCAAAAAACAATTTTTCGTGTAACAATAGGCTAGTACTCATATAAAGAAACAAAAGGCAGTATGAATATGTTGCATTAATGCGAGTAATACATACAATTAGAAGTGCTTAGATGCATCTAATCAGATTAGGAGGGTTAGACCATACATTACACCTTCATTCCCCCAATAAAACTAGATCAAGCACGCTATGCTCAATTACATATTGTGAGCCAGCCATGCAAACCAGTGGCATCATAACGTGTATTATACCTTCATCCCCAAATTCAGTGACTCAAGCACAAAATTGTCCCAAATCACCCCAGTACATTCGAATTCTCCAAAACAAGCGTGTTTCCTTCATCGAGAGAGCAAATCTAGGAAAGCAGAACACATTATAGTTTGTTGGCGATGCCGCATTTTCCAAGGAAAGCAAGGAGATATGGTCGACAACTCCATCATTAAACTCATTGAAGCAATGCCGATAAGAGGACGAGACATGGCTAAAACACCACATTTTAGTCCGACTTACATAGCAGGAAAAGAAGTTACCCAGTGCTTTCCAGTGCCTTAACCGATGGAATCGGAGAAGAATTCGTAAACTGAAACGGACTACAGAGCCCTTAATTGTGTGCAAAGACACGGCGGGAGAGAATCCAAATCGCTCTTTCAGCTTAAGACCCCGTAAACATGCGAGAAATTAGCAAAAGGCCGATCTTTGATTTGCCCCCGGAGTATACGGACAAGCATTACGAAGCCGATTCGGATTGGATACTGGCATTATCGCCATGCGAGGGAGGAGGATCCATGACATTTTCTTAGTTCTTCAGAGGAGGAGAAGAAGAAGATGAAGACGACGAAGCAGGAAGACACGCCAAAAAGTGCGCTTCTACTTTCCATTAAAAATTAAAATACTATTTAATAAATTTATAAAAAATTATATATAAGTCTATTAACGGCATTTGGTTGTTGCAAAAAATGAAATAAAATCAAGAATAAAGAGGAAATGTCAATTCTATCGAATTCATTAAAGTAATGAGAAAAAAAATAAAAAGAAAAAAAAGATTGTTGTATAAATTTGGTGACAATTTTAACATTGACCCGGCTTTTTACTGCCTCCCATTCTTCCATTCTGATCTTCTATTTCCCTTATTTATATGGACTTTGTTTAGCCTCATATGCGTATACAAAAATTGAACAATGAAGATGAACAAAGTTGCAGATTTACGTAAACGTCCTAGTAAAGGAAAAAGGAAGGAAAATAAAATTAAAAAAGAAGCAAAAACAGGGAAATCCACCTGGCCCATGAACTCCACCTAAGCAAAGCTTTTGTTTGATGGGCTATGTTTAGGGCACAGATCAGCCCACGTTGGATATATGGGCTCTTGTTGATGAAGGTAGACACCGGCTGGCCCAATTACGAAATCTTCGAGTGGCCCATCGCAATTGCTAGCCCAATTAAGCTGCCGATTGAATTATTAAGGCCCATAGGCTTAAAAGACTTTCCCTTGTAATTGGTTGTGCAGTCCCCCTCAGCCTTGTAAGATATGAAGAAATGAAAGTAAACTATTTTCGAACAAAAAAAGAAAAAAATTAGTTCTCACTCGGCTCGGTTATTTTTGAGTTCGAGTAGCTCGGTTACTTAATTGAGCAAATTCAATCTTGAATTTACTTGGTTCGAGCAATTTGCTAGCATAATCGAGTAATTACGTATTCATTTATAAATAGATTTTGAAACTATTAGTTCTTCAATTATAGCGTGCTTTTGGAACTCGAGTTTGAGCGTGAGCTTGCGCTTAGTATAATTCAAATTTCAACCCTCACTTATTGAATAACATAGTCGAGTCAAGCTAGAACTCATGGAGAATTTATTCAATAGTTGAGCTTGAGTCAAGGATCAAGCGTTAAATATTCAAGTCGAGTCGAGCTTGGAGCATTGAATTGCGCAACCTGATTACATCCCTAGCAGACGCTCGACCTTTCAGTAACTTGTATGGTTAACTGCTCGCAGAAACAAATTGAACAGACCAATGTTGTAATGTTCTAGTCATATATCATAAGGTGCAAAGTCATACTTTATCCAATATATATTGTTAGATGACAAATTTGTGAACCTGTCCAGATAAAGCCCTCCGGGGATAAAATCTTGACAGAGGATAGTAAATTATCAAATTAACGTGGACTTCATGTCAAGCTAATGATCTTATTGGGTACAGGCACCCCAAATCAAGGAACATGACATCATTTGATTAACAGTACATTATTAGTGCTTGGTGCTCCAGTAAGTTTTAAATAAGTAGAGCAGACACGCACACACTGTCCATAGGAACAACGAATCACCTCCACATAATGGATCGTGACAATTGAATACAGAGAGAGAGAGGTCAGTTTTGATGATAGTCTCTTCTTTATAGTTTTGGTGATTATCGTATCTAAGCTGATTTGTCATCTAGTACATGTCACTGCTTACGTTAATTTGCATGTTGACCCAAGTGCTAATCTAGCTTCTTTCACAAACCTTTCTGCATCATCCCGCCGTAAGGCACAGTGAATTGCCTGACCAAACAATGCAATTTTGTTCCCTAATTTTTCTTCGCTCAAGAACTTGGATTAAAGCACTCTAACAAGAGGTTAACCCAAGCTAAGTCTAATTGAGAAAGTGAACAGTATTTGATAAACACAGGTTAACCCCACTTAAGTCTAACTGAGAAAGTAAATTGTAGTTGACTAAGCATCAAGACGACACAAATAGGTCCTTGTCCTCGAACAAGAATGCATTGCTCGAAAAGATTATTCCGACTCTCTTTAGGGTGCGTCTTTTCTCATCCAAGTACACCAAAGAGCTAACTAGAAGACCTCAACCTACCATCAGCTCCTTTAGCAATGTCTGGTAGGACATGGATTGATGACTACAGTTCTCTTCCGTCAAGAAATTGCTTTATAATAATTTACGAAGTTGGGTATACAAATGGATTCTGAAGCGGAAGAGTCATGGCAATCTTCCATGACACATACAGAGGTCCTGCGATTTTCCCCAAGAATGCACATGAACTGAGAGCTAAAGCTAATAATATAATGGATTCACCAAATAGCCATGCTTCAAGAAAAGCAAAAACGTAAAATCATTTTAGAGTTTCCCTTGATCAAAGTGACTACTAGGTGAACATCAAACTTCTTAGCAAACAAATCACGTCAACTTTTTCCCTGTAAAAAATAATTTTGTACACTTCCCATTTCTACATTGGGTAACAATCAGGCATGGAATGGTCGGTCATTAACACAAACCTCAAGTTTTGGCATTTTGATGTCTTTGCTTTTGATCAGTTCATGGATACACTTTATGCAGGACCATTGTACCTGTAAGCAAACTAATGAAATGCAGTACAAATCAGCATATCTGTACCTAATTATTTGAGTAAGAGATAAGGCAAAAATTTAAAATAAGGTTATAACTAGTTAGCATGTCAACATGATGTGAAAGATACGGCAAATGAGCATAGGATAGAACACCAGTCCAATTGGTCTGGATTTACAACCCACCCTGACTTTTTACAGAATAAACTGAACTATAAGATTAACCGTCAGTCATTCACCTCAAGCTAAACCTAAAGGAAAAAAAACTGGAACCGATATCCTCAGGCACTATGAAACCCAGCAACTCCTGAAATTTCAGAAAGCAGCCGAGTATTGAGAATGGCTGAAAGTCCAGTGATCTATCTGCTCAGCAAGCTTGCCAGCTTTTTTGAGAATGAGATCCAACATATGAGAGAGAGCCGTGAAGAAATGATTGCGCTGAGAGGTGAATTTGAGCGCATCAAGGCCTTCCTGAGAGTTGCAGATTCCCTGGAAGAGGGAGATGGGGAAGTCAAAATATGGATTAAGCAAATAAGAGAAGTTACATACGATGCTGAGGATACTCTTGATGAATTCAAACTGCTCCTGGCGCACGATCATGAGGGGTGCGGTCTTCTTTACAAGATCCCTTGCTGTGTCAGGAACATGAAAGCTCGATATCAGTTGACTGCTGCAGTCAAAAGCATCAGCTCCAGAATGAAAGCCATCTGTGAAGGCCATCAGAGACTGTATGAAAAATTAAACAGAGCCCAGCAAGGTTCAAGCTCTGCCTGTGAAGACAGCATGTGGCAAGATCACCGAGCAGACGCAGTCTTAGTAGAGAAAACTGGTCTGGTGGGCATTGAAGAGCCCAAAGAGAAGCTTACTCAGTGGCTCGTTGGTGGCAATTCGGAGCAGGAGGTCATTTCGGTGGTTGGAATGGGAGGGTTGGGGAAGACGACTCTGGCAAAGCAAGTTTTTGATGATCCCGGGGTGAAGAAGCACTTTCCTGTATGCGCTTGGGTCACACTTTCTCCGTCTTCGAAGACTGAAGAGCTCCTGATGGACATGCTTCAACAAATTGCCAGTAGCCTCATGGAGCCGGTTCCAAGTGGAACAGACACCATGAACATTAATTGGCTGAAAAGGACGATCAAGAGCTTGCTACAGGGAAGAAAGTCAAGGTACCTGATTGTTCTTGATGATGTCTGGCACATGGACAGATGGGATGCTGTTAAGTATGCATTGCCTAACAATAACCTCGGAAGCCGGATAATGATCACAACCCGGAACAGTGACCTGGCCTTGGCATCCTGCACTGAATTGAATGGGAAGGTCTATGAAATGCAGCCATTGCTGGTCGAACAATCACGGGAGCTTTTCTGCAGGAAGATATTCAAGAAAAGATCGTGCCCCTCCCAACTGGAGGAGATCTGTACAGACATTTTAAAGAAGTGCGAGGGCCTGCCTCTAGCAATTGTGGCCATAAGTCGCGTCCTGGCTACAAAAGACCAGCGGAGAATAAATGAATGGGATTTGGTCTGCCATTGTCTTCGTTCAGAAATTGATGGCAATGACAAACTCAAAAACATGAAGAAGGTACTTTCACTCAGCTTTAATGACTTGCCTTACTACCTAAAGTCCTGTTTATTACAGATATCTGTATTTCCGGAGGGTCATGTAATTGAGCGCATGAGGCTAATTAGACACTGGGTAGCAGAAGGTTTTGTTGAAATGAAAGATGCTATGACCATGGAAGAAGTTGCAGATGATTACCTCAATGAGCTTGTAAATAGGAGTCTTATCCAAGTGGTGGAGATAGACAGCGAAGGGAGGATAAAGTCATGCCGAATCCAGGGCCTTTTGCTGAAGATCATCAATTTAAAGTCGAGAGATCAGAACTTTGCAACTATACTTGACAAACAAAGTTCAATGTGGCCAGATAGAATTCGTCGCTGCTCAGTTCACAATGAGTTTCGGTTCGGACAACAGAACATGTTGCTTTCCCATCTCAGGTCCTTGTACATGTTTGGGGAAGACAAATGTTCCCTATATAGAATTCTCTTTGGTGATCTGAAACTTCTTAGTGTTTTGGACTTGCAAAATGTGTAAGAATTTTACTAATGTGGACCACATTAATTGATATTGTAATTTACCGTTTAATGTTTACCGTTTTACGGGGATTGGTCTAAGGTGAGATAGAAGGTTTAATTAGTCTAATATGGGGTAATTTGGTGTGGGCCGAGTTGGCTGGCCCCCAGAATGAGAAGCCTGTTGGAAACTTTATAAATAGTGCTTCAAGTCTCTCCTCTAACCCGAATTCTCACATGTATCCTTACTTAAGGGGTGTTTACCTAACGCTAAACGTGAGGGGGGCCGCCTCATTGAGCCAGTGATACGGAGGGCAATAGAGGAGAAGGATTTGATGTGTGGATCCCCTTGATATGTGGGAAATCCCTTTTCTGCTTCCGCTTTATGCTTGATGGATCCCAAAACAGGTGCGTTAATCTTTCTACTCAATTATGCATGTTCTTGTTCTGGTTATGGAGATCTTGGGATTGCGCAATTTGCGTCCAACATGTGGTATCAGAGCCTCCATAACCCTAGAACTCGAACGCATAAGTTTTTTGCCATAATTTGTGATTTTCGAGATTTTTTGTTCAACAAAAATAAAATAAAATCACAAATTCGGATGATCCTGAAACCATGGGGTTTTTGTTCTACATGTCGAGATCTTTCCAACCATATATAATTTGTATAATTTTGTTGAGAATTGAGTGAGAATTTTAAATTTGAAATTCTAGAGTTTATACATAGAAAAAGTTCTAGAATTTTAAGTTACATTCTAGCGTTACCTTCGTTTTCTTCTCCACTCTTTGCATCACGTTGTGTCGTTTGAATTATGAACTGTCGATCATCGCGCGCACTCTTTTGCTCGTCCGTCTCTGATTTCGGAATTGACTTTCTCCTCTTGGCGGTTTTGTTCTATTACCATGGTAAGTTTGCCCGCAATTGCTAGTCAATGTCGAATTCGTTCGCGACGAGGATGATGGGGTTTGTGAAGATTTATATTTGTATATATATATTTTTCGCGCGTGGTCGGTAGTGTTGGACTCGTATCTTCATCATCTACATCGTGGTGTATTTATATTACATGTTTGATAATTTTATGGATGTGAAAATACATATGGAACCCTAAATACGTGTATTTTTAGTGTATTTTTGCATATTTTTCTTATATTTTCTGTGATTTTGGAAATATAAGTGTTGGGTTACAGGTATGTTATCACATAAATATTATAATGGTGTGATTCATTAATAAAAAAATTAAACTTTATTGTGAACTGAAGTTGGCTTAATGAGATATAACCATTATGGGATAGTAATTGAGCTATGTATTGATTATAAAATTTTTGTTGTTTAAGCATACTCCTTTACACACTGGTAATCTTTGAATGATGGATGTCTTAAGAACTCGTGACCAAACTGATTGTACTAATTAACACATTTGTTGAATGTGGGTAATGCATGTCAATTAAGTTACTGTATATTGTACATGAACTCATCTGGTCACTTGTTAATGTCTATCAAGTTGAATATTTTTTATGGATAAGGAGTATGACAACCTTTACGCAGAGCAATAGTATCTACTATTAAATTTTAGATATTTGGTTCTCTGGTTTGACTCAATTAATAGGCCACTAGTTGATTACAATGATAATTGTTACTTAAAAATTGGCTAATAAATTAGCTGTTGGCCTTGGAGTCATGTTTTGCCTTATGAACTCATGAGTGATAATGGATCAGCTGTCAAGCTTGTTGATTTGGGGTATCATGTATTGCTATTGATGTTAACTTGTGATAGATCCTTTGAATCAACTATCTTCTTTATGTTGTTATAGTAATATGTTATCTGGGTGCACAAGAGACGTTTTCTTCTATGTTATGTGAAGTTTCTTGTGTTACTGTGTTCCATGATCTCATTGGAGTCTATCTTTCAAATTCATTTATATATATATATATATATATATATATATATATATATATATATATATATATATCTATATTATAAAGATTTTATTAATGAACAAAGCAATGTAATTAGCATAATATGTGATTTTGGTGATATGCTGCCCCTATCACTAAAGCTAAAATCACATGTATATGGTGTATGTGAGGAGTAAAATTTATATCCCTGGTATGAGAGAGTTTCAAGGATTCAATTGAGTAGTGACCGCCAAAGTGGCACGCTTGATTGGGTTTGAGAAATTTCGGTCTCGTATATTGATTGGGATGTCTCTGGTCTAATGTGTAGTCATACTCCCAAAGGAGGTGATTGTGTATTAGTTCATGGAGGGATACATGATGGTATGGTGGAGGAGTGACTGATTCTAGTGATTCATATGCCCAAAGGTGATGAATTCACGAAGAATTGGAATATATTCTCATAACCGCTATCATGTGGAGAGTGTACAACTGCATGTCATGTATTCTGCCCAAAGGTGATTATATGATTATGCATGTAACTCTCTGGATGTGTACTTGTATGTCAAGTTACACAGTGCTCACATGATGCTAATTATATACATTGCTTATTTTTCAGTCACATTTTCTGTAATTAATAATTTCACTATTATTGAGGTTTTTACTGCTTCAAATTTTAAGTTGTGGACATATGATTTGTTGCTTGAGAATGCAATAAAATTTGCTTACTGTCCATGAAGCGTTCCATTCTGGAACACTAGAAAAGAGGTTTGTCTGCGAACTACACTACTATAAGATGATGGAAGCCTTAGTTGCTTGAAATTATGTCTTGTTTGATATTGAAATTAGAACATATCTGCAAATATTGTGTTTAAGTCCTAATGGTATATACATCTCATATAAGGATGAAAAAGTTGTTTCCAAAATTTTTCTATTTACTCTTAACGGTTATCTAAAGACTTCTATAGATTATTGTGGAAGTAAAATTGACCGAGATAAAGAATAAATTGGTTAGAATTAGTCTTAAAGATTGTCGATTTAATAGTAACATGAGTATTTTGGCAAGTATGACAATGCGGAATAGCTTAAAGGGTCATTTGTCAAATACTTGATAAATTCTGAGGTGGTAATTTAATTACTATGCTTGAAAATCCTGACAAGAAGATTTGGCTAAAAGGCATGAATCATCATAATGAACATAGTGATGAGTATGATGAGTAAAACTAATTTATCCAGTCTTCTGTGGGTTGATATTATGAAAGCAACTTTTTCACATACAAAAAGTGTCCTTATCAAAGTTGTTTTATAAACTTCTTTTGAGTTATAGATTGGGCATAGATTACTTGACTCATATTAAATTTAGGGGTGTCATGCAGAAGTGAGATTATCTAATCCAATTTTAAGTGTATTGCAATTCAGATCAACTCGGAATTATTTTGTATCTTATTTAGATTATTAAAGGGGTATTGATCTTATGACCATAAAGAAGGTACAAGAATTATGGAATCACATACTCTAAAATTTCTTAAGATCGACGTAATTGAAGAGGATAGATGCTCTCAAACTATTAAAGATAATAGTATGATGTGGGTTATTGTGTTTTTGTCTTTATCTATACAGATAATTATGGAATCTCCTGTACCATAGACTAAACTTGTTGAGGTTTAAGGTACTATTCTTGATATAATTTATAATAAATTTTCTTGAACCTCTCAAGTGCAGAATGAAGTGGTTGCAGCTTTATTAAGGAGATTTGTTAGGGAAAGACAATTAGTTATACCATCGAGACTATATAGTCTATTTGTGAGAGTATGATTACAATATCCAATACATGGTTGTTTTAGCAACTTATATAAATGTCGTTTCTTGTTCTTAATTAAGTATGTGATTAAACGCCATAAAAAAAAAGGATAATAATATTTTTACTCTGAAAGAGGGGGATAGTTAGTGAAGAAATAAATAATTATTTCTTTACTACTAATTCTTTCAGAGTGAATGTGGCATTGATAGTTTATTTTTTATATGGAGTTACGTCAAAGAAATACAAAATCTATATAAGTGCAACTGGAGAATTTTGCAGCAGATTTAAGTAAACTTGTGTGTAGACTGAAAAGTCTTAATTCATGGTCTTAAGCAAGTTTCTAGGCAATATTATTAAAGTTTCATAGTGTTGTTATTTTGTTCAATTGGGAACAAAGTAATTCAATATATTACAAGGTCAGTGGGAGGAAATTTATTTTTCTTATACACTATGTAAACTATGTAAATGATATTTTGTTTACAAGTAATGACCTTGAGGCATCTTTTATCCTTTATACTAAGGTTTGTAAGAATTGTTTTTGCTATATTATATTAGATTTTCTCGGAGGACATTTGCTGATTGTATATTGGAAATATTCAATATACATTATTGCAAGCCAGGAATTGCTCCTGTTGTTTAAAGGTGATGGGTTGAATCTATCACATTGTCCTTATTTAGATATTGAGAAAATCTAATTAGAGGGTGTACCTTGTGTCAGTGCTCGAATTTGCACTAGACTAAATATCATCTTTGCGACGGGACTTCTAGGCAGACATCAATCAAATTCAGGACGCGATTATTGCGTTGCTGCCAAGAAGGTTTTAAGGTACTTAAAGAGGATAAAATATTATATGTTAATATGTGGATATGTTCAATTCTTGCAGTTAGTAGGGTATTTAGATGTAAACTTTGGTAGCTGTTATGATGGCATGAGATCAGTAACAGAATACATATTTATGTTAGTAGGAAGTGCAGTAAATAAAGTTCTATGTCATCTTCTACTATGAAAGCAGTGTTAGTAACATTCTTTTAGGATGTTACTTGGGCTATTGGGCTCCGGAACCTCATGAAGGAGTTGACCGTTTTAAACTTTATGGATAGACCTATACGGTTGTATTGAGATAACAAATTTGTAGTATTATTTATTTACTACAAAGGTCTCAAGGGGTCTAAATATATGGTGGTCAAATCTTTTGACCAAAAGGAAACGGTACAGAAATGTGACGTTTTAATATAACATATTTCCACAGATGATATGATTGCAGATTCACTAACTAAAGGTCTACGCCCATGTGTATTTTAAGCGACATGTCATTAGCATAGGCCTAGGAGCATCATGAGATGCTGTTGTTTAGTGGAAGCTATTTTGGCTTTATTCTGATAAAGGTTTTATCTGTGTTCGTTACATTTTGTAACAGTTTGATATGTATCAACTTTTGCATTCAACAAAGTATTTTTGAATGTGTTGTTATTACGTTGAATACATATTGATAAAGTCTCAAGGTATTGTATAAACCTTGAGTGAAGGCTAGGGGCATACGGTTATTAGCCTTGTCCATATGTCTTATTATACATAAAGAATGGTTAACCGTAAGGACAAGACATATGTAGGTTCATGGAACCATAAATGCATTCTCTAGTGACACAAGTTTTTTGTGACGCTTAAGGTAAGAGAATGGACATTCTCTAGTGGCACAAGTTTTTGTGACTCTTAAGGTAAGAGAATGGTGATTGACAAATGAGATCTCTCTATGAGAGATGTTATCCATTTGACACACTACCATATTGGATCCATATCAATAGAGTTGAGAACACTTGTGACCATGGAAGGCTCTGTGTATACATGCGTTACCGCCATGATTCGGTGTTTGAGACTTTATGGATAGGATTGACTATTAAGAATTATCTCTAGACCAATGTGCGCACATACAGTACGATTTCAATTAATATAGTCCAAGTGGGAGAATGTAAGAATTTTACTAATGTGGACTACATTAATTGATATTGTAATTTACCGTTTAACGTTTACCGTTTTACGGGGATTGGTCTAAGATGAGATAGAAGGTTTCTTAATTAGTCTAATATGGGTGTGTGGGCCGAGTTGAGCACGGCCCGTAATGAGGGGCCTAAGCTGGAAACTTTATAAATAGTGCTCAAGTCTCTCCTCTAACCCGAATTCTCACATGTATCCTCACTTAAGGGGCGTTTACCTAACGCTAAACGTGAGGGGGCCGCCTCATTGAGCCAGTGATACGGAGGGCAATAGAGGAGAATGATTTGATGTGTGGATCCCCTTGATATGTGGGAAATCCCTTTTCTGCTTCCGCTTTATGCTTGATGGATCCCAAAACAGGTGCGTTAATCTTTCTACTCAATTATGCATGTTCTTGTTCTGGTTATGGAGATCTTGGGATTGCGCAATTTGCGTCCAACAAAATGCTCCTTTAAGGAGGTTCCCAGCGCAAGTGGTAGACATGCGTTCTCTAAAGTTTTTGAGTTTGAGGAATAATCAAATTCAAACTGTTCCAACGCCCATAGGAAGGCTTCAGAACTTGGAGACTCTAGACCTCAAACACACTCGTGTCACTTCATTGCCTAAAGAGATAATGAAGCTGCAACGCCTTTGCCATCTCCTTGTATATGGTTATCATACTGTAGCCTACGTGCACTACATATATGGCTTCAGCACCAAAGCACAAATTGGAGCTCTTCAATCTCTACAAAAGCTTTGCTGCATATATGTTGATGATGATAGAACCAACAATGTCATAAGTGAGCTTGGGAAGCTAAATCAGCTGAGAAGACTCTGCATTCTAAAGTTGAAGAAAGAAGATGGAAAGAGATTGTGCTGGTCAATTGCGAATTTGACAAACCTCCAAGCCCTGTCTATTCATCCATCAGGAAATGATGAGGACATTGATCTGCAGGACCTTTCTTCTCCACCGCCACTACTTCAAAGGATCTACCTGAAAGGACGTATGCGGGCATTGCCGCATTGGATAGCAAACATGCATAGTCTTGTCAAATTACATTTAAGATGGTGTTTGCTTAAGGAAGATCCCCTGCCATCCCTCCAGGATTTGCCCAATCTTGTACATCTTGAGTTACTTCAAGTTCACGATTGGCAAACACTATGCTTTAAGGCTAAAGGGTTTGAAAAGCTCAAGATATTAGGTCTTGATTATTATGAGGAGCTCACATTTGTAGAGATAGAGGAGGAAGCGATGTCTAACCTTGAGAAATTAATCATCCAGCGATGCAGAAGGTTGAAGAGTATGCCATCTGGAATCGAGCACCTCACCGAGCTCAAAGTGCTGCAGTTCTTTGACACGCCTAAAGAATTGCAGCTAGATGAGAGGGATGAAGATTATCAGAAAGTCGCACATGTTCCAGAACTTCGTTATGGCTACTGGAGAGATGGGGCTTGGGACGTTACTGTCACGAAGAGAAGTGATCTTCCTCTTAGTTGGAAACAATGATATGCTTTACGTTGAATAATTGCTCTTTTTCTTGATTTGCTCCTATCTGTAGTAACTGAATTTTAGGGTGATAATATTCAAGCAAGCGTCAGAGGTTTATTGTCCCCAAGGTACCTGGTAGGACATGTCATAGCCTAGAATTGCATCTGATTTTCTGTCTACAATACACCATGTGCATGTCCCTCGAGTGCACATGTCTAAATGTAGTCCTGCATGACAATATCTTCCAAATTTACTGAACAAATCATCTTAACATGACATGACATGACATGTCAGTTGACACCACCTGTACCACACAATAAGAAACGATTTTTCAGGTACCAATATGTAATTACTTATATAAAGAAACATGAGTCAAATATGTTGCACTAATGCGAATAATACATATAATTAGGAGCGTTTAAATTTGAAAGATACGGTCATGAAAGATATGCTGCTTAGAAACTGTCCCTGCTAATGCCCGATGAAGCATGCTATGCTAACCTATCATTATTTGCCATGCACGCAGAATGTATAACTTACCCGCACAGTATTGATTCCAAAAATTTGGAACCAGGAATCATATTTGTTTCGTAGCCAGTTCGGTCCGATTACCGGATATAATCAGACCAATAGCACAGTTCTATCCCCCACCCACCCCCAGCCAACCATCTTCAATTTCCCTTATTTATGGACTTTGTTCAGCCTCATACACAAAAGTTGACCAAACAAAGATGCAGATTCATGTAGACGCCTTAGTAAAGAAAAAGAAGAAAAAAGAGAAAAAGAACACAGCTTACAGTCGAGAGTTAGATTGTTAAGTTATATTATTACTAATAACCATATTAAGATTCCGTTCGCAATGACATCCTGTCATAATAATATTCTAATTGTAGATGATGGGCAGATACGATACTTAGAAATTGTGCTCACCACTATATGAATTATTTTCCGAAAAACACAAATATGAAAGTTCTTCCATTCTTTCGTTAACTAAAACAAGCATCTATTGAAAAGAAAAGAAAACGAGAGAAACATTTTAAATTTCCTCGTAAGGAGGAAGCTGGTTGTTGCATTATAAGGAAAACCAGTCAATTGTAACGAGGCTCAATATCTTAACGAAAAATGGATATTTAAAATATGTTCTTTTGGGCCAATTCATCATTTTCCTCTTTTCAAGTTAAGACTCTGCATCGTGGTGTTAGCGTGATATGTACGTAAACTTTGAATGCGAGACAAATCAATATGTTGGCTTAGTATTGTTAGATTTATGTGATGACGAGCACTTATTCCACTCCAGTCGTTCGACCAAACTGAACAGCAGAGGAATTCTTGAAGAAGCAGAGGTGAAATTTGGTCCATTGGAGTGAAAGATTGAATTGCGGATTAGTTAGGCCATTGGAGCCAACTCCTCGCCATATGCGTTCCCCTGGTCATCTACTTGAAATGATATTATCTTATATTTCTATGCACGACAGACATTTAGAATAGCCTTCTTCTTCTTCTTTTTCTTAAGTACCAAGTAGTAATCTCTCTCCCTCTCTCTCCCCCCATATTAACAAAGACAACGCAGACAAAAATTGTGAGATTAACGAAAATGGCCGAGTATTGTCAAACTCTCTCTCTCTCTCCCCATATTAACAAAGAGAATGCAGACAACAATTGTGAGATTAATGAAAATGGCCGAGTATTGTCAAACCTCACTAGTGAAAAATTCGCTTTCTCACTGGGATAAGAACGCCTCAAGTGCCATAACTTGGCACAAAGGGACACTTAAGTGCCATAACTTACGAAAGGTACACTTAAGTGCTACATTCGAAGAAAAACGGATCACTTAAGTGCCACTCCGGCCAAAACGCCGACGTGGCATTTTCCGACGAGGCGAGCCCAAAACGACGCCGTTTTGCTTGCGATGTGGCCAAATAATGCAAAAACGGCGTCGTTTTGGGCTGACATGGTAAAAAAAAATTAATGAAAAATTAATTAATTAAATTAAAAATTAAATTAGTTTAAATATTAAAAAATAATTATTTTAAAATTAGAAAAATTTTAAAAAAAATTAAAAAATTTAAAAAATTTAAAAAAAGGGGGGTGTGGGGGAGGCGGGCGAGGATCGCCCTTAGGCCCCCGCCACCCGCCGTCACGGGAAGGGCGGCGGCGACGGCGGGGGAGGGTCGGCCGGGGTCGCCGGGCCACGGCCGGGGCCGGCGATCCGGCCGACCGGCGGCGAGGGCTCGCGAGCCCTCGCCGGATCTAGGCAAGGGCTCGCGAGCCCTCGCCAAATCTAGGCGAGGGCCGCGACCCTCGCCCAGATCCGGCGAGGTCGGCGGGCGAGGGCGGCCGACCCTCACCGATCTAGGTGAGGGCTGCGACCCTCGCCCGATCTGGGCGAGGGCCCCGCCGTCGCCGGCCCTTCCGGCGGTGGCGGGGCGGCGGCGACGGGGCGAGGGCCGATCCTCGGCCGCCTCCCCCCTTTTTTAATTTTTTTTAATTTTTTCTAATTTTAAATAATTATTTTTAATATTTTAACTAAATTTAATTTTAAAATTATTATTTTAAAATATTTTAACTAAATTTAATTTTTAATTTAATTTAATTAATTTTTATTTTTATTTTTCTACCACATCGGCTCAAAACGACACCGTTTTTGCATTATTTAGCCACATCGGGCCGAGCAAAACGGCGTCGTTTTGAGCTTGCTTCGCCGGAAAAATGCCACGTCGGCATTTTGGCCGGACTTTGGCCGGATTGGCACTCAAGTGATCCCTTTTACTCCGATTTTGGCACTTAAGTGTACCTTTCGTAAGTTATGGCACTTAAGTGTCCCTTTGTGCCAAGTTATGGCACTCCAGGGGTCCGCACGTCCTTTCTCACCTGATTGATGTAATTAGCTGAACTTAGTTATTATGAAACTTAACAAAAAATGAATTGTCCTAACGGGTCTAGAGCGTTAACCGAATTGAATCCATAGTTCTGAATCGTTACTTGTACATGCAAATACATTGTCCTTTCTTTGTAACCCCGATCAAGAACTCTCATAATCGAGTCACTCCCGATTTTCGTTGCCTTAAATATGTGTATTAGAAAGCAAATGGTCTTCTATTACATTAAGCAAGAGTTGTAATGTGTGTGTATATATATATTTAGAAATTTTTATTATTATTAATTTGATGTTGAATATCTATAGCCCACGTCCTTTGAAAACACCTAGATAGTTTATTTCCCATCTTTAGTTTAGATCCCCAGTTGGGCACCTTTGTTATCAAAGCCAGGGGGAATATTAATCTTCCTAGTATATATATTTTTGCGCGGTCGGTTTGATGATTGAGATAAGCAGGCATTTGGGAGTTAAGCAGTTACAAAACTGTATAATAAATTAAATAATACAATTGGCGCCTTGACTGGTAAACCTGTCGGTCTTTCTTGCTCAAGACGTAGGATTTCAATCACTACACTGGCGATTTTTAGCAGCCCAAAAGCTTAGTCAAGTGGCCATCTATGAATTGCTAAAGGCCAAACTGAAGGTGTTCCATGTTTCATCATGTGCGCTCAAGTCCAGGCGAGAGACGTCAAATCAGGAACAACACAGTCATCTGTCTACTGAGAATATAAAAAACACACCTGAAAACGCATGGAAATAGTTGCAGCAGGATTTGAAACACGACTTGCCGTGAGCAAATCTAGGAAAGTGTAACACATTATAGTTTGTCGGTGATGCCGCATTTTCTAAGGAAAGCAAGGAGATATGGTTGATGACTCCATTGTTTAACTCATCCAAGCAATGCTGATGAGAGAACGAAACATTGCTAAGCGCCGCATTTTCGTCCGACTTATATAGCAGGAAAAGAAATTTACCTTTTTTTCCCCGATGCTTTCAACGATGGAATCGAGGAAGAATTCGTAGGGAGTAGCGGCGGTACTTGAAAGAGAGGCAAGAGGGAAAAAAAACCAATCGATGACTAATTCATTTATCACTTCAGTTATTTGGAAGAAATCCAATCGATTTACTGACACGAACTACCGAACCCTTAATTGCGTTCAAAGATACAGCGGGAGAGAATCAAAACGTCGTTTCAGCTTAAGACCATATAAACATGCGAAGAAATCAGCGAAAAACCAAACAATTTATTGCTCAATCTAGAGGATCAACCTGTTCAATCGTGGAACATGCTGAAGGGAAAAATTTGAGAAGGCCTAGAGTATTTAAAGTGAGGGTCTGTCGATCAGGAACCCTATCAAAGGGCCGATCTCGAAGGCTGGTGGTGCCCTTGGAGAATGTGGACAAGCTTTACGAATCCGATTCAGATTGGATATTGGCATTGTCGCCATGCGAGGAGGAGGATCGATGACATTTTCACAGTTCTTTAGAGAAGAAGAAGACGACGAACATGCAGGAAAACGCGCCAAAAAGACGCCGCAATGGATTTGATTTGCAGCCTCTTTGCTTACAAGTTATCACACTCAAAGAAAGCGAACATTGTACTTCCATTTAAAATTTAAGAATATTATTTAAACAATTATAGAAATTTATATATAAAAGTTGCAAAAACAATTTCAGTAGTTCCGCATTTAGGGAAAAAAATCAAAATAAACGAATTGCAAGGTCTAAATTTAATATGAATGAAAACTAAATGAAAAATTTAATTCTATTAAATTCATCATGGTAATGAAAAAAAAAAAAAAGAAAAAAAGATTATTATACAATTATTATTTGAAACGCTGGGACAATTATAACATTGACCCATCTTGTAGTGGAGAGTTAGATTCTTAAGTTGTATTATAACTGGTAACCATATTAAGATTTTGTTGGCGATAGCATCGTGTCATGATGATGTTTAAATGGAGTGGCAATTCATATATTATTGTAGTTGATTCTGATATGCATCTAATAAGTATGTGATAAAATCGACCCAGATCTTCCCCAATAAGATAAAAGGGGATGAGTTATGAATTCCGAAAGATAATGATGCTTCATCTAATGAGGAATATAAACAACTGGCTTGTTGGAACGCACTTTTTGTGATGTCCAGGTCGAGATCTTTCATAAGAATAATAAATCTGATTGATGCTAGCTAAGCTTTCATTTGGGTGTAGCTTCTTTTGATATCTGCTCCATCCAACAGCGGTGACAGAATATAAGACGACACCACGAGCATGTTCACAACAAGTCTTTGAATTTCCGTCGGTAAAGGAGGAAGATATGTAGCCTTTCCAAAAGCCCATTTATCATCACAGATTAAAGCCCTCAAAAAGGTTCGAAAGCCCATTTCAGGAACAGAGCGAAGACAGGCCCTCCCCCTCCCTCCGGCCCCCTCTCTCTCTCCGGATTCCTTCTGGCAACACGGCAGAGGTTTCCAAGAAGATACATTAGATGACAAGGCTAATCTCATTAATTTGCATCGACTGACATTATCTACAGAAATTATATTGGCGATGATATGTAGTAATCCGCCGTCATTTTCAGTACAAGTCGAGTTCTGTTTTAGCGGTTTTGTGGAGTTGCTGATCTTATTTGCTCTTACACGTTCGATTTACTTGGACCGCGATTTGGGTTGCCCATGTTCGCATTCCTGACAACCCGTAAAGGGTGTGATGAGGAGCACGAGATGGATGGATTGTGGCGGAGATTAAATGGTTTGACTACTGGAACAAGATGGATGACAAGTTGCTCGCTTGATAACCCAAGAATTGTTTCCATCGTCGGGGATAAGAAGGGAAATCCACACAACTATTAGCTTGTCATTCCTCCTGCAGCATGATGAACTTTTGAGTACATTTATGTGATGGCAAGATCTTATTCCCGCTTCATGTTGTTCGACCAAAATGAACAGCGAAGGAATTCTTGAAGCGGCAGGGGGTGACAGCTGGTCCATTGGAGTGACGATTGAATGGCGGGCTTGTTTCACCATTGGAGGCTGGAGGGAGCCAATATCCTTGCGATTCTCCACCTCTGTGAAAAGGCCAAACCCGCGTTTCTCTGGTCATCTGCTTGAACTGGTCTTTATCTCGTTCGTACCTCGAAATGATCTTCTTTTGTTTTTAAAATGCCAAGTGGTAATCTACTCTCCTCCACCTCTCTTTCTGCCCCTTTTCCTCTTTCCTTTACTTTCTCTCACGCGTCACCCGAATTTATAGATAATCCTAGTGAGAAATCTCGCAGGAACAAAGTCGGTGTTCATATCGCCTCTTTCGAATCCGACACTCTTCTTTTCCTTACATTTCTTATGCTCTTTCATAGTCATACGAAAAAGATTGTTATTCTTATTTTAGTTATGATCATGTGTTAGGGTGTCCATCCATACCAATGGCCGAGTATCATCAAACCTAACCAATGAAAAGTTCGCTTTCTCACATTGATAATGTTAGCTGAACTTAGTATTTGACTGAATGGTGAATGAATTATCCTTAAGGGGTGAAGGTCATAAACCAGACTGAATCCGCAGTTAGGAATCATATCTGCGTGTGCAAATATATCATCTTCTCTCTTTTACCCCGACCAAGAACTTTCATTGACTAGTCGCTCCTGATTTTCGTCGTCTTAAACATGTGTAATAGAAAGAAAATGGTTTTTTGTTACATTAAGCAAATGCTGTAATACTCTTCTGCATGTGTAGGATGGCATATCGCCACTCTACAGCCACAGCAAATTTGAGGCTGTAAACTAATGCGATCGATGCCTTCACATCGAAAGCTAACTACGCTCTCAATGCTATTAGTCATTGACAAGAATATCCCTGGAAAATACCCGAAGCTTGAGTAATGGTGAACTTGTTAGAAATAGATTCCTGAAAAACGAATTAATACTCGAACGATCGAATATTGAAAACGAACATGGAAACATGCCTGGAAAACATGTAACACCGATTGAAAGTATATCACGAATACGGACATACCTTATTTGGCACAGATTAAGTACTCATTGCTGTTTCTCTTAAGTTCTGTTCTTCAAGAGGGAGTAAACTGTTTCCAAGAGAAGGAAAAGAACGTATTTTCCCTAAAATGCTACTATCAATGTTTTTCCTATTTTTACTTATATATTGCAGTTACTTTTACTTAAAAAATAATTGCCCCCTTCCTCTTATGCACCATTTTCTTATGGGTCGGGTTTGGCTCAATATGGGTGGACATGCTTGATTTGGCCCATTAAATTAAAAACTCATGAGAACCTGTTGGTTTTTCTTTCTCAAGACTTAGAATTTCTATCTCTACACTCGCGTTTTCTATCAGCCCATAGTCAAGCAAATGGCCGTAAATCAATTGCTAAGGGCGAAATTGAAGGCGTTTCAATGTTTCATCATGTGCGCTCAAGTCCAAGCAAGAGACATCAAATCAGGAATGATACGGTCATCTAGGCTGCGCATGACAAAATTTCTGAAACAGAAATTGATTTACGCCGAAATCAATTTCTCAATTTCTATTCCCCGGACAAGTTTCTGAGCAAAGAAACCCGTTTGATAACAACTCAAAATTTCTATTTCAAAACAAAATCCGTTTGATAACGAACAAAATTTCTATTTCTAAGAATAGAAATTGATTAGATAACGACATAGGAAATCCTCAAATACAAAATAATAGTTGAAATAATACTAGAACAACATAGGAAATCCTCAAATACAAAATAATAGTCAAAATAATACTAATACATTACAAAAGTTGAAAATACAATTTTATGGAATTTCTGGCATATTATTATCCCTTGCCACTTTATTGCCAATGGTTTTCCTAAGCATATTTTTTTGGTTTCCCTCCTCGGTCAATGTATCGTTTGCAAGCTCATCCTGCGTAGGTTTAAACAAGTATTACGGAAGCATGAATATGGGTATCATCAATGGCGCCTATACAACCCCTGTCATTTTATCAAAGACTAGTATTATACAAGATTATCAACAAAATAAAATTGATGGTTTAAAGGAATATATGAGAATTCTACTTTGAAGTAATGTTTATGGTTAGCAACCAATCGGGGGAAGGTCGGTTTATTTTGATTCTCGAATTGAATCAGTCTAGTTGCTCATCCCTAATTTCTTTATTGTCGCTCAATGAACCTTTAATGGAGCTTGCATAGCAAAGAGAGAGATTCTCTTGAATCTCTTGCCTTCGAATTAAAATTCAAGATTGTGTAACAATCTAATTATTTTTATTTTGCAAGAATTTTGAATCCGTAAAGAAACAAGGTTAAATTTATAGGCATGTTTTTTATTCATCTATTACGTAAGAACTTTTTCTTCAATGCCCTTTCTAGGAGGAAAGAGCCCCATTTTTTTTAAGTAAGCATTTAAGAACTTTGGTCATTTTTAAAAATTGGGGACCCATTTGATTGCCTTTCATCCTAAAGAGGAAGTTATCAAAAAAAAATTGAAAAAAAAAGAAGAAAAAAAACACTAGCAAACTAAGAAAAAGAAAATTAGCAATAAATTGTGAAGTAGTGGTTATGAGTGAATTAAGTTAGCAAGAAAGCGCAATGTTCTTTTATATGGTTTGATTTCAGTTTCGATTTCTATTTCGAAACGAGAAGTTAAAAATTTTAAAACCTCGATTTCTTCATTTCTCTATTTCGGAATAGAAATCTGTTTCAGAAATAAAATCAAATCAGTGCGTTCTTTACGGATTTACAAATCTGTTCCTAAATGCATTTAAAACAGAAATCGAGAAATAGAAATTTTGTCATGCGCACCCTATGTACTGAGAATATAAAAGCACACCTGAAAATGCATGGAAATAGCTGCAGCAGGAAAGAGGTGGTTTTCCTGATCGTGCGTCATTGACGTCGACCCTTTTTGTCAATAGGAAATTAGCTTTGACTTATTCTTGTCCTTTAAAGTTTCTTTTGAAACACGACTCACTGTGAATATGAGAAAATGACCGAACTCAGATAAGATTCATGCTAAAATAATCAGAAATGAGTCACTTCCATCAATGAAAGGTGCCTAATTTGCGTGCTGATCTTCTCCGAAATGATTAGATGAACTCATTCTGATAAGATGCATGCTAAAATAATCCAAAATGAATCACTTCCACATCAATGAAAGGTGCCGAATTTGCTCACTGATCTTCTCCGAAAGGTGCCAGAATGCGACATGCTGTTTAGATTAACTCACTGATAAGATGCATGCTAAAATAATCAGAATGAATCACTTCCACATCAATGGAGGGTGCCTATTTTTTTCTAAAGATCTTCTCAGAAAAATGCCAGAATGCAACATGTTGCGTCTGATCTTGAATAATCACACTCCATCTGCCACCACATTCTGGTTACTCAAACAAGCATGCTGCCTCTTTGACCAACTCATCTAAATCGTAAGTCCTTTTTTTTCTGTGTTTCTTTGTAATACCTGAGATAAGAGCCCGTGCACAAGAAGATACTTCAAAATGATTTATATAATTTTAAATAAACAAAGGTTGTAAAACTTTCATGACCTGTTCAAGAACGTGCCCATCCGGACAAGAAAGCTTGTCTAATTGGTTATAGACTGAAATATACTGTAACCCAAGAAACCAACCGAAAAACCAAGAAAATCTGGTATAGAGTGAAAATGTTCACACAATTGTGATAGCAGCAACTATTTGAGGTTGCTCTATCTTGAGAATGGCAGGCGTTCTACTAAGCTATGTGCTAAATAAGGTCGGGAACATTTTCGAGAATGAGGTGATGAAGGTAAGAGATGGTTGGGAAGAAGTGAATGCTGTGAAAGAAGATTTTGACCGCATCAAAGCCATCCTACGGGATGCAGATTCACTCGAAGAGGGTAGCCACTTCATCGAGGAATCGGTCAAAAAACTGAGAAATCTTGCATATGACATTGAAGATGCTCTTGATGAGTATAAGCTACTGAAGGCGCAAAATCCTGGCCAAGGACTCCTTGAATTTCTACAGGAGTCACATAGCTATGTGAGGAACTGGAAAGCTTGCAGAAGGATCATGCTTCAGATGAGAGAATTAAGTCCCAAAGTCAAAAGTGTCTGTGAAGAACATCAAAAAGTGTGTTACAAGTTCAAAAAAGCTGCAGAACAAGGCTTGAGCTCACCCTCTCCATCCAGCACGTGGCAAGACCAGCGTGGGAATGCCCTTCTTGTGGAAAAAGCTGATCTAGTGGGTATTGAAGAGCCCCTGGAGCAACTGGTGAAGCGATTGGTGGAGGGTCCTCCTGAGAAAGAAATAATTCCAGTTGTGGGAATGGGAGGTTCCGGAAAGACTACCCTCATAAAGCAAGTTTTCGACGATCCAGCAGTGAAGAAACACTTCACAATCCGCGCTTGGGTCACTCTTTCTCCATACTCGAGGACAGAAGAAGTCCTCAGGGACATGCTTCAGCAAATCGCTAGCAGCATCATGAAGTCTGCCCCCAGTGGAACAGACAATTTAAGTACTGATTTACTGAAAATGATGATCAAGAGCTTGCTTCAAAGAAGAAGATCAAGGTACCTGATCATTCTTGATGATGTCTGGCAAGTTGGTGAATGGGATGCCATCAAATATGCATTTCCCAACAACAAAAATGGCAGTCGAATAATGATCACAACAAGGGATGCCATGATAGCATTATCTTCATGCAAGGAATTTACTGGGGAGGTCCACAACATGAAGCCTTTGCGTTCTGAACAGTCATGGAAGCTTTTCTGCATGAAGACATTTATGGGTAGCAGATGTCCTCCCAATTTAGAGGAGATATGTGAATATATCTTACGGAAGTGTGAGGGGCTACCCTTGGCAATTGTTGCCATCAGTGGCATTTTGGCCACGAAGGACAACAATAATATAGATGAATGGCATCTAGTACGTCAAAGTATTCGTTCTGAACTTGATGGCAATGATAGACTGATGAACTTGAAGAAGGTACTTTCTCTTAGTTTCAACGCCTTGCCTTACCACCTAAAATCTTGCTTCTTGCACTTGAGTATATTCCCCAGGGATCAACCAATTGAGCATATGCGGTTAATACGTATATGGGTGGCAGAAGGACTTGTTGAAACAACAGATGGTAAGACACCAGAAGCCGTTGCAGAAGAGTACCTTAAGAATCTCCTAAGCAGGAGCCTCATTCAAGTGGCTGAGCTGACTAGCGATGGAAAGGTCAAGATGTATCGCGTTCATGATCTCTTGTGGGAAATTAGCAGTACGAAGTCTAAAGAGCGAAACTTTGCAGCTGTAGTTGATGAACAACATGCAGCATGGACAGATAGAGTTCGTCGCCTTTCAGTTCACAAAACACTTCAAACTGCAAATCAAAATGAGCCACTGTGGCAACTTCGCTCTCTGTTCATGTTTGGAGTAAGCAAATCCTTGATAAATATAGTGCTCTCTTCTGGTCCCAAACTACTCAGAGTTCTAGACTTGCAAGGTGCCCCTTTGAGAAGGTTTCCAACACAAGTAATTGACTTTCATCTTCTCAGTTATCTAAATCTTAGATACACCAAAATCCAAAAAATTCCAAGTTCAATAGGAATGCTTCAGAACTTGGAGAGCCTGGATCTTAAACACACGTTTATTTCTGTGTTGCCAGTGGAAATCACAAAGCTCCAAAGGCTTCGCCATTTACTTGTATATCGATATGAGAATATTGCTTATTCACACAGAAAGTTTGGCTTTAAGACCCTTGGAGAAATTGGGGCTCTGCAATGTTTACAAAAGCTTTGCTACATAGAAGCCGATGATGAAACAAGCAGCATCTTGATTAGACAGATCAGGAAGTTGATTCAACTGAGAAGGTTATGCATTCTGAAACTAAAGAAAGAAGATGGAGGGAAGCTATGTGTATCGATTGCCAAGTTGACTAATCTCCGTGCACTTTCAGTTTCTTCTTTTGAAGATGCTGAAATTGATCTGCAAAACCTTGATTCTCCTCCACAGCTTCTTCAAAGAGTGTATTTAAGAGGAAAATTGCAGACTTTGCCACATTGGATTGCCAAGCTCCCTAGCCTTGCTAAACTTCACCTGAAATGGAGCCATCTAAAGGAAGATCCAATGTCAGCCCTCCAAAGTATGCCCAATCTTGTACACCTTGAGTTACTTCGAGTCTATAGTTGGCAAAAACTATGCTTCAAGGCTAAAGGGTTTAACAAGCTGAAGATATTAGGTCTTGATTGTTTTGAGGAGCTTACATTAATACAAGTAGAGGAAGGAGCAATGCCTTGCCTTGAAAAGTGGAGCATCCAGCGCTGTAAATGTTTGAAAAATGTCCCATCAGGAATTGAGTATCTCAGCAAGCTCAAAGTGCTGGAGCTTTTCGACATGCCTGATGAATTAATCGAGAAACTTAAGCCAGAAGAACAAGATGAAGAATATGGGAAAGTCGCGCATGTTCCAGAGCTCAGTTATGGCTACTGGAGAGATGGTGCTTGGGACGTTACATCGGTTGAGACGGCAGTCGAGAGATTGGGAGAGGAACAGAGCCCTCGAGCTCAGGATACTACCAAGAAGAGAAGCAATCTTCCTCCTTGTTGGAAGTAATGTCTAGCTGTGTATCAACAACGTGCTCTCTTTACTGATTTGTGCTCGTGTATTGTCACTGCATCTATTACAGCAACTTTCATGAAATCCTTTCTGTGCATAAGATAGGTGTCCATGGAATTAGCTAATTCGGTATTGCCTTGTACTTTTGTTTTGGTTAAAAAGAAGCGACTACTGTTTATTTGGTTTTTGTTCATGTTATAAAAGAGTAAATGTAATATAATTAAAGAGTCCAAAACTTTTATGGAAGTTCGGCTTTGTTGCTGATGGTTGAATATTTCTCTTAAATTGTGTCAAATTGTTTGCTTAGCTGGAAACTTGCTATAAGTTTCAAAATCAGATCTTCATCACGACGTGAACTTGGTTAATTGACTCTTTAATTGACTGTCTCTGGCATAGTTCGGATCAATATAGAGAAAACGGCTCAGCAGATATAATGTTTATTTGGATCTTGTTTATGTTATAAACAAAACCCCCACTTGAACATCTGAATAAAGCGTGAACATCCAACAATAATGAGGGGAAATCTGACGAGGAAACGTTGATAATGATGATTGACTTTCAAGTATATTCGCAAATTCAGTTGATGAGTTAATATAAATGTCATGTACTTTGTAAACAAATTTAACCTACTCGATGACTGAGTTCGAATCCCACAGTGCATGTCCATCGTTGTATTTACGAGCAAATTAACTCTTTTTAATGCATCTGTATCATTCACTTATATTATAATAGACAAAAATGATAGAAGCAAATTTTACCTTTTATGACGGTTCCAGATACTTAATGTGTGATGAATTCAAAAAAGCAAATACATCGATACGGTTAGAGTTCCGGCATTAATACATATGCTTAACATCGCCCCTATCGTGATTTATCTAGATTTAAATTGGGTCATGGACTATATATATAAAAGCTCAACGTCGTGTACCAACGAGTCAAGCTACTTGTAACTAGCTCGAGATCGACTTATGTAATTTTGAGTCAAGTTCGAATTATTTGAGTATCTTCTCAAGTCGAGTTCAACCTTCACACGGAAATGTGACCATTGCTATTGCTTGGTGTTGACACTCAAAAAAATTTCTGCAAGCACGTGCTAGTCACGAGGGCCAGAAAATTCTAAAATTGCCTCCGTTGCCGTATGTGGGTTGTAATTTACATTGGCCCAACCCATAAGTGATTATGAAAATAAATGATAGTCAAGGATTTCGAGAATCCTTAGGCGGAATTTTGATGGACATACAAGCAAAGATATATAATTCAAGCAGTTGGTTGCCACGTGTCAAAGCTAAGGGACGTTGTTGAAGACACAACATTGACAATGAATTTAGTTGTGAACAGTTGATGTCACGCCCCGAACCCCGAGCGCGTACCCATCCCTCTCTGGTCGATAAAACTTTGCGACTTCCCAAGACTAGTCGCCAACCCTTTTCATTTTGTTGCACATGCGGAAGCGAAAAAGAATCCCCTGACAGTAACCATCTCGGGATAGAAAAGTAGAACAATAATTTCACAAACAAACATGCCTTTATAAACATATGCTGAGTCAAGTACAAGAGTCTATGGTCAAAAGATTACAAAAGACTGTTCTCCAAAAAGAAGCGGTCCTATCCGACCTATACTTCAGATCACCTCCTCTTTGCTCCAAGTCCTCCACTCGATGACCCCGAAAGTGGTTATACACAATCGGTGAGGTAATGTCTCGGCAAGTCTAAGCTCTAAACTGCGGCTAGGAGGAAAGACGCTAAGAAGCATCCTAAGCACGCAATCACACAATCAAGGAGACTTACCTCGTCTCTGTTCTACCCTGCAAGTTAGCATAGTTCATATCACAAATTAGAGCATCACTCCAGTTCAATTAATTGGAATACAATACTCAAATTATCATGCGTTCCTAGTTTTGATCTCGGCATATAGCACGGCCTACTCTCAGTTCGACGTTCTTCTGGCATTGCCAGGCTTCGTCTCACCTCATTGAGCACGGCACGTCACTTCATCGACGGCTTTCTCGAAGGAGCATAGGGTCCGGAATCTACTGCGACCGGCTTCCCTTTATCAAGGGGTATCCCAAATAGGGATAACGTCCAGCTCAACAGCCCGGGACGATTTCTCTTTGTCATCACACGATCACTTAAATTGGCCCAGGGCACCGTGCATTGCACTCAAATGCTTCAATTAAAATGGTGAACCTGGCATTTTTCTTCGTATTAGAAATCCGCATGAAAATAGTCGTGTGTGGGTACATGGTCAACTCGACCGAGAAAAATTTACATTCTTCCTTTTTAAAATCCCACTATTTTATGTAGTATATAAAACCACTTTCGGTGTTAAAATCCGACACCCGGGATTTTCTGAGTAAATATTAGAAATTCACAATTTTTGGAATTAAATACCAAAAATCCAATTATCACTTAATTTGCATAATTTAACACTCAATTGCAGAAACTAACCACACCATTGCAATCAGCACGAAATTCCGGTCACCGGCCATCCCGGTCTAATTTCCGGAAAAATAATTAATAAATAAATAATTTCGAAAATTAATTAATTAATTCAATTTAATTTCTAAAAATACTAACCTAGGCCAAATTTGTTAAATTAAATACCAATATGGACCCGGAAAATTCCCGAACCCTTCTAGATAAATAATACAATTTAAATAGGCCTTAGCTAAACTATTCTAACCACCTAACATGCTCAATTAAATAATTAAATCATTAATTTAATCTAATTAACAACCTAATTCATAATTAAATAAATCTAAACACCACTTAGATCAAAGCCTCACTAAGAAGAGTTTAGAGAATAAACTCACCGGTTAATTGCGGAAACCGGTTCACCGCGACGACGACGCGATGGCGGCCGAAATCTTAATTTTCGCCGTGTTGGCGCTTTCGGACGCCTAAAACGCCAATAAATCTCAAATTTCTGAGTTGAGATTTGTTTTTTTTTTTTTTTTTTTTTTTAAAATTGGACTGGGCTTGAGTTGCTTCGCGGGCTTGGAAATGCTGAGTTGGGCTTGAATTCAAGTGGGCCTTCAACTTGCAATGGAATTGGGCCGAAGACACGGGCTTCGCTGAAATTTGGGCTCGGGGGTTGAATTCACGTGGATTGCAGGTTGCTGGAATTTGCTGGGCTGAACTCCACGGCTGGATGGGCTGTGGGCTTTGCTGGAAGAGTCTCGCACGAAGGAGACGTGGGCGAAGAAGCAATTTCGTCCGAGTTGCGGGGGACGCGCGGCAGCTGGCACGCGGTCTTCTTCGCTGAACGAGGATCAAGCTTGGAGATGGCCACGCGGACGTGCGAGGCGGAAGCTAGGAGACCGTGAGGCGTGAGACTGCGAAGAAGAAAATAACGAGCTGGAGCGGTGGGGTCAACAAACCGCCTAGGAACTTGCTGTGTTGACCTCTTGAGTGGTGTTCTTCGGTTGGGATGGTTATGGGGCAGATGACACGCGGCCGCGGGGAAGGGAAATGGGGTCAACAAACTGGTTTTTGGTTGACTCAATTGGGGGGAAACAATTTGTAGTGGAGAGGGCATACGTATGGGAGACTCGCGGCAGAGGGGATCAAAGGAAGAAAATAAAAAGAACGGGAGAAGCAATTGAAAGAGAGAAAAGGTAGAAGATGAGGACGTGCCGCGTCGAAGATGAAAAAGAAAATGAAAAGGAAGAGCAACGAAGTGCTCGAGCCAAAAGGATGAGGACCGGTGGCTAGCTTGCAAGAGAAGCCTTAAAAGTCCAACTTGAAATATCTACATCATCATGATTTAGCCTCAAAAGTCTTTGAGATTATCCCTTCAATTGATTACTTGTCCCCTTAATACTTTCCAATAAGATAAGTCCATAATACTTCAATATTGATGCAAATAATGCACCCCCAACCAAAGCTCCGAATTTCCATTTTTGGGACATCAATTTCTTCGATAAATTCCCAAATTCGACGTCCAATTTTAATGTAGAAAAAGCCACATAATTTTCTGTAAGTCCCCTTCGTCATATGGCTCAATTTGCAAGTCGAAAATCTCTTCAATTTGGCCAATCCGAATTTTCGTTCATTTTCTGCGACGTCCGAATCGGATTTCCGTAAAAATCTCGGAATCTCTCAAAATTTCTCGGAGGATGAGTTGACGTCCCTAATATAGCTCGTGACACCATAGAACTTTCAATTTCTGAAATCGAGTTCAAATAAGCGGTTAATTTCAATCTGGCGCGCTATTAGCGTGACCTAATCTACCGGGTAGTTTTTAGGAATTTTTTTTTGATGCAATTGACCCGTGATCGATTTGTCTCGAGTCACAACGTACATCTTCGACACATTGACGACTCTCGGTTGTTATGAAAATCTCAAGGTTTCAAATATGGACACAGGGTACCCAAAACGTCAGAAAATCAATTTAGTGCCGATCGGTGAGAATTTTGAAATCAAGTGGAATCACCCACATTCTGATCACATATCTCAACCAAATCGACCTATCTCTGATTTCTGATCGATTCTGACAGTGCCGCAATGACCCTTGTAGATCGACACGGTCGAGCAGTCGATTTCTGGTCGAATTCTCAAGTCCATTGCATTTAGATTCCTTAATTGATTCCCCAAATAGACCAGTTATCTCGTGAGTGGCCAACTCAGAGAATAGTACTATAGACGCGTCGACGAAAAGTCCGATTTATTTAATTGAAAACAAATTTGAAAATTCAGGCTGTCACAGTTAAGGGGTGTCAAACTCAAGAGGAGCAATTAATCCTTGCTGAACAAGCCATGAGAATGTTATTGAACAAGCCAAAAACCAAATATGGATAAGGCGGTTCAACATGAAATGTGAGCAACTTTTGAGGAGGAAGAAATTGACCATTGGTGGTTACCAAATTGGCCTATAAATACCGGAGGCAATCCAACAAAGAACCCCAGACAACACACAAAATTACTTTATCTTGCTTTTATCCTTACTTGGTCTAGCTTAATTGTAGTTTAAGATTCCCGTCGTAGATTCAATTCCAGCGAGTGTCTATATTCCAGGCAATATTATTGATTAGATTCTAGTGCTAAGCCACTGTCCAGCATCATCGTCGATTAGATTCCAACGTTGTGCCCTTATAATCATCTAGGAGGAGTGTTTGTTAGGTGATGTTACCATTCTTTAGCGTTGTCAATTAGATTCAGACGTTGTGTTCTTATAATCATCTAGAAGGAGTGTTCACTAGGTGTTGTAGCCACTATCCAGTATCGTTGATTAGATTTCAACATTGTGTCCTCATCATACGGTCATACCCATCTAAGAGTGTGTCTACTAGGTGTTATCTTTATTGTTCAATGCCGTCAATTAGATTTTGATGTTGTGTTCTCGAACTTATTAAAGAGTAGTGCTTTCCAGGCGCTTTACTAATACCCAGTGTTGTTGAAGCATCTTCGATATTTTACAAACCACTTTAATTTTAATGGATTTTCATTATCATGGTAAAGTGAGTTCACATGACACTATTGATTAAGTTTCGAGATTGATTATCATTGGTATTAAGCTCGCATTAGGTTGGTGACTTCTTTAGATTCGAGGTTATATGATGTATAGTCTTGTTCGCATTTGACTCCCCCTATCCAAAGCTAACACAGAACCTGAGTCTCTTTTAATAAAACCAAAATATAACACTTGGTGAAAGATATTTTTTTGCGGGATCCAAAACCGCCGAAACACTCGGACAAATTACTTCATATAAAGAACTCTGAATTCTGATGCAGCGGAAAGCCGCAATATAATTACCAGAAAACGGGTTATCTTTAACCATCTCTTACCTTCACCACCGTAGTTGATCCCTGTTATGCTATTTCTTTTTATATTTCTCAATATCTCGGCATAAACTCGGTAGGATTCTAGCATACAGAGAACCAATTGGTTTCCTTCTTGTTCATTCCTAACCAAGATGGGTGGATGCGCATTTTGTTCATTCCTAACCGAGATGGAAATAGAAAACATAAGAAGAAATTGCTTCCACTTCTAAGTGATGTAAGTCCAGCCGGTAATGGGTGGATGCACATTTTCATGGAGTCAAGTTACAGGTTGATCCAATGTACAGAACTGGATGGACATTTTTCCTTTCTAGTTATTTACTCTACTTGGCCACAATTAGTTGGCTGCAACTTTCATTTGATCATGATGGACTGCCGTGTCATCCTCCAAGTCCATCACGGCCTCACACGGTTTGCTTTGTGAAGATTCGTCTGTTCCGTTAGGATAAATTTTCATAACCCTACTGAGGTTTGATTACCGCACCTGCCCTGAATTTGAGTAGTAGTATTAGTACTGCAAATTTGAGTAAATTCTGGTTATCCAGAACTTCTGCAAGTTTGCAACTTGAACTAGACAGATCGATGGGCTCTACCATGTCATCAACTACAATTAGTATGGTACAGGGAATAAACCTTGTATTCAACATAGTGAAGTCATTTACAAAATTAAGCAGTTACAATAATATAACAACCGTTAAAGCCTCCAAAAGGCAACGCATTACTTCCAACAAGGGAAGACCTTGCTGGATGTCGCATCAGTTCTCCGAGGATGAGAGCTCTTCTCCTCACCTGATCTCTCTATCCACTTTACATCCCAGCCCCCATCTGTCCAATAACCGTAACGTAGTTCAGGAATATGCGATACTCTCTTGTAGTCTTCATCTTGTTGACCGAGCTTGAGTTTCTTGATCAATGTGTCGGGCATGACAAAGAACTCAAGCAGTTTGAGTTTCCTTAGGTACTCAGTTCCTGAAGGCACGTTTTTCAATAGCTCGCATCTTGATATCATCAGCTTCTCAAGGCAAGGCATTGCTCCATTCTCGAACCCGATAAATGTGAGGTTCTCGAAGTGATCCAGAGCTAATATCTTAAGCTTCTTGAAGCCTTCTTTAGTTAAGGTCAATGTTTCCCAGTCGTGAGCTTGGAGCAACTCAAGATGCACAAGATTGGGCAAACTTCTGAGTGGTATCAGTGGGTCATCCCTTAGCTGACACGATCTCAAGTGTAATATGACGAGGCTTTGGAGGTTGGCAATCCAATGTGGCAATGTGTGCAGACGTCCTCTCAAGTAGATCCTTTGGAGTAGCGGTGGAGGTGAAGAAAGGTGACCCAAATCGATTTCTTCATCGTCCGTAAATGATGAGACAGAAAGAGAAAGGAGGTTGGTCAATTCAGCTATTGATGAGCACAGATTCTTTCCGTCTTCTTTCTTCAACTTCAAAATGCATAACCTCTTCAGTTGATGCAATTTCCCGAGCTCTGTAATCATTGTGCTGCTTCCATCATCATCTACCACTATATAGCAGAGCTTCTGTAAATTTTGCAGAGTTCCAATTTCTGCAAGAGTCTTGAAGCCGTGCTTAGTGTGATAGTAGGAATCTTGTTCATAACGGTATACCAACAGATGGCGAAGTTTTTGGAGTTTGATAATCTCAACAGGCAATTCAGTGACTTTGGAATGCTTTAGGTCTAGGGTCTCTAGGTGTTGAAGCCGTCCTATTGATCTCGGGATCGTTTTCACCTCTGTATTTCTAAGGTTCAAGTACCTCAAAAAATGCATGTCAAGTACCTGCATTGGAAACCTCTTTAGAGGAGCACCTTGGAAGTCTAAAACCCGAAGTAGTTTGAAGTCACAACTGAGCACCATATTAATGGATGACTCGTCAAGCTTGAAAATAAAAAGAGATCGGAGTTCAGAATGGTTCATATTTTGCCGTGAAATCTCAAGCATCTTGTGAATGGAAAGGTAACGAGTTCCATCAAGCCGCTCTGGACATTGCTTGTCGCGTACGATAGTGTAGTTCCGCTCTTTGGACTTCGCAATACAGATTTTCTGTAGATGGTGATGGATACGACACATCTGTACCCTTCCGTCAGTTGTTGTCTCTGCCATTTGCAGAAGGCTTCGGTTCAAAAGATCGTTAAGGTAATCCTCAGCAACTTCTTCTGGTGTCTCACCTTCCTTTGGCTCCACAAAACCTTCCGCCATCCATAATCGAATCAACCGCATACGTTCAATCTTATGATCCTCAGGAAAAACACTCAAGTGCAAGAAACAAGATTTGAGGTAGTGAGGCAAATCGTTGAAACTTAGAGAAAGTACCTTCTTCAACTTGTTCAATCCAACATTACCATGAAGGCTACGGCATACCTTGGCCCATTCATCTATCCTGCCTTGGTCCTTCGTAGCCAGAATGCCACTGACCGCCACAATAGCAAGGGGCAGTCCCTCGCAATTCCGTAAGATGCTCCTACAAATCTTCTCCAGATAGAGAGGACAAGAGTTATCCTTAAACGTCTTCATGCAGAAGAGCTCCCACGATTGTTCATCGCTCAAAGACTCCATGTTGTGGACCTCTCCGGCGAATTCTGTACAGGCATTCAATGCTAAATCTGTCTTGCGCGTGGTGAGAATTATGCGGCTATGCTGCTCATCATTTGGCAGCACGTATTTCACGTCGTCCCATCTGTCCAATTGCCACACATCATCAAGGACAATCAGGTACCTCGTTCCACTTTCCTGGAGCATGTTATTGATCAACGTCTTGAGCAAGTCACGGTTTGAGACATCCAGTCCATCGGGCACAGGTATCCCTTCAGGCACAGGCTTCCTTCTCCCACCTGTGATTTGTTGAAGCATGTCCCTGAGCACTCCTTCGGTCTCTGAAGATGGAGAGAGAGTGACCCACGCACGTGTGGCAAAGAGCTTCTTCACCAATGGATCTTCATAGGCTTGCTTCACTAGGGTCGTCTTCCCCAACCCTCCCATCCCGACGACGGAAACTATTTGCCGGCCAGGTCGACCCTCGATCATCCATTCAATGAGCTTCTTCTTGGGCTTTTCGATGCCAACCAGATCCTTTTGTGCTAACAAAAGGGCATCTCCTCGGTGATCTTGCCAGGCGTTTGACTGGGACGCTGAGCTTCGACCTTGTTCCGGGGTCCTGCTCGATTGGAGTTGCAGCATCTCCCGTCCATCCCTATTGCTTCTCACTCGGGTGAAAATATCCTTCATTTGGTGCATGACCCTTCGGCAAGCCTTCGGAGTCCTCACATATCGAGGCATCTTACTCTGGAGAAAACCACGGAGCCCACCTCCTTGATCATGCATCGACAACAGCTCATACTCATCAAGACGGTTTTCGGCGTCGTACGAGAGGTCCCGGATCTGCTTGATCAATTCTTTGGCTTCGTCCTCACACTCTCCTAGTGAATCTACCTCCTTCAGGAAGGCTCTGGTGTGGCCATACACTACTCTCACACTGTCTACTATTCGCCAATGACCCATTAACAGCTGCAACTCATTCCCGATCCCGATAACCTCGAGAATCTTTCCCAGCAGAAAGTCGGCCATTGCCGTGGATTTGCCTATTAAAAATGACACTTTTCACTGGTTCAGAAAGTTATGATCTAATCTTTGCTGTGCCCGGCACATAAACGGCCCATCCCTGAAGTTGGTTTGAGTGAGGTTTTCAACGGAACTAAACTAATCGTACCAATCAGATTTGGTTTCTTCCCTCACTCATTTCGGCCAAACAATATAATTTTTCTTTCTTGTAAAGTCTGTCGAACCGTCCTATGGCAATATTTAAGTTCATCCTCAAAATAATATATAATTCAACTCGCTTCTTATTTAATCTGTACTTTGTAGGTCCAGAATCCAAATTAATTTGATTCAGTCGACACAACCCGTGCGTGTTTTTGGAACTCTGTTTTTGAGCCAGCGTTCCCATGGAGAGCTTTAGTCACTCTCAAATCCTACATAAAACCACAATTCTTACTGGGCAAACCCGGGCAGAACACTCTCTAATCCTTTGTCGTTGCCGGAGAATATGGTGGCCAACATAATTGCATCCCACGGAAAATGATAATACGCACTGAAAATTACTGTAACATGAATTGGATTCTGAGTGATGCGGTAAGTACATGCTCAACGCGAAGATGGTGTTCCTTTTCTTTTGGTCAGAACATACAAAAATGAGCATGGCATGCTGTTTGATAAATCGCCCTATTTTGGGAGGAAGAAGCTGATCGAAAACGATCGCAATGACTTGCGCTGCAGTGGCTTATGTATACAATGAATAAAGCACCTATCCACGATAAGAGTGCGATAAGAAAATACGTAAGAAGTCATTACCAACAATAAAAAAGAAATAGCATGGGGGTTTCCTAGTGATTTCTCAGAAGATAACCACGAAGAAACAACTCGCTTTCGTTGAGGTGGAGGTGAATATGTCCTGATTATAGAAGACAGAACTGTCTTTTCTCATTTATACGTACATGTGAGATGATCGTCTTTAATTAAGGAGGCAAGCCGACCAGCCAAACTTATCGATCTGAACGCAATCCCAACGACGTGCGTCGCTGAGTTAACTTATTGTTCTTTGACTGAAATTTTACCTTTCAATTCCATTCTTCCTTTCGTAGGTTCGGCACGTCGTGACGAGTTGTTTGTCCAATGTTAAAAATCAAACCATCAAACGACCAATGCGAAATCATTCTGTTAATGTTGTTAACAAGCAGCAGAGACGAACCTTGGCCCTGTATGTGTTGGACCTAAAAATGGTCAAAATAGGTATTCACCGTCTTTTGAAAAACATTGGCTTTGGGCCACATCGACCACATTAAGCAAGATATCAACTTTACAGTCAGAAGATATAATGGAAATTATGCCAACTAGATTGTGATTGGCGTAGGTTTGGCTAACTAGAGGTTTGGCATGTTTGATATTGGCATTGGCCCATTGTAAAGATGTCATCATGGAGAAAAAGAAGTAGAGGCAATGAGGCCACGACTTTGGGATCACAGGATGTGGGGATCATGGTCTAACATGTGGAACAGGCAGGTCACGGACATGTGGCAGAAGTGGTTCGCATACATGGAGTTGTAATTGACATGATGTCCAACTGGTTAAAGCCAGAGAAAATTGTAAAAATGGTTATTTTCTAGCCAAACCGCATCCTTGAAATATCGGAATGGTCGAAGCGGATTGGCATATGTAGATAGGCAATCGGCAGGGATACCATTCTTGTTTTCAGAAATTGATACCAGCACGTGAGGCCCATGTCCAAAGCATGAGGGACAAGCCCATTACTTGGGAAATATGTGAGTCTCACTACTATAAAAGGAAGTGTAAGGAGAGAAGAAGGATGCGCACTCAACATATTTAACTTATTTTATTTCGGTTGTTGCTTCTTTTGTTTATTTTTTTACAGAACTCTAAGCTCTTTTGAGTTTGATTTAAGCCTGTGCTACCGGGCTTAGCTCTTCCATATCCATAAGCTTAGTTCGGGTTCTTCATTGCGGGATCCTTTTCAAGGGGCCAAACTTCCAATGGGCCAATTTGGGAGAAACACATCGAGTGGGACTCCGAGTGGAAGCGAATAAGATGAACATCCTTTGATTTTCATAAGAAAAGGCCAAGAAAAGACATTAGGGAATAAGATGGATGAGAAACAAGAAAAACGTGGGGGTTCTAGGGGCAAACCTCGAAACTCGACCGGATCTCGGTGTCGGGGAGATAGGATTTCCTCAAAATAGTTTGGTCACCTAAAGTTGTCAAAAGACGGCCAAGGCCCGTGTTTAAAATCCCAATACCAAAACCTGGCCCACATACATACATTAAACGATATGTCTAGTCCAAAATGTGTTTAGATGTAAGCGAGATCCTATCACGCTTTCATAAAGTTTGGAGTCTACGTTCTTTCCTTTCCTCCATCTTTGTCAAGTTTTATAAAATAAGTCATGGCTGTTTTCAAGGAAAGGACACGGTTACATACCATAATTTTTGTACATCACTCACTTTAGTAGTAATTTTTCAATCAATCACTTATGATGCGTTTGGTAGACATTTTGTTCCCGAGAATAATTTCCACTCATAAATATATATTTATTTATTTATTTATTTTGTTACTAGGAACAATTTTTGAACATTTGAAGTGTTTGGTAATTGCCCAAAACTTTTATTTTGGAATAAAAATATATTTGGTAGGACCTTTAATTTTTTTTGTTTCTTTTAATTTTTCATACATTTATTATATTTTTGTTATTTTTTTCTTTTTCCTTTTTCATTTTCTCTTCTTCTTCCTCCTTCTTTGTGGCCGGTCATCGGCGATCGGTTAGACAAGGTTCGGCGAAGTTTGGCTTCACCTAGATTTGCAAGATTGAGGCTCACGATAGCCAAGTGAGCCTTCAGCGAGCTCGTCAGACCTCGCCCAACCGATTGCCAACGATAGTCGGTGATGGCAGTGATGGCGACGACAATGGCTAGTAACCGGCTGGGAGCAAGAAGAAGAGAGAAGAAGAAAAAAGAAAAATAGGTTAGGCTTGATTTTGGAATTGTTTTTGGGAACAAAGAAGTAATTTATTTCTACTTCTTAATTATGTTCCAAATTTATTCTTGGGAAAAAAAATTTAGTAAACAAATTTCTATTCTAAATCTATTCCTAGAAGTAAAGGAATATAATCAGCTACTATTTAGGGCCCATTTGCTTCGGCTTTGGGGAAATGCCCTTGGAAAATGCAAATACCTTTGAGGTAAAGGGATTTTCCGAAATACTAGATTGTTTGGTAAACTATAACTGAAAGTTAGGGAAATGCAAGACTGTTTGGTAAACATATATTTGAAAAGCCCTTTGGTATGACCAAATTAAGTTTTTTAGTTTTAGTATTTTTAAAATTGCAAAAAAGAAACAAAGACTATATAACATTTTACATTTTCATGTTGAGAGTAATGTAAAATATACATATTAATAAATTTATTTAAAAATTATATTAAAATAATTTGATTATAGATTAGATGCAAAGCTCAACTTTTGGCCTAAGGTTCTTTTAGGTTTGTTTTCAACTTTGAATAATTTTTTTTAATTATTGTAGTATTAATCATCTCCGTTAATTAAAGATCATTCTAGTGTATTGATAAAAAGTTGGGCTATTGATTGTCAAAAGATAAAAATGATATAGAAAAAAAAGGTAAACTTATTCGGTGGATGGTGAAGCGAGTGATTGTGGATGCTAATTTTTTGAGTTAGCACCGCATATAAAAAGGGAGGTCCTCATTAAGAAAAATAAAACCAAGTTCCTCTCACCCGTTTGGTTTGGCTTTGGGGAAATGCCTTTGGACAAATACAAATATTTTTGGGGTAAAGGGGTTTTCGGGAATGCTTGAACGTTTGGCAAATTACAATTTAAAGGGCATTGGAAAGTGGCTTTGGTGTAAATACCGTTTGGTAAACCCAACATTTGCAAAGGGTTTTTATTATTTTTTTAAAAAATAAAAATAAAATCCGATAAAACTCCGTCGCCGATCAACGGCGGGCCAACCGCCGACGGCCAGATCTGGCCGTCGGTGGATGGGGTGTGGGGAAGATGATTGGTTTAAAGAAAAAAAAAAGGTCAACAGATGAACAATAGAGGTGGATTTGCATTTCCGAAATGCTGAAAGCCTAAAACAGGTCCAGCATTTGGCCAAGGATACCTCCAAATGCTGAACCAAACACCTAAATTTTTTTCCAAGGGGCTTTCGAGGCTGAAAGCCCCTTGGGAATGTTGAACCAAACGTTAGTTATATATTAACAAACGGGCCCTAAGGTGTCATAACTTTTTAAAAAGCAACCATCACAAGTGCCATAAATTTTAATGGCATGGCAATTTCTTGTAAGAGAAATCGCCAACATCACTCAACCAAACGTTCTCTAAAAAATATAATATTGAAGTGATTTATTAGAAAGTTATGACACAAAAGTAAATGTTATATGAAAGTTATGACACCTAATGTGTCATTTTTCCAGTGTTTCTATTATCTTGAATTTTTCGAGTTTTAAACTTTATGACTACTTTCTTTACATACTTTTCTTGATATATAAGCTTCTACCCTTTGTTTGCTTTAGTTGAAGTCCGAGGAAGAAGTTAGGTCACCCATGTTGCTCATCCTGGATTTACTCAGCATATTCTCTGTCCTTAATGACTAATTCCTTTGCATACTTCTCGGGATATATATAGATAGATCATTCGAAAGCAAGTTAATTGATGTTTTATTCATCGATTAATTAAAAATAGATGATTCCAAACGTCACACAACCGTCTCATGTTCTAATTTTTCTTGTTCTTGCAGAATACATAGCTAGATGTTCATTGACATGACCATTTTTCACTTGTGCTATAGGAAATGTTAAACGGAATAAAGTCAGTAGGAAGATAATTTAATAATGAACCAGAAAAGAGTTAGATGTCTTAACCTTCAATGATCCTTTT